>CANJKZ010001038.1:0-600000 GCA_947471745.1 Closterium sp. Naga37s-1
CAGATCTGCCCTCCGCGCGACCAGATCTGCACCTCCGCGCGACCAGATCTGCACTCCGCGCAACCACATCTGCATCTCCGCGCTGAAATCTGACCATTTTCGCGCCCATCTCTGCACGTCCCCGCTCGTTTGCCGCGGGCTGTCCCGCGTGCATTCGCCACGGGCTTCCCAGTCGCGCGGATCTGCCGCACGGCTGCCCTCTTCGTCCCCTCCCCCCCCCCCCCCCCCCCCCCCCCCCCCCCCCCCCCCCCCCCCCCCCCCCCTCCCCCCCCCCCCCCCCCCCCCCCCCCCCCCCCCTCCCCCCCCCCCCCCCCCCCCCCCCCCTTCTCCCTTCCTCCTCCCATTGTACCCGCAGCAAGCATCATCAGCGGCATCTCAACGGCACCACCAGCAGCACCCTCCCCCCTTTCCTCCCCCATAGCATCGCCCTCCTCCTTCCCTCCACCCAACCCACCTCCGCTCCTCCCTTCCTCCTCCCATCCTACCTGCAGCAGCACCAGCAGCGGCACCACCAGCAGCACCCTTCCCCCTTGCCTCCCCCATAGCATCGCCCTCCTCCTCCACCGTCCTCCTCCTCCCATCCTACCTGCAGCAGCACCAGCAGCAGCACTTGCAGCGGCACCACCAGCAGCACCCTTCCCCCTTGCATCCCCCATAGCATCGCCCTCCTCCTCCTCCACCTTCCCCACCCTCCGCTCCTCCCTTCCTCCTCCTCCCATCCTACCCGCAGCAGCATCCGCAGCGGCACCAGCTGCAGAACCAGCAGCGGCACGGGCAGCAGGGCCAGCAGCAGCACTGGCAACGGTACCCTCGCACCATCCTCCTCCTGCCCTAGCCTCTACCCACCCTCATCTCTATGGCATCGTCGTCCGATTCTTCCGTCGACCTTGCCATTGTTGACGCACTCGAGTTGCTGCCTGACAACTCTGCTGCTAATTGACACTCTTATGCCCATTCCGTTGAGGTGCTCCTCTCCTCTATTGTGGTCAGCGGCTACAACCTTCGCTCGGTTGTCTTTCAGGAAGGCGGTGGACTTCAGCCCGTGGCCCCCACCGCTCCTACTGGACCTGCCCCCGCCCACCCTGGCGCTGAGTCCTCTCCCCCCGGTGATCCTCCCACCTTTGCGCCGAATGTCAACGACCCGCAGAGCTCGGAAACCGCCATTCGCACTTACCGCACCAATCTCCAAGAGCACCTGCACCTGCAATTGCGTTACGAGGACGACAGACGCATCTATGACGACGCCGCTGCCCGCTACAACAAGTACCAGGAGGACCTGGACACCTACACTACAGAACTTGCAGACTACACCACGAAAATTACTGCCTGGCGGGTTGCTCATCGACGCGCGCTTGCCATTCTTCTCGCCACCATCCCCTCCACCCTCAAACGCGAGCTCTCACCTACCTCCTCCTCCCACCTGTGGCGACTGCTGGTCGACCTTTTCGATCGGCAGGACGTTGCCACTCTTTACGCCCTTATCAAGGAGTTTGGAACTCTCTCCATGGATTCCACTTCTGGCGCAGGTGCTTTCACTCGCCGTGTCTTAGACCTTTCTCCGCGCCTTGCCGCACTCGATGTGGTGTACCCGGACACCGTCATCTGCTGCCACCTCCTCGAGGGCCTCACACCTGCCTTCGACGCTCACAAGCTTGCTTACATGCAGCTTATCTCCAAGCACCACACCCCTGCCGAAGTCGCTCAGTGGATTATCACCACCGAAGCTGAGATCCTTCGCCACTCTTCCTCCACAGCCGCAGCAGCCCAGTCGCGCAGCAGCCGGGGTGGCCGTGGTGGTGGGCGTGGGGGTGGGCGTGGTGGTGGTGGTGGGCGTGGGGGTGGACGAGGGGGATCAGCAGGTCGCGGTGGTGCTAGCAGCAGTGGTGCGGGTCGTGGTACGGCAGCTGCCTTTCCTCCCTGTCAGTACCTGCCTCGCTACGGTCCCACTCAGGGACAGCGCTGCGGCCATACCACCCATGCCACTGAGACGTGGTTCAAGGCACTCAGTGATGAGTGGTTTGCCCGTGGCAACACCGGCACCCCTCCTCGCTGGTCCGCCCTCAACCCTCGCCCCACTCCCCTTGAGGTCCGTTCCTCTCCCCTCTATGAACCTCCCTCCTCCACCCACGCCCACCAGGCCCTCGCCCCTCCCCAGCAGCAGCACCAGCAGCAGCAACAGCAGCAGCAGCTTGGGAATCAGCAGCAGGGGTCACAGCAGTATGGGCAGCAGCTTCTCCTCTCTCAGCTCCAGCAGCAGCTCCAGCATCTCCAGCAGCAGCTCGACCTCCAGCCGCAACTGCCCCTCCTCCCTCCTCCTCCGGTTTCCCAGCAGCAGCCCTTTCCTACCTAGACTGCTGGGAGTGCTGCCTCTGCAGCCCATCTCTCGGGTTCATCCCCGGCGCCGTCTGCAGGTGGCAGTGTGACCGCTTTCCCTTCCTCTGGTTTTGTTGGTTTATTAGGTCAACCTGAATCTGTTGCATCTCCCATGTACCCTTCTTCTGCTAATGAAACTTCGTTCCAGTACTCTGCCTCACCTTCCTCCACCATTGACTTCGTTCTGGACAGTGGAGCCACTGACACTGTCCTTTGCGACGCTGGTACACTGCGCCCTCTCCCCACACCAACCTCCCTCCTCGGCGCTGATAGCAGTTTTTCCATCCCTTGTCACAACACCTCCACCCTTCCCTGTCCTCTCTTTCCCTCAGGTACTGTCACCGGCCTCCACATTCCCTCCCTTCGTACTAACCTCCTCTCCCAAAGGTCCCTCCAACAAGCCATGATCACCACTCTCATCCCAGGTGGTGCTAACCATTGTGACCTATACCAAACCTCCACAGGTCGTTTTCTCGCCCGTATTCCCTATTGTCCTCGCTCCCGTCTGTACACCCTTCAGGTTCCCCGCCCCCTCACCTTCCAAGTTGCCTCCCCCCCCCTCCTTTCCCCCCCCCCCCCTCCCCTCCCGCCCACTAACCCACCCCTCCCCCCCCCGCCCTCCTGACTCTGACTGTTCCTGTCGCTCCCTCTCCCACCCCACCATCCTCCTCCATCACAGGCTAGGCCACCCCAACTTCGCTACTTTGCGCTCCTCTGTCTCCTCCGGTCTCCTCCACGGTTTCCCCTCCTCCCTCCCTCCCCTCCCCAAATCCCCTGCACCCCCCTGCACCGTCTGCGTCCAGAGCAAGCTCAAGCAACAGCCGCACCGGAGCTCCCCCTCCGCTGCTGTGCAGCCACTTGATCTTGTTCACATGGACCTATGGGGCCCTAATCCCTCTCCCACTCGCCAGGGCCATCGCTACCTTCTCGTGCTTGTTGATGATCACAGTCGGTACTCGTCCGTCTCTCTCCTTCAGACGAAGGCGGATGCCCCGGCTGCGATCATCGCCTGGCTCGAGCGGGCAAACACCCATTTTGGGCGCCCTGTTCGCCGCCTTCACTCTGATGGAGGTGGTGAGTTCCTTAACAACCAAGTCTCCTCCTATTGTCAGTCTCGTGGCATCCTTCAGACTTACACCCTCCCTCACTCCCCACAGCAGAACGGCTTGGCTGAGAGTCGTGTTCGAGAGATCACCAAAACAGCCCGGTGTCTGCTTGTCCACGCCTCCTGCCCCCCTTCTCTTTGGGGCTACGCCCTCCTTCATGCCGCCCTCCTTACTAACCTTTACCCTCACCCCCTTCTCCCCTCCATCACCCCCACTGAGCTGTGGACGAAGGACAAGCCTGATGCCTCATCACTTCGTGTCTGGGGCTCTAAGGCACATGTCCTCATTCACCCCTCTGACCGCTCCCGTTCCATGGGAAAGCTTGCCCCTCGTACCCTTCCTTGCATCTTCCTTGGTCATAATCCCTCCTCCCCCGACTACCTTTTCCTCCACCCCCCATCCGGTCGTCTAATCCGCAGCAGGGATGTGGTCTTTGACAAGTCCACTCCCTACTACTCCTCTCCCACATCTACTGACCCCCTCCCCCCTCTCACCCGTCCCATTGTCTGGTCTGACACCACCCCTCCCCCACTACTCCCTCCTCCCCCCATCCTCCCACCCCCCCCTTCTCCGCCGTCCCAGTCCCATGGTGCCCCTCCCTCTTCTGGTGACATCTTTGACCCGGAACCTCTGTCTTCTCCTGTCTCCCCCGCTCACTCCTCTCCTAGTACCCCTCCCCCCCCCCCCCCTTCCTCTCCCTCGCCACCAACCCATCCTCCCCCTTCCCGCACCATACTCACCCGGTATCCCCACACCAGGTCACGTGACGGTATCCTTGGTGCACCGCCTCCTGTTACCCTCTCTACCTCTACCCTCCCCCCTCTCTCCCCCCTCCTTCGTCACTTCTTCCATGCTGTCTTGCATCAAGCCCCTCATGCAACAGCCCCCTCAGCCACCTCCTCTCCAGCAGCGGAACCAGCAGCGGCTCCAGCAGCGGCAGCAGCAGCGGGACCAGCAGCGGCAGCAGCGGCGGAACCAGCAGCAGTAGGACCAGCAGCGGCAGCAGCAGCGGGAGCGGCATCGGCAGCAGCAGCGGGACCAGCAGCAGCACCAGCAGCGGCACCAGCAGCGGCACCAGCAGCGGCACCAGCAGCGGCACCAGCAGCGGCACCAGCAGCAGTACCAGCAGCGGCACCGGCAACGCCTCCACCAGCAGCACCAGCAGCGGCACCAGCAGTCATCCGCGCCTTCCACACCTCCCTCTCTGAGGACTCCCATGAGGAGTTCCTTGACCTCCACCTTTATGACCCCTTGCTTCTACCCATCACGTTCGACCTCTCCGGCACGGCCTCTGCGGATGGCAGCAGGCTGACGGTGGTGCCAACCTGGAGGTGAGGAAGGACGGGATGGAAGACACCTTCGTCACAATGGCAGATGAGTTGTGAATCGCCCTTCTCTGTCATCCTTCTGTGTCATCTCCTATCCGCACCCAGATTAGCATTGTGCTGCCAGAGCAGGTTGAATCTGAACGCTGCTTTCTAGTATGCAGTACCATCAGCTACTGTTTCTCCACCCCCTTCGCCCCACCCCCCCCTTTCCTCGCCTGAAGTATGCCCCTTCCTTTTACGCTTTTCCTACACTTCGCCTCCCCCTTCCGCGCCAGCAGCACCTTCCAAGGAGCTGTGTGTGGTGCCCACCGCATCGCTGCGAAATACGGCCTGGCAGCATGGCAGAGCCGTGAGAGTGCGATAAGTGGGAGAAACGCAGATGACGAGGAGGGACACATGGGGAAAAAAGCGAGGTAGCAGAAGCCGTGTATGTGGGAGCTGCACACTGCTCATTGCATGCTGGTCACGTAGGAATTACCACCTCCACGTGAAAATTCAAATGAGATGCAAGGACACACATGCCATGAATGCGGATGGCTCCTCACCTGACTGGTAGGACAACATGCCAACACGGAGGTGAGAAATGCCAAGTAGGCAGAGGAATCTGAATCGAGCTCTCACAATATCTCTCTCTTTTCATCCTTTGCTGCGCACATGCCTTCTCTTTTTGCACCTCGCCCATCCACGCTCAGTATGGTCCTTCAGGCGCTATACTGATGGGTGAACGATGTGATCGCTGCTTCCCTCTATGCAATGCCATCATCAGCAATGTTCCAATTCTTCCTCCTCGCTGAGCATAATGTTCCTACCTCTTTTGCCTCTTCCCCACTCCTCTCCCCACTCCATCACCCTTCAAACACCAACAGCACCTGCCCTGTAGCAACTCATCTCCGCAACACAGCCAGGCGGCAGGCAGAGCCATGGGCTGCAGCAGCAGCACTGGTGGCGGTGAAGTAGGTCAGTGGCAAGCGGGTGGCGTTGGGCAGCAGGGAGTCGTGGGAGAGAAGAGTGAGGCAGTAACATTCTAGGATGTTACATCTGACAGAAGACATTAGCTGCAAGCAGCTCATGCCATGAATGAAGAGCTAGCTTAAACACACCCCCTTCCCGCCTTGAACTCTCTTCTCTTAGATTGATCAATCGCCTGACCCCTAGGCTGATTCAGGTTTGAACTCTCTTCTCTTAGTCTAACCGTTTCTGGTCAAACCTGAATCAGTCTAGGCGTCAGGCCAGACAACGAATCAGGCTGGAACCATTATGCTCCTGTGTTGCTCCTGTATAGTTTCCCCTGATTTCTTCCTCTCCTCCTCCCACTCTTCCCCCTTCCGCTCCCCTCCCACCTCCCCCTCCGTCTTGGCCTGCTTGTTGGGCCAGGTTTTTCCAGATCAGTCCAAACTCTTCAAAGAGAAAAGAACGCTCTTTAACCATGGAGAACTAATCAAAGGGGGGCGGGAAATTTCAGTAATGTCAAATTAGAGCTCTAAGTTGAGCACCAGCTTCACTATCTAGCCCTCAAACTGGACCTACCTGGCTAGGATCGCGGGCGAGTTGTCACGAGGTATATGCTTGAATGTATGGCTCACATCGGGCCGCGCTGTTGCAGATTTCTCCCAGGTTATCCCGCATGGCTCGTGTCGGCTCGTTTGTGTCGAGTCAAACCTAGGCGGGTATGGGCAGACAGGGAAAATAAAGGCCCTGGGTTGGGCAAGGACGCGTGAGGGTTTGACAATTTGCACATTCCCCTTCCTCCCGTCATCACTAGTGTCCAATCCATCCCGTATACCATCTGTTTACCACCCCCTCCCTTTTCGACATTCACTCTGTGCAGAAATACAACTGTTCGTTTCATCTCTAGTCTCCCTCGTTTGCTTGGCATGACCCCCCCATCTGTTCATACCATCCCATCCAAGCCAAGCAACAGCACTGTATCCATCAGGTTTCCAGGTAGCATCCCTCCCTCCCCAGCACGTCACCCACACCAGGACAGCCTGATTTGCCGTCACCATCCCCCCCTCCCTCCCCCCCCCCGGCCCCCCACAACAAATACCTCACTCCCTTCCTGGTGTGGCCTATGCCTGCGAATCATGCGATTGTAGTATTACCGCCTAACTCTTCCTAATGTGTGTGTCTGAGTCGTTGCACGTAGTCATGTGCCGCATGCCACGTGTCTCTGATATCATCATTGTACCCACCAGATTGCTTCTCCGCAGAATCGTTATATCCTTCCACCCTTCTTCCATCTAAACGCTATTTCAACTTGGAGAGAGGGTGACTTGGCACCTTCCCAAGGCATGAGATCATGACATGAGTCACACGAGCAACCCCACCCCCCTCCCCCGTTCCCGCTCCCGCTCGCCCCTCACATTCGATTTTCCCACCCACATTCCTCTGCTCTCATCGTCTTTCGTCTTCCCCCCATGTCCCTTTCTTCCACTCCTTTCCTGACATCTCCCTATACTCCCTCTGCCCTTCATCCCCATAGCCAACATCCCTCGCCACCCCATTCATCCCATCACGCCATGCACAAACCAAGTGTTCCTCCACTTGGTATCGGGTCGTTCTCCTCTGCCCGCCATCACTCTCCCAGCTGCCTCCCCACCATCCAGCCAAGCAGCAGCACCGCAGCCATCGCATCCTCAAGCATCACTCCCTCCCTCCCTCATCAGCCGCACCAGTACCGCTTGTTGTCAGCCATTTCCCCCACATTGCCCAACTCCCTTTCTCTCTCTGCTTCTTTCCCTCATGAGCTCCCTCCTGCCTCAATGGACACCTCATCCCGTGCCTGTATACCCCATCCCATACCTCATCCCATACCCCATCCCATACCTCATCCCATACCTCATCCCATCCCTCATCACTTGCCTCATCCCATGCCTCCATACCCCATCAGTCCATACCTCATTCCATGCCTCAGCCCGTACATCATGCCGCACTGCGTCCCATAAGTCGTCCTGCTTCTCATTTTGTACCTCATCCGTTTGATCGTATGATCCTATCATGCTCTACCCTTCGTGTCCTTGCCCAATCCTAGCCATTGGCTCATGTCATGTCCCTTTTTCGTGTCCGACCCACCCATGCTCAAGATATCGTGTCTCCCCCCTTCCTGGATCCGCATCCTCTTCCCACCATCACCCTCCCATCTCATCCCCACCTTCTCAGATCGTACCCGCATGCGGCACCTCTACCGTCCTCACCTCCTCCCACCCCACTCACCTCCTCCCACCCCACTCACCTGTCCAGTGCTGCACTTGTCCTTCCTGCCCTCTCTGCCTGTCATCCAACTGCCAGCAGCTCATCATCGGTACAAGTTACATCTCCATTGTGCCGTGCCCATCAATTCAACCCTTATCACCCTCTTTCATCTCTCTTTCCCTTCTTGTCATTCGTCCTGTGCATAAATTAACCGTCCCTCCGCCTGCTGCGTCCTCCTCTTTTGCTCGCCATCACCCTCCCATCTACCCCCCCACCATTGGAACCAAGCAGTAGCACCGTAGCCATCTCACCCTTCTACATCTGCCACACCAGTACCGCCTGCTGTCAGCCAGTTTCCCCCACATTGCCCAACTTCCTTTCTCTCTCTGCTTCTTTTCCTCATGAGATTTCTCATGCCTCAATGCATACCCCATCCCATACATTATTCCATATCTCATCCCGTGCTGCTTTCCATCCCATACCTCATCCCATGCCTCCATACCTCAGTCTATTCCATGCTTCACCCATGCCGTATTCCATGCCTCATCCCATACTTCATTCCATGCCTCGCCCCATACATTATGCCGCACCTCGTCCCATGAGTTCATCCCACTTCTCATCCCATACCAGAATTTTCTCTTATGATCCCATGATGCTCGGCCCTTCATACCACTGATTCATTCCCCTTCTTCGTGTCCAACCCACCCATTGCCCAAAATAGCATGCCTCCCCACTTAAACATCCTCTTCCCACCGTCACCCTTCCATTCCATCTCGTCCCCACCTTCTCAAATCGCATGCAGCACCTCTACTATACTCCTCTCCCTCACGAGCAAATCAACGCACTGAACCGTGGTAGTACCCGAAACACCACTCCTTGGCATCGCTGCAGTGCACAGTACAGTGATCTCGGGCAAAACGCAAATCTTCATCTCCTGCATGCCACTCTAGATGATCCATTTTAAAGGTTTAGCTCTGCTCTGCCTTGGTTTACCACCTGCTGCCTATTGCAGCAGCCTGCTAGGGGAGGTGGACTACCTCTGTTGCTGTGAGAAACAAGTGTTGAGTGGCAGGGGAAGACCGAGGAGGGAGAAATACAGTCATTTCGGGTACTCGTACTGGGGGTGTAGAGGCACTTGGTGGCGTAGAGGCTACTAGTCTTGGTGCGTGTGACTGAGCTAGCGCACGGGCAGAGCCTGAGGAGGCCTTGCACACTTTTACCCTAAACTCAGGTGCGTCTCGCTGCTTCTTCCGTAACAGCACCACAGTCACACCGCTCACAGCCCCTGTCCCTGTCACACTGGCCGACCCCTCCAGGGGCCCGGTAGTCGCGAGTGGCACTACTGTTCTCCCCTGCCCAGCGGCCCCTTACGGCCTCTTCACAGGTCTCCACCTCCCCTCGTTCGCTAAGAACTTGGTGGCTACCTCTGTCCTCCAGGACCAGTGGGTCACTATCACCCAGCCTGGAGGCGAGCTTGTGGCGACTGTACGGACTCGCGCATTGGTGAGCACCTCGCCACGTTCACTTGGAGGCCTGGGTCTGTCCTGTACACACTGAGCACTGAGTCTGCAGTGGTAGCTGAGTCAGGTCAGGTAGCTGCGTCGGTTGAGGTCGCTGCGTCTTGTTCGTGTTGTCTCCTCATGCACGAGACTCTCCTCTCGCACCACCGTCTTGGCCACCCCTCCTTGCCACACCTGCGTGGCATGCACTTCCATCTCCTTGTCTCTAGTCTTCCCAGGTCTCTGCCCCCGCTTTCGAAATCGCTTGCACCGCCCCACCTTCCTTGTGTCGAGGGGTGGCAGCGCCCGCTCCTCACTCCTCCTCGTTTCCTCCTACCACTGCTCCTCTGCACACCCTGCACATGGACGTGTGGGGCCCCGCCCGCGTCACTGGACAGGGTGGCGAGCTCTACTTTCTGCTGGTTGTCGACGACTACACGCGCTACACCACGGTCTTCCCCTTGCAGAGCAAGGCGGATGTCCGTGATTTCTTGATCCACTGGATCCGCGCTGTCTGACTCCAGCTTCGCGATCGGTTCCGTCAGGACCTCCCAGTCCTGCGGCTACACTCTGACCGAGGTGGTGAGTTTGCTTCCGCCTCCTCGAAGACTTCTGTTGTGCTGAGGGCATCGTCCAGTTGTACACGCTTCCGACCTCTCCACAGCAGAACAGGATTGCAGAGCGCTGCATTGGTCTGTTCATGGTGGTTGCTCGCACCTTCATGATCCATGCGGCTTCTCCCCATTTTATGTGGCCGTTTGCGGTCCGATACGCCGCTAAGCAGCTCAACCTCTGGCCCCGTGTCTCCCACCCGGAGACCTCCCCCACTTTACAGTGGACGGGCGAGGTTGGTGATGCATCGGCGTTTCAGGTCTGGGGTTCCCTCTTTCTTGTTCACGATTTGCCCGTGGGCAAGCTCTCTCCACACACTCTTCGGTGCGTGTTCCTTGGCTTTCCCACCGACGCACCGCCCTGGCAGTTTTACCACCCGAGCTCTCATCGTGTGCTGTCCTCCCATGACGTCACCTTTGACGAGTCCGTCGGCTTCTACCGTCTTCACCCCCACCGCAGTTCCCCGGTACCCCTCCCGCCTCTCTCCCTGGTGGACGAACCCCCCCCGGTAGCCCCCCTCCCTCCTCCCGGTCCCGCTCCCTCAGGTGTGTCTCAGGTAGACCCACCCCCCTTGGTTGAGCCTTTGGACCTCAAACACCTCTGGCCCAGCTGAGGGTGGTGACCAGACTGCTACCGACACCGTGACCCTTCGCCGCTCCGCGCACTTGGTGGTCCCTCCTGGTTTTCCGCCTCGACCGTCTTCACCGCCTCTGCGGCCCGTCGCTGTGGACCCTGGTGCTACTGTAGGTGGTGGCACTGGGGGTGCAGACTCTGGGGGTGCTGGCTCTGGGGATGCTGCGAGTCCTACGAGTGCAGGGGGTGCTAAAGGTGCTACTGCTGGAGGTTCTGTGGGTGGAGCTCCGCCACCGGGGCTGCCCCACCGGACAGCTCACTCTCGAATCCCCTCCGGCAAGAGAGGCTCCTGGCGACGTGAGCCAAGACTACCAGCAGCAGCACCCACAGCAGCAGCAACTCCGGTGAGAGAGCCTCCTGCCAACGTGCACCAGCACCACCAGCACAAGCACCACCAGCACCAGCACCACCAGCACAACCAACACCAGCACCACCGGTGGTGCTGACACTGGAGGAGCTACTGGAGGTACTGGAGTTGGTGGTGCTAGTCGACAGGAGTCGCTCTCGCCGCAGCAGCTTCACGAGTGGGGTGTCCGCTGGGGTAGTCCCGGTGGTGGAGATGTTGGTGCTGGTCCTAGGGGTGTTGTTCCTACTGGGGCTCGAGGTTCTGGGGGTGTGACTACTCAACCGCAGTCGTCTGCGCTTCGTCACCTTCTCAGTCTCCCGCCTGCTACTACTGAGTTCCCGGTTGCTGGTACTACTTCTCCGTTTCTGTTCCCACTGACTGACCAGTCTCAGCCACAGCTACTACCTGGCTCCCCACTGCCTGCTCCTGCTCCTCACACTGAGGTCAATGACCCGTTCTTCCACACCTGTTCATGCTCGTCGTGTTGCCCGTCCTCGTGGTCCAGATGTGCGAGGCACTCACTGTATGGCACTTTGTCCTTCCTCTGTTCCACAACGTGTTGTCTTGCCGTCACCTCCAGGGTCTTTTCTTCCTCACGTTCCTGACCCTGAGTCTGACCTTGTCCGTACTGCCAGTCTGACTGTCATTCGTCTCCTTGCAACGGTTGTAACAGACCCTTCCTTTGAGTCTGCTGCTGCGTCTGCCTTAGTTGTTGAGCTTGTTGACTTTGCTGCTTTGTGCCGCCTTGACTACGCCGCGAGTCTTGTTTTTGACTCTTCCTGTCCTCCGTCCGTCGGGGGTGAGCTTGCCCTTGGCTGTGACATTCTTGAGGACATGCAATTTGAGCTGGAGTGCCTAGCGGCCGCTGCACCTCATCTCGCGTCCACGCTACTTTGCCCCGAGGGAGACCCGGATGCACCGGACATCCCGACCCCGCGCTCTTACGCAGAGGCAATCATGGGTCTGTACTCCCCTCAGTGGCAGATAGCCATGGACGCAGTGATGGCTTCCTAGAAGTCCACAGGCACCTACGTCGACGAGGTTCCCCCACCTGGGCGGAACATAGTCAATGGCATGTGGATTTTCAGAGTGAAGCGGCCGCCAGATTCTCCGCCTGCCTTCAAGGCGCGTTACGTGGCACGAGGCTTCAGTCAGCGTGAGGGGGTCGACTTCTTCAAGACCATCTCCCCCACCCCGAAGATGACCACTCTTCAGGCGCTACTCCACGTTGCAGCACAACGCGACCTCGAGCTGCACTCCGTCGACTTCTCGACAGCCTTCCCGTAGGGCAGCCTTCACGAGGCTATCTAGTTGCGCCGCCCACGTGGCTTCACTGGGTCGTTTCTGTCAGAATATTATGTTTGTCTAGTCTGCAGTGGGGTACTCAATAGTGAGTATAACCCTTTTAGGGCTTGCTATTTGTACCCCTCTTGCTTGCTAGTGCATCATCTCTCTTTGGCCAAACACTCTCAACTCTCATGCTAGCACCCAAAACCCTAACTATGGCTACTAAGTACTAGCTTCTATTACGACATGGTATTAGAGCCTTTGCACTCCTGGCCTGTGGGCCCACATGCTTCCGCTGCTGCTGTAATGTCTGTCGCGCGCCCTGTGGCGCGCGACGTTTTTTCTTCCCGCCACGCGCTTTGGGCCCGTGGCGGTTTTCTGCCCGCCACGCGCTCGGGGCGCGTGGCGGTTTCCTGCCCCGTCGCGAGGCCCCAGGGGACCCGCGCGTCGCCCCCCCGTCGCCCGTCGTGGCGGACCCAGGGACCCGCGCGCTCCCCCCGTCATTCGTCGCGACGCCCTCGGGGACCCGCGTGTCGCCCCCCGTCGCCCGTCGTGGCGCCCCCAGGGACCCGCGCGCCCCCCCCGTCGTGCATCGCGACGCCCCAGGGGACTCGCGCGTCGCCCCCCGTCGCCCATCGTGGCGCCCTCAAGGACCCCCCCCCCCCCCCCCCCCCCCCCCCCCCCCCCTCCCGTCGTTTGTCGCGGCGCCCTGGGGGCCCGCGCCCCGCCCCGCTTCCTCTCGCACGCCGCCCCAACTGCTTCCCGCGTATCTGCCTCGCCCTGCCTGCGTTGGGGGTCTTGGAGTGGCGGGTATGGGGGTGGCGGGTGTGTGAGCAGTCCCCTGCTCCTCCTCCTCCTCCGTCTCCCACTGCTGCAGCTGCCGCTGAGGGGGGTGGGTGTGTGGGAGCCGAGGGAGTGGTGCTAGGGGGGTGTCGTGGGAGTGAAGCTAGGGGTGCAGCAGGGGGTGTGTGAAAGGGGGGTGGGACAGTTGGGGGAGGTTGAGCGGAGGCAGCCGTCGTGTCGTCAGCAGCGCCAGGAGTCTGGGGCTCTGCTCCGGTAGCCCAGCGAGCCTGCTGCGCCAGTCGCCCGTGGGTCCGTTGCTTCTGCCGCTCGTCTTAGCCGCGGAGCCAGTTACTCCAGTAGTCCGGGGCGCTGCTCCGGTAGCTGCTGTGCCAGCCGCTCCTATTGCCCGTGTGTCTGCAGCTTTAGCCGTCGTCTCCTATCTCCTCTCCTCTCACAGTCCCGCCTCCTCCTCCTCACTTGCCCTTTGTGAATGCCTCTAGCTTTGCTTGTACTTGTGAACTTGTTGTATGACTGCTTGCTGTACTGATTATACCCCACTTTAACTATGGGGGTGTGTCAGAATATTATGTTTGTCTAGTCTGCAGTGGGGCTTGCTATTTGTACCCCTCTTGCTTGCTAGTGCATCATCTCTCTTTGGCCAAACACTCTCGACTCTCATGCTAGCACCCAAAACCCTAACTATGGCTACTAAGTACTAGCTTCTATTACGACAATTTCCTGAGGGTAGCCATTGGAGTCTTCGGCGACCAGTTTACGGCCTGTGATAGGCGCCCCGTAAGTGGCACGACACACTGAGGACTACACTTGCGGCTCTTGGCTTCGCTCCCTCAACTGCTGACCCTTCGCTATTTCTGCGCACAGACACTCGTCTGCCGCCGTTCTACGTTCTCGTGTATGTCGCCGACTTGGATTTTGCTACTGCTGACACTGAGGCACTGGCCTTAGTGAAGGTGGAGCTGCAGGAGAGACACACATGCAGTGACCTGGGTGAGCTGCGCAGCTATCTTGGCTTGCAGATCACCTGGGACAGAGCACGTCGCACCATCACCCTCACTTAGTCACACATTGTGCAGCAGATTCTCCAGCGCTTCAACTTCTCGTGGTCCTCGCCACAGTCCACTCCTCTGTCTACATGCCACTCGCTCTCAACTCCACCTTCGAACGAGTCTGTAAAGCGGAGTGGTCCGTACCAAGAGCTTGTGGGTTGCCTCATGTATCTGATGACGTGCACACGACGTGACCTTGCATACCCTCTAAGCCTCTTAGCTCGCTACGTGGCTCCCGGTAGACACTGAAAGGTGCAATGGGATGCTGCGAAGAGGGTACTGCGTTACTTGTGCAGTACATCGGGCATGGGGCTTGTGCTTGGAGGACAGGGTTCAGTTGTTCTCACCGGTCACTCCAACGTCTCTTGGGCTGACAACCAGATGACTCACCGATCTATACAGGTGTGCAACTTCAGCCTGGGCGCTGGTTCTGTCTCATGGAGGTCCACTCGCTCGTCTTCTGTACTTAGTTCCAGCTGTGAGGCCGAGGTCTACGCTTGGGCTATGGGTGCACAGTAGCGCCGCTGGCTGACCTACCTCCTGACCGAGTTGGGTGAGCGGCCTCATTCTCCTCTAGTTCTGTACGTCGACAACAAGGCCGCGATTGCCTTGTGTCAGGACCAGAGACTGGAGCACAGAACGAAGCACATTGCTCTCCATTACTTCCTCACGCGAGAGCTGCAGCAGCGTGGTCAGCTTCGTCTTGCTTACGTGGCCACACATGCCAACACTGCTGATGTCTTCACCAAGGCCCTTGGGTCTAGTGATCATCAGTGTTTCTGCAATACTCTTGGGCTTGTGCCCACTCTGCCTCACTTGCTTGTTCCTTGATCTTGCCTTGCACTTGTTGTATTCTGGTATATATGAATATTCTTGCATGTTCGCACTTGCTAGGTTGTGATCAGTGTACTGCAATTGCTTTTATAAACTCTGCATGTGAACTGGCCTTGTGGCCGCTTGCTTGTGCTCAGAATGTGTGGTGATCTTAAGATTCACCCTGAGCTTTGCTTAGCTTTGTTTTCTTGCTTGACTGGTCTTGTGACCGTCCGTTGTGTTTGCTATCCCCCACTTTGCCTATGGGGTGTGTCAAGTGATGTTTCTATGCTCTAGGCTGTAGTGGGGCATATTCTAGTGAGTACAACCCTTTAGGGTTTCATACTTGTGCTCACATTCCTACTCAATGCATCATTCCTTTCCTTAGATTCTCACACGGACGCGATAGGCCGCCCATTTTCAAGACAATACCCCTTATGCCCGGGGTTACAAGGTGTTTGCCACATAGTCTCGCGCCGCGATTTTTTTTCACGGGGTTTTATGCCAGAACACCTTTAGATTAATACAAGGGTAGAGGCAAGCGCAACGGAACTCGCCACTGTCTCCGCAGCCCCCAAGGAAATTCACAGCTGAAAGTGTCAACATTGTAGGCTAAGTTACTTAGGAGCCATGGCTAGGGTTTGCGCTAAGCGAGAGTGGCGAGAGGAAAGTTGGCCAACAAAAGAAAGATTTCAATAAAGGCAAGGATGTACAAATGGAGAACGAGGCGAGGAAGAAAGGTGCACTGCCAAAAGTTTATAATAAATACACTAGAGCTACAGCTAACAACACTTATTAAGATATATAAAAATATATATCAAGACACACCCCCTTGTCAAACATTGTATGTTTACATTGTGTAGGCTATAGTGGGTTTAGCCTTAGGGGGTACACAAACTTAGGGTTTCCTACTTGTACCCACATTTGTGCTAGTTCATTCATTCCTGTTTCTTTCATTCTGACATGGTTTCAGAGGAGGTCCTCCGCTAGGACCGATTTTTTTAGGGCCCACCACTACTGACTGCCTACTAGCGCCCTCGTGCGCCCTACTGTCGGAGCGCCCTCGAGCGCCTCCCCCCAGCGCCCTCGTGCGCCCCTCCTTAGCGGCCCTGTAAGGCCCCGCGACCCGTGACCCGCCCCTTAGCGGCCCCGTCGGCCCCGCGAGCTGCCCCTTAGCGGCCCCTTACGGCCCCGTCGACCCCGCGCGCCGCCCCTTAGCGGTCCCTCACGGCCCCGTCGACCCCGCGCGCCGCTCCTTAGCGGCCCCTTACGGCCCCGTCGACCCCGCGCGCCGCCCCTTAGCGGCCCCTCACGGCCCCGTTGACCCCGCGCGCAGCCCCTTAGCGGCCCCTTACGGCCCCGTCGACCCCGCGCGCCGCCCCTTAGCGGCCCCTTACGGCCCCGTCGACCCCTCGCGCCGCCCCTTAGCGGCCCCTCTCGGCCCCGTCGACCCCGCACGCGCCCCACCTAGAGGCCCCGTCGGCCCCGTCGACCCCGCGCGCGCCCCACCTAGCAGCCCCGGCAGCCCCGCATGCGACAGCCACGGCCCCGCCCGAACCGAGCCGCCCGAACCGAGCCGCCCAGCCCGAGCCGAGCCGCGCCGTTCGAACCGAGCCGCGCCGCCCTCCCCGTACTGAGCAGCCCTCTCTGGACCGAGCCGCCCTACCTGAGTCGTGCTGCCTGCTGCTTTTAGGGTTTCGCCTGCTACTACTACTGCTACTGTTACTGCTGCTACTCCTACTGCTACTATGGCTAGTCCTGCTGTGCTAGCGTTCGATGCTGAGGGCCGCCCACTGAAGTTTGAGATCTGGCTCGATGACCTGCACCTCTTCCTCCAGCTCACTGCCAAGGAGGATATCTCACTGTACGATCACGCGCTAGGCCATGCTGCTGCCCCTGCTACTACTGCTGACAGCACTGCCCACTCACAGTGGCAGACTCGTGACGCCCACGCTCGCTTCGCTATTCGCAACTCCCTGCCGGTAGATGAGCGCGAGCACTTTGGCCAGCACAAAACTGCGCAGGCACTGTACACTGCTGTAGTTGCACGCTACTCCTCACCTGCCTCTGCTACGCTAGGCCGTCTCTCGCTTCCCTACCTGTTCACAGACCTGTCCGCTTTCTCCACTGTCGCTGACCTCATCACGCACCTCCGCACTAGTGAGGCCCGCTTCCGTGCCGCTATGCCCGCTGAGTTTCTTGCCACCCACCCCCCCCCCGCTCTGGCTCACTCTCTATCACCTGGTCACCCGTCTCCCTAACTCTCTTCGTGCGGTCAGGGACCACTTCCTCGCTTGCTGCCCCACTGAGCTCACCGTTGATCTGCTCGAGAAGGAACTGCTTGCAGCTGAGAAGAGCATTGTAGCTGTAGGTGCCTCTCGTCGCGACCCCCGCACCCCGTTCTTCGAGGGGTGTTCCCCTTCCCCCCTTCTCCCCTCTGTCGCCTCTGATGCTGCTGTCGACCTCGTTGGTACTGAGCAGGTCGGGACTGCGTCTGCTCTGAGCTGGCGCCGCAGCGGCAAGGGCAAAGGGGGCAAGGGAGGTGGAGGTGACGGCGGGGGAGGCGGTGGTGGGGGCGGTGGCGGAGGTGGGGGCGGTGGCGGGACTGGAGTGGCTAGTGGCAGCGGTGGGGGTGGTGGAGGCAGCGGCGGAGGAGGCGGCCGGGGTTGGGGCGGTGGTGGGGCCGGCGGTGGACGCGGCGGCGGCAGAGGCGGTGGTGGTCGAGGTGGTGGCGGCGGCGGTGGTGGTCGTGGAGGCGCTGGCAGTGGCCAGAGCCAGCAGCACACTCCGTCGCCCCAGGAGATTCGTGAGTGGTACTCTCAGCACGGGGGGGGGGGGTGGCTTTAGCTGCACGTACGTCATCCGCACTGGTGACCGCACTGGTCAGACGTGTGGGAGGGCGCACACCACGTAGCGCTGCTTCTCCCGCCTCGACGACGCTTGGCGTACTCAGTTCCCTGCTGCCACTGAGCTGCCCCGCTGGGCTGATCTGATGAAGAAAAACATTGATATCTATGCTCTAGACTTTGATGCTATTCTCACTGCCATGTATGTGTTGTCTATTAGTGGAGAGGGTGCTCAGTACCTGCGTGTTCCGCCCGGCCCGGGCATTCGGACCGGTGAGGCTGCCGCTCTAGGTGCTAGTGCGTCTGTTGCCCTAGGTGCTAGTGAGGCTGCCGCTCCAGGTACTCGCGTGTCTGCTACCCCAGGTGCTGGTGAGGCTGCTGCTCTAGGTGCTAGTGAGTCTGCGCCCCCTGGTACTGCATCTACTGAGGCACTGCACACCTTCACACTGGACTCAGGTGCTTCCCGCTGTTTCTTTCGTGACCGCACTGCCCTTGAGCAGCTTGCTCGGCCAGTTGCTGTCTCCCTTGCTGACCCCTCTGGGGGTCCGGTCGTTGCGACCTCCTCCACTGCCCTCCCTTGTCCTGCGGTTCCGTCGGGCACTCTATCAGGTCTCTACCTCCCCTCGTTCTCTACGAACTTGGTGGCGGGTAGTGCGCTCCAGGACGGGGGTGTCCACCAGTTTACCCCTGCCTACGAGCGTGTGACACACTGCACGTGCGCTCGGACGGGTCGCCACCTGGCTACCTTCACTCGGCAGCCGGGGTCGGACCTGTACACACTGACCACTGAGTCCCCTCAGGTAGCTGCGTCTGCGTCTGCGTCAGGTCAGCTGTCTGCCCCCTGCTCGTGTCGCTCTCTGGCACACGAGACTGTCCTCTGGCACCACCGTCTTGGTCACCCGTCAGTGCAGCACCTTCGTGCCATGCACAAACGGTACCTTGTCTCTGGTCTTCCCAGGGTTCTCCCTCCACTCCCACCCTTGCCTGCTCCTCCCTGCCTTCCCTGTGTCGAGGGGCGGCAGCGCGCCGCTCCTCACTCCTCCTCGTTTCCCCCGACGACTGCTCCCTTGCAGACGCTCCACATGGACGTGTGGGGCCCAGCCCGCGTCCGTGGCCAGGGTCAGGAGAGGTACTTCCTGATCGTTGTTGACGACTACTCGGGCTACACCACGGTCTTCCCCTTGCGCACCAAGGGTGAGGTCCCTGATGTTTTGATCCCCTGGATCCGCGCTTCTCGTCTTCAGCTCAGCGAGCGTTTCCACTCGGACTTTCCTGTCCTGCGTCTGCACTCTGACAGAGGTGGTGAGTTCTCCTCCGACCTCCTGGCAGCCTACTGTGCGGAGCAGGGCATTGAGCAGTCGTTCACGCTTCCGGCCTCTCCACAGCAGAATGGGGTTGCTGAGCGCCGCATTGGCTTGGTCATGGAGGTCGCTCGTACCTCCTTGATCCATGCGGCTGCCCCCCACTTTCTGTGGCCGTTTGCGGTCCGATACGCTGCGCATCAGCTCAACCTCTGGCCCCGTGTCTCCTTGCCGGAGACTTCACCGACACTGCGTTGGACGGGAGAGGTTGGCGATGCGTCGCGTTTCCGGGTCTAGGGATCTCGAGCTTTTGTTCGCGATACGTCCGCGGACAAGCTCTCCTCCCGCGCTGTTCCTTGTGTCTTCCTTGGCTTTGTCCCGGACGCGTCTGGTTGGCAGTTTTACCACGCCACCTCGCACCGTGTCCTGCCCTCTCAGGACGTCACTCTTGACGAGTCCGTCCCCTACTACCGCCTCTTCCCCTACCGCACTGCCCCGCTCCCCCCCCCGCCTCTCTTCCTTGCGCCAGGTGCTGCTGTGGTAGACCCCCTCCCCCCTCAGGGTGCCGCTCCCTCAGGTGTGTCCCAGGTAGACCCGGTTGAGCCTGTTGAGGTAGCTGTCGACTCTCGTCCTGCTAGGGGTGCTGAGCCTGAGCGTGCGGAGCCTTGGGGTGCAGAGCCTGGGGGTGCGGAGCCTGGGGGTGCGGAGCCTGGGGGTGCGGAGCCTGGGGTTGTGGAGTCTGGGGGTGCTGAGCCTGGGGGTGCTGAGCCTGGGGGTGCTGAGTCTGGGGGTGCTGAGCCTGGGAGTGCTACACCTGGAGGAGATCTCTCCTCAGAGCAGCTCCGTGAGTGGTACTTACAGTACTGCAGCCTCAGGAGAGGTGCTTCTCGAGCTAGGAGCACTGCTGGAGCCGGTGCTAGTGCTTCCCCTCCTCGGCGGGCGCTGCCCTCTCCCCAGCAGCTCCGAGAGTGGTACGCTCGGCACTGCAGTCTCCGGAGTGGCGCTCCTTGCGTCGCGGACTCTGGTGCTGGAGCTGCTGACGGTGCTGCTGGTACTGCTGGTGCTGGTGCTGCGGGAGCTACTGGAGGTGCTGCTGCTGCGAGCGGTGCTGCTGGCGCTGCTGGAGGTGCCGCTGCTGCTACTGGTGCTGCTGGAGCTACTGGAGGTGCTGCTGGTACTGGTGTTTCTGGTGCTGGTGCTGCTGGAGCTGTTGGAGGTGCTGCTGGAGCTGCTGGAGGCACTGCTGCTGCTGGCGGTACTGCTGGTGCTGCTGGAGGTGCTGCTGGTACTGGTGCTGCTGGTGCTGGTGCTGCTGGAGCTGCTGGAGGTGCTGCTGGAGCTGCTGGAGGTGCTGCTGGTACTGGTGCTGCTGGTGCTAGTACTGCTGGAGCTGCTGGAGGTGCTACTGGTACTGGAGCTGCTGGAGCTGCTGGCCCTGGAGGTACTCGTACTGGAGGTTCTGGAGCTACTGGGACTGAGCCTGCTGAGGGGGTTGGAGCTGGAGGTGCTGAGCGGCCGAGGCCGTACTACGTTCCACTCCTTCAGCAGGTTCTTGCTCTCCCACCCTCTACTGGTTCTTCTCCTCCCCTACTGAGTCCACCGTCTGTCCAGTCGCAGTCACAGTTACAGTCTGCCTCTCCTCTGCCTGCTCCTTCTCCTTACACTGCACCGTCGGGTAGTCTTACGGAGCGTCGTGAGCCTGAGTCTCGTCCTCCGTCGCCTGAGTCTAGTCCTGCGTCTTCTGAGTCGCGTCCAGAGTCGCCTGTCCGCACTGCCCGCACTGGTCGTCGTGCTCCACGTGAGCGTCCTCCTCCTGTCCTAGGCACTCACTATATGACCCTGCGTCCTTCCACTGCTCCACAGCGCGTCCCTCTACCGTCTCCTCCTGCGTCCTATCTTCCTGACGTTGCCGACCCGCCGTCAGACCTTACTCGTGCTGCCAGTCCTACTGTCGCGCGTCTCCTTGCCACTGTTGTCACTGACCCTACCTTTGAGTCCTCTGCTGCGTCTGCTCTAGTCGCTGAGCTTGTTGACTTTGCTGCCGCCTGTCGTCTAGACTACGCCGCTAGCCTTGTCGCTGAGTCTGAGTCTGTCTGTCCTCCGTGCGTCGGGGGTGAGTGTGCTCTTGGCACGGACGTCCTTGAGGACAGACAGGAGGAGTTTGAGTGCTTTGCTGCTGCTTTTCCTCATCTCGTGTCCATGCTGATTGCCCCTGAGGGAGACCCGGATGCACCAGACATCCCGACCCCACGCTCCTACGCAGAGGCGATGGAGGGTCTCTACTCCTCTCAGTGGCAGACAGCCATGGACGCAGAGATGGCTTCCTGGAAGTCCACAGGCACCTACGTCGACGAGGTTCCCCCACCTGGGGCGAACATCGTCAGTGGCATGTGGATTTTCAGGGTGAAGCGGCCGCCGGGTTCTCCGCCTGTCTTCAAGGCGCGTTACGTTGCACGAGGCTTCAGTCAGCGAGAGGGAGTTGACTTCTTTCAGACCTTCTCCCCGACCCCAAAGATGACCACTCTTCGGGTTCTGCTGCACATTGCTGCTCAGCGTGACTACGAGCTCCACTGCCTTGACTTCAGCACTGCGTTCCTACAGGGCAGCCTGCACGAGGAGATCTGGCTGCGCCGCCCACCTGGCTTCACTGGGTCGTTCCCTCCTGGTACCCAGTGGAGCCTCCGGCGGCCAGTCTACGGTCTCCGCCAGGCGCCCCGTGAGTGGCACGACACACTGAGGACTACTCTTGCTGCTCTTGGGTTTGCTCCTTCTACTGCTGACCCGTCGCTGTTTCTACGCACCGACACCACTCTGCCGCCGTTCTACGTTCTCGTGTACGTAGACGACTTGGTCTTTGCTACTGCTGACACTGAGGCACTCGCCCACGTGAAGTCGGAGCTGCAGAAGAGACACACGTGCACAGACCTGGGTGAGCTGACAAGCTATCTTGGCTTGCGGATCACCCGGGACAGAGCACAGCGCACCATCACCTTGACTCAGTCACACATGGTGCAGCAGGTCCTTCAGCGCTTCCGCTTCACGTACTCCTCGCCTCAGCCCACTCCTCTGCCTACTGGTCACTCGCTCTCAGCTCTGCCTTCGGATGAGTCCGTAGAGCCGAGTGGCCCGTATCCAGAGCTTGTGGGCTGCCTCATGTACCTGATGACCTGCACTCGACCTGACCTAGCCTACCCTCTTAGCATCCTAGCACGCTATGTCGCTCCTGGCCGTCACCGGAAGGAGCACATGGATGCAGCTAAGAGGGTGTTGCGCTACTTGTGCAGTACGTCGGGCATGGGGCTTGTGCTTGGAGGACGGCGCGACGTTGTCCTCACTGGACACTCAGACGCTTCTTGGGCTGACGACCAGGCTACTCAGCGGTCGTCTCAGGGTTACACCTTCAGCCTTGGCTCTGGCTCAGTCTCTTGGCGTTCTACACGCTCTTCCTCTGTTCTCAGCTCCAGTTGTGAGGCTGAGATCTACGCCACAGCCATGGCTGCCCAGGAGCTTCGCTGGCTCACCTACCTGCTGACCGACCTGGGAGAGCGGCCTCGTTCTCCTCCAGTGCTGTACGTCGACAACAAGGCCGCCCTTGCCTTGTGTCAGGAGCACAGACTGGAGCACAGAACGAAGCACATCGCTCTGCGCTACTTCCTTGCTCGAGAGCTGCAGCAGCGTGGTCAGCTTCGTCTTTCGTACGTGGCCACTCGGGCCAACACTGCTGATGTGTTCACCAAGGCGCTTCAGCCTTGTGATCATCAGCGTTTCTGTACTGTTCTAGGCCTTGTGCCTACTGTCCCTCACTTGCTCACTTCTTGACTTTGCTTGTACTGTGATCTCTATATATATACCTGCATACTTACCCTTGCTAGGTTGTGATCACTGTACCTCTTGTTTATTATCAAACTGCATGTGAACTGGTCTTGTGACCGCTTGCTTGTGCTCGGAATTTGTGTGGTATCCTTGAGATCCACCCTGAGCTTTGCTTTGCTTTGCTTTGACTGGTCTTGTGACCCTCTGGTTGTCTCCCACTTCGCCTATGGGGGTGTGTCACACATTGTATGTTTACATTGTGTAGGCTATAGTGGGTTTAGCCTTAGGGGGTACACAAACTTAGGGTTTCCTACTTGTACCCACATTTGTGCTAGTTCATTCATTCCTGTTTCTTTCATTCTGACACCCCTAACTACCTGCAGCATACGGCTAGTGCAAGTTACACCCCCTGAAGGGGTATACCAGGCAGCAGAAGAAGCAGCAGCAGTCAAGAGCATTGGCAGTCGGCAGCATTAGTAGATACAGCCGTAGCAAACTCTCAACTACGGCAGATGCGAAAGTGGCGGGTGCAGGGGCAGCAGGGAACGGAGGGCGGCACAACAGGGCTCAACGGCAGCACCTGCTCTCACCAGCAGCAGGCAGCAGCAACAGGTGCAGGTGGCAGAAGGAGCGGCAGCACAAGGTGCCATAGTGGCAGTGGACAGCAGCTGCAGATGTCCGGCTAACTTCCGCCACCCCCTCTCGCCCTTCCTCCCACAGCTGCACGCACGGCAGTGAGAGAGAGGAGAGGAGGGACAGCTGTTGGTGCGGCAAAATCTCTCCCGCCACTCCTTTACCCTTCCTCCCGCAACCCGCCTGCACTCCTGCCTCCTCCCCACGGCCACCACCCCCTTCCCATTTTCCTCCCCCTCCCCCTCCCCCCACGAACAACAACCGTCGTTGTAGACACATACAGCCGCAACGAAGGGGGGCAAGACGAGCTGCGGGGGCGGGCAATAAACGGGGCCAGTGGGGTGCGCGATGGGGCGACGAGTAGGGCCAGCGGGGCACATGACGGGGCGATGAGCGAGGCGCATTTCGCACTGTTCTATGGGGCGCGCCATGACAAAGGCTAGCAGCGGGCCCGTAATGTAAAAAAAACGGCGGCTTAGGAGCGTAACCACTCTGACACCATATCAAATCAGTAGGATTAGATACTTAGGAGCCATGGCTAGGGTTTGAGCTAGGTGAGAGTAGCAAGAGGAAAGTTGGCCAACGAGAGAGGTTTCGTTATAAGCAAGAAGGCACAAATAGAGGAGAAGGCAAGAAAAGAAGGTGTACCACCAACAATTTATAATAACAAGCATTTATCAAGATGTATAAAAATACATAACACGGCACAAAGGATATCCGCCTCCATGTTTATGTCTACACAAAAACAAACGAGATGTGCTATTGAAGAATGGTACAATGCAAGTACCACAAGCTACTGGAATGAAAGCTTATTACAACAAGAGAGCTTAAACAGAGCTAATAAGCAAGGTCATTGAGTAGGCTTATTACATAGCCTTGGAGTGTTTGAAGCAGTGGTGTAAGCTGCCCATTAGTTGCCTAGAAGCTCCGCTATTATCATGGTAGAGTGATAGATGAAGCAACTAAAAGGTTCCGTTATTGCAGATAAGTAGGGGGAAGGACACACAAACAATAACACGAAGCTAGTGAAAAAAAAAAAAACGAAATTAGAAAAAGAAAAAGAAAATTCAGACACAACGAATGCGAAAATGAAAATGAATGGGCGTAGAACGTTCATGACACTTGGGTTGCAGCTATCAGAGGGAGGAGGATTTTACAATATCGTTTTATGCGACCCAAATCCCAAACCCCACCCGCGAAGTATCATCTAGTCAATGCAGCCGTTGCGTCAGAGGAACGCTAGAAACGTCGAAAAACAAGTAGTGGCGTGGCGAAATGTAATGATTTTGAAACGAAACAATGAAAGAAAGCGGTGAAACCAAAATGGAGGGAGGGAAGGGAAAGGCATTTATTTTTATCAGTCGGAGTTGGGGTACAACGCTCGATTGAAGCGCCGCAAGTGCAACCCATGATTCCTAAAAAACATAAGAAGCAAACACGTAAAAGAGCAAAAAATTAGTGAAGAGAAAACGTAAGGTTGAAATCAAGACGAAACAAAGACAAAGCGGAATGCAGAATCTAGAATGGAAGCTAAGACAAACAAAATTCGAAAGCTGACATGAAAACAGACACGATTGGGGTGCAACGTTTATGACGCTTTGGCTACAGCTACCAGAGGGAGAACAGTCTTGTACCGCTCTATGCTACCCAAACTCCAAACTCCACTCACTGAGGAACATCTAATAACTGCAGCACTTTCGTAAGTGGAATAACGAAGGTACGAGCGGTGAACGGAAAAAAGAGGGAGGGAAGGAAACGACACTTCTTAGTACGCCTGAGCTGGCACAGAAGTAGTGTCGACGCACACCACACAAGAGAACAAGGGTTAACAAGAGAAGGGTTAGTCTCAGAAAACGTTCATCGTTGGGGGCGCAGCACGACTTCTTAAGACACTACGTGATTGAGCAATATTAGCGATATTGACTCAACTTGGCATCATGCAAAGGCTAAACTAAACAGTGTAAGAATTTACTCAAATGTTGACAAACTAAAAAGAAGGATGTAGAGAATCCGAAAAGTAGTCAAGATGAAAAGAATATGTGGAATACGACCAGAAATTCATAAAACTCACTAAGCGGATTATTTTACCTTTGAAGCTTAGAAGGTAGGTTGTGCGGAGTGAAGATGAAGGTGGGTTGATGATGAATTGGGGGGCGAATGGTGGCGGATCTCCATGGTCGCGGAGTTGTTGACTTGAGATTCCAAGGCACAGTAGAGCTTCACCAAGGTTCTTTAGAAAAAAAAAAGTAATGAGAAAGAAAGAAAAACTATAAAAAGAAGACAAAAAAAGAGTACCAATACAACCACGACAACCATGCCTCGAGCTTGGAAGGTTTTGGGGAGGGCCCGGGGGGGGGGGGAGGGGGGGGGTGGAGGGGGGAATGTTGGCAACCTCAAGAAATTCTTGAGCAGCAAAGCTATTAATGTCAGAATTAGCAGTCAGAAACAAGAATGAAGAAAGGAGGGGTTGCACTAGCAGCAGTTGGCATACATATAGGAAACCCTAATTGGGTTGTACTCGCTATAGAGTACCCCACTGCAGGCTAGACAATAATAACATTCTGACACACCCCCATAGTCAAAGTGGGGTATAATCAGCAGAGCAAACAAAGCTAGAGGCATTCACAACGGGCACGTGAGGAGGAGGAGGCTGGACTATGAGAGGAGAGGAGATGGGAGGCAACGGCTGAAGCTGCATACACACGGGCAACAGGAGCGGCTGGCACAGTGGCTACCGGGACAGCGCCCTGGACTACAGGGAGTAATCGGCTCTGCGGCTAACTCTGAGCGGCAGAAGCAACGGACCCACGGGCGACAGGCGCAGCAGGCTCTCTGGGCTACCAGGACAGCGCCCCGGACTACAGGTGCTGCGGACGACAAGACGGCAGACTCCGCTCAACCTCCCCCAACTGTCCCACCCCCCATTCACACACCCCTTGCTGTACCCCTAGCTCCACTCCCACGTCACCCCCCTAGCACCACTACTTCGGCTCCCACACACCCAACCCCCTCAGCGGCAGCTGCAGCAGTGGGAGACGGAGGAGGAGGAGGAGTAGGGGACGGCGCACACAACCGGCACCCCCACAACCGCCACCCCCATACCCTGGGTGTGCGGTAAGCGAGTTCAGGTGTGCGCGAAGCGAGCACAAGCGTGCGGGAAGCGAACTCGGGTAAGCGGAGAGCGAACTCAGGTGTGCGGGGAGGGGGGCCGCAGGGCGACGCGCGGGTCGACGGGGCCGCCGCGAAGGGCGACGGGGAGCCGCGCGCGAGTCGACGGGGCCGCCGTGAAGGGCGACGGGGAGCCGCGCACTAGTCGACGGGGCCGCCGCGAAGGGCGACGGGGAGCCGCGCGCGGGTCGACGGGGCCGCCGCGAAGGGCGACGGGGAGCCGCGCGCAGGTCGACGGGGACGGGCGCGCGGGTCGACGGGGCAGCGCGAGAGCCGACGCGGGGGCGCGCGCGGGTCCCCTGAGGCGACGCGAGGGTCGACGGGGGGGCGCGCCATGCAGAAAACCGCCGCGCGCCCCGGGGCACACGGCGGGCAGAAAACCGCTGCACGCCCCGAGCGCACGGCGGGATGAAAAACGCCGCGTGCTCCGAGCGCACGGCAGGAAGAAAGGGTTGCGCGCCCGGGGCGCGCGACAGCAGTAGAGCAGCGGAAGCAACGGGTGGGGCCCACCCACAGGATCGACCCAGGAGGGTCGACCTGCTCTGATAGCATGTCAGAATTAGCAGTCAGAAACAACCGCTGCACTAGCAGCAGTTGGCATACATATAGGAAACCCTAATTGGGTTGTACTCGCTATAGAGTACCCCACTGCAGGCTAGACAATAATAACATTCTGACAATTAGGCATCAGAATTCTTGAACAACAAAGTTCTTGAGCAACAGACTTCTTGAGTCTCGAAAGTTGCTTATTAGACTTGGAAACCTTGGTCATTAGACTTGAGAGTAAAGAAGGCTTTGTGCCTGGCAAAAGAAAAGAACCGTAAATTGCGCAACGTGCACAAGAATTGTTGCATAAAACTCAAAACTTTAAACAAGAATTGTCGCGACGGGCGGGCGGCGGGCGCGCGGCGGGTGCCGGGCGGGCGGCGGACGCCGTGCGGGTGCCAGGCGCGGCGCACGAGCGGACGCCCGACGCGGCGGGCGGGCGCCAGACGCGGCGGGCGGGCGCCAGACGCGGCGGGCGGGCGCCAGACGCGGCGGGCGGGCGCCAGACGCGGCGGGCGGGCGCCAGACGCCGCGGCCGGGCCCGGCGTGGGCGGGCAGGCGAGCGCCGGACGCGGCGGGCAGGAGACGCGGCGAGCGGGCGGGAGACGCGGCGAGCGGGCGGGCGTGCGTCGAATTTAGGGTTTAGGGTGGGTGTACAAGCACGCACAATATGTCCGTGTTTGAAAGAGTAAGACGTTCGCTCTATATCAAATTATCTCTCTTTTGTTTTTTTTTGCACGTATCTCATTTCAATTTCCTTATTTCGAGCATAACACCGAATAAAAATGCGTGCACCAGATT
The DNA here is from genome assembly GCA_947471745.1 of Closterium sp. Naga37s-1. Taxonomy (NCBI): domain Eukaryota; kingdom Viridiplantae; phylum Streptophyta; class Zygnematophyceae; order Desmidiales; family Closteriaceae; genus Closterium; species Closterium sp. Naga37s-1. Next base: position 28,148 of record CANJKZ010001038.1, read on the forward strand.
TTATCGTGCTCTAGAATGATATTGCGTAACCTATCATATGCGTATTTATTTGTGGAATTCTCTTACTGATTTGAAAATGCTACATTCCCGCCGGTTGTGGAGCTTCCGTACCTTCCAGTAACACTAGGGTTACCTTCCAGAATCTAAGAAGGTAATTTGCCATTCTTAAGAAGTTACGCCGACAGGCTGCACAAGTGCGTCCCGTTTGTCGTAAAGATGCCAGGGGAAAATTGCACGTGATTCTCCAAACTCAGTTATGTTTCGGTGTAAATGCCAAGCACAGAAGTAGTGGGGTATGTTTAGCACCAAAACATTTCTTGTAGCCAGAATCAATCCCTTGTTGCGATCGTTGATGATGAAGGCATCCTTACAATACTCCCACACGAAAACATGGAAACAGAAAAATGGCAAGCAAAGATGGTTTTTAGAGAAAATACAAGTGCTTCTGTTCCTACGCTCCTCCGGTCCTTCTCACCCTACGTTTCTTGTCTGAACAAACCAGGTATACAGGACGAGACAAACGGAGCAGGACAAACAGAATCAGGGCACGTCGTTTGAAGGCAAACATAATTCAGCAAAATGAGCGCATGGAAATAGAAAAATGGATATGTCAAGGATATGTTTTCAAACGACTACAACAAATTTATACTACCCCCGAAGCATACAAGTACCCCCAACCAAACGTGTCACACAAGCTAAATGCCTCCACCTTGTTTTACGTCGAGTCAAGCACGCAACTGACCCTTCTTCTTCGAACGCCCCCAAAGTCCAAATTCAGCAACTTGTGAACCACGCCATGTATCTAACCCAACTTCTTCCTCGTCAACCAATTCCCAATTTCACTCCAGCGTGAGTCATGGAGACCCGCAGATGAAGGCTCTTCTCAAGGCCCTTGTTGCGAGTGGCCGATTGGTGTTGAAGCCGAAGATCGGGCTGAGTGAAGCGCAACGCTTCAATAGAAGCAATTACAATACGTGGAGGAAGAAGTTCATTTGACGGGCAGAGGAGGTTGAACTCTTGCCGTTCTACTGTCCCGATGAAGAGACGAAGGAGGGAGTTGCGCCTCCCACGACGGTGCCACTGGAAATGTTGGCATTGTTTAAGAAGAAAAGGAAGCAAGCTTTTTTCCAACATTGTCGTTCAGTGGCTGATAGTATTGCGGTGGATTTGGATCAATTTGCAAGGGAGTTGAATTCGGCACAACGACCGTGGGAACACCTGGGGTCCACGTATATGGGCACCAACGATACCAACAAGTAGGCAGTGAGGAAGCAACTGTTGATGTTGACCATGGGGAAGCGTGAGAAAATTATCACCTACATCAACAGGTTGATGTACAATTCCCGTATGCATATTTATTTGTATAATCCTCTTACCGATTCGGAAATGCTATATTCCTGCCGGTTCTGGAGCTTCTGTACCTTCCAGTAACACTAGGGTTACCTTCCAGAATCTAAGAAGGTAATTTACCATTCTTAAGAAGTTACGCCGACATGCTGTACAAGTGCGTCCCATTTGTCGTAAAGACGCCAGGGGAAAACTGCAGGTGATTCTCCAAACCTGGCTATGTTTCGATGTAGATGCCAAGCACAGAAGTAATGGGGTATGTTTAGCAGCAAAACATTTCTTTTAGCTAGAATCAATCCCTTGTCGCGATCGATGGTGATGGATGCGTCCTTACAATACTCCCACTTTGAAACATGGAAACAGAAAAATGGCAAGCGAAGATGGTTTTTAGAGAAAAGACGAGGGCTCCTGTTCCTACGCTCCTCCGGTCCTCCTTACCCTCCGTTTCTCGTCTGAACAAACCAGGCAAACAGAACGAGACAAACGTGAAACAGAATCAGCGCAGGTCATTTAAAGGCAAACATAATTCAGAAAACCGAGCGCATGGAAACAGAAATATATATATATATGTCAAGGATATGTTTTCAAACGACTACAACAAATTTATACTACTCCCAAAGCACACAAGTACCCCCAACCAAACGTGTCACACAAGCTAAATGCCTCCCCCTTTTTTTCACGTCGAGTGAGGCACGCAACCGGCCCTTCTTCAAACGCCCCCAAAGTCCGAATTCAGTAACTTGTGAACCACGCCAAGGGTGTGAACATTATCACCTACATCAATAGGGCGAAAAACTATGACGACGACCTACGAATGATGGGAGCTGCGGAGACGGAGCAAGCAATGATGGACTTCATAATCGAAGGACCTCATAAGGTTTACGAATCAGACATTGAATGTTCACGTATCAACCTCCGGAGAACCTGCTGAAGCTGCAAGAGATTTTACAATCTTTTGAGACGGTGAAGGAGATGAGGAAGAAGAAACCGGCCAAGGAAATTAAAGACGACAGGCCTGCTATGATGAAAGCAACGAAGGCTTTTGGAGCATTCTACCAATGTGGAAAGCGGGGGCACAAGGCAATCAAGTGCTATAAGAATCCGAGGAGCAAGAATTACAAAGGGAAAATGGGAGAGAACGACAAGGGAGACAACGACGGAGCAGAGTGGGAGCAGAAACGATGATTAGGTGGCAAGTGCGATTGTTGTGGGCGTTACGGACATCGGGCCGCTGATTTCTACTCGAACTCGACTAGCAAAAGCTACAAGGGACCGTTGCAGCAAAAGAACGTGGCTACAATGGCAAACGTGGCAGAGGTGAAGGATGCGATCCTTGGAGGAGCGCATCGCGCAAACGTGGTGCGAGTGCGAAATGTGAAAGAGTTAATGGAGGGAAGTAAGGATGCATCATGGTATTTGGATAGCGACTGTACTCATCACAAGACTTTTACGTTTGATTGGATGGAGAACGTGAAAGAGTCGAGTGAGGAGTTTATTCTACAAGGTAATAACAAGAAGCTACCGGTGACGGGAGAAGGTGGCGCGGTGCTACAGAACCCTTATGGCAGCATGAAGCTTGAGTGTGTGTTGCTGGTCAAGGACTTGAAGGTAAACCTCATAAGTCAATTACATCTTGATAATTTGGCATGCAAGGTATTCTATGATGACGATAGGTTTCCGTTTTTGGTCCTATCTGGCAGAAGTGATGATGATGAGTTATATAAGGTGCGAGATGAGGTGAAATCATTCATTAAGGTTGAGATTCATGATAAGGGAGATGCGGCATATTGTGTGAAGAAGGACGTGTCGGTCAAGGAGGACGTGCGTGTGGAGAAAGCTGTGAATTCGAACAAGGAGGTTCGTGTCAACATCGAAGCAGCAACGATTATCATCAAAGACGAAGCTGTGTGCAAGGAGTGCGATGGAGTGCAGGGCTGGAGAATATCTATCACGGCTTGGATGTGAATGCGGTAAAGTAAAAAAATTGCAAGCAGAGGTTCATGTTGCAAGAGGTACAGGGGAGTACAAAGCCGAAATATATTAAGAGGAGAAGAGGAGTACGGATGAGTATGGTCCACGAACCACAGGGGAGGTTGTTGGAGATGGTTCGTGGAACCCTACCTGAATGGCGGCGGATTCGGACCGACAGCTGGATTCGGACCGACAGCAAGAAAGAAACGCGTGGAAGAGATAAAACGAAATAGCTAAGATGTATCTAAGCTACTATGCATGTGTGCTACGTTATGGGGAAAGGATATGGAGAGTAGGAAGAAACGGGAGTGAAGGAGAAGAAACAGGAAAGAAATGACCAGAAAGGAAGGAGTTTGACGGGAATGAAATTGGGGTTGAGAAACTGGTTGACGGGAAAGCATTTGGGTTAGATACTTGTCGTAGTTCACAAGTTACTGAATTCGGACTTTGGGGGCGTTCGAGGAAGAAGGGTCGGTTGCGTGTGCGACTTTATGTGAAACAAGGTGGAGGCATTTAGCTTGTGTGACACGTTTGGTTGGGGGTACTTGTGTGCTTTGGGAGTAGTACAAATTTGTTGTAGTCGTTTGGAAACATAATCTTGACTAAAAAGGGCTACCTGAGAAGAGACTAGACGAGTTGTTATGCCTTCGCTCCTCGTCGCCCTCCGCTTCTCGGCTGATGCATAGGGAATCCATACGAATTGTGAATGAAATATTTTACATGAGATCTCGTCTGTCTAGGCAAGGAAAGAAAAGGCATACGGAGCACGTAGAAAATTTAGGGTACATTCGTATCCCGTGTCAGACATGAGGTCTGTCACGAAGTGGATGCTCGGAAGACACGAAGTGCCTCAAAAATCAGGCAAATTTAGGTTCGGAAGACACGAGCTGAGTCACTTTGTGTCTTCCGAATCTCCAACTTCGTGTCTGATACGGGATACAAATGTACCCTTAGTATATCAGTAGCAAGTGCCGTCCCAGATCATGCAATACTAACCCATCGGATGCCATCCCACCTTACTTCATCTCATCACATCTCACCCCACCACACGTCACAGCTTCCTATCTCATTTGATCCCATAGAAACTCACATGGCCGAGTGCTATCCAGAGGCTCCTCTCATCTCCTCCACTCCTCTCCCCTGCGGATCCACTCCACTCCGCTCCGCTCCTTCCACTCCTCCCCTTCTAAAGAAGACCAGAAACATAGAAAATGGCGATTGAAGAGGACTACCAGAGAAGAGAAGAGATGAGTGCTTCCGTTCCTCCACTCCTCGGCTCCTCCTCGCCTCTGCTTCTCGTCTGATGCATAGGGAAATACAGATTGTGAATGGAATATTTCACAATAGATCTCCAGAGACTCCTCCCCTATCCTCCGCTCCTCTCCCCTTCGAATTCGCTCCCCTGCGAATCCGCTCCACTCGGCTCCGCTCCTTCCATTCCTTTCCTGCTCAGGAAGACGAGAAACACGAGGCAGCTTTAGCACATAAAAAAAAAAAAAAAAAAAAAAAAACTGGAGACGCAACTTTTCAAGAATGGTTGAAGCCATCCTATCTTGAACCTATCTCAAACTGATTGACACACAAAGCAATAGAACCAGTGAAAACAAATAGCAGAAAACTGTAAAGCTAGTTACCGAGGAAACTTGGAACGCTTGAAGACTGGTGCGGGCTAACAGAAACAATAATAACATTAAGGTGTCAGAACCATATTGTAGGCTGTAGTGGGGTTGATAATATGGGGTACAACACTTTTAGGTTTGCATATTTGTACCCACCTGTTTCCTAGTTCATTCATTCCTTGTACAATTCTCACATGGTATAGAGCGAGTTCCCTAGTGGGACCGTTTTTTTTTTTAAGGGACCACCACCTGAAAACTTTTTTTTCCTGCCCTGCCCGAAGCGCGCGTTGGGCTCTGCCCTACGGCCGCCCTTAGCGGCCTGCCCTGACGTCGCGGCCCTTAGAGGCCCGCCCTGCCGCCCTTACGCGGCGGCTCGCCCGCCCCTTCGTCACGGCCCGCCCGCCCCTCCCCTTCGTCGCGGCCCTGAGCGGCTCGCCCGCCCCTTCGTCGCGGCCCTGCGCGTCCAGCCCCTTCGTCGCGGCCCGGCGCGGCCCGCCCGCCCCTTCGTCGCGGCCCTTCGCGGCCCGCCCGCCACTTCGTCGCGGCCCTACGTGGCCCTGCCCGCCCCTTCGACGCGGCCCTGCCCGCCCCTTCGACGCGGCCCTGCCCGCCCCTTCGACGCGGCCCTGCCCGCCTCTTCGTCGCGGCCCCTACCCTGCAGCAGCAGCCGTCGCCCGCCCCTACTGCCGCCGTCGTGCCTCCAGCCGCCGGAGCGACCGCCGCTGCCGTCGCCGCTGCGGCCCCGCCGTCGCGGCCCTGCCCTACTGCCCTGACGCGGCCCTGTCCTGCCGCCGAGCCGCGGGCCTGTCCTGCCGCCGAGCCGCGGCCCTGCCTTGCCGCCTCGTCGCGGCCCTTACCCTGCTGGTGCGCCACGGCCTTACCCCACCAGTCGCGGCCTCTCCCCTCCTGCAACTGGTAAGAGCACCGCCGCACACGCACCGCCCTACCGAGCCGCGCCGCCCCTGCAAGTCGCGCTGCTCCTGCTGCTGCTAGCCTACTGTTGCTGCCCCTGCAGTCATGGCTAGCCCTAATGTCCTTACCTTCGATGCTGAGGGTCGAGCGGTCGATTTTGAGGTCTGGGTCGATGATCTGCAGCTTTTCCTGCAGTGCGATAGCAAGGACGGATTCTCGTTTTTTGATCTCACGTCTGGCGCTTCTGCTACACCAGCTGTTGATGCTGACAGTACTGTTCGCTCGCAGTGGACCACACGCGATGCGGCTGACCGTCTTGCGATTCGTAGTCACCTGCCGTCTGCTGAGCGCGCGCACTTTAGCCAGTACAAGACCGCTAGGACTCTGTACGACGCTGTTGTTGCGCGCTACTCCCTCCCTGCCACTGCTGCCCTTAGCCGCCTCATGCTGCCGTACCTGTTCCCTGACCTAGCCGCTTTTGCCACAGTCGCTGACCTCATTACGCACCTCCACACTAGTGACACCCGCTACCGCGCTGTGCTTCCTGCCGAGTTCTGCGCCGCGAACCCCCCCCCCCCCCCTATGTACATCACTCTCTACTACCTCGTCACCCGGCTACCTGACTCCCTTCGCTCGGTCAGGGACCACTTCCTCTCCCTTTGCCCCACCACACTCACCGTTGACCTCCTCGAGGAGCGCCTCCTAGCAGCCGAGAAGAGTATAGTCGCTGTAGGAGCCTCTCGTGATGACCCTCGTGCCCCATTCTTTGAGGGGTGCTCCCCCGTTCCCCTTTTGCAATCTGTTGCCTCTGCTGCTGCTGTCGACCTCGTTGGCACCGAGTCGGTCGGCGCTGCGTCTGCTCCTAGTGGGAGGCGCCGCAACGGCAGGAGCAAGGGGAGCAAGGGTGCTGGAGGAGACGGCGGGGGTGGCGATGGTGGCGGTGGAGGCGGCGGAGGGGGTGGGGGTGCAGGTAGGGGTGGTGGCGGGAGTGGGGGCTTCGGTGGCGGCAGTGGAGGTGGAGGCGGCGGAGGCAGCGGCAGTGGGGGTGGAGGTGGCGGCGGCGGAGGCGGCGGTGGGGGTGGCCGCGGCGGTGGTGCTGGTCGAAGTGGCGCTGTGCAGCGGGGAGGCTTTGGCGGTGGACCGCGCCAGCAGCAGCAGCACCCTCGTGAGACCCTGTCGCCCCAGCAGCTTCGTGAGTGGTACGCTGGGCGTGGGAGGTCTGGGGGTGCTGGTCCCTGCACCTACGTTCTCCGCACCGGCGACCGCAGTGGGGAGACGTGTGGAGGACTGCACGCCACAATGCGCTGCTTTGGCCGCCTGACTGATGCTTGGCGTAATCAGTTTCCCGACTCCTCTGAGATCCCTCGCTGGGGTGATCTGCTTAAGTTGGGGGTTGCTATCTTTGATCTTGATTATGATGCTATCCTTGCTGCTATGTATGATGTGTCTATTAGTGCTGAGGGTGACTGTTACCTGTGTGTTCCGCCCGACCCGGGCATTGAGGCTGCTGCTCTAGGTGCTAGTGAGTCTGCTGCTCCAGGTGCCGGTGAGTCTGCTGCCCCAGGTACTGGTGAGTCTGCTCTCTCAGGTACCGTGTCGGCTCAGGCCTTACACACTTTCACCCTTGACTCGGGTGCTTCCCGCTCCTTCTTTCGCGACTGCACTACACTCTCGCCGCTCAGTCGGCCGGTGGCAGTCTCTTTGGCTGACCCCTCTGGGGGTCCGGTCCTTGCGCACTCCTCCACGGTCCTGCTGTGTCCGGCGATCCGGTCTGGCTCTCTGTCTGGCCTTCACCTCCCCTCGTTCTCCACGAACTTGGTGAGTGGAGCTGACCTTCAGGACGCCTGGGTTTACCAGTTCACTCCTGGAGGACAGCGGGTGACCCACTGTTCGTGTACTCGGACGGGCCGTCACCTGGCTACGTTCACCCGTCAGCCTGGGTCGAGCCCGTACACCATGTCTACCGTGTCTCCTCTGGTTGATGAGTCTGGTCAGGTAGCTGCGTCGGGTCAGGTGTTTGCTGCAGAGTCCCGGTCTGGTCCTGAGTCTGCCCCCTGCTCGTGTCGCCTCCTGTCTCACCAGACTCTCCTCTGGCACCACCGCCTTGGTCATCCCTCCCTGCCTCGTCTCCGAGGCATGGCCTCCCGTGTCCTTGTCACTGGTCTTCCCCGGTCTCTCCCTCCCCTCCCCCTGGGACCTGCCCCTACCTGCGTTGATTGCGTCGAGGGTCGGCAGCGCCCCGCCCCTCACTCCTCCGAGTTTCCTCCCACGGAGGCTCCCTTGCAGACTCTTCACATGAACGTGTGGGGCCCAGCCCGTGTCCGTGGACAGGGTTACGAGCGCTACTTTCTGCTGGTCGTTGACGACTACTCGCGTTATACCACAGTCTTCCCCTTGCGCCGCAAGGGTGAGGTCACTGAGGTGCTGATCGACTGGATCCGCGCTGCCCGTCGTCAGCTCCGCGAGAGTTTCGGCTCGGACCTTCCTGTTCTGCGTCTGCACTCCGACAGAGGTGGAGAGTTTTCCTCCGACCTTTTGCAGGCCTTCTGTCGTGCGGAGGGCATCCGCGAGACGTTCACGCTTCCGGCCTCTGCACAGCAAAATGGAATTACCGAGCGCCGCATTGGCATGGTCATGGACGTCACTCGTACGTCCATGATCCATGTGGCTGCTCCCCATTTTCTGTGGCCGTTCGCGGTTCAGTACGCGGCGCATCAGATCAACCTCCAGCCCCGGGTCTCCGTGCCGGAGACCACACCTACTATACGGTGGATGGGGAAGGTTGGCGATGCGTCTCTGTTCCGTGTCTGGGGATCTCGAGCTTTCGTCCGCGACTTGTCTGCGGACAAGCTGTCCTCTCGTGCTGTTCCCTGCGTCTTCCTTGGCTTCCCCCCTGACGCGCCTGGTTGGCAGTTTTACCACCCCACATCGCGCCATGTTCTGTCCTCTCAGGACGTCACGTTTGACGAGTCGGTTCCTTACTACCGTCTCTTCCCCTACTGCACTGCCCACCTCCCCCCCCCGCCGCTCTTCCTCACGCCAGGCCCTCCCCCGGTAGACCCCCTCCCCCCTCAGGGTCCTGCCCCCTCAGGTGTGTCCAGGTAGACGCAGTCGAGCCTGTCGAGGTAGCTGTTGACTCTGGTGCTGCTAGGGGTGCTGAGCCTGCGGGTGCCGGGTCTGGGGGTGCTGAGCCTGAGCGTGCGGAGCTTGGGTGTGCTGAGCCTGCGCGTGTGGAGTCTGGGGGTGCTGAGCCTGGGGTTGCTGAGTTTGGGGGTGCGGAGCATGAGGGTGCTGAGCCTGCGCGTGTGTAGTCTGAAGGTGCTGCGCTTGGAGGTCCTTCGGGTGCTTCTTCCCGACGGGAGCCACTCTCTCCACAGCAGCTGCGCGAGTGGTTTGCTCGCCGCTGGAGCCGTGCTGCTGGAGTTGGTGGTGCTACGGGCGCTGGAGGTCCTGCTGCTGCTGGAGCTGCTGGGGGTACTGGAGCCACTGGTCCCGGAGGTGCTCGTACTGGAGGTACTGGAGCTGCTGGGGCTGGAGCTGCTGGAGGTGCTGGAGCTGGCGGTTCTACTGGACCCGGTGCTGCTGGAGCTGCTGGGGCTTCTGGTGGTCCTGCTGGAGCTGGAGGTACTGGAGCTGGAGGTGCTACTGGAGTCGGTGCACCTGGGGGTGCTGGAGTTGGCGCTTCTGGTGCTACTCGAGGTGCTGCTGGAGCTGGTGGTGCTGCTGGAGTTGGAGCTGCCACTGGGGGTGTTGGTGCTATCCCTGCTGGTTCTGGAGGAGCTGCGCGGCCGCGGCCGTACTACGTTCCGCTCCTTCAGCAGGTTCTTGGTCTTCCGCCTTCTACTGGTCCTGCTCCTTCCTTAGAGTGTCCACCGCCTATCCAGTCGCAGTCACAGTTACAGCCTGCCTCCCCACTGCCTGCTCCTTCTCCTTACACTGGTCCGACCGGAGGTCTTACTGAGCGTCATGAGCCTAAGTCTTGTCCTGCGTCGCCTGTTCATGCTGCTCGCACTGGTCGTCGTGGTTCGCGTCAGCGTCCTCCTCCTGTTCCTAGCACGCACCAGATGGCTCTGCGTCCGTCCACTGCTCCGCAGCGTGTCCCTCTGCCGTCTCCTCCTGCGTCCTCTCTTCCTGGCCTTGCTGACCCGGAGTCTGACTCCCTTCGTGCTGCTAGTCCTACTGTCATGCGTCTCCTGGCCACTGTTGTCACTGACCCTTCCTTTGAGTCCACTGCTGCGTCTACCTTAGTTGGTGAGCTTGTCGTCTTTGCTACTCAATGTCGTCTAGACTACGCCACGAGTCTTGTTGCTGAGTCTGAGTCTGTCTGTCCTCCGTCCGTCGGGGGTGAGTGTGCTCTTGGCACGGACGTCCTTGAGAACAGGCAGGAGGACTTTGAGTGCTTTGCGGCCGCTGTACCTCATCTCGTGTCCATGCTGATTGCACCTGAGGGAGACCCGGATGCACCAGACATCCCGACCCCGCGCTCTTACGCAGAGGCGATAGAGGGTCCCTACTCCTCTCAGTGGCAGTCAGCCATGGACGCAGAGATGGCATCCTGGAAGTCCATAGGCACCTACGTCGACGAGGTTCCCCCTCCTGGGGCAACATCGTCAGTGGCATGTGGATTTTCAGGGTGAAGCGGCCGCCGGGTTCTCCGCCTGTCTTCAAGGCGCGTTACGTTCCTCGAGGCTTCAGTCAGCGACAGGGAGTTGACTTCTTCCAGACCTTCTCCCCGACCCCGAAGATGACCACTCTTCGGGTTCTGCTGCACGTCGCTGCTCAGCGTGACTACGAGCTTCACTCTCTTGACTTCAGCACTGCTTTCCTACAGGGCAGCCTGCACGAGGAGATCTGGCTACGCCGCCCACCTGGCTTCACTGGGTCGTTTCCTCCTGGTACCCAGTGGAGCCTCCGGCGGCCAGTCTACGGTCTCCGCCAGGCGCCCCGTGAGTGGCACGACACACTGAGGACTACGCTTGCGGCTCTTGGGTTTGCTCCTTCTACTGCTGACCCGTCGCTGTTTCTGCGCACCGACACTTCGCTGCTGCCGTTCTACATCCTCGTGTACGTCGATGACTTGGTCTTTGCCACTGCTGACACTGAGGGACTCGCCCACGTGAAGTCAGAGCTGCAGAAGAGACACACGTGCACATACATGGGTGAACTGCGCAGCTATCTTGGCTTGCAGATCACCCGGGACAGAGCACGGCGCACCATTACCTTGACTCAGTCACACATGGTGCAGCAGGTCCTTCAGCGCTTTGACTTCACGTACTCCTCGCCGCAGGCCACTCCTCTGTCTACTCGCCACTCGCTCTCAGCTCTGCCTTTGGATGAGTCCGTAGAGCCGAGTGGCCTGTACCCAGAGCTTGTTGGCTGCCTCATGTACCTGATGACCTGCACTCGACCTGACTTGGCATACCCTCTTAGCATCTTGGCTCGCTATGTTGCTCCTGGGAGACACCGACCAGAGCACATGGCTGCAACGAAGAGGGTGTTGCGCTACCTGTGCAGTATGTCAGGCATGGGGCTCGTGCTTGGAGGACGGGCTCGAGTTGTCCTCAGTGGTCACGCAGACGCTTCTTGGGTTGACGACTTGGCTACGCAGCGGTCGTCACTGGGTTACACCTTCAGCCTTGGTTCCGGCTCTGTCTCGTGGCGGTCTACCCGCTCGTCCTCTGTTCTCAGCTCCAGTTGTGAGGCTGAGATCTACGCTGGTGCCATGGCTGCACAGGAGTTACGCTGGCTCACCTACTTGCTGACTGACTTGGGAGAGGCGCCTCGTTCTCCTCCAGTTCTGTACGTCGACAACAAGGCCATGCTGGCCTTGTGTCAGGAGCACAGACTGGAGCACAGAACGAAGCACATTGCTTTGCGCTACTTCCTTGCTCGAGAGTTGCAGCTGCGTGGTCAGCTTCGTCTTGCTTACGTGGCCTCTCGGGCTAACACTGCTGATATCTTCACCAAGGCACTTCTGTACTATGCTAGGTCTTGTGCCTGCAGGGCCTCACTTACTCACTTCTTGACTTTGCTTGTACTGTGATCTATATATACCTGCACCTGCATGCTTGCCGTTGTTAGGTTGAGATCACTGTCTTGCTTGTTCACCTTGATTTATAATCCTGCATGTGAACTGGCCTTGTAGCCTTGAACTTGTGCTCGGAATGTGTGGTGACGTTGTGATCCACCCTGAGCTTGACCTTGTCTTGTTTGTCCCCCACTTTGCCTATGGGGGTGTGTCAGAACCATATTGTAGGCTGTAGTGGGGTTGACAATATGGGGTACAACACTTTTAGGTTTGCATATTTGTACCCACCTGTTTCCTAGTTCATTCATTCCTCGTACAATTCTCACATAAGGGTTAAAATATGAGAGGAAATGCTAAACTTAACGAAATGTACAAACGGTGACGGGGTTGACTCCCCTCCATGCTGCCGTTCTCCTTTCCGTCCAGCCAAAGACAGTACACCATACCACACCACACCATACCACTCCACACCGTTCCACACCAAATACAGAGAGTTACAGCCGGTAACGGTGTTGACTCCACGTGCCGCCTTCCTCGCCTCCTCGCCTGAAGTGCCGCATGCTTACCTCATCACCTAAAGTGCCGCCTCCTCGCCTCCTCGCCTGAAGTGCCGCCTCTTTACCTCCTTACCTGCTCTTCCGCGCCAGCTGATTACATCAAGTGTCCTCCTAGCCTTGAGCGGGTGGTCAGCAGGGCAAGTAGGAGGCAACCACATGCCAATGGTTGCCAACCATGCGTCATCCCAGAGCGTGCGCCCGTCAAGGAGGATGCCCGCCCAGCGCCTGCCCGTCGAGGGGGGCGCACGCGCGGCGCCCGCCCGCCCACCCGCCCCGCTCGCCGCCCGCCCCCCGGCCGCGCCCGCCGCCCGCCCGTCCGCAGGCCGGCCGCGCCCGCCGCCTGTTCGCGCCCGCCGTCCGGCCGCGCATGCCGCCCGCCCGCCCGCCGGCCGCGCCCACCCACCGGCTTGCGCCCGCCGCCAGCTCTTAAGTGAAGAACCCACCTTCGGTAAACCCATCTTCGTGCTGTCTTCTTCGACGGTTGGAAGGGGTTGAGGACGGAGTGATATTCAGGAGGGCGTCAGAGGTTGGAAGAGGAGGTACAAGGAGGGCGGTGCTGCAGAATGATGACGGGGAGCAACGATGGGTGGGGCCAATGTGCGAAGACTGCGAAAGAGTGGCCCCACCCTCTCCGCCCCACACATTCCCGAGGCTTGACACACTGTTCCACTTCCCACAGCTTCTCTCTCCATGCATCGTGTCGTCCAACCCATCAACCACTCCCTCACGTTCCTCCGCCTCTCCCCTCGCCTAAAGTGCCGCCTCCTCGCCTGAAGTGCCGCATCCTCGACTCCTCGCAGGAAGTGCCGCCTCCTTGCCATCTCGTCCCCTCACCTGAAGTGCTGCCTGGTTGCCTCCTCCTCCTTGCCCCAAGTGTCCCCTTCGAGCATGAAGTGTCGCATGCATACTTCCTTGCTCAAAGCGTCCTTCTTGCCTTTAGCTGGTTATTATCAGCGCGAGTAGGAGACAGCTATACGCCAACCGTGCGTCATCCCACCACGCTCGCCCGTTCTCCACGGTCCACCATACCACACAAAACCATAACATTCCAAACCATTCCATACCACACCATACCACACTACACCATACTACACCTGCTCCTCTGCATGCTCCTCTGCTCAAGCCTGAAGTGCCGCCTCCTCGACTCCTTACCAAAAGGTCCGCCTCCTCAGCAAAGAGCAAAGGCGACACTTGTGCTCGCATGAGCCTGTGCTATACTATAGGCTATACTGGGTACATCATAGAGGGGATAACCCGTTAGGGTTTCATACTTGTATCTCCTCTGTTCATAGTCATTCCATTCCTGCCTCATGATTTTGACATGGTTTCAAAGCACGTAGGTCTCTAGGACCTTTTTTTTTTTTTTTTTTTTTTTTAAGGCACACCGTTCGTTCTACCTGCCCGTCATTCTGCCCTGCCCCTAATGATCGCGACCCGGTCGCCCGCTAGAGCCGCCCTGCCCCACACGTCTGCACCTGCCCTGGCTTGCGCGCTGCCCTAGGCGCAACCCGAGCGCCCAGCTGTCCACGCTGCCAGCGACCTGCCACGCCTCTGCAGCCAACGTGCACTGCTGCCCCGCGCACTGCCCTGCCCGTGCTGCCCTGGCCCGTGTGCCTCTGCTGCCCGCGCTGCCCTGGCACGTGCGCCTCTGCTGCCCTGCGCCCCGCGTGCGCCGTGCAGCATGCCCTCCAGCCCGCGCGCCCTGCTGCCCGCGTCGCCTTGCAGCCCGCGTCACCTTGCAGCCCGCGTCGCCCTGCAGCCCGCGTCGCCCTGCAGCCCCCGTCGCCCTGCTGCCAGTGCGCCCTGCTGCCCACGTCGCCGGCGCGCCCTGCTGCGCGCGTCGCCAGCACGCCCCGTACGCCCTGCTGCCCGCATCGCCAGCGCGCCCAGCGGCCGCATCGCCAGCGTGCCCTACGCGCCCTGCTGCTCGCGTCACCGACGCGCCCTGCTGCCCGTTTCGTCAGCGCGCCCTGCTGCGCGCATCGCCACCGCGCCCCATACGCCCTGCGCGCCCTGCCGCCTGCGTAGCCAGCGCGCCCTGCTGCCCGCGTAGCCAGCGCGCCCTGCTGCCCACGTGCCATGCGCGCACGGCTGCCCACGTGCCATGCGCGCCCTGCTGAATGCGGCGCCTGCTGCCAGCGCGCCCTGCTGCTAGTGCAGCCTTGCTGCCCGCATGCCCTGCTACTAGTGCGCACCCTGCTGCCCGCGCGCGCTCTGCTTCCCACGCACCCTACTACCCAACGCATGTGCCCAGCCACTGCCTCTACAGCCACTCCAACAGTCCACTACCGTTCAGCTGCCGCCCCTACGCCACTGCTGTTGACTGCCATTGCCGGTCATGGCCCCTATTAGTGTGCTGGCAGTTGACGCAGACGGTTGTTCGTTTCAGTTAGGGTCGTGGCTTACGTGCCTACGCGTGTATCTCTGGCGCTTCGTTAGAGATGGCATTTCCCTACTCGAGCACTCGTCGCGGTCCCTTCTGGCACCCCCGACTCCTACCGAGCCTGCTGCTGACACTGGTAACGATGTGCAATGGCGGTACCTGACGGACCGCGGTGCCTGCACGCGGTGGACGGAGCGAGACGCTGTCGCGCATCTTGCTTTCCGAGCTCACCTGCGGGTCGACCGGAAGGCCTACTTTCGTAAGGTGACGTCGGCCCATACTTTTTACGACGCTGTGGTTAGACACTACTCCTCCCTCCCTCCTGCCACCCGTCCACTGCTACAACGACGTCCGTTCTTAGAGGAGGTGCAGCAGCTGGCTGAGGTGGCGAGTGTAGGTACCTGCAAATCTGCTAGTACAGGTTGTGACGCTAGTGGAGGCTGGAGTTCTGGAGGTGCACAGTAGCCGCAGCAGCGTCCATCGGAAACCCTCTCACCGCAGCAGCTTTGAGAGTGGGTGTCCCAGCGATATGTCCCTGGTGGTGTCGAGGCAGCTAGTCTAGGTGCTAGTGAGTCTACTAGCACAGGTGCAGTTCCGGTGGAGGCTTTGCTCACTTTCACGCTAGACTCCGGCGCATCTCGCTGCTTCTTCCGCGACTACACCACAGTCACCCCACTCACGACACATGTCCCTGTCACTCTGGCCGACCCCTCCTCTGGTCCAGTCATTGCACGAGGTACCACCGTTCTACCGTGTCCGGCAGTCCCCTCTGGTTCCCTCTGATGTTTCCACCTCCCCTCGTTCGCTACGAAATTGGTGAGTTAGTACCACCACTCCTTGGGGCGAGCTTGTGGCGATCTGTATGGACTCAGTGACTCGAGACCACCTCGCCACGTTCACTTGGAGGCCTGGGTCTGGCCTGTACACACTGCACGTTGAGTCTGCACACTTTGCTGCGTCCGGTCAGGTAGCTGCGTCTTGCTCGTGTCGATTACTCACGCACCTGTCCCTCCTCTGTCACCACCGTCTTGGTCACCCCTCCCTACCGCGTCTGAGTCCCATGCACTCCCGTCTTCTTGTCTCTAACCTTTCAAGGTCCCTGCCCCCGCTGCCACCGTCGTTTGCGCCGCCGTGCACCCCCTGCGTCGAGGGGTGGCAGCGCGCCGAACCGCACTTCTCCTCGTTCCCTCCGACGAAGGCTTCTCTGCAAACCCTGCACATGGACGTATGTGGCCCAGCCCCCGTCCCTGAGCTGGGCCTAGAGCGCTACTTCCTACTTGTAGTCGATGACTAGATGCGCTACAGCACGGTGTTTTCCTTGCGGCGCAAGGGCGACGTCCGTCTTGTTCTGGTCCCTTGGATCTGCGCTGTTCGTCACCAGCTGAACGCATGGTTCCGTCAGGACCTCCCGGTTCTCCGTCTGCACTCTGACCGTGGAGGTGAGTTTTCCTCCAGTCTCCTTGAAGATTTTTGTCGTGGGAGGGCATCACCCAGTCGTTCACGCTTTCGGCTTCTCCACAGTAGAATGGGGTCGCTGAGCGCCACATTGGCTTGGTCATGGAGGTTGCTCACACCTCCATGATCCATGCGGCCTCTCCAGATTTTCTGTGGCTGTTTGCGGTCCGATACGCCGCGCATCAGCTCAACCTCGGGCCCTGTGTCTCCGAGCCAGAGAACTCGCCTACACTGCGTTGGACGGGGGAGGTTGGCGATGCGTCGGCATTTCGGGCCTGGGGTTCTATGGCCCTTGTCCGCGATACTACCGCGGACAAGCTCTCTTCTCGCGCCGTCCGCTGCGTCTTCCTTGGCTTTCCCACCGACGCGCCTGGCTGGCAGTTTTACCACCCTGACACGTGTCGCGTCCTGTCCTCCCAGGACGTCACCTTTGACGAGCCAGTGTGTTACTACCATCTCCTCCCACACATGTCTTCTCCCGTTCCCCCGCCCCACCTTGTTCTGGTTCCAAGTTACCCCCCGGAAGACCCACCCCCCTTCGCGTCCTGCTCCCTCAAGTGTGTCTCAGGTTAGGCCACCCCCCTTGGCTGAGCCTTTGGAGGTGTCCTCTTGCCCGGCTCAGGGGGGTGACTTCACTGCTGACGACACTGTGGCCTCCTCCTGGCTTTCCGCCTCGGCCATCTTCGCCGCCTTCGCTGCCTGTTGGTGTGGACTCCGGTGCTGTTGGAGGTGGTGGCGCTGGAGGTGTGAGCTCTGAGGGTGTTGACACTTGTGGTGTTGGTTTTCGGGATACTGAGCCTGGGGGTGCTGAGCGTGGGGGAGGACAGCTGCTGCCGTCGCGTCCACTGGAGACTCTCTCACCGCAGCAGCTGTGTGAGTGGGTCGTCGGACGCCGTACTGACTCTGGAGGTGCTGGTTCTGGGGGTGCTGAGCCTGGGAGTGCTGACTCCGAAGGTGCTGAGCGTGGGGGTGGACAGCCGTTGCCGTCGCGTCCGCAGGAGACTCTCTCGCCGCAGCAGCTGCGTGAGTGGGTCGACAGACGCCGTGCAGATTCTGGAGGTGCTGAGCGTGGGGGTGCTGCTAATGGAGGTACTGGTGCAGGAGGTGCTGGTGCTGGAGGTGCTAGTGCTAGAGGTTTTGGAGCTGGAGGTCCTGGTGCTGGAGGTACTGGTGCTGGAGGTACTGGAGCTGGAGGTACTAGAGCTCAAGGTACAGGGGCTGGCGGCACTGGAGGTTCTGTTGAGCAGCAGCAGTTCGTGCTTCACCACCTTCTTAGTCTCCCACCTGCGGCTACCGAGTTTCCTGTTGCTGGTACTACTCCTCCGTTGCGGTTTCCACCGCCTGACCCGTATTAGGTGCCTTTGGCTACTAGCTCTCCTCTCCCTGTTCCTTCGCGCTACTCCCCGTTGCCCGAGTCCCTGACTGAGCGTCGCGTGCTTCTTCTCCCGCTACCTTGCCTGTTCGTGCTCGTGCCTCTCGTGCTCGCCGTGTTCGTCCTCCTTGTGTTCCTAGTGAGCACACTATGGCAGTGCGTCCTTCCTCCGTTGCACAGCATCCTGTTCTGTCGTCTCCTCCAGCGTCCTCTCTGCCTGACGTTCTTGACCCTGAGTCTGACCGTGCTCGTGCTGCTAGTCCTACTGTCACGCATGTTCTAGCCACACTTGTCACTGACCCTGATTTTGAGTCTGCTGTTGTGTCTGCCTAGACTTTGCTACTGCATGTCGTCTCGACTACTTTGCGAGTCTTGTCACTAAGTCTGAGTCAAGCTGTCCTCCGTCCGTCGGGGTGAGTGTGCCCTTGGCACGGACGTCCTTGAGGACGGGCAGTTTGAGCTTGAGTGACTTGCGGCTGCTGTACCTCATCTCACTGCCATGCTACTTGCCCCTGAGGGAAACCCGGATGCACTAGACATCTCGACCCTGCGCTCTTACGTAGAGGTGATCAGGGGTCCTTACTCCTCTCACTGACAGACATCCATGGACGCAGAGATGACATCCTGGAAGTCCACAAGCACTTAAGTCGACGCAGTTCCCCATCCTGGGTGGAACATAGTCGATGGCATGTGGATTTTCTGGGTGAAGCGGCCGCCAGGTTCTTCGCCTGTCTTCAAGGCGCGTTACGTTGCACGCGGCTTCGTACAGCGACAGGGGGTCGACTTCTTCCAGACCTTCTCCCCCACCCCGAAGATGACCACTCTTTTGGTGTTGCTGCACGTTGCAGCACAGCGTAACTACGAGCTCCACTCGCTTAACTTCAGCACAGCTTCCTTGCAGGGCAGCCTACACGAGGAGAACTGGCTTCGCCGCCCACCTGGCTTCACTGGGTCGTTTCCTGAGGGTACCTTGTGGAGTCTCTGGCGGCCGTCTACGGTCTCTGCCAGGGGCCTCACAAGTGGCACGACACACTGAGGACGACGCTTGCTGCTCTTGGGTTTGCTCCTTCGATTGCTCACCCGTCGCTGTTTCTCTGCACCGACACTTCTCTGCCGCCGTTCTACATCCTCGTGTACGTCGACGACTTGGTATTTGCTATTGCTGACACTAAGGCACTGGCCCTTGTGAAGTCGAAGCTGCAGAAGAGACACACCTGCACTGACCTGGGTGAGCTGTGCAGCTATCTTGGCTAGGAGATCACCCAGGACAGAGCACGCCGCACCATCACTCTGTCTTAGTCACACATGGTGCACAAGGTCCTTCAGCTCGTCGGCTTCCAGTTCTCCTCGCCCCAGTCCACTCCTCTGCCTACAGACCACTCGCTCTCAGCTCCACTATCGGACGAGTCCGTAGAGTCGAGTGGTCAGTATCCAGAGCTTGTGGGCTGCCTCATGTACCTGATGACATGAACTCGACTAGGCCTCGCGTACCCTCTCAGCATCCTAGCACGCTACGTTGCGTTCGGGAGACACCAACCAGAGCACTAGCGGGCTGCTAAGAGGGTGGTGCATTACTTGTGCAGTACATCTGGCATGGGGCTCGTGCTTGGAGGACGGGGTTCAGTTGTACTCACTGGACACTCAGACGCTTCTAGGGCAGACGTAACGTCGTAACGTCGCCGACTTCGTAGAGCAATTGTTATGTCGTAACGTCGCAACACTCATTAGGAAAAAGTGTAGTACCGCTGTTGTAGTGGAAAAATCACGTCACGTGTTGAAAATGAACAGATATCGTGATGTTTATTCAACAGAACCGATGAAATCACATCGAGCTGATGCTTGGTGTAAAGTCCAATTCAATGTTATAGATCTAATGGTAACAAACGACCGACCACCACTCTGGAAGACGAATTATCAGGCTAATGGTCCATCGTAACTTTGAGAGCTAGATCGTTATGCTGCCATGGTCGTCAAGTTGAATAGTTGAATGATATGAATCTGGAGCTTTAGGCAAGCTATAGTCCTTTTAGTATTTAGTTTTTTACTACCATCAAAGGGTAGCCATGGACCACGTGAAGCCGAGTTACCGGGGCTGACTCAACAGAAGAATACGCTGCCTAGGGAATGTCGAGATTCAAGAGGACAATCAGGGATGGGAAGAGCAATTGAGAGACACAATAGTGAGAAGTGAAGAGAGTGGATGGAGGGGAGAGGAGGATGAGAGGGCTGGGAGTGGTTGAGAGGGTTTGATAGAAAAAAGGGAAGGGTTATGTAGTGGACTTTGAGAGAGAGTTGGCATGAGGGAAGTGAAGAGGGCGACAAGAGGAGTTGCCATGCGAAGCCAATGCAAGCCGAGGGGAGGAGGAAATGGCTCTTCTTGGGGTCCCTGCAAGCTTAAGGGGGAAGCCGTTGCAAAGCGAGTGGACAGGTTTCGCTGGTAGGCGCGATGCGGAAAACATTGGGCGAAAGAAAGTGAAGCAAGGCAAGAACTGTGTTGTGCTGACGCGTGCGCTGCCGGGGAGTTCACGGGAAAGAGAGGCACAAACAGAGGTCTAAACGGTGGTGCCTTTCCAGGCTCCACAGCAATGGTATGACCCACAGCACG
Organism: Closterium sp. Naga37s-1; assembly: GCA_947471745.1. Lineage (NCBI taxonomy): Eukaryota > Viridiplantae > Streptophyta > Zygnematophyceae > Desmidiales > Closteriaceae > Closterium > Closterium sp. Naga37s-1. The sequence continues at coordinate 48,397 of CANJKZ010001038.1, forward strand.
ATCTGGAGGTTGTCCATTAGGAATTGGTTCAGGAACCTCCTTGAATTCCTCCGCCAGAGCCTTCATCTGATTTTTGGGTCTTGCCCAAATTGATTCGCAGGGGCGAATTGGATGTCAAGGCGATTGAAATATCAATCGATGTTTACTTCCCCTTGAACATGCCACCGAACCACAACATCATCTTTACCGTCATCGCCCGGATATAAGACATATATGTCTTATCTCATACACTAAAAAAAATGCTTGGGTTATCTTGTATTTGGGGAGGTTTTGGGTGTCTTATAAGTCTTATAAATGGAAACTTTTTTACACCACTTAGATATATTTTCACGCATCTTGAAATGAGTTTCTCATTAAGAGTGTAGATGTTGCGAAGGTGCCACTTCGGCTACCATTGTTCGGGACGCCACGTCATCCCGAATACTTGCAGAGGCAAATTTAGTAGTACGTGAGTCAGCACGTGGCAGAATTCGCGTATCGCAAGGGTAAAAATGTACGCGGTATTTCAATTCTCACTATAATACATTGCAGTTTCGATTATAAGACATATGTCTTATCTCGTACACACAAATAGTGTCAAATGTTATATCTGCTATATATGTTTAGGCTGTAGTGGGGTAGCCAATATGGGGTACAGCCCACTTTAGGGTTTCATATTTGTACCCAACTCTTTCATAGTTCAATCATTCCTGCTGCTAGATTCTAACATGGTTTCAGAGCAATAGGTCCGTAGGACCGTTTTTTTTTTCGGGCCCACCTACCGTTGCGGTTACCGCGCTACCCCACGTGTTGTCCTGCCTGCCTGCCTTGCCTCGTGACGTGCTGCGCTGCGCGCGCCGTCCTGCAGCCCTCGCGCTGCCTCCTCCTGCCCTAGGCCAGTACGCCGCCCCTGCAGGCTAGTAAGGCCCACGAGCCGCCCCTACAGGCCCGTCAGGCCCCCGAGCCGCCCCTGCAGGCCCGCCAGGCCCCCGAGCCGCCCCTGCAGGCCCGTCAGGCCCCCGAGCCGCCCCCTGCAGGCCCGTCAGGCCCGCGAGCCACCCCTGCAGGCCCGTCAGGCCGGGGCGCTGCCCCTGCAGGCCCTTGCCGCCCACGCGCGGCCTCTGCCCGAGCCTGGGGGTGCTGAGCCTGGGGGTGCGGAGCCTGGGGGTGCTGAGCCTGGAGGTGCGGAGCCTGGGGGTACGGAGACTGGAGGTGTTGAGCCTGGACGTGAGGAGTCTGGGGGTGCTGAGCTTGGGGGTACTGAGTCTGGGGGTGCTGCACCTGGGGGCGCTGAGGCGTTTGGTGAGCAGTCTCCCTGGGACGGCCGTCTCCGTAGTCGCTCTGCTGGTACCTCGCCGCTGCACTCTCGTCGTCGACTCCCTCTCTCCCCACAGCAGCTGCGTGAGTGGTACGTTGGCCGTCAGGGTTGCTCTGCTGGAGCTAGGGGCCCTGCTGCGGGAGGCGCTGGTGCTGGTGTCTCTGCTACTGGAGTTGTTTCTGCTGGAGGTTCTGGAGCTGCTGCGGGTGCTGGAGCTGGAGGTTCTGGAGCTGCTGAGGGTGCTGGCGCTGGAGGTTCTGGAGCTGCTGCGGGTGCTGGCGCTGAGGGTTCTGAGTCTGCTGTAGCGCGGTCTCCTTGGAGTAGCCGCCTTCGTCCGCGTGTGCCTGTCACCTCACAGCAGCTGCACGACTGTTACGGTCGCCGTCAGGGTCGCGCTTCTGGAGCTCGGGGCTCTACCGCTGGAGGTACTTCTGCTGGCGTCACTGGAGCTGGGAGTGGTGCTGGTCCCGGAGGTGCTCGTACTGGAGGTACTAGAGCTGCTGGGGCTGGAGGTGCTGAGCCTGAAGGTGCTCCTGCTGGAGACCCTGGGTCTGGGGGTGCTGCTACTGGAGACAGTGAGACTGGAGACCCTGGGACTGGAGGTGCCGGTTCTGCGGGTGCTGCTGCTGGTGGAGCTGGTCCTGGACGAGCTGGCGCTGAGGGTTCTGGAGCTGCTGGAGGTGCTGGAGCTGCTGGGGGTGCTGGAGCAGTTGGTGCTGGTGGCGCTGCACAGCCGCGCCTGTTCTTCGCTCCACCGTCTCCGTCGTCTCAGCCACCGTCTGACTCTGTACCTCGCCAGGTTCTTAGTCTCCCTTCGTCTACTGGTCTTCCGTTACAGCCTGGCTCACCGCTGCCTGCTCCTTCTCCTTACACTGAGCAGACGGGGGGTCTTACTGAGCGTCATGAGCCTGCGTCGCGTCCTATCTCACCTGTCCGTTCTGGTCGTCCTGGTCGTCGCGTTCCTCGTTCGCGTCAGCCGGCTGTCACCGGCACCCACCTCGTAGTCCGTCGTCCTTCCCCTCCTCCGCAGCGTGTTCCCCTGCCGTCCCCTCCTACGTCTTCTCTGCCTACCATTCGTGAGCCTGAGTCTGACCGCATCCGTGCTGCTCACTCTACTGTCACGCGTCTGCTAGCCACAGTTGTCACTGACCCGTCGTTTGAGTCTGCTGCTGCGTCTGCCTTAGTCGCTGAGCTTGTTGACTTTGCTGCTGCCTATCGTCTAGACTACGCCGCTAGTCTTGTTGCTGAGTCTGAGTCTGTCTGTCCTCCGTCCGTCGGGGGTGAGTGTGCTCTTGGCACGGACGTCATTAAGGACAGGCAGGAGGACCTTGAGTGTCTTGCAGCCGCTGCGCCTCATCTCGTGTCCATGCTGCTTGCCCCTGAGGGAGACCCGGATGCACCAGACATCCCGACCCCGCGCTCTTACGCTGAGGCGATCGCGGGTGAGTACTCCTCTCAGTGGCAGACAGCCATGGACGCAGAGATGGCATCCTGGAAGTCCACAGGCACTTACGTTGACGAGGTTCCCCCTCCTGGGGCGAACATTGTCAGTGGCATGTGGATTTTCTGGGTGAAGCGGCCGCCAGGTTCTCCGCCTGTCTTCAAGGCTCGTTACGTTGCTCGAGGTTTCAGTCAGCGAGAGGGAGTAGACTTCTTTCAAACCTTCTCCCCCACCCCGAAGATGACCACTCTTTGGGTGCTGCTGCACGTTGCCGCTCAGCGGGACTACGAGCTTCACTCTCTTGACTTCAGCACAGCTTTCTTACAGGGCAGCCTGCACGAGGAGATCTGGCTGCGCCGCCCTCCTGGCTTCACTGGGTCGTTCCCTCCTGGTACCCAGTGGAGCCTCCTGCGGCCGGTCTACGGTCTCCGCCAGGCACCACGTGAGTGGCACAACACACTGAGGGCTACACTTGCGGCTCTTGGGTTTGCTCCGTCGACTGCTAACCCGTCACTGTTTCTGCGCACCGACACGTCGCTGCCGCCGTTCTACATCCTCGTGTACGTCGACGACTTGGTCTTTGCCACTGCTGACACTGAGGCTCTCGCCCTGGTGAAGTCAGAGCTGCAGAAGAGACACACGTGCACAGACCTGGGTGAACTGCGCAGCTACCTTGGCTTGCAGATCACCCGGGACAGAGCACGCCGCACCATCACACTGACTCAGTCACACATGGTGCAGCAGGTCCTTCAGCGCTTCGGCTTCACCTGGTCCTCGCCACAGCACACTCCTCTGGCTACAGGCCACTCGCTCTCAGCTCCACCTTCGGACGAGTCCGTAGAGCCTAGTGGCCCATACCCAGAGCTAGTGGGCTGCCTCATGTACCTGATGACCTGCCCTCGACCTGACCTTGCGTACCCTCTTGGCCTTCTGGCTCGCTACGTGGCTCCTGGTCGGCACCGAAAGGTGCACATGGATGCTGCGAACGCTTCTTGGGTTGACGACCAGGCTACGGAGCGGTCGTCACAGTGTTACACCTTCAGCCTTGGCTCTGGTTCAGTTTCTTGGCGTTCTACATGCTCGTCTTCTGTTCTAAGCTCCAGTTGTGAGGCTGAGATCTACGCCACAGCCATGGCTGCACAGGAGTTACGCTGGCTCACCTACCTGCTGACCGACTTTGGAGAGCGGCCTCGTTCTCCTCCAGTGTTGTACGTCGACAACAAGGCAGCCATTGCCTTGTGTCAGGAGCACAGACTGGAGCACAGAACGAAGCACATCGCTCTGCGATACTTCCTGGCTCGAGAGTTGCAGCAGCGTGGTCAGCTTCGTCTTGCTCACGTGGCCACTCGGGCCAACACTGCTGATATATTCACCAAGGCACTTCCGTCTGGTGATCATCAGCGTTTCTGCACTTTGTTAGGCCTTGTGCCCATTTTGCCTCACTTGCTGTAGACTTTGCTTGTACTGTGATCTATATATATATACCTGCATGCCTGTTCTGCTAGGTAGAGATCACGGTGCTATTGTTGTTGCATATATACCTCTGCATGTGAACTGGCCTTGTGGCCCTTTGCTTGTGCTCAGTGTGTGTGGTGACGTTGTGATCCACCCTGAGCTTGCTTTGCTTCTCTTGACTGGTCTTGTGACCCCTTGCTCTCCCCCACTTCGCCTATGGGGGTGTGTCAAATGTTATATCTGCTATATATGTTTAGGCTGTAGTGGGGTAGCCAATATGGGGTACAGCCCACTTTAGGGTTTCATATTTGTACCCAACTCTTTCATAGTTCAATCATTCCTGCTACTAGATTCTAACAAATAGGTGTCGTATAAAAAGGCTAGCCTGTTTATAAGAGACACCCGTATAATAGACAACCACTGTCTACTATTCACCACTGTCTTATATCCGGGCGATGACGGTAGTGAAAGTTACTGTGTTGTGTTGGAAGTCAAGGATGACCACATTGGCTCAAAGCCAATCTATTTCGAGGACAAGGTCTACGCCTGCCAGTAATGAGAGGACATAAATAATAATGTTCTCGTTATAACCTTGAATTTCCTTATTGATACGTGACTGCCCTTCGCTTGGGATAATTTGATCGTCACCAAGACGAATGGGGCAAGACGGTCCTTCAATGAGGGCCCCACGACTTGTTGCCTTGTTTTCATCGAAAATAGAAATAGCCGCGCCCGTATCAATAAAAATATTTGTTTCGTCCCTGTCTATTCGACCCACCAACAATATATTTTGTTGATGCTTTGGTCGAATGGGACATGCAACAATGCGAGTTGGTGGAAGGTAGTATGCCTTGACATTGTGCTTTGCTCGACCATAAGATCGGCTATCATGCCACCACATGTGATATCTCTTATCACATGCGGCGAGTACTGTCCATTCCTTAAGCATGAGAAAGTGTTTGACTTTGATTGTGCAAGTCACCAGACTAGGGGTGCTCTTGGGTGCAACGACCTACCAATTCCATTACGGAGGGCAATGCATTAATGTTGCAGCACATGACATAGAATTTATTGTTTCGATAGATGGTTGCGTCAATGGGCGCAATCGAGATAGAAAAAACAGGATTTTCGCTTAAAGAAGAGGCAAACAAAAAAGAGATTTTGCACTCATCAAGTTTCTCTAGCTTTCATTAATCATCGTCACGAAGGACATGTCAGAACCATATTGTAGGCTGTAGTGGGGTTGACAATATGGGGTACAACACTTTTAGGTTTGCATACTTGTACCCACCTGTTTCCTAGTCCATTTCATTCCTCGCTATTATTCTCACATGGTATAGAGCGGGTTCCCTAGTGGGACCGTTTTTTTTCCTTAGGGCCCACCACTTCGAATTTTTTTTTTCCTGCCCTGCCCGAAGCGCGCATCGCGCTCTGCCCTTAGGCCCGTCGCGCCCTGCGCGGCCTGCCCTGCTGTTGCGGCCCCTAGCGACCTGCCCCTCCCGTCGCGGCCCGTCGCGGCCTGACCCTGCCGTCGCGGCCTGACCCTGCCGTCGCGGCCTGACCCTGCCGTCGTGGCCCGTCACGGCCTGACCCTGCCGTCGCGTCCCGTCGCAGCCAACCTTGCCGTCGCGGCCTATCGCGGCCGACCCTCCCGTCGCGGCCGACCCTCCCGTCGCGGCCTGTCGCGGCCGACCCTCCCGTCGCGGCCGACCCTCCCGTCGCGGCCCCTCCACGGCCCTTCGTGGCCCGCCCGCCCCGTCGCCACGGCCCGCCTACTCGTCGTCGCGGCCCTGACCTGCCGCCTCCGTCACGGCCCCCTGACCTGCCGCCTCACGTCGCCGCCCCCTGCAGCGGCTGTCGCAGACCATGCCCTGCTACCGCTGCCGAGGCCCCCTGCCCTGCAGCAGCTGCCGTTGCCCCTCCTGCTACCGTAGCGGCCCTGCCCTGCCGACGTCGGGCCTGCAGCCGCCGGTGTGACTACCGCCATCGTTGCCGCTGAGGCTCCACTGTCCCGGCCCTGCCAAGCCGGCGCGCCCCGGCCCTGCCCCACCAGTAGCGGCCCTCCACTCCCGCCACTGGTAAGCGCACCGCCGCACCCGCGCACCGCTACACCCGCGCTGCCCTGCCGAGTCGTGCTGCTACTGCTGCTGCTGCAACTGCAAGGCCCCTGCTACTGCGCCTGCTGTCCTAATGTCCTTACCTTCGATGCTGAGGGTAGAGCGGTCGATTTTGAGGTCTGGGTCGATGATCTACAGCTCTTTCTACAGTGCGATAGCAAGGACGGACTGTCGCTTTTTCATCTCACGTCTGGCGCCTCTACTGCACCTGCTGCCGATGCTGATAGTACTGTTCGCTTGCAGTGGACCACACGTGATGCTGCTGCCCGTCTTTCTATTCGCAGTCACCTACCGTCTGCTGAGCGTGCGCACTTTAGCCAGTACAAGACCGCTAGGACTCTGTACGACGCTGTTGTTGCGCGCTACTCCTCCCCTGCCACTGCTGCCCTTAGCCGTCTCATGCTGCCGTACCTGTTCCCTGACCTAGCTGCGTTTGCCACAGTCGCTGACCTCATTACGCACCCCCGCACTAGTGACACCCGCTACCGCGCTGCACTTCTTGCTGAGTTCTGCGCCGCGAACCCACCCCCTATGTACATCACTCTCTACTACCTCGTCACCCGGCTCCCTGACTCCCTTCGCTCGGTCAGGGACCACTTCCTCTCCCTTTGCCCCACCACGCTCACCGTTGACCTCCTCGAAGAGCGCCTCCTTGCAGCTGAGAAGAGTATAGTCGCTGTAGGAGCCTCTCGTGGTGACCCTCGTGCCCCTTTCTTTGAGGGGTGCTCCCCCGTCCCTCTTTTGCCCTCTGTTGCCTCTGCTGCTGCTGTCGACCTCGTTGGCACAGAGTCGGTCGGCGCTGCGTCTGCTCCTAGTGGGAGGCCCCGCCACGGCAAGGGCAAGGGGGGCAAGGGTGCTGGAGGGGATGGCGGGGGCGGCGGTGGTGGCGGTGGAGGCGGCGGAGAGGGTGGGGGTGGAGGTGGGGGTGGTGGCGGGAGTGGGGGCTTCGGTAGCGGTGGTGGAGGTGGAGGCGGCGGAGGCAGCGGCACTGGGGGTGGAGGTGGCGGTGGCGGCGGCGGTGGTGGGAGTGGCGGCGGCGGTGGCGCTGGTCGGGGTGGCGCTGTGCAGCGGGGAGGCTTTGGCGGTGGTCAGCGCCAGCAACAGCAGCGCCCTCGAGAGACCTTGTTGCCCCAGCAGCTACGTGAGTGGTACGCTGGGCGTCAGAGGTCTGGGGGTGCCGGTCCCTGCACCTACGTTCTCCGCACCGGCGACCGCAGAGGGGAGACGTGTGGAGGACCACACGCCACACTGCACTGCTTTGGCCGCCTGACCGACGCTTGGCGTACGCAGTTTCCCGACTCCTCTGAGATCCCTCGCTGGGGTGATCTGCTCAAGTTGGGGGTTGCTATCTTTGATCTTGATTATGATGCTATCATTGCTGCTATGTATGCTATGTCTACGAGTGCTGAGGGTGACTGTTACCTGTGTGTTCCGCCCAACCCGGGCATTGAGGCTGCTGCTCTAGGTGCTAGTGAGTCTGCTGCTCCAGGTGCTGGTGGGTCTGCTGCCCCAAGTACTGGTGAGTCTGCCCTCTCAGGTACCGTATCGGCTCAGGCCTTACACACTTTCACCCTTGACTCGGGTGCTTCCCGCTCCTTCTTTCGCGACTGCACCACACTCTCGCCTCTCAGTCGGCCGATGGCTGTCTCTTTGGCTGACCCCTCTGGGGGTCCGGTCCTTGCGCACTCCTCCACGGTCCTGCCGTGTCCGGCGGTCCCGTCTGGCTCTCTGTCTGGCCTCCACCTCCCCTCGTTCTCCACGAACTTGGTGAGTGGATCTGACCTTCAGGATGCCTGGGTTGACCAGTTCACTCCTGGAGGTCAGCGGATGACCCACTGTTCGTGTACTCGGACGGGCCGCCACCTGGCCACTTTCACTCATCAGCCTGGGTCGAGCCCGTACACCCTGTCTACCGTGTCTCTTCCGGTTGCTGAGTCTGGTCAGGTAGCTGCGTCGGGTCAGGTGTTTGCTGCAGAGTCCCGGTCTGGTCCTGAGTCTGCCCCCTGCTCGTGTCGCCTCCTGTCTCACTAGACTCTCCTCTGGCACCACCGCCTTGGTCACCCCTCCCTGCCTCGTCTCCGAGGCATGGCCTCATGTGTCCTTGTCACTGGTCTTCCCCGGTCTCTCCCTCCCCTCCCCCCGGGACCTGCCCCTACATGCGTTCCTTGCGTTGAGGGTCGGCAGCGCCCCGCCCCTCACTCCTCCGAGTTTCCTCACACGGAGGCTCCTTTGCAGACTCTTCACATGGACGTGTGGGGCCCAGCCCGCGTCCGTCGACAGGGTCACGAGCGCTACTTTCTTCTGGTCGTTGACGACTACTCGCGTTACACCACAGTCTTCCCCTTGCGCCGCAAGGTTGAAGTCACTGAGGTGCTGATCGACTGAATCCGTGCTGCCGGTCGTCAGCTCAGCAAGAGTTTCGGCTCGGACCTTCCTGTTCTGCGTCTGCACTCCGACAGAGGTGGAGAGTTTTCCTCCGACCTTCTGCGAGCCTTCTGTCGTGCGGAGGGCATCCGCCAGACGTTCACGCTTCCGGCCTCTCCACAGCAAAATGGGATTGCTGAGCGCCGCATTGGCATGGTCATGGACGTTGCTCGTACGTCCATGATCCATGCGGCTGCTCCCCATTTTCTGTGGCCGTTCGCGGTTCAGTACGCGGCGCATCAGATCAACCTCCAGCCCCGGGTCTCCGTGCCGGAGACCACACCTACTCTGCGGTGGACGGGGAACGTGGACGGGGAAGGTTGGCGATGCGTCTGCGTTCCATGTCTGGGGATCTCGAGCTTTCGTCCGCGACTTGTCTGCGGACAAGCTGTCCTCCCGTGCTGTTCCCTGCGTCTTCCTTCGCTTCCCCCCTGACGCGCCTGGTTGGCAGTTTTACCACCCCACCTCGCGCCGTGTTCTGTCCTCTCAGGACGTCACGTTTGACAAGTCGGTTCCTTACTACCGTCTCTTCCCCTACCGCACTGCCCCCCTCCCCCCCCCGCCACTCTTCCTCGCGCCAGGTCCTCCCCCGGTGGACCCCCTCCCCCCTCAGGGTCCTGCCCCCTCAGGTGTGTCCCAGGTAGACGCAGTCGAGCTTGTCGAGGTAGCTGTTGACTCTGGTGCTGCTAGGGGTGCTGAGCCTGCGGGTGCCGGGTCTGGGGGTGCTGAGCCTGGGGGTGCTGAGCCTGATGGTGCTGAGTTTGGGGGTGCTGAGCCTGGGGGTGCTGAGTCTGGAGGTTCTGAGCCTGGGGGTGCTGAGTATAGGGTTGCGGAGCCTGAGGTTGCTGAGCCTGCGCGTGTGGAGTCTGGAGGTGCTGCGCCTGGAGGTCCTTCGGGTGTTTCGTCCCGGCGGGAGCCACTCTCTCCACAGCAGCTGCGCGAGTGGTTTGCTCGCCGCTGGAGCCATGCTGCTGGAGTTGGTGGTGCTACGGGCGCTGGAGGTCCTGCTGCTGTTGGAGCTGCTGGGGGTCTTGGAGCCCCTGGTCTTGGAGGTGCTCGTCCTGGAGGTACTGGAGCTGCAGGGGCTGGAGCTGCTGGAGGTGCTGGAGCTGGCGATACTACTGGACCCGGTGCTACTGGGGGTGCTGGCCCTGGCGCTGCTGGAGCTGCTAGGGCTTCTGGTGGTCCTGCTGGAGCTGGAGGTTCTAGAGCTGGAGGTGCTGCTGGAGCCGGTGCTCCTTGGGGTGCTGGAGTTGGCGCTTGTGGTGCTGCTGGAGGTGCTGTTGGAGCTGGTGGTGCTGCTGGAGTTCGAGGTGCTGCCACTGGGGGTGTTGGTGCTGTCCCTGCTGGTTCTGGAGGAGCTGCGCGGCCGCGGCCGTACTACGTTCCGCTCCTTCAGCAGGTTCTTGGTCTTCCGCCTTCTACTAGTCCTGCTCCTTTCTTAGAGTGTCCACCGCCTGTCCAGTCGCAGTCACAGTTGCAGCCCGCCTCCCCACTGCTCCTCCTTCTCCTTACACTGGTCTGACCGGAGGTCTTACTGAGCGTCGTGAGCCTGAGTCTCGTCCTACGTCGCCTGTTCGTGCTGCTCGCACTGGTCGTCGAGGTCCGCGTCAGCGTCCTCCTCCCCTCCCTGGCACGCACCAGATGGCTCTGCGTCCGTCCACTGCTCCGCAGCGTGTCCCTCTGCCGTCTCCTCCTGCGTCCTCTCTTCCTGCTCTTGCTGACCCGGTGTCTGACTCCCTTCGTGCTGCCAGTCCTACTGTCACGCGTCTCCTGGCCACTGTTGTCACTGACCCTTCCTTTGAGTCCACTGCTGCGTCTGCCTTAGTTACTGAGCTTGTCGACTTTGCTGCTCACTGTCGTCTAGACTATGCCGCGAGTCTTGTTGCTGAGTCTGAGTCTGTCTGTCCTCCGTCCGTCGGGGGTGAGTGTGCTCTTGGCACTGATGTCCTTGAGGACAGGCAGGAGGACTTTGAGTGCTTTGCAGCCGCTGTACCTCATCTCGTGTCCATGTTGATTGCACCTGAGGGAGACCCGGATGCAGCAGAAATCCCGACCCCGCGCTCTTACGCAGAGGCGATAGAGGGTCCCTACTCCTCTCAGTGGCAGTCAGCCATGGACGCAGAGATGGCATCCTGGAAGTCCACAGGCACCTACGTCGACGAGGTTCCCCCTCCTGGGGCGAACATCGTCAGTGGCATGTGGATTTTCAGGGTGAAGCGGCCGCCGGGTTCTCCGCCTGTCGTCAAGGCGCGTTACGTTGCTCGAGGCTTCAGTCAGCAACAGGGAGTCGACTTCTTCCAGACCTTCTCTCCGACCTCGAAGATGACCACTCTTCGGGTTCTGCTGCACGTCGCTGCTCAGCGTGACTATGAGCTTCACTCTCTTGACTTCAGCACTGCTTTCCTACAGGGCAGCCAGCACGAGGAGATCTGGCTGCGACGCCCACCTGGCGTCACTGGGTCGTTTCTTCCTGGTACCCAGTGGAGCCTCCGGCGGCCAGTCTACGGTCTCTGCCAGGTGCCCCGTGAGTGGCACGACACACTGAGGACTACGCTTGCAGCTCTTGGGTTTGCTCCTTCTACTGCTGACCCGTCGCTGTTTCTGCGTACCGACACTATGCTACCGCCGTTCTACATCCTCGTGTACGTCGACGACTTGGTCTTTGCCACTGCTGATACTGAGGGACTCGCCCACATGAAGTCGGAGCTGCAGAAGAGATACACGTGCACAGGCCTGGGTGAACTGCGCAGCTATCTTGGCTTGCAGATCACCCGGGACAGAGCACGGCGCACCATTACCTTGACTCAGTCACACATGGTGCAGCAGGTCCTTTAGTGCTTCGACTTCACGTACTCCTCGCCTCAGGCCACTCCTCTGTCTACTCGCCACTCGCTCTCAGCTCTGCCTTTGGATGAGTCCGTAGAGCCGAGTGGCCCGTACCAAGAGCTAGTGGGCTGCCTCATGTACCTGATGACCTGCACTCGACCTGACTTGGCATACCCTCTTAGCATCTTGGCACGCCATGTTGCTCCTGGGAGACACGGACCAGAGCACATGGCTGCAACGAAGAGGGTGTTGCGCTACCTGTACAGTACGCCAGGCATGGGGCTCGTGCTTGGAGGACGGGCTCGAGTTGTCCTCAGTTGTCACGCAGACGCTTCTTGGGTTGACGACTTGGCTACGCAGCGGTCGTCACTGGGTTACACCTTCAGCCTTGGTTCCGGCTCTGTCTCGTGGCGGTCTACCCGCTCGTCCTCTGTTCTCAGCTCCAGTTGTGAGGCTGAGATCTACGCTGGTGCCATGGCTGCACAGGAGTTACGCTAGCTCACCTACCTGCTGACTGACTTGGGAGAGGCGCCTCGTTCTCCTCCAGTTCTGTACGTCGACAACAAGGCCATGCTGGCCTTGTGTCAGGAGCACAGACTAGAGCACAGAACGAAGCACATTGCTCTGCGCTACTTCCTTGCTCGAGAGTTGCAGCAGCGTGGTCAGCTTCGTCTTGCTTACGTGGCCTCTCGGGCCAACACTGCTGATATCTTCACCAAGGCACTTCAGCCTTGTGATCATCAGCGTTTTTGTACCATGCTAGGTCTTGTGCCTGCAGGGCCTCACTTACTCACCTCTTAAATTTGCTTGTACTGTGATCTATATATACCTGCATGCTTGCCCTTGTTAGGTTGAGATCACTGTCTTGCTTGTTCACCTTGATTTATAATCCTGCATGTGAACTGGCCTTGTGGCCTTGAACTTATGCTCGGAATGTGTGGTGACGTTGTGATCCACCCTGAGCTTGACCTTGTCTTGTTCTCTTGTTTGTCCCCCACTTTGCCTATGGGGGTGTGTCAGAACCATATTGTAGGCTGTAGTGGGGTTGACAATATGGGGTACAACACTTTTAGGTTTGCATACTTGTACCCACCTGTTTCCTAGTCTATTTCATTCCTCGCTAAGCCTCATCACCTCGATCTGCATGTCCAGCTAGGTACACACAACCTAGTTGGACTTGTGAAAATTTTTGGCGCAAGCCTCAAGGTCCGGCATCCCCCTTCTTGTTCGTCTGCTGCAATTTGCTAGAATTCTCAGCCTTTTTTGTCATACAACACTGCCCCCTCATATGGCTTGCAGTAGGTGCAAAAAGAATTTCCACACTTCTGCTGTCCACCTTGTGAAAGGGCTTCTTAGGCTGTGGCTCGTTTTGCTGGCTCTGCGGCTGGAAAGTTCTCTTCTTCCAAGGGCCCTTCCCATTAGAAGGTCGCGCCGCGTTGTTCTGGCCACTAGAGCCTTCATCCCCGCTCTTCAGGTGACCCTTGGGAGCATTTAGGCAGGTGCGGACGCTCACGTCAAGCTCAATGACAGCTGTCTTACGCTCCTTGTACGTAGCGTGCTGGTTCTTGCCCAGCACGGGCCTTCTCTGAGATGTAGAAGTGACACACGTGCACAGGCCTGGGTGAGCTGCGCAACTATCTTGGCTTGCAGATCACCCGGGACAGAGCACGGCGCACCATCTCCTTGGCTCAGTCACACATAGTGCACCAGGTCCTTCAGCGCTTCGGCTTCCGGTTCTCCTCGCCACAGTCCACTCCACTGCCTACTGGTCACTCGCTCTCAGTTCCACCTTCGGACAAGTCCGTAGAGCCGAGTGGACGGTATCCAGAGCTTGTGGGCTGCCTCATGTACCTCATGACCTGCACTCGACCTGACTTTGCCTACCCTCTTAGTATCCTGGCACGCTACGTTGCACCCGGGAGACATCGACGAGAGCACTGGGAGGACGCTAAGAGGGTGTTGTGCTACTTGTGCAGTACATCAGGCATGGGGCTCGTGCTTGGAGGACAGGGTCCAGTTGTCCTCACTGGACACGCAGACGCTTCTTGGGTTGACGACTTGGCTACGCAGCGGTCGTCACAGGGTTACACTTTCAGCCTTGGCTCCGGCTCCATTTCTTGGCGGTCTACCCGCTTGTCTTCTGTTCTCAGTTCCACTTGTGAGGCTGAGATCTACGCAGGGGCCATGGCTGCACAGGAGTTACGCTGGCACACCTACCTGCTGAGCGACTTGGGAGAGAGGCCTCGTTCTCCTCCAGTTCTGTACGTAGACAACAAGGCCATGATTGCCTTGTGTCAGGAGCACAGACTGGAGCACAGGACGAAGCACATCGCTCTTCATGACTTCCTTGCTCGAGAGTTGCAGCAGCGTGGTCAGCTTCGTCTTGCTTACATGTTTCCACTTGCAAGGTTGTGATGACTGCTTGTTCTCATATATATAACTCTGCATGTGAACTGGTTTTGTGGCCATTTGCTTGTGCTCAGAGTGTGTGGTGACTTCGTGATCCACTCTGAGTTTCCTTTGCTTTTCTTGACTGGTCTTGTGACCCTTTGTTCTCCCCCACTTTGCCTATGGGGGTGTGTCAAATTGTTATAGTGTTTAGGTTGTGTAGGCTGTAGTGGGGTAACTCATAAGGGCTGTAGGGTTAGTACTTGTACTCAGTTTGATCTCAATGCATTCATTCTCGTTCAGTATTCTGACAGTTTTGAGCTAGAGCTCCTCCTACAGACAGCGCAGATCTACCACTATTTCGACGGCTCCTATCCTAAACCGGTGGAAGTCACCGAAGACGCCCGTGCTCAATACTACAGCGGGTCTCTTGTGGCGTACAGTGTGCTGCTAAGGAATATGACGCCCGCGGAGCAACTCGGCATTCGCTCCCACAAAGAGAGCGCCGCTCCAGCCTTGGAAGCCTGGAAGCACCTCGTTGAGGTATATCAGCCGAAGGATTCAGTCACCTCTAGCAGGCTCCTGTAGCAACTCATGGAGACAAAGATGGGGAACGGGGAGAAAGCAAAATCAAATATCAACCGCTATCGGAACATTCGTGATCGGATCACGAAGCATGGAAGCGCAATCTCAAAGGAATTTTTCGTGAACATGGTCCTTCAAGGACTGGGGCCTGAGTGGAAGCCCTGCAAAACGCTACTCCGACAAAGGGGGACAATTTCGAAAGCTGCCTTGTGCACCGCTCTCCTGACACAACAGCAAGACATGGACTCAAGCAAGCCCCATTCCGCGCCGCGACGAAATCAACCCGCCTTCTACGCCGACAATCAAGAAGAGCAACGACAACCGCGGCGCCACTACTGCAAACCTGCAAGATATTTGGGCACTCAACGGACCGATGCAGATATCAGTTCAATAATCGTCCCCAAAATTCCACTCATCAAAACAGCTGGGGCGGACAGCAAGATGCTCGTCAACAACAACATCAACCTAAACATCAAGCTCTCCGTCAGCCCGCTCATCAACAACAACAACAGCAAGGTCAGACAACACAGACAGGAGGAGCAAGAAATGTAATGGCAAACATGGCAACACGACGTCGCCCACAAGCTACTTCGCCGAACGAAGAGGAGGAACCCGCCGTCGAGTTAATTCAACCTGATGAGGGGTACAATAATCCCCTTACAGAATGTCACTACTACTACGAAGACGAAGACGAACAAGAGTGGCATCTAGCAATATAGCTGAGAGAAAGTCCACCCCACGATCACCAACGCAACGTTCCCGTGGGTTGGAAAGAGGATGAATTCTTCCTCAGGAGATATACGGCGACTACCGTCACACCGCGGCTCGCACTACTCCTACGCAATAACAACATCGCCCACAACACCTGGTACTTGGACAGCTGCTGCGGCCAGCACATGGTGGGATCCATACGCTACATCTCAAATATTAGCCGCGCTCCCCCTCACCTACGTCACCGTCGCCGACAACGGACAACTGCGTGCAAATGCCCAAGGCATCGTCGTACTGCAAGCACGAGACAGCAAGACGCACATCACCTTCAACGACGTGCTTTATGTGCCGGAACTACTCTTCAACCTACTGTCCGCTACACAACTCTCCGATTGCGGGGACATGCTCACCACAGATCCCTACACACGCGACCTCATTCTCCCCTTTGCTCCTCCTGACTTGCCCGCCGAGGCGCACAAATACCTCGGAAGAGCACGATCAATCAACGGAGTCTATGTACTTCACTTCGACATACATGACTGCAAAGCCTCGTCGGACGAACTCATGGATCTCGTACCTCTGGATTTTTCTCGAATAATGAAGAATCCTGGCAGCATCCGGATGGACGGCCCTGGATCCGCCGCAGTCCTCACCCTCGTGAGATAAATCTGCACCAACCCGGACCCGACGGACTCTGCACCACCTGCTTCATGCCTACAGCAAGCCGCACAGAAGAAGTTGAGAGGGACCTTGCGGCAATCCAAGAAGCAGAAAGCACTGAAGCAAAGCCAGAAGGCATGACAGAATTGAAGTTGGCCGTTACCACTCACACTGTCTTCGGTACCGGAAACGAAGATTTTGAGATGACGGAGCAGGAACGACCAACACCCGCGGCGGAAACTCTCTGCTGGATACTGGAAGAAGCCACGATCGGAACATTCGACGAAGAAAACCGACCGCGCCCTTACCTCCGCGATATCTACCGCACCATCGACAAGGAGTGGAAAGACCCCGACACACCAGAGGAACTTAGCATCAAGGAGGAAGAAGAAAAGGCGAAGGCTGAGAGGAAGGAGAAGCTGTATCAGGAATGCATCGCGGCAGGCTGGGACGAGGAGTCAGCACGACGTGGTACATAGGGAGATGACGACGACACCAGAGAAACATAGGGATCCGCAACTGGCACTATACGAGGATGGGGAACTGGTGGCTGGGGTGATTCAGAAGGACAAGGACTTGCCGAAGGCGACCTCACCCAAGAAGAAATTGAGGAAGCAGAAAAAGAAAGGGCTGCAGAACGACCCCCACCAAGAGTTGTAGTTCCACTCGGACGACGCCCGCGGGACCCACCATCACCACCCCGCTCACCTTACAACTGGGAAGATCCTCGGTCGGTGATTGAGGAGGGGAATGTACCAGCAACTCCGCCTCGCGACTCGCTTCGACCAATCTCTCGCCCTGATCCGTTTGCCCGCTTCATCGAAGGCACCAGGACCCCGCTGAACGTTATTCCCGACCGCAACTTCCTTGCGCTCTATCTCACGACATCACCTGCAGAAGGGGAGACAGCAATAGAACCAGAAGCAGAGGAGCAGGAAGGTGAAGTGGAACCAGGAGAAGAAGAAGAAGGACCAGTGCTCCTCATTCCCCACGAGACAGAAGCAGAGACGGCGGAAAGTCACGCACGATACCTGCGCACTCCTGGAATCCGCGCAGAGGATGACCTCTGGCATCAGCGGCTCGGCCACCCCTCACTCCAGGCATTCAACAACTCTCTGCGCCAAAGTTTTCCTGCCAAGAGCTTTGCTGCGCCCTAACGGCACGAAACCTCTCAGCACATCACATTCAACCACATGCACCGTCCGCCCCACAGTTTCCCTCACTCACCAAGCTTACCCCTTACTGGATCCGAGCACCGACTGCTACAAGAAACTGCAGAAAGTCTACAACGACTACATCGTGCTCACTTACAAAGGAATCAATGGCAAAAACAACACGCTCACCTTCGTGGATACATACTCACGCTACGTCTGGATCGCCAACGTCGACGTCCGCTCCAAGGCTCCTGAGATCTTCCGCATCTGGCTCGCACACGCGCAAAGGGAATCAGGAAAGAAGCTGAAATTTTGGCAGACCGACGGCGCCAAGGAATTTCGCAGCAACGAACTGGAAGGGCTTCTCGCGGAGAAAGGGATCAAGCACCACATCTCACTCCCCTACGCTCACCAGCAGCAAGGCGTCGCAGAATGGGTCAACCGCACCCTCATAACAAAAGTCAGTGGCCTCATGAACCAATCCGGCCTACCCAAGAAAGTATTGGCCGTACGCCATGAACCACGCCGTGCGCCTGCACAACCTTCTCTCCATCACAGCGAATAGGGGAAATATCTCCCCACACATGAAGTGGACCGGGACAAGGGGAGATACCTCTATGCTGACGGGGTGCATGGTAAAGTACCAGCCGACATCCGCCACCATCGGGAAATTCACCCAGCGTGCGCGATAGGGAGTTCATTTGGGGCTCAGCCACGAGTACAAGGGCTGGCTGGTCCTAGACATTGACACCAACAAGATCGTACCTGCGCGCGACATTCTCTTTCACGAGCGATTCACCTTGCAGCAGTGGATCGAGGACCAACGCGGCAACGTCGCACGCGCCTACGCCAACAACGGTCGCAGCTTTGCATCACCAGAGGACGAGCAGCCGCAGTAGCACTCGACCACGACCCCGCCGACGAGCATCCCGGCGTACCTCTTCAGCAGCGAGACGACGACGACGCGATGACAGCGACGACGCTCCCGCGCCTAGACCATCACGCTGCCGCACTTCGCGCAGCAGCCCTGCACCTACCCACGAGCGCGATGATGACGATGTTGTGGAAGTCACCGCTCAGGAAGTCGAAGGGGTCTCCAGCGTCACAGGCCTTCAACTTCTTGGCCTGCACACAGCAGTCACCACTGCCCCCCGCCTCATCGAGCCTAAGAACCCGCGCCAGGCCCTCACGGGACCAGATGCTAAGGAATGGCGTGCAGCTATGGACGCAGAGCTAAAGGCGCTAGAGTCACGCGACACATGGGTCCTAGTCGAGCGTGCCACAGTGAAGGGGAGAAGGGTGCTAAGCGGCAAATGGGTATTCCGTCTAAAAACCGCCGCCGACGGAACTATAGAGCGTTTCAAGGCTCGCTGGGTCGTCCGCGGCTACGACCAGCGCTACGGCATCGATTTCGACCAAACCTTCGCCCCCGTCAGTCGTCATACCTCTGTGAGGATCCTACTCGCCATCGCTGCCGCTAAGCATCTACCACTACTGCAGATCGGCGTCAAGAACGCGTTCCTATACGCGTTGGTCAATGCGACCATCTTTGTGGAGCAGCCACACTCCTACGGGGAAGAAGATCCCAGGGTCTGCCAGCTAAAAAAAAACCCCTTCACGGAATAAAACAGGCGCCGCGTCTCTGGCAGCAGCACTTGCACAAGATACTTTCGGAAATCTGTTTCCGGCAGCTACCGCACGATCCGAAAATGTACCGCCTTCATTTCAATGGCGATTAAATTATCCTAACAGTACACGTTGACAACCTGCTGTACACCGGCACCTGCAACAAACTCCTCAATCAGTTTGAGGAAAACCTGGCGTAGCGTGTTGACATCACCATCAACAACAACGTCAAACAGTTCTTGGGGCTGAACATCACTCCATGTTGTGTAGGCTGTAGTGGGGTAGCCCATATGGAGTACAACCCAATTAGGGTTTACTACTTGTA
Source organism: Closterium sp. Naga37s-1 (assembly GCA_947471745.1). Lineage (NCBI taxonomy): Eukaryota > Viridiplantae > Streptophyta > Zygnematophyceae > Desmidiales > Closteriaceae > Closterium > Closterium sp. Naga37s-1. Next base: position 67,409 of record CANJKZ010001038.1, read on the forward strand.
CTCTTGCATGCTGCTAGTTCACACATTCTCGTTCATTCTGCTGATGTCAACGGGAGTTGTGTGTTGGCCCCGTCCTCGCTTGGGCGGAGCCGACTTCGTGGTCGGGTGTGAGGGGAGCAGCCGACCTGCAGCAGTGGGCGAGCTGGTTGACGAGGAGGTCGACCTGCACGAAGACCACTGTACGGGCGCCGACTTCAAGGTGGCGCCGACTTCAGGGAGGTCGACCTGGGAAGTCGACCTGCGGAGGACGTCAGCTTGGTGACGTCAACTTGGGGCAGCCGACTTGGGTGGTCGGCTGACAGTACTGCTGGTCGACCTAGTGGTTGGTCGACCAGACCTGCTGGTCGACTTGCGGTGGTCGACCTAGCCTGGTGGTCGACGAAGGAGGGGCCGACGTCGACATCGACTCAGGACGCCGAGCAGTTGGGCGTCGAGTGGCAGGGCGTCAACTTGGTGACGCCGACTTTGGGTAGCCGACTTGGGTGGTCGGCTGACAACTGCGCTGGTCGACATGGAGCTGGTCGACCAGGAGTGCTGGTCGACGTGGAGCTGGTCGACCAGGAGTGACGTCGACCTGGAGCTGGTCGACCAGGGGCGTGGTCGACCTGGTGAGGTCGACTTGGCGTGGCCGTCGACTTGGGAGGTCGACGGGCACATACGCGAGCAGCTGGTCGACGTGGTTGCCCGGTCGACCAGGTTACCTGGGTGACGAGATTCTGCGCAGGAGTGCGACGGTCGCCCAGGCGAAGTTGGCGAGCCCGGCCTCGGTGGTGGTATCCCGAGGTCGACATGGCGGATCAGGTGGAGTCGTCAGCACGAGGATGACTTGATGTGTGCATTGTGCAGGTGACGAGGCTCAGCCCGCCAATCATCTGCAAGCACCTGCGAAGCTGGTGCGAAGCTGTTCTGCGGGAGCAACGCTGGCACACCGTCAACCTGCGATGTTGGCACGCCGTTGACTTTGCACTGCTGGAGCGCGGTCGACCAAGTCGTGCTGGAACGCGGTCGACCATGCTGCGCTGGCAGTCGACCGACCTGAATGCTTGCTCTGATATAATCTTGCCATGCCAACTTCATTGTACCCTTGTTGACAACTTTCTCTAGTGAAACTCTTGCCAACTTGCCCTGTGAACTAACAAGCAGTGTGTGCACTAGGAAAACGACTAAGGACCAACGAACGGAGAGATCACACGAGCACCCGTGCCCAGCCCGTAGTCTAGCTCCCGTTATAGTAGTTATCTCTGCATGGTGCGGTGAGCGTGGACGGCACACGACTTAACTTTCGGTCAGGTCGACATAGAGGTCACATACCTAAGTTGCTCGTAGGCCGGCAGCCTTACAGGTCCCTAACATGCGCGTAGGTGACGCCAAGGTGATGGACAACCTGGAGGGACGGCTGGAGGATGCGAGGAGACGCCATGAGGCCCAGGAGTACGGGACCATACCTTGGGCGGTCGTCGAGGCTGGACTCCGCACTCTGTGGGCGACCAGCTTCTCCTCGACCGGTGACCAACGAAGGCGGCGTCGACGTGGCCGTCAACGCCGAAGGTGGCCAAGTCGGCAGCAGTGCGGAAGGCACGTCGAGGCAGCGTGGTGTGATTCACGCCGTTGAAGTCGGCAGCGTTCAGGCACGAGGGGTTGCAGTTGTCGGCGGCTGCAGGCTCCTCACAGGGCGACGTCGGAGGACGACGAAGCGGTTTGTCGCCGATGTCGGCGACCCAGGGGACGGCGGGCAGGATTGCACCTAGCTACGGCTACTTTAAGTTTGCGCCGGACAGGATCCTGGTCATCCCGCCGCTTGTTGGTCGACAGGACATCCTCACCTGGAAGGAAGCCATTGAGCCCCAGCTGGAGATGGCTGGGCTGATCAACTTTGCCCGAGGATCCGTGGTGACGCCAGACGACCCCGACCTACGTGCGGAGTTTCGTGCCGTGCAGCTGTTGACCTTCATGGTCATCTCGCGGTGTTGCTCGCCGGGCGTGCAGATCGCCTTGAAGTGGTGTCGGGAGTACCTCGACGCCGGCCACCAGGCGTGGCACTTCATTGAGTCGACCTACCAAGTCACCGACGACCTGTTCATCGCCCAGCTGGAGGGACAGCTGACGCACCTGCGTATGGGCGACGAGGAGACGGCGACCTGCAACCGGGCCAGGCGAATTCTCGCCACCATCAACATGGCCGGCGCGCAGTACTCGACGTCGTCGTACGTCACCCACGTCATGCAGGGACTTTCAAGCAACTACAACCTCCTGAAGCGGCCGTCAAAGGTGGCGGGCACAAGGACAACGCTCAACGAGGACAACTTGACCTCGTACATCTTGCAGGACGAGGCGATGCAGGAGGCAGAGCGGTCACAGGAGCTCTTGGCGCAGGCCAACTTCGTCGCCCCGGCGAAGCAAGGAGGTCGACCGGGGCAGCGCGGACAGCCTGGCGGCGGAGGTAGCAGTGGCTGGAAGCCGACCAAGGAAGTCGACAAGAAGAAGTCGACCAAGGACAGCGGTCGAGGAGGAGGAAGTCGACGTCGGGAGTGCTGGATCTGCCACAGCCCCGACCACCTCTCCTTCGAGTGCCCCGACCGCAGTGTCTCCGAAGACGACGACGCCAAGGGAGGCCACGGGAGGTCTAGCAGTCGTCGTCCTCGTCGAGGAGGAAACCAGCCGCGCAAGGAGAAGCAGTCGACCAAGACGTCGACTTCGGCGAAGGACGCCGACTCCTCTGCTGGTGGCAAGGCGTGGGACGACAAGACAGCGTCGTGCTCGCTGGTCGGCGTCGTGGAGCCGACCGTCTTGCTGGCGCCGGAGGCCGGAGAGGACTTTGAAGTGGCGGCAGCTGTGCAGGCGAACCCGGCGGTGGTCCTGCTCGACAGCGGCTGCTCCCACCACCTGATGGGGACGAAGGAAGTCTTCGTCGACCTGCAGCCGAGTGGCCCCATCAAGCACGTACGCGGCTTCAATGGGGCGCTGCAGGACGTCCAGGGCCGTGGCACCGTCGCCCTGCAAGGAGAGGCCGGGAAGCAGGTGCTCATCCCCGACGTGCTGTACGTCCCGGGTGTGTGGGCCAACCTGCTGTCGTCTCGCCAGCTGAAGGAGCACGGTGGAAGCTGCAGGAGGACGGCGACGGGATGCTGCTCGTCTCGGCAGAGGGAGAGGTGCTCGGACGGGTGACATACTCCGGGCGTGTCCTCTGCACCGACCTGCGTCCTTGCTCAACGAGGTCGATGTCGCCCAAGCCGGAGGTTGTGGCCCTGCGGGCGATCGTCTCGAAGACGAAGTCGACGCCGGACAGGATGCATGCTCGGCTTGCGCACGTCGACATGGACACCATTAAGAGCTCGGCGAAGAACGAGGTCGCCATTGGGCTAGACCTCAAGTCGGCGACGGGCGCCGACTCACCGTGTGTCTCGTGCGTCGGCGGGAAGCTGGCGCGGCACACCTTCCCCGACCAAGGCTCCGACGCCGACGACGTGCTGGCCGTCATGCACATCGACCTGTGCGGGCCGTTCCACGTGGCTGCCAAGGACGGCAGCTTGTACTTCCTACTGCTGAAGGACCGCGAGACCCGCTTCGTGTAGGTGAGGTCGGTCGCCAAGAAATCGGATGTGTTGCTGGAGTTCCAGAAGTGGCTGGTGCTGGTGGAGAGGCAGACGATGAAGTCGGTGCTGATGTTGCGCTCGGACAGAGGCGGGGAGTTCCTCGGGAAGAATTTCTCCGACTTCGTGGATGGGCAGGGGATCGTCCACGACCTGACCTACCCGTACACCCCGAGCAGAACGGCATGGCAGAGAGGGAGATGAGGACGGTGGTGGAGTCGGTGCAGACGATGCTGCTGCACATGGGCGTGCACCACCACTGGTGGCACCTCGCTCTGCGGCAGGCCGTCTGGGTCCGCAACTGCCTTGAGAGGTCGACGCTGCCGCCAGAGACGACGCCGTACCAGCTGTTGACCGGGCAGAAGCCCGACTTGTCGATGGCGCGGGTGTGGGGCTGCATGGCGCAGTTCTTTGTCCCCGAGCAGCAGCGTGGTGGGAAGCTGAAGCCGAAGGCCAGGTAGGGCATTCACCTTGGCGTGTTGGGGGAGAGCAAGGGCTGGGAGCTCCTCGACATCGACGCCAACCGGGTGGTCACCACGTCGGACGTGGTGTTCTACGAGGATATGTCGCTGGAGGTGTGGACGTCGGAGCACGGGCCGGTGTCAGGTCGGACGCCGACCACCCTACCGACCGATACCTCGATGGCGACGATGCCTCTGCTCGCCGAGGTCGGTGAGCTTGCTGATGAGGACGCCGAGATCGTCCGTCCCCCTTTCCCTTCCCCTACGACCCCTGCCCCTCCCCTCGTGGCCGACCTGCATGGGCTGACTCCTATGTCGGCCTCCGGCGATGAGGGGAGTAGTGGGACGTCGCCTTCGGCGCCGGCCAAGTGCATCGCCGGTGGCCGACGTGACCAGCGGCAAGTCGACGTGGGATTGAAGCCGACGTCGATAGGGGAGGAGCAAGTCAAGGAGCAGCAGCCGACAGGGGAGCAGGCAGCAGTGAAGCCGACCACGGAACAGTCGGCAACCAGGCAGTCGGCAGGGAAGCCGACCACAGGGGAGAGGTCGACCAGAAAGTCGACCGAGGTGCAGCAGGACGACGAGGGCAGTGAAGACGGTGACGCCGGAGAGTCCACCAAGAGTGATGTGGTGGAGGTTCGGCCTGAACCCCGGAAGTCGGATAGACTTCGGAGGCCGTCGGACTTCTTCGTCCCCGCTGCCTTCACCACGGTGTACGACGTGGACGATGACGACGACCTGCTGTACGACGACGCCAAGGAGGATGAGGAGTTTCCAGAGCTCGACCCTGACATGCTGGCCGACCCCGAACACCGTTGGGACATCTCGACGATGACGGTGAAGGAGGCGTTGGCGAGCTGGAAGGGCCCGGCGGTGAAGGCCGCCATGGAGGAGGAGATCCGCAGCCTCATCAACATGGGCACTTGGGAGCTGGTCGAACGCCCGCCGGGGGTCAACATCATGAAGAACCGTTGGGTGTTGACGACGAAGTACCATGTCGACGACACCGTCGAGCGCGAGAAGGCGAGGCTGGTCGTGAAGGGCTTCACTCAGGTGTATGGCGCCGACTACGACGAGACGTTCGCGCCGGTGCGCAGCTACGTCACGCTGAGGATCTTCCTCAGCATCGTCGCCGTCCTCAACCTCAACCTGATGCAGCTTGACATGAAGAACGCCTTCCTGCAGAGCAAGCTCGACCGGGTGCTCTACATGTCCCAGCCGGACTACTTCAACAACGGAACCGGCTGGGTGTGCAAGCTGCTGAAGAGCCTGTACGGGCTGAAGCAGTCGCCGCTGCTGTGGTACTTGGCGCTCAACAACGTGCTGGTCGGCGCCGGGTGGAAGAAGAGCCAGGTCGACGAGGCTCTGTACTTCAAGGCCGGCGACAACGGAGTGGCCTGCTGGGTGCTGGTCTACGTCGACGACCTGCTTGCCGCCAGCAGCAGCACCGAGATGCTGAAGGGGCTGAAGGAGCTGCTGGAGTCCGCCTTCGAGCTGCGTGAGATCTCGTCGGTGCAAAAGTACCTCGGGCTGGAGATCGTCCGCGCAGGTCGGCGGGGAAGCTGTGGCTGCACCAGCAGGGCTACGCCGACAAGCTGCGTAGGCGCTTCATAGTCGAGGAGCAGACCGGGCGCACCCCGAAGATGCCGGTCTCGGTCGACGCCTACGGCGAGCTCACCTTCGACGACGAGGAGGCACAGGAGCGACAGGAGGAGGAGTACCGGTAGAAGGTCGGCTCGCTGCAGTTCGCGGCGACGACGACGAGGCCGGACATCGCCTTCGCCTGCAGCAAGCTGGGGAGCGGCCTCACGGTGAGGAGCGACCAGCACTGGCGCGAGGTCGACCGCTGCCTTGCCTACCTCGCCAACACGCGTGACACCGCCCTGGAGTTCGGCAGTGGACCGGAGTCGCTGGAGCTGCTCGGCTACGTGGACGCCGACGACGCCGGTGACAAGCAGAACAAGACGAGCACGGGCGGCTACGTGTTCGTCTACGGAGGGGCCGCATTCCCCTGGTCGAGCCAACGCATCAAGTGCGCGACGTTGTCGTCGACCGAGTCGGAGTATGTGGCGGCCACCGAAGCCGGCAAGGAGGGACGCCGACTTCGCTTCCTCCTCGCAGAGTTCCGGCAGCTGGATGCCGGGAAGCCGATTGTCCTTCGGGTGGACAACAAGTCGGCCATCACAGTCGCCGAGGGCATGGGTTTGAAAGGCAACCTCAAGCACATGGAGCGGCGACAGGCCTGGCTGCAGCACATGGTGAGGCGCGGGAAGTTCTCGCTGAGGTACATCCCGACCACCGAGCAGGCGGCCGACTTCCTGACGAAGGCGCTGCACTATCCGGCCTTCAACCGGTGCTCCGTCGCCATCAGCCAGGTGCGCTTGGCCAACGTGGGCGACGAAGTTGACGAAGTGCAGCAGTAGGTGCCATGCCCTCTTGCATGGTTGGTGCGGTTGACGGCGTGCTGTGTGTTGGGTGCACGTCGACGAGCTATTCTCCAAGGAGTACTGCCGTGTGGGCTGGGGGCCCAAGCGTGAACGCGGCAGGGGAGTGTCAACGGGAGTTGTGTGTTGGCCCCGTCCTCGCTTGGGCGGAGCCGACTTCGTGGTCGGTTGTGAGGGGAGCAGCCGACCTGCAGCAGTGGGCGAGCTGGTTGACGAGGAGGTCGACCTGCACGAAGACCACTGTACGGGCGCCGACTTCAGGGTGGCGCCGACTTCAGGGAGGTCGACCTGGGAAGTCGACCTGCGAAGGACGTCAGCTTGGTGTCGTCAACTGGGGGCAGCCGACTTGGGTGGTCGGCTGACAGTACTGCTGGTCGACCTAGTGGTTGGTCGACCAGACCTGCTGGTCGACTTGCAGTGGTCGACCTGGCCTGGTGGTCGACGAAGGAGGGGCCGACGTCGACATCGACTCAGGACGCCGAGCAGTTGGGCGTCGAGTGGCAGGGCGTCAACTTGGTGACGCCGACTTCGGGTAGCCGACTTGGGTGGTCGGCTGACAACTGCGCTGGTCGACATGGAGCTGGTCGACCAGGAGTGCTGGTCGACGTGGAGCTGGTCGACCAGGAGTGACGTCGACCTGGAGCTGGTCGACCACGGGCGTGGTCGACCTGGTGAGGTCGACTTGGGGTGGCCGTCAACTTGGGATGTCGACGGGCACATATGGAAGCAGCTGGTCGACGTGGTTGCCCGGTCGACCAGGTTACCTGAGTGACGAGGTTCTGCGGAGGAGTGCGACGGTCGCCCAGGCGAAGTTGGCGAGCCCGACCTCGGTGGTGGTATCCTGAGGTCGACATGGCGGATCAGGTGGAGTCGTCAGCACGAGGATGACTTGGTGTGTGCGTTGTGCAGGTGACGAGGCTCAGCCCGCCAATCATCTGCAAGCACATGCAAAGCTGGTGCGATGCTGTTCTGCGGGAGCAACTCTGGCACGCCGTCAACCTGCGATGTTGGCACGCCGTCGACTTTGCACTGCGGGAGCGTGGTCGACCAAGTCGTGCTGGAACGCGGTCGACCATGCTGCGCTGGTAGTCGACCGACCTGAATGCTTGCTCTGATGTAGTCTTGCCATGCCAACTTCATTGCACCCTTGTTGACAACTTTCTGTAGTGAAACTCTTGCCAACTTGCCCCGTGAACTAGCAAGCAGTGTGTGCACTAGGAAAGCGACTAAGGACCAACGAACGCAGAGATCACACGAGCACCCGTGCCCAGCCCGTAGTCTAGCTCCCGTTGTAGTAGTTATCTCCGCAGCTGACACTACGTGCCAGAAGCAATTCATCTTGAGAACGATTCAAGATTTGGCCCGCACCAGTCTCAACTCCTTACCGCACTCCCAGCGTCAACTACAAACCGGACAGCAAACCTCTATCACCCGCAGGACTCCTACTCTACCAGCAGCAATTGGGGTGCATGATGTTCGCCCGTGTCACCTGCTGACCCGACCTTTCGTAAATCGCCAGCCAACTGGCATAGTACTCTCGCAAGCCAGTATTCAAGAACCAACTAGACTTGGAGCACGCCCTACAAATACTTCGTTTCCACACCCCACATCGGGCTCTCCTACTCCACGCTGACAACAAACTCCTTCAACCTCACCGGCTACGTGGACGCAGATCATGTTGCAGATCTTGAAAATTGATGGTCGCAAATTGGCTTCGTCTTCCGCCTGGAACCAACGGGACCAATCTCCAGGAACTCGCAGAATTAGGAACTGGTTGCCATGTCATCAGCTGAAGCAGAGTACATCGCCGCGACAGCTGCAGTTGGGGAAGGACTTTACCTGCAAGAACTGCTGCAGGAGGCGAAGATCCCAACTTCGCCCACCTTTCGCCTTCACTGCGACAACCAGAGCGCCATTAGGATCGCGAACAAGCCGGGGTTCGTGAACAGCACGAAGCACATTGCGCTTCGATAGTTTTTTGTCAAAGACGAAATTGACCAGGGCAAGGTTGATCTCGCGTACTGCCCTACCACCGAAATGGCAGCTGGCTTCCTCACCAAGCGACTGCCACGTCAGCTGTACAAGCACTGCTCCAACCTCACGGGAGTAGTCAAGCGAGTCAGCTTCCTCCACGCCCAGGAATGAAGGGGAGTGTTACGGTATGAAATTCAATGAGAGGCATTCCTATATGCTGCAGGAGCCGACTCTACTAAGTACAAAGTCGAGGAGTCCGAAGAGTCGAAGAAACACCAGCAACCGTCAGGCCAAGACCAATGCAGGCAAAAACATTTGAAATGAAAAGAGCGGGAACAGTTTTGAAACGGGTTCCCGCGCCGCACTGTTTGAACTTCACTGTCATAAGAGAATGTACCCCTTAGAGTACATGGCTAGTCTAGGTCGTTTCGTATTCCTTTGTACTTTCCTATATATACTCGATGTATGCATGCTATTATCATCTCAGTCAATTACATCCACTCTAACATGAGGTCAACACTTCCGCTGCAACATCTCAACCTGCGATCAACCCCGAGACTATCCTTCGCTAAGTTCTTTTTAGGATTGTAACAGAGATGAGGTGAGTGGAGTGGTGGCAGAGATAAGGTGAGGCAGAGAAAAAATCTGCAAACCAAAATAATAACAATAATAATCCAAAAGGCAAAAAGACCACCACCCTACCCAAGTCGCCCAATCCCACTAAACCCCCAATAAAAAAAAACCAGAAAAGAAAAGAAAAAAGTGTGCACAAGCACAAACACAAAAAATGGGATGGACTAGGGGAGCAAAATTAGGGAACTGCAGCTGCTAGCTGTGCCTGCCTTTCACGCATCAGTCAAACAAGTATATGGAGCTGCTAAGCGTGCCTTTCAGACATCAATGAATCAGTTAAATGGGGCATACCAGCCAAGCAGGTGTATCATCCACCTCAACTCGATGTACAGCTGCTGGATCAGCTAGTCACACAACTGAGCTGGCTGCTGTGGCCAAACTAGCTCAACTGATCACTCGGCTGAGCTGGCTGCTGTGGCCAAACTAGCTCAGCCACCTTAGCTAATCAATCAGCTGAGCTGGCTGATCTGGCCAAACTGACCAAGCCAACTCAACTAATCAGTTAGCCGAGCTGGTTGATCTCACCATTCAGGCCAAGCCAGCTCAGCTAGTCAGTCAGCTGAGCTAGCTGATCTGACCAGTTTGGCCAAGCCAGCTCAGCTAGTCAGTCAGCTGAGCTGGCTGACCTGACCAGTTTGGCCAAGCCAACTCAGCTAGTCAGTCAGCTGAGCTGGCTGATCTGACCAATCTGGCCAAGCCAGCCAGCTAGTCAGTCAGCTGAGCTCGGTGACGTGGCCAAACTGGCCAAGCCAGCTCAGCTGGTCAGTCATCTTTGCTGGGTGATGTGGCCAAACTGGCTCAGCCAGCGCAGTTAATCAATTACCTGAGCTGGCTGATCCAGCCAAACTGGCTCAGCCAACTCAGCTAAACAGTCACCTGAGTTGGCTGATCTGACCATTCTGGCCAAGCCAGCTCAACTAGTCAATCAGCTGGCTAATCTGACCAAACTGACCCAGCCAGCTCAACTAGTCAGTCAGCTGAGCTGGCTGCTGTGGCCAAACTGGCTCAGCCAGCTCTGCTGATCAGTCACCTAAGATGGCTGATCTGGCCAAAATGACCAAGCCAGCTCAGGCGGAGTTGGCTGATCTGGCCAAACCGACCAAGCTAGCTCAACTAGTCAGTCAGCTAAACTGGCTGATGTGGCCAATCTGGCTCAACCAACTCAGGTAGTCAGTCGGTTGAGCTGGATGATCTGGCCAAACAGACCAAGCCAGCTGAGCTAGTCAGTCAGCTAAGCTGGCTGATCTGACCATTCTTGCCAAGCCAGCTCAGCTAGTCAGTCAGTTGAGCTAGCTGATCTGACCAGTTTGGCCAAGCCACCTTAGCTAGTCAGTCAGCTGAGCTGGCTGATTTAACTACCTTGGCCAAGCCAGCTCAGCTAGTCAGTCGGCCAGTGGCAGATACCACTTGTCCCCCCACGCCAGCTCGTCCGGCATTTCATGACGTGGTGATGCTCGTCCGGCGTTTCATGACATGGTGACGCTCGTTCAGCTGCCTCCCACTTGTCCCCCCAAGCCAGCTCATTATCGTTGTAGTATGTTCAATATCTACAATACATACCACTTGCATAGCTAGATCACACGATGGAATCTATTGATAGGGGCATCAATAATTGTTTAAACAACCAATGCCTAAAACTTAATCATGATGCACATTGTGCGATGCATCATTGCAATGAAAAACATGCATGATTGATGTTACCATCCTTGGATATACAATAATACTGCGTGTGCAGGGATAAAGAATTGGACAAAATATGAAGAGGGCCGTGTATCACCTTCGAAAACCGACGCGTAATACGCAATAGGAATCGAGCTACGCAAACTGGCGTATAGAAGAATAGTTTCAACATGGTCATTACAATATAAGAAAGCAACGATGCTTCATCAACAAGCATAGCCAATGAGTATAGACTAGCGAGAGCGAGAAAAGTGAACCGCTTCACAACAACATCAGCGTATTTGTCAAATTAAGCAGCATGAGAAGAAAAAGTATGAAACCTAAAGGGTTGTGCTATCTAAGGAGTGCCCTACTACAGCATACAATGTAATGTATCATTTGACACACCCTCATAGGCGAAGAGGGGAACAACAAGAGGTCACAAGACCAGTCAAGAGAAACAAACAAATCAAAGCTCAGAGTGGGTCTCAAGTTCACCACGCAGTCTGAGCACAAGCAAGTGGCCACAAGGCCAGTCCTCATGCAGAGTTTATAATAGCAATTGCAGTACACTGATCACAACCTAGCAAGTGTAAACCTGCAGGTATAATTACATATGTTAGAGTACAACAAATGCAAGGCAAGTTCAAGAGACAAGAAGGTGAGGTAGAGTGGGCACAAGCACAAGAGCAGTGCAGAAACGCTGATGATCACCAAACCCGAAGGCCTTGGTAAAGACATCAGCAGTGTTGGCCTAGGAGGCCACGTACGAAAGGCGCTTCTCGTGCGAGGAAGTAATAAAGAACAATGTGTTTCAATCTGTGCTCCAGACTTTGGTCCTGACACAAGGCAATCATGGCCTTGCTGTCGACGTATAGAACTGGAGGAGAACGAGGCCGCTCACCCAAGTCGCTCAGCAGGTAGGTCAGCCAGCGGAGCTCCTGTGCAGCCATAGCCCCAGCGTATATCTTGGCCTCACAACTCGAACTAAGTAAAGAAGACGAGCGAGTGGACCTCCACAAGAGAGAACCAGTACCGAGGCTGAAACTGTAACCCTGTGTCGTCTTCTTGCGAATCATCTGGTCATCAGCCCAAGAAGAATCTGAGTGTCCGGTGAAAACGTCACCCAAGCACAGTCCCCATGCCTGATGTACTGCACAAGTGGCGCAGTACCCTCTGTGCAGCTGACCAGTGCTCCTTCCAGTGTCTACCGGGCACAACGTAGCAAGCAAGGAGGTTGAGAGGGTACGCGAGGTCAAGTCGTGTGCACGTCATCAAGTACATGAGGCAACCCACAAGCTCTGCATACGGACCACTCGGCTCTACGGACTCGTCCGAAGGTGGAGCTGAGAGCAAGTGGCCTGTAGGCAGAGGAGTGGGCTGTGGCGAGGAGAACTGGAAGCCGAAGCGCTGAAGGACCTGCTGCACCATGTAAGATTGAGTCAAGGTGATGGTGCCCCGTGCTCTGTTGCAGGTGATCTGCAAGCCAAGATAGCTCCGCAGCTCACCCAGGTCAGTGCAGGTGTGTCTCTCCTGCAGCTCCGCCTTCACTAGGGCCAGTGCCTCAGTGTCAGCACTAGCAAAAACCAAGTCACCGACTTATACGAGGACGTAGAACGGAGGCAGAGAAGTGTCTGTGCGCAGAAACAGCGAAGGGTCAGGAGTCGAGGGAGCGAAACTAAGAGCCGCAAGGGTAGTCCTTAGTGTGCCGTGCAACTCTCGGGGCGTCTGACGCAGACTGTAGACTGGCTGCACGAGGCTCCACTGGGTACCCTCAGGACACGACCCAATAAAGCCACGAGGGCAGCGCAGCCAGATCGCCTCGTGAAGGCTGTCCTGCAAGAAGGCTGTCGAAAAGTCGACGGAGTGCAGCTCGTAGTCACGCTGTGCTGCAACGTGCAGTAACACCCGAAGAGTAGTCATCTTCGGAGTGGGGGAGAGGTCTGGAAGAAGTCGACCCCCTCACGCTGAGTGAACCCTCGTGCAACGTAGCGCGCCTTGAAGGCAGGCGGAGAACGCGGTGGCCGCTTCACCCTGAAAATCCACATGGCATCGACTATGTTCGCTCCTAGCGGGGGAACTGCGTCGACATAGGTGCCTGTGGACTGCCAGGAAGCCATCTCTGCGTCCATGGCTATCTGCCACTGAGAGGAGTACGGACCCGTGATCGCGTCTGCGTAAGAGCGCAGGGTCAGGATGTCTTGTGCATTCGGGTCTCCCTCAGGGCAAAGTAGTGTGGACGCGAGATGAGGTCCAGCAGCCGCTAGGCACTCCAGCTCAAACTGCTTGTCCTCAAGAACGTCACAGCCAAGGGCAAGCTCACCCCTGATGGACGAAGGATAAGTAGAGTCACAAACAAGACTCGTAGCGTAGTCAAGGCGGCACAGAGCAGCAAAGTCAACAAGCTCAGTGACTTAGGCAGACGTGCAGGAGACGAAAAATCAGGGTCAGTCACAGCCGTGGCAAGAAGACAGGCGAGGCTGGTTGTGAAGGGCTTCACGCAGGTCTATGGCGCCAACTACGACGAGACGTACGCGCTGGTGAGCAGCTATGTCACGCTGAGGATCTTCCTCTGTATCAACCTCAACCTGATGCAACTCGACATGAAGAACGCCTTTTTCCAAAGCAAGCTCGACCGGGTGCTGTACATGTACCAGCCGGACTATTACAACGACGGGACCGGCCGGGTGTGCAGGCTGCTGAAGGCGCTCGATGATGTGCTAGTTAGAGCAAACTGGAAGAAGAGCCAGGTCGACCAGGCGCTCTACTTCAAGGTCGGCGACGATGGGGCGACTTGCTGGGTACTGGTCTACGTTGACGACCTGCTCGCCGCCAGCAGCAGCACCGTGATGCTGAGGGAACTGAAGGAGCTGCTGGAGGCCACCTTCGAGCTGCGCGAGATCTCACCGGTGGTGAAGTACCTCGGGCTGGACATCGTCCGCGATAGGCTGGCGAGGAAGCTGTGGCTGCACCAGCAGAACTACGTCGACAAGCTGCGTAGGCACTTCATCGACGAGGAGTAGGGCGGTCGGGTTCTGAAGACACCGGTCTCCGTCAACGCCTACTCCGAGTTGACGTTCGACGATGAGGGGACTCAGGAGCGCGAGGAGGAGGAATACTGGCATTAGGTCGGCTCGCGGCAGTTCGCGGCGTCGATGACGATGCCGGACATCGCCTTCGCCTGCAGCAAGCTAGGGAGCGGCCTCACGGTGAGGAGCGACCAGCACTTGCACGAGGTCGGCCGCTGCCTCGCCTACCTCGCCGACACCCGTGACACCGCCTTGGAGTTTGGCGGTGGACAAGAGACGCTGAAGATGGTCAGCTACGTGGACGCTGACGACGCCGGCAACATGCAGAACCGGACGAGCTCGGGCGGCTACGTGTTCGTCTACAAAGGGCCGCCGTCTCCTGGTCGAGCCAGCGCATCAATTGCGCGACACTGTCGTCGACCGATTCGGAGTACGTGGCGGCCACGGAAGCCGGCAAGGAGGGACGCCGACTTCGCTTCCTTCTTGCAGAGTTCTAGCAAATGGACGCTGGGACTCCGACCGTCCTTCGGGTGGACCACAAGACGGCCAACACCGTCGCCAAGGGCTTGGGGCTGCAGGCCCACCTCAAGCACATAAAGCGGCGTTATGCCTGGCTAGAGCACATGGTGAAGCACGGGAAGTTCACGCTGAAGTACATCCCGACCACCGAGCAGCCGGCCAATTTCCCGACGAAGGCGCTGCACTTTCCGGCCTTCAACCGGTGCTCCGTCGCAATCGGCCAAATGCGCTTGGCCAACGTCGGCGACGGTGACGACGACGTGCAGCAGTAGGTGCCGTGCCCTTCTGCACGGCTGGTGCAGTGATGGCATGTTGTGTGTTGTGTGCACGCCGACGAGCTATTCTCTGAGTAGTACTGCCGTGTGGGGTGGAGGCCTAAGCGTGAACGCGGCAGGGGATTGTCAACGGGAGTTGTCTGTTGGCTCGTCCTCGCTTGAGTGGAGCCGAATTCGTGGTCGGGTGTGCGGGAGGTGCAGCGGACCTACAGCAGTGGGCGACGTCGACTAGGGCGAGCTGGTCGACGGGCTTGGTCGACCTGCACGAGGGCCACTGCGAAGCCGGGACTTTGGGGAAGTGGCGGCCGACTTCAACCGTGGTCGACGAGGAGGGCGCCTGCTCAGGGAAGTCGACCTGACGAGGTTGACCTGACATGGTGGAGTCGACCGGCGGTGGTCGTCGACCTGGGCGGTCGACGAGCACGAGGAGCAGCACTTGGTCGACGTGGTTGCTCGGTCGACTAAGTTACCCGACCGACGGGGTACTACGGAGGTGCGCGACAGTCACCCAGGTGGTTCTGGCGAAGCCGACCTCGGAGATGGTATGTACCTGGGGTCGGCGTGGCTGATCAGGCACAGTCAACAGCACGTGGACAACTTGGCATCTGCGATGTGCACGTGACTAGGCACAGCACGCAAATCAACTTTGAACACCTGCGAAAAGGATGCGCTGCTGTCGTGCGAGTGCAACGCCGTGCAGCTGCTGTGCTGCAGCGTTGGCACACCGTCGACTTGCAGTGTTGGCAGGCCGCCACTTTGCCCTGCTAGAGCGCGGTCGACCTTTGCAGTGCTGGAACGCAATCGGCCATGCTGTGCTGGCAGTCGACCTGCATGCTCGCTAGCATCTGATGTAGTCAATGTTGCTTTGCCATTGTCAACCATTGTTGTGAACTTCTGCTAGTGAAACTCTTGCCAATTCTCCTTGTGAATGGGCGCATAGAGAGAACACAAGCAAAGAAGCAAGGAACACCACGATCACCTTTTAGCCCCGTGCCTACCCGTAGTCTAGCTCCCGTTATAGTAGTTATATGCATGGTATAGTTGATGCTCAGCCAATCACACAAAAATTGATCGTCACGATTTTACTCACTCGCGAATGTTTTTGCTCGTGGGGTGACTAAATTAAGCACTGTAAAAAGTTCAGGGTACAGTCACGGAATTGCTTAAGTCAAGTTTTACAGTTCATAAACAACAAGGGGTGCCCGTTGCACACGTCATGAGAAATGTTGACCTGCTTATGAAACTTATACACCCATATTCCACTTTCATTGCACTTCAGTTTACACTCATAATTCTGCCCTTGGCGACGAGGCCAAAGTAAGCGAAGCATTGAAACTCGTTTCACGAACATGTCGCCCTGCTACCGAGTGTTTTTTTAAATGAGCATTGACTATATTGCTGCTTGCGACTGGACAAATGAGACAAACCCTCCTCAACCTCAAAGTGGAATGTAGAGGAGGAACAGCAGCGACAAAAGGGTCCTTTGCACGATGTGAACAACTAGAACAAATGCGCATTCCCCAAGGGTCCTTGATTAGGACGTGTCCACTCTCTCGATTGATCGAGGACCTGCTACAGTGCTACATTAGCTTTGGAATCGACATGGTAACCCATTTTTCGGATGGCCCGCGAATATACAAGAAATGGTGCCCAACGATCTTGTCACCTCCGTCGATGACGATCGATGTGATTTTGTGCCCACACCAATCTGGGCTTTTAGACAATTGATGGGTTGTACCCCCCCCTGAAATCCCGATTCTGCCACCCTGAGCTTGAAATCAAGTCGCGATTGCAAAGCTATTGTCACCTCATACCAATCTTGCCCTGATCCTCCGATCGGTGTGTCAGAACCATATTGTAGGCTGTAGTGGGGTTCACAATATGGGGTACAGCTCTTTTAGGTTTTCATATTTGTACCCACCTGATTCCTAGTTGAATCCATTCCTCGTTCTTATTCTCACATGGTATTAGAGCAGAATCGTTCCTAGGGCCCACCGAACGTTCCGCCCTGCCCTAACTGATCTTTTTTTTTAGGCCGCGCTGCCCTTGCAGCCCGCGTGCTGCCCCTGCGACCGTGCTGCCCCTGCAGCCGTGCCTGCCCCTGCAGCCGTGCCTGCCCGTGCAGCCGTTCCTGCCTCTGCAGCCCGTGGGAGCTGCCTCTGCAGCCCGCGCGCCGCCCTCCTGAGCAGCTGTGCCTGCCCCTGCAGCCCGTGGGCGCTGTCTCTGCAGCCGTGCCTGCGCCTGCAGCCCGTGGGCGCTGCCTCTGCAGCCGTGCCTGCCCCAGCAGCCCGTGGGAGCTGCCCCTGCAGCCGTGCCTTCCTCTGCAGCCCGTGGGAGCTGCCTCTGCTGCCCGCGCGCCGCCCTAAACCCTGCTCGTCGCGACGCCCCTGCGGGACCCGCGCGGCGTCCCCCCCCTGCTCGTCGCGGCGCCCCCTGGACGCCGCCCCTGCTCATCGCGGCGCCCCCAGGGCGTCGCCCTTACTCGACGCGGCGCCCCCCCCCCCTGAGCGTCGCCCCTGTGTGTCGCGGCGCCCCCTGGGCGCTGTCTCTGCTCGTCGCGGCACCCCCGGGGCGTCGCCCCTACTCGTCGCGGCGCCCACTGGGCGCCGTCTCTGCTCGTCGCGGCGCCCCCTGGGCGCCGTCTCTGCTCGTCGCGGCGCCCCCGCGGTGTCGCCCTTACTCGTCGCGGCGCCCACTGGGCGCCGTTTCTACTCGCCGCGGCGCCCCCTGGGCGCCGTCCCTGCTCGACGCGGAGGCCCCCCCTGCAGCAGTCGCGGCCCCGCCCTGCAGCAGCTGCCGCGGAGCCCCTTGCAGCAGTCGCGGCCCCGCCCTGCAGCAGCAGCAGCGGAGCCCCCTGCCGCTGTCGCGGCCCCGCCCTGCACCAGCTGCCGCGGAGCCCCCTGCAGCAGTAGCGGCCCCACCCTGCAGCAGCTGCAGCGGAGCCCCCTACCGCTGTCGCGGCCCCGCCCTGCAGCAGCTGCCGCGGAGCCCCCTGCCTCAGTCGCGGCCCCGCCCTGCGGCAAGTGCCGCGGAGCCCCCTGCCTCAGTCGCAGCCCCGTCCTGCAGCAGCTGCCGCGGAACCCCCCTGCTGCCGCTACGGCCTCGCCCTGCCGCTGTCGCGGCCCCGCCCTGCAGCTGTCGCGGCCCCGCCATCGCCGCCGTCATGCGCCTACCCTGCTCGCCCGGCGAGCGACTGCCCTTCCCGCCACTGGTGAGCACTTGCCCTACCCGCACTTCCTAGCACTTGCCCTTCCTAGCACTTGCCCTACCTGCCTTACTAGCGCTCTGCCGCGCTGGCCTGTCTGCCTGCCTGCCGCGCCTGCCTGCCAGCCGAGCCGCGCCGCCCAGCTGCTACTACTGCTACAACTGCTACTGCTGCTCCTGGCGGTGGCCAGATGCAGCTCCAGCGACGTCCGCGTGAGTCCCTCACGCCCCAGCAGCTTCGTGAGTGGTACGCTAGTTGGGGTTGTAGGGGTGGCCGCGCTGCTACTACTACTACTGCTGTTGCTGCTGCTACTACTGCTAATACTGCTACTGCTGCTCCTGGCGGTGGCCAGATGCAGCTCCGGTGACGTCCGCGTGAGTCCCTCACGCCCCAGCAGCTTCGTGAGTGGTACGCTAGTTGGGGTTGTAGGGGTGGCCGCGCTGCTACTGCTGCTACTGCTGTTACTGCTGCTACTTCTGCTACTACTGCTACTGCTGCTCCTGGCGGTGGCCGGATGCAGCTCCAGCGACGTCCGCGTGAGTCCCTCACGCCCCAGCAACTTCGTGAGTGGTACGCTAGTTGGGGTTGTAGGGGAGGCCGTGGTGGGAGTCGCCCTGGAGCGGGTCGTTCGGGAGCTTCTTGTAGTGACCAGGTGTAGCTGCAGCAGCGTACGCGCGCGGTCCTTTCGCCCCAGCAGCTTCGTGAGTGGTACGCTCAGAGTAGAGGGTCATGGAGTACTGCTCGCTGCCCGTACGTCATTCGCACTGGTGCTCGGGCTGGTCAGCCTTGCGGGACGGTTGGTCACACAGAGTCCCGCTGCTTGGCGTACAGAGTTTGGCGACGACGTTGAGCTCCCCTCCTGGCTGGAGCTGCTTAGGCAGAGGGTAGATATTTTTGCTCTTGATTATGATGCTATCCTCACTGCCATGTATGCATTGCCTACTAGTGCAGAGGGTGCCTGTTACCTGTGTGTGCCGCCTGACCCAGGTATAGAGTCTGCTGCTCTAGGTGCTGGTGAGGCTGCTGCTCTGGGTGCTAGTGCGTCTCCTGCTCCAGGTGACTGCACAAATGAGACAAACCCTCCTCAACCTCAGAGTGGAATGTAGAGGAGGAACAGCAGCGACAAAAGGGTCCTTTGCACGATGAATATTTGTGAACAATTAGAACAAATGCGCATTCCCCAAGGGTCCTTGATTAGGACGTGTCCACTCTCTTGATTGATCGAAGACCTGCTACAGTGCTACATTAGCTTTGGAATCGACATGGTAACCCATTTTTGAGATGGCTTGTGAATATACAAGAAATGGTGCCCAACGATCTTGTCACCTCCGTCGATGACGATCGATGTGATTTCGTGCCCATACCAATCTGGGCTTTTAGACAATTGATGGGTTGTCCCCCCCCTGAACTCCCGATTTTGCCACCCTGAGCTTGAAATCAAGTCGCGATCGCAAAGCTATTGTCACCTCATACCAATCTTGCCCCGATCCTCCGATCGGTGTGCCCGATCGGTTTTTTACGACGATATCGTGATCGATCCAGGGAGGGGACGCGTCCTAAGATTAACGACACTGTTGATATAACCAATCGATCAATGGATTAGGATAAGACCAGCTAAGAAGTATGGACCTTGTTAATAATAAGTTGAAAGAGAATAAGATGGTCAAGATAGAATTACAAAAGGATTAAATATAATTTCTAGCTGGCCATGTACTATGAGGGGTACATTCCCTTATAAACAGTTTTGCATTGCGATAGTAACTACGATTTTTGTTATCCTCGACAGTTAGTGGGTTGCAGCGAGTAACCTCTGACGATAGTTGCGGGGTGGTCAATAGTCGCAACTATGCGGAGAGTCACTACACAACGGGAGTGGACTGTCAGAGGTCCACTGGTGATCCCCGATTGATCCTAGGGAAGGGTTACAGGCATGTTGGCCTGGGGGGTTATGGGCGCACTGACCCGCCACTTAACAAGCCCTTTTATCCCAATGGTCTAGTGGTTGGGATTCTGACATGGTATCAGAGCGAAGGTCTCGGGTTCGAATCCCAGTGTGTGCACTTCGGGCATCCCAGTGCGGGGGGGTGTCAGAGGTCCACTGGTGATCCCCGATTGATCCTAGGGAAGGGTTACAGGCATGTTGGCCTGGGGGGTTATGGGCGCACTGACCCGCTACTTAACAAGCCCTTTTATCCCAATGGTCTAGTGGTTGGGATTCTGACATGGACTACGGTGGAGGGTACGGAGTTGTGCGGGTGATCGTAGTGTTGTTCTAATGTTCTTACTGCTTGCTGTGTTTACAGAGAAGTTTTGGCAAGACTTTTCACTAAGGAATTGAAATGAACAACCTGCATTGAAAAGTTCATGGTACAATTGAGGCATGCAGAACAAAAGGACTAGAATGGCAAGCAACACCTAGCAAGGGCGAAATCTGCCAGCGCAGCAGAAGAGCGGCTTGCCAACGCTGCAGCAGAGTAGTCTGCCAGCGTTGCACTGCACGCGATCTGCCAGCACTGCAGTCGCAGGTGACTATCTGCAGTCGCAGGTAACTTTCTGCAGTCGCATGTTGTCTATCTACACAGATGTGTGCACCTACCAAGTAGGTGCAGGTTGGCGGTTTCACCGTCAGGCACATTGCGCAGGTGCCAGGTAGAAAACGTGTCGTCGGTTTTGCCAGGTGCGCACCGTCGACCACGTGATGACGTTTCGCAGGTAGAACTTCGCCAAAACCTCCTGGGCGAAAGTTCGCACTCCTCCGCAGAGTTTCGCACAACTCTGCAACTTCGGTGGATCAGCTCGACATCGATCGGTCGAACAACGTTCGACCCGAACTCTTCGATCAGAGTTCCTCGACCAGGATCGTCGACCAGCGCTCTTCGACGGGAGCGTGTCGACCAGAGCTCGTCGACCAGATTCTGTCGAGCAGAGCCTGCTTGACCGCAACTTCCGTCGAACTGCAGAAGCCCATTTCTTCTACCAATCCGTCAAGAACTTCCCGTCGACGACGAGATCGGCTGCGCCCAAGCGAGGGCGGGGACTTTCTCTTCGACACTCCCCTGCCCAGCTCACGCTTGGGCACCCACACACAAGGTCCACCCAGAACCCAGAGGGATAGAATACAAGGAGAAAATTCCTTCTACGTGCACCCAACATATAGCACGTAGATCACCGCACCAGCCGTGCAGAAGGGCACGGCACCTACTGCTGCACCTCATCATCCCCGTCGCCCACGTCGGCTAGACGCGCCAATTGCGACGAAGCACCGGTTGAAAGCCGGGAAGCAGCGCCTTTGTCAGAAAATCCGCCGGCTGGTCGGAGGTTGGGATGTACTGCAGAACAATCTTCTCGCGCTTCACCATCTGCTGCAGCCATGCGTAGCGTCGCTCCATGTGCTTGAGGTTACCCTTGAGCCCCAAGCCCTCTGCGACAGTGATCGCCGACTGGTTGTCCACGTGCAGAACAGTCAGCTTCCTTGGGTCGAGCAGTCGAACTCTGCAAGGAGGAAGCATAGACGGCGAGCCTCCTTGCCGGCTTCGGTGGCCGCGACGTACTCTGATTCGGTCGACGAGAGTGTCGCGCATTTGATGCGCTGGCTCGGCCAGGAGACTGCGGCTCCTCCGAAGACGAAAACGTAGCCGCTCGTGCTCGTCCGATTCTGCTTGTCACCAGCGTCGTCAGCATCTGCATAGCCGCCCAGACACAGCGACTCTGATCCGCCGCCGAACTCCAGAGCGGTGTCACGAGTTTCAGCGAGGTAGTGTAAACAGCGATCGACCTCACGCCAGTGGTTGTCAGTCCGCACTGTCACGCCGGATCCGAGCTTGCTGCAAGCGAAGGCAATGTCAAGCCGACCTTCTGCCGGTACTCTGCCTCCTCACGCGACTGAAACTCCTCGTCATCGAACACCAGCTCTGCGTAGGCGTCAACGGAAACCGGTGTCCTCGGCACTCGCCCGGTCTGCTCCTTGTCGATGAAACACTGACGCAGCTTCTCGACGTAGACTTGTTGGTGAAGCCACAGCTTCCGCGCAGGACGGTCGCGCACGATTTCGAGCCCGAGATACTTCTCGACCGGGCTGATTTCGCGCAGCTCGAAGGCGGCCTCCAGCAGCTCCTTCAACTCCTTCAGCATCGCACTGCTACTGCTTGCGGCGAGCAGGTCGTCGACGTACACGAGCACCCAGCACGCCACCCCATCGTCGCCGACCTTGGAGTACAGCGCCTCATCGACCTGGCTCTTCTGCCAGTTGGCGCCAGACAGCAACTCGTCGAGCGCCGAGTACCACAGCAGCGGACTCTACTTCAGGCCGTACAAGCTCTTCAGCAGCTTGCAAACTCGGCCAGTTCCGTCGTTGAAGTAGTCGGGCTGGTACATGTAGAGGACGCGATCCAGCTTGCTCTGCAGAAACGCGTTTTTCATGTCCAGCTGCATCAGGTGCAGGTCAAGGACTGCTACGATGCTGAGGAAGATCCGCAAAGTTACGTAGCTCCCCACCAGCGCGTACGTCTCGTCGTAATCTGCGCCGTAGACCTGCGTGAAACCTTTCACGACCAAGCGGGCCTTCTCGCGGGCGACCGTGTTGTCGACGTGGTACTTCGTCATGAGCACCCAGCGGTTCTTCATGATGTTGACACCGCGCGGACGCTCGACCAGCTCCCACGTCCCGTTAGAGATGAGACTCTTGATTTCCTCGTCCATGGCCGCTTTCACCGCCTTGCCCTTCCAGCTTGCCAATGCCTCTTTCACCGTCATGTTGGCGATGTCCCAGCGATGCTCTAGGTCGGCGTGCATG
Organism: Closterium sp. Naga37s-1; assembly: GCA_947471745.1. NCBI lineage: Eukaryota > Viridiplantae > Streptophyta > Zygnematophyceae > Desmidiales > Closteriaceae > Closterium > Closterium sp. Naga37s-1. The sequence goes on from CANJKZ010001038.1 coordinate 89,990, forward strand.
TCGGGGTCGAGCTCGGGCAGATCAACGTTGTCCTCTGCGTCGTCGAACAGGGTGCTGTAAGCCGTCGGCGGCAGACAAGCGTGGAAGCTCAGCTTCTCTGGCGGCTTGCCGATGTCGGGGCGGGCAGATCGTCGCGGCTGCGCCTTTTCGACCGCGACCTTTACTACGCCGCTGTTGTCGGACAGCTCCCCTTCACCGCCGCCGGCTGCACCGACGACTTCCACAACGTCGTCGCTCGACGAGTCGTCGTCGAACTGCTCCTCTGTCGGCAGCTCTTCTACCGACTGCTCCTCCAAGATCGGCTTCTCTGCCAACGGCTCCCCTGAAGCTGGCGCCTCTACCAGCGGCTTCTCTGCGGTCGGCGCCTTTGCCGACGGCTTCTCTGCGGTCTTCTTTGACGTCGACGGCTCCCCTGTGGTCTGCCGCTTCCCGTCGCTGACCTTCTCGGTGTCACGTCGGCCACCGGCGATGCAACCGGTCGGCGCCGCAGGCGACGCACCAAGTCTCCCCTCATCGCCGGCGGCCGACGAAGGCACAACAGAATGAGTTAGTGGGACTTCCTCTACGTCCTCGTCATCATGCTCGTCGACGTCGGCGAGCAAAGGAGGCATCTATGAGGAGGAAGCAGGCAGGGGCAGACGGCGTTCTCGTCGAAGCTGGCCCATACTCTACCTTCCACTTCTCCATCGACAGGTTCTCGTAGAAGATTGCTTCGACCTTCGTAACCACTTTGTTGGCAGTCAGGTCGAGCACCTCCCAGCCCTTGCTCTCTGGCCACACTCCGAGGTGAAGACCCCAACAAGCCTTCGGCGCCAGCTTCCCGCCACGCTGCTGCTTGGGGACCATGAACTGCACCATGCAGCCCCACACGCGCGCCAGCGTCAGATCCGGCTTTTCCCAAACAGCAGCTCGTGCGGCGTCGTCCCCTTTGGCAGAGAAGCACGCTCGAGGCAGTTGCGAACCCAGACGGCCTGTCGTAGAGCGAGGTGCCACCAGTGATGCTTCACGCCCATGTGCAGAAGCATCTTTCACACGGCCTCGACCACCGTGCGCATCTCCCACTGTGCCATCCCGTTCTGCTGCGGAGTGTAGGGGCACGTCAGATTGTGGAGGATGCCTTTGTCCTCGACGAGGTCGGTGAAGGCGCGACCGAGGAACTCCCCTCCGCGGTACGAACGCAACTTCTTCACTGTCTTCGACGTCTGCCGCTCCACCTCCTTCAGCCATTTTTTGAAGACGACCAGCACGTCGCTTTTCTCGTGATCGGCCTCACCCACACGTAGCGAGTCTTCCTATCCATCAGCAGGAGAAAATAGATGCTACCGTCATTGGCGGCCACCCAAAATGGCCCGCAAAGGTCGATGTGCACCACATCAAGCGCATTCTCAGCGTCCGATCCTTGGTCGAGGAAGGTGTGTCGTGCAAGTTTGCCGCCGACGCAGGAGGCACACGGCAGATTAGTGAGAAGAAACGAGGAATGAAATGACTAAGTGAAAGTTGGGTACAAGAAGCAAACCCTAGAAAACTGTACCCCATATGTGCTACCCCACTATAGCCTACAGTAGCTATGTCATATAAATCTGACACACCCCCATAAGCAAAGTGGGGGAGAACAAGGGGTCACAAGACCAGTCAAGCAAAGCAAAGCAAAACAAGCTCAGGGTGGATCACAAAGTCACCACACATTCCGAGCACAAGTTCAAGGCCACAAGGCCAGTTCACAAGCAGGAGTACACATATATATAAAAAAAGGCTAGACAAACAAGAGCAGGTATATATATATGTAACAGTACAAGCAAGGTCAAGAGGTGAGCAAGTGAGGCAAGGTAGGCACAAGGCCCAGGTGAGTACAGAAGCGCTGATGGTCACAAGGCGCAAGTGCCATGGTGAAGATATCAGCAGTGTTGGCCTCAGAGGCCACGTACGCAAGACGCAGCTGACCACGCTGCTGCAGCTCACGAGCAAGAAAGTAGCGGAGAGCAATGTGCTTCGTTCTGTGCTCCAGTCGCTGCTCCCGACACAAGGCCAGCATGGCCTTGTTGTCTACGTATAGCACTGGAGGAGAACGAGGCAACTCTCCGAGGTCAGTCAGCAGGTAGGTGAGCCAGCGAAGCTCCTGTGCAGCCATGGCTCCTGCGTAGATCTCAGCCTCACAACAGGAGCCGAGAACAGAAGACGAGCGAGTAGCCCGCCACGAAACAGAGCCGGAACCAAGGCTGAAGGTGTAACCCTGTGACGACCGCTGCGTAGCCTGGTCGTCAGCCCAAGAAGCGTCTGCGTGCCCAGTAAGGACCACTGGACTCTGCCCTCCAAGCACAAGCCCCATGCCCGACGTACTGCACAAGTAGCGCAACACCCTCTTCGCTGCAGCCATGTGCTCCGGTCTGTGTCTCCCAGGAGCAACATAGCGTGCAAGAATGCTAAGAGGGTATGCAAGGTCAGGTCGTGTGCAGGTCATCAGGTACATGAGGCAGCCAACAAGCTCTGGGTACGGGCCACTCGACTCTACGGACTCATCCGAAGGCAGAGCTGAGAGCGAGTGGCGAGTAGGCAGAGGAGTGGCCTGAGGCGAGGAGTACGTGAAGCCGAAGCGCTGAAGGACCTGCTGCACCATGTGTGACTGAGTCAGGGTAATGGTGCGGCGTGCTCTGTCCCGAGTGATCTGCAAGCCAAGGTAGCTGCGCAGTTCACCCAGGTCAGTGCACATGTGTCTCTTCTGCAGCTCGGACTTCACGTGGGCTAGTCCAGCAGTGTCAGCTGTGGCAAAGACCAAGTCGTCGACGTACACGAGGATGTAGAACGGCGGCAAAGAAGTGTCGGTGCGCAGAAACAGCGACGGGTCGGCAGTAGAGGGAGCAAACCCAAGAGCCGCAAGTGTAGTCCTCAGTGTGTCGTGCCACTCACGCGGTGCCTGGCGGAGACCGTAGACTGGCCGCCGTAGGCTCCACTGGGTGCCAGGAGGAAAAGACCCAGTGAAGCCAGGTGGGCGACGCAGCCAGATCTCCTCGTGCAGGCTGCCCTGCAAGAAAGCAGTGCTGAAGTCAAGAGAGTGTAGCTCGTAGTCACGGTGAGCAGCTACGTGCAGCAGTACCCGAAGAGTGGTCATCTTCGGGGTGGGAGAGAAGGTCTGAAAGTAGTCAACTCCCTGCCGCTGACTGAAGCCACGAGCCACGTAACGCGCCTTGAAGACAGGCGGAGAACCCGGCGGTCGCTTCACCCTGAAAATCCACATGCCACTGACGATGTTCGCCCCAGGAGGGGGAACAGCGTCAACGTAGGTGCCTGTGGACTTCCAGGAAGCCATCTCTGCGTCCATAGCTGCCTGCCACTGAGAGGAGTAGGGACCCTCTATCGCCTCCGCGTAAGAGCGCGGAGTCGGGATGTCAAGTGCATCCGGGTCTCCCTCAGGGGTAAGCAGTACGGACACGAGATGAGGTGAAGCAGTGGCCAAGCACTGGAACTCCTCCTGCCTGTCCTCAAGGACGTCCGTGCCAAGGGCACACTCACCCCCGACGGACGGAGGACAGACAGACTCAGACTCAGCAACAAGACTGGCGACGTAGTCTAGGCGACAGTGAGCAGCAAAGTCGACGAGCTCAGCAACTAGAGCAGACGCAGCAGTGGACTCAAAGGAAGGGTCAGTGACAACCGTAGCAAGGAGACGCGTGACAGTAGGACTGGCAGCGCGAAGAGAGTCCGACTCCGGGTCGGCAAGAGTAGGAAGAGAAGACTCAGGAGGAGAAGGCAAAGGGGCACGCAGAGGAGCAGTGGACGGACGCAGAGACATCCGGTGCGTGCCAGGGACAGGAGGAGGACGCTGACGCGAACCGCGACCACTAGTGCGAGCAGCACGGACAGGCGACGCAGGGCGAGACGCAGGCTCACGACGCTCAGCAAGACCTCCAGTAGGACCAGTGTAGGGAGACGGAGCAGGCAGTGGGGAGGCCGGCTGTAACTGTAACTGCGACGGGACAGGCTGTGGACACTCTAAGGGAGGAGGAGGACTAGTAGAAGGCGGGAGACCAAGAACCTGCTGAAGGAGCGGAACGAAGTACGGCCGAGGCCGCGCGGCGACTCCAGACACAGGAGGGACAGCACCAGCACCCCCAGGGGCAGCACCAGCACCAGTAGCAGCTCCAGCTCCAGAACCCCCAGCAGCACCAGTAGTACCCCCAGCAGGACTGCCTCCAGGACCGACAGCAGTAGCCTCCGCGCCAACACCCGCAGCAACTCCAGCTCCAGAAGTACCCGCAGGTCCAGCAGCTCCAGTACTCCCAGTACGAGCACCTCCGGGACCCGTGGCACCAGCTCCCTCAGAAGCAACAGAACCTCCAGTACCCGCAGCACCTCCAGCTCCAGCAGCTCCAGTAGCTCGCCTCCAGCGCCGGGCAAACCACTCACGCAGCTCCTGGGGAGAGAGTGGCTCCCGGCGAGAGGGAGCACCCGGTGAACCGCCAGGCACAGCACCACCAGGCGTAGCACCCCCAGGCTCAGCACCTCCAGGCGTAGTACCCCCAGGCTCAGCACCCCCAGACGCAGCACCCCCAGGCTCAGCACCTCCAAGCGTAGTACCCCCAGGCTCAGCACCCCCAGTCGTAGTACCCCCAGACTCAGCACCCCCAGGCTCAGCACCCCTAGGCTCAGCACCCCCAGGCGTAGCACCCACACGCTCAGCACCCCCAGAGTCAGCACCCCCAGGCTCAGCACCCTCAGCAGCACCAGAGTCACCAGCGACCTCGACAGGCTCAACAGCGTCTACCTGGGACACACCTGAAGGGGCAGGACCCTGAGGGGGGAGGGGGTCTACCGGGGGGGGACCTGGTACAAGGAAGAGCGGTGGCGGGGGGAGGGACGGAGTGCGGTAGGGGAAGAGGCGGTAGTAGGGGACCGACTCGTCGAACGTGACGTCCTGGGAGGACAGAACACGGCGAGAGGTGGGGTGGTAGAACTGCCACCCTGGGGCGTCAGGGGGGAAACCCAGGAAGACGCAAGGAGCAGCACGAGGGGACAGCTTGTCCGCAGACAAGTCGCGGACAAACGCCCGAGATCCCCGGACACGGAACGCAGACGCATCGCCAACCTTCCCCATCCACAGCAAAGCTGGGGAGGTCTCCGGCATGGAGACCCTGGGCTGAAGGTTGATCTGATGCGCCGCGTACCGAACCGCAAACGGCCACAGAAAATGGGGGGCAGCCGCATGCATCATGGACGTACGGGCGACGTCCATGACCATGCCAATGCGGCGCTCAGCAATCCCATTTTGCTGTGGAGAGTCCGGAAGCGTGAAGGTCTGGCGGATGCCTCGTGCACGACAGTAGGCTCACAGAAGGCCAGAGGAGAACTCTCCGCCTCTGTCAGAGTGCAGACGCAGAACAGGAAAGTCCGAGCCAAAGCTCCGCCTGAGCTGGAGACGAGCTGCGCGGATCCAGTCGATCAACACCTCAGTGACATCACCCTTGCTGCGCAAGGGGAAGACTGTGGTGTAACGCGAGTAGTCGTCAACCACCAGCAGGAAGTAGCGCTCGTGACCCTGTCCACGGACGCGGGCCGGGCCCCACACGTCCATGTGAAGCGTCTGCAGCGGGGCCTCTGTCGGAGGAAACTGGGAGGAGTGAGGGGTAGCCCGCTGCCGTCCCTCGACACAGGGGACGCAGGTAGGGCCTGGCCCCGGAGGAAGGGGAGGGAGGGACCGGGGAAGACCAGAGACAAGGACACGGGAGGCCATGCTCCGGAGACGAAGCAGGGAGGGGTGGCCAAGGCGGTGGTGCCAGAGGAGAGTCTCGTGAGACAGGAGGCGACACGAGCAGGGGGCAGACTCAGGACCAGACCTGGACGCTGCAGCAAACACCTGACCCGACGCAGCTACCTGACCAGACGCAGTGACTGGAGGAGACGCAGTGGTCAGTGTGTACAGGCTCGACCCCGGCCGACGTGTAAACGTGGCCAGGTGTCGGCCTGTCCGAGCGTCCGTGCAGTGGGTCACCCGCTGACTCGCAGGAGTGAACTGGTGAACCCCCGCATCCTGTAGGTCAGCACCACTCACCAAGTTCGTAGAGAACGAGGGGAGGTAGAGACCAGACAGGGTGCCAGAGGGGGCCGCCGGACACGGGAGGACAGTGGAGAAGTGAGCAAGGACAGGACCCCCAGAGGGGTCTGCCAGGGAGACCGCAACTGGCCGGCCAAGCGGCGTGAGTGTGGTGCGGTCTCGAAAGAAGGAGCGAGAAGCCCCCGAGTCAAGTGTGAAGGTGTGGGAGGCCGAAGCCGACGCAGAACCTGAGAGAGCAGACTCACCAGCACCTGAGGGAGCAGACGCACCTAGAGCAGCAGCCTCGCTAGCACCTAGAGCAGCAGCCTCACCAGTACCTAGAGCAGCAGTCTCAATGCCCGGGTCGGGCGGAAAACACCGGTAACAGTCACCCTCATCACTAATAGTCACAGTATACACGGCAGCAAGAATAGCATCAAAGTCAAGGTCAAAGACAGCTACACCCGCCCTAGACAGCTCACCCCAGCGGGGGATCTCAGTGGCCTCAGGGAACTGGTGACGCCAAGCGTCCGTGAGGCGGCCAAAGCAGCGCTGGGTGGAGTGCGCACCCCCGCACTGCTCACCCGCGCGGTCGCCGGTGCGCAGGACGTAGGTGCACGGACCAGCACCCCCACCCCTCTGGCGTGCAGTGTACCACTCACGGAGCTGCTGAGGGGAGGGGACGTCACGAGTGCGCTGCTGCTGCTGCTGCTGCTGCTGCTGGCGCTGACCACCACCGGAGCTGACCCTCTGCGCAGCGCCACCCCGACCAGCTCCACCTCCTCCGCCGCCTCCTCCTCCACCGCCGCCACCTCCGCTCCCTCCGCCACCGCCGCTGCCTCCTGCGCCTCCACTGCCGCCACCGACACCTCCACCCCCGCCACCACTCCCACCGCCACCCCCACCTCCTCCACCACCTCCACCGCCGCCTCCACCGCCCCCGCTAGCTCCTCCAGCGCCCCTGCCCCCCTTGCCCCTGCCAGGGCGGCGTCTCCCGCTAGGGGTAGACGCTGCCCCAACCGACTCCAAACCAGTGAGGTCGGCCGCAGCAGCAGAGGCAACAGAGGGCAAAAGAGGGGAGGGGGAACACCCCTCAAAGATGGGGGTGCGAGGGTCACCACGAGAGGCTCCTACAGCGACTATGCTCTTTTCTGCTGCTAGGAGGGCCTTCTCGAGGAGGTCAACGGTGAGAGTGGTGGGACAAACCGAGAGGAAGTGGTCCCTGACTACGCGAAGGGAGTCAGGGAGACGGGTGACTATGTAGTAGAGGGTGATGTACATGGGGGGGGGGTTCTTGGCGCAGAACTCAGCAGGAAGCGCAGCGCGGTAGCGAGTGTCACTAGAGCGGAGGTGCGTAATGAGGTCAGCGACTGTGGGAAAGGCAGCAAGGTCAGGGAAGAGGTACGGTAGCATGAGGCGGCTCAGTGCAGCAGTGGCAGGGGAGGAGTAGCGTGCAACTACAGCGTCGTACAAGGTCTGAGCACTCTTGTACTGGCTAAAGTGCGCACGCTCAGAGGTAGGGAGGTGGCGACGCACAGCAAGACGTGCAGCAGCATCGCGCGTGGCCCACTGTGAGCGAACGGTGGCGTCAGCATCAGCAGCGGGGGCAGGAGAGGCACCAGAAGTGAGGTCAAAGAGGGAGAGGCCGTCTGCTCTGTCGCACTGTAAGAAAAGCTGCAGGTCATCTATCCAGACGTCAAAGTCAATGGCCCGACCCTCAGCGTCAAAAGCGAGGACACTAGGGGTAGCCATGACAGCAGTAGACTAGCAGTGCAAACAGTAGGGCGAGGGCAGTGCTGTGAGAGAGGCGCTGCTCTTACCGGACAGGGCGGTTCGGGCGGCTCGGCTGCAGGGCGGCTCGGCGGCTCGGCGGCTGGGCGGCTGGGCGGCTCGGCGGCGGGGCGGCTCGGCTGCTGGGCGGCTCGGCTGCGGACAGGGCGGCTCGGCGGCTGGGCGGCTCAGCGGCTCGGCTGCTGGGCGGCTCGGCTGCTGGGCGGCTCGGCGGCTGGGCGGCTTGGCTGGGGCCGCTGAGAGGGCGGCGTCCGGGGCCGCTGGGAGGAGGCGGCGGGGCCGCAAAGGTAAGTGGCGGGGCCGCGGAGGTAGGTGGCGGGGCCGCACAGTGAGGTGGCGGGGCCGCGAAGGTAGGTGGCGGGGCCGCACAGGTAGGTGGCGGGGCCGCGGAGGTAGGTGGCGGGGCCGCACAGTGAGGTGGCGGGGCCGCGAAGGTAGGTGGCGGGGCCGCACAGGTAGGTGGCGGGGCCGCGGAGGTAGGTGGCGGGGCCGCAGAGGTAGGTGGCGGGGCCGCACAGTGAGGTGGCGGGGCCGCGAAGGTAGGTGGCGGGGCCGCACAGGTAGGTGGCGGGGCCGCGGAATGAGGTGGCGGGGCCGCGAAGGTAGGTGGCGGGGCCGCACAGGTAGGTGGCGGGGCCGCGGAGGTAGGTGGCGGGGCCGCGGAGGTAGGTGGCGGGGCCGCGAAGGTAGGTGGCGATGGGCGCGACGGGCGCGACGGGCGCGACGGGCGCGACGGGCCGAAAGGGCGGCGCGACTCGGGCCGGCGCAAAACGCGCTCCGGGCAGGAAAAAAAAAAAAATTCGTGGTGGTGGGCCCTAGGAATCGTTCCCACTAGGGAACCTGCTCGATACCATGAGAAGAAACGAGGAATGAAATGACTAAGTGAAAGTTGGGTACAAGAAGCAAACCCTAGAAAACTGTACCCCATATGTGCTACCCCACTATAGCCTACAGTAGCTATGTCATATAAATCTGACAATTAGCTGCGGTCGACTTCTTGATGTCCAGACCGGCGGCGACCTCGTGTTTCGCCGAGCTCTTGATCGTGTCGACGCCGACGTGCGCAAGCCGTGCGTGCAACATGTCCGGGGTCAACTTCGTCGCCGACGCGATTGTCCGCAGAGCTACTATTTCCGTTGAAGTCATCGTCGACTTCGTCAAGCATGGGCGCAGGTCGGTGCAAAAAAATCTGCCAGAGTAGCGTGCTCGACCAAGGACGTTGTTGGCAGAAGACACCAGCAGCATCTCTCCGTCATCATCCTGTAACTTCACGCCGTTCTCCTTGAGCTGGCCAGCAGACAGCAGGTTCGCGTGCACACCCGGAACATAGAGTACGTCGGGGACGAGGACCTGCTTCCCGGCCTCCCCTTGCAGAGCAACGGTGCCTCTGCCTTCGACGCTCGGAAGTGCCCCGTTGAAGCCGCTGACGTGGCGAACGTCGCCACTCGACTGCATGTCGACGAAGGCCTCCTTCGTCCCCATCAGATGGTGGGAGCAGCCGCTGTCGAGAAGCACAATAGTCGGATTGGCCTGCACAGCAGCAGCGACCGCCTTGAAGTCTTCGCCAGCCTCTAGAGCCAGCGAGATCGTCGGCTCCACCACGCTGACCATCGAGCACGAAGCCTCATCGCCACCAGCATTGTCGCCAGAGGAGTCAGCATCCTTCGTCGAAGTCGTCTTCGACGGCTGCTTCTCCTTGCGTGGCTGGTTGTCCCGACGACGACGGCCACCTTCTCCCTTTCTACGGTTGGCAGCCTGATCGTCGTCAGACTCGTCTCGGTCGGGGCAGTCGTACGAGAGGTGGTCAGGAGCATCGAAGATGTAGCAACGGCGGCCTTCTCGACGCGAGCCACTGCTGCCGCGATCTCCACCTTTCGCCGACTTCCCGCGGTCGGCGCCCTCCGTCGATTTCGCGTTCGACGACTTCCAGCCACCGCCTCCGCCAGACTTCCCACGCTGCCCCTGTTGGCGTCCTTGCTTCGGCGGGGCGACGTAGTTGGCCTGCGGAAGCAATTCTACAGGTCGCTTAGACTCCTGCATGAACTCGTCCTGGATGATATGGCTCGAAAGGGAGTCCTCGTTCAGAGTCTCGCGCGTGCCGTAAATTGTCAGCATCCGGCGCACCAGATTGTAGCCCGAGGGGAGGCCACTGATGACATGAGTGACATACGACGCCACCGAGTAGTCGACGCTGGCCATCCGCAAATCGGCCAAAACTCGCTGCGCTCGATTGCAGTACTCGGTCGCCGATTCCTGCTCCCCCATCCGAATGTTGGTCAACTTCTTCTCCGGCTGACTGATGTAGAGGTCGTCGGTCGCTTTGTAGGTGCGCATGATGTACTGCCACGCTTGGTAGCCAGCATCCACTCGAAGTCTGCACGACTTCAATGCGACTTGCACCAGAGGCGAGCAACACCTCGAAATCACCAAAAAGGTCAGAAGGTGAGCAGCGCGAAATTCCGACCAGAGCTCCACATCCTCCTTGTCCGGCGCCAGAACAGTTCCGTCGACGAACTTCTTCAATTCGTCGATCTCCAGCTAAGGCTCAATGGATTCAATCCATGTGATCAAGTGGTGTCGACCTTCCAGCAGCTTCGGCACAACGATCTTGTCCGGCGAAAATTTAAAATATCCGTACGCTGGCGCGATGCCTCCGTCTCGAACAGCCGACGCATGAGTCGCCGAAGTCGGCCTGACTCCACTCCGTAGAGGAGATTGACGTCGACCATTGACGTTGCCGTTCGAGCTGCCTCCAGTCGCAGACGATCGCAGCACTTGCGCATGCACTCTGCTAATGCTGACGTCGGCGGGCCGAATCACTCCGCGAACCTTCGTGCTTCCACCGCCGACAACATTTCCGCCATCACCTTCGTTGTGCACGGGTCAGGGAGAGGCAGACGCACCGTCCGCTTCTGCACGGGGAGGGGGATGCTCACGCGCCCACTGCACACGAGTTCCAAGGAGCAGAATCTCCAAGTCCGCCTTACCGTACCCGCCAGCCTCGTGGCGTGCCCGAACACCAGCCTCTCTCGCTTGCAGGGTATCTTCTACTACTGCTTCGACTACAGGGTCGACCATGGCGACTAAGACGGCTGCCGGCCTACAACGACTTAGATAATGAACGCAGAAGTCGGCTAATCTTAAGGTTCTAACGCGAGGCCGTCCACGCTCACCGCACCATGCGGAGAGTCACTACACAACGGGAGTGGACTACGGTGGAGGGCACGGAGTTGTGCGGGTGATCGTAGTGTTGTTCTAACGTTCTTACTGCTTGCTGTGTTCACAGAGAAGTTTTGGCAAGACTTTCCACTAAGGAATTGAAAAAACCAACTTGCATTGAAAAGTTGATGGTACAATTGGGGCATGCAGAACAAAAGGACTAGAATGGCATGCAACACCTAGCAAGGGCGAAATCTGCTAGGGCAGCAGAAGAGCGGCTTGCCAATGTTGCAGCAGAGTAGTCTGCCAGCGTTGCACTGCACGCGGTCTGCCAGCACTGCAGTCGCAGGTGACTATCTGCAGTCGCAGGTAACTTTCTGCAGTTGCAGGTTGTCTATCTGCACAGATGTGCGCACCTACCAAGTAGGTGCAGGTTGGCGGTTTCACCGTCAGGCACATTGCGCAGGTGCCAGGTAGAAAACGTGTCGTCGGGTTTGCTAGGTGCGCACCGTCGACCACGTGATGACGTTTCGCAGGTAGAACTTCGCCAAAACCTTCTAGGCGAAAGTTCGCACGCCTTCGCAGAGTTTCGCACAACTCTGCAACTTCGGTGGATCAGCTCGACATCGATCGGTCGAACAATGTTCGCCTAGCAGAGCTCCTCGACCCGAACTATTCGACCAGAGTTCCTCGACCAGGATCGTCGACCAGCGCTCTTCGACGGGAGCTCGTCGCGCAGAGATTGTCGACCAGAGCTCGTCGCGCAGAGCTCGTCGACCAGATTCTGTCGAGCAGAGCCTGCTCGACTGCAACTTCCGTCGAACTGCAGAAGCCCATTTCGTCGACCAATCCGTCGCGAACTTCTCGTCGGCGGCGAGATCGGTTGTGCCCAAGCGAGGGCGGGGCCTTTCTCTTCGACAAGTGGAAACCTGCTATTAAATCTTATATTTTCAAAACATGTAAAAAAGCAAACATTCGTAGGGTAGATCAAGCAAATGTGGTTAGAGTGTCCGCGTCCTAAGGGCGGGTCAAACTTTGCACATGTACGGTTAATTTTCAGCTTAATTACCAAAATTAAGCATGTAACAGAACTTATAACGTACGAAATTCGTTTGACGCGAGACTGTACATAAATCAGATCATTTCGGAAACGTGCCCCCGGACGTGCGGAACACATCCGAAGGTTCGTCTCCCAACTCGCTTCCCGTCAAATCATCAAACAGTAACGCCCGATTTTTGCCAAACACTTTCGCCATTATACTAATCCCTTCGCCCTAAATGCGGAAACCCTCGTAATATTTGGTAACTCTCCTTCCCATGTATTGTACCTCGCAACGTTAATGTACCTCGTCAAAAGTCCGCAGTGTACACTCCGAACTGGATAGGAAACGTTAGGACTATGCCCTTGGGTTCCGTCAAATTTGACAAGTGTGTTGACGTAAAAATAACGACAAAAACGAGAGTGTACAAAGTTGGACCCGCCCTAATTATTGCGTTCCGTGGCAGTATGCCTCCGAAGGAAAAACGGTGTGGGAGTGAGCTTTGGGAGGAGGGCACTCGTGGGGTCTCGAAGTTGGGGCCAATTTCAACTGCATGCAACTAGTGCAAGTGCGATTATGCAGATGCATACAATAGACGGCCGTTGGGGAAAGAGGCTGACAGACTGTTATATGCCCCCGGTCAGAAAAAAATAAACCGCATCTGGATGGCATGCGACTGGGGGAGCCTCAACCCTAAACACGGGTGACCGCATGGTTTTGCCGGCAGGCCGACATTTTTCCCTGAACCGTCTATTGCATGCATTTGCAAACTAGCACTAGCGAAATCTGCATGCATTAGGTAAAAGCCGCTCGAAGTTGGCTCTTGGCAAGCGATAACCTTTCCGACCGAGGCTGGTGTTGCACTTCTGTGTGTTGCAGGTTGGTTGTCTCTGTGCAGCCGAACAGAGCCTGTCAGCGAGACGTGCGAAAACCAGTTTTGTTGCGAACTCCTCCTCGTGCTTGACGAAACGCTCGCGAATGCGTCCGAGACTCGTTGATTCACAACAACGTGTTCCCGCCTTCCGTTGACCCTCACCTCACACAGGAGAGATCACTGGAAACAAATTTTGCTACAGCGCCCGCGAACATGCCGGCAACCTGTCGAGAACCAAACAAGCTCCCAAGGCTGAAACCCTAGTCTGCTACCCTACCAAACCTCCCTAGGCTGGAATTCTAGCGAAGCTCGACGCTGTTTCCTAGATACTTCCGGAGCTTCGTAATATTCCTTATAAGGACAATTGCTGACGCGTGGCGTCTACCGTAAGCGCGCTTCGATCGTGGCCCGCTTTTCTTGCGGCTTTCGAGGTTATTTTTGAACCCATTCTATTAGGTATGCTGGAATGATAATCAGTCATAGCGATTGATGATACCTGGCCAGCGTTTTGACACGCTATCGCTAAGTGCAAGCGTTATCGCGATGTGTCAGGTGGTCGATATTGACTGCCACGTGACGTCGTCGTTTTGCATCTGCCATCCCATTCTCCCATCCGCATCTCATCCATTCTCTCACCCTCATCTCCTCTCGTCCTCCCGTCATCAATTTCTCCCGTTTCCCCTTCCCCTTCTCCCGTCCGCATCTTCCCACGTCCTCCCCTCATCATTTTCTCCCGTTTCCCCTTCCCCTTCTCCCGTCCGCATCTTCCCACGTCCTCCCCTCATCATTTTCTCCCGTTTCCCCTTCCCCTTCTCCCGTCCGCATCTTCTCACGTCCTCCCCTCATCATTTTCTCCCGTTTCCCCTTCCCCTTCTCCCGTCCGCCCATACTCTCTTCCCCCATTGCTCACTCTCTTTCCCCCTGATCACTCTATCCCCCCCTGATCACTCTATCCCCCCCTTATCACCCTCTTCCCTCTTAATCACTCTCTCCCCCCTGCTCACTCTCTTCCCCTCTCCACCCACTCTTCCCCCCGTGGTCATTCCCTATCCCCCTGTCCACTCTGTCCTTACCTCCAGGCTCGTCACATCCAGGCTCGTCACATCCAGGCTCGTCACAGCCAGGATCCCTGCCGCTAGTTGACATGCAAGCTTCAGCCCGGGTCGGGCCGACTGGCACACCAGTGACCTGTGAGGCGAATCTTCTTTGCCAGGAGGAGGCCACACAGTTGGAATACAGTCACGTGCCTGGCAATGACCACTCTGCTGTATTTCGCACCCTCATCGCCATCGGCAGCCAATTGCCGCCACCAGCACACCCTCAATTACTGCCATCGCACCCTCGCACCCCCGTCGCCTCATTTGCCGACCCTCCACGCCCACCCTTTGCCGACCCTCCACGCCCACCCTTTGCCGACCCTCCACGCCCACCCTTTGCCGACCCTCCACGCCCACCCTTTGCCGACCCTCCACGCCCACCCTTTGCCGACCCTCCACGCCCACCCTTTGCCGACCCTCCACGCCCACCCTTTGCCGACCCTCCACGCCCACCCTTTGCCGACCCTCCACGCCCACCCTTTGCCGACCCTCCACGCCCACCCTTTGCCGACCCTCCACGCCCACCCTTTGCCGACCCTCCACGCCCACCCTTTGCCGACCCTCCACGCCCACCCTTTCCCAACCCTCCACGCCCACCCTTTGCCGACCCTCCACGCCCACCCTTTGCCGACCCTCCACGCCCACCCTTTGCCGACCCTCCACGCCCTCCTTTGCCGCTTTGCGGCTCTATTCCCGGTGAGCCGCCTATTGCAAGTAGAGGGCCATGGAGAACCAGCCCAAAGTGGAACGATGACCTCACAGCGGACCTTCTCCGCTGTGTCATTGCGGCCATGCGGGATGCAGGCAGGGCTACCTTCGCCAAAGTGCAGTGCTGGGATGCTGTCTTCGCCCGGTGGAATGCCCAGCATGCCGACCTCAACTTCACGGAATCGCAGCTGCGGAACCGGCTCAACGCGGTGAAGGCGTGGGTGAAAGACATCAGGCAACTCAGTCAAGGGTCCGCCCGGGAGTGACTTGGAACCCCGCTACCGATCGCTTCGACCCGCATTCCATGGTAAGCCTCCTAGGCGGCGCTGCCTGCCTGTCTCCTTGTGTTGACTTGACAGTGACGCACAACCTGTGTCTCCTTGTGTTGAGAGTGACTGACAACTTGAAGAGGGCATTTAAATATTTGTACCTACCACTCTCCTCCCATTCCCTTATTTTGCAGGTTCGTGATACTGATAATATCACGAAGGATGGTAAATGGGATGATTATAAACGGTGGCTCTACCACACCGCACCGTGGCTTAGCCTTGGCGAGCAGGTTGTTCCCAAATCCCGGTTGCGTGGCAGCAGCTACGCATTCGCGACAGGGGATGGCGACAGGTACTACTCAGACGGCCCAGGTGGAGACGAACTCTCGAGTGGGGATGAAGTGGCGGATGCAGCGCATACTAGAGGCCGGCAGCGCCGTCGACTGGGACTTGAGCAGAGCAGTCCTCACACGTCTGCGCCTTCAATGGCCACCACATCCCATCCTCCTGCATCCGCATCCCCACCCCCCGCTCCTGCAGCATCCCCCTTTCCCCCACACGGTGCATCCCCACCCCCCGCTCCTGCTGCAAGCCCCACTACCGCACCCACTGCACTCCCGTCCGTTGCAAGTAGAGGCCCATCGAGAACCACCGCCACTGGCACAAGGTCAATGATAAAGTGGACTGATGACCTCACAGCCGACCTCCTCCGCTGTGTCATAGCGGCCATGCGGGATGCAGGCAGGGCGCCCTTTGCCAAAGTGCAGTGCTGGGATGCTATCTTCGCCCGGTGGCATGCCCAGCATGCCGATTTGAACTTCACGACGGAGCAGCTGCGGAACCGGCTCAACGCAGTGAAGGCGTGGGTGAAAGACATCAGGGAACTCAAGTCGTGGGTTCGAGAAGGTGTGAACTGGGACCCTGCACGCGACTTCTTCGACCCAAGTACCATGGTAAGTTGAGGTCATTTTTTAGGATTCTCACAAAGTAAGCCTCCTAGGCAGGCACTGCCTGTCTCCTTGTGCTGACATAGACATGCAATTTGAAGAGAGCGGTTGTTTTTTTTTTTTACACACCCTCTCCTCCCCATTCCCTTATCATGCAGGTTCGTGATGTCAATATCCCTCCGCGTAAATGGGATGATTATAAACGGTGGCTCACCCACACCGCACCGTGTCTTAGCCTTGGCGAGCAGGTGTCACGTCATGTCAACCACGCATGCACCACCACAGGGGATGGCAATAGGTATTACTCAGACGACCCGGGTGAATACGACCTCTCGAGTGGGGATGATGAGGCGGATGCAGTGTACATTATAGGTCGGCAGCGCCGCCGCCCGGGACTTGAAAACAGCAGTCCGCACCAGTGTGCTGCTGCAGCAGCAAGCCCCAATCCCGCACCCGCAGCATCCCCTGATCGTGCGCAGCCCGCCCTCCCCCCTTATGCCTTCCCCTCGCCCTCCCTCCATCCGCCCCCCCTTGATCTCCCCGTGCCCCCCCCGCACGCGAACACCTACGAGCTTGGGTTGCTGGGCAATGGCTCCACAGGCAGGGAAGGTGCCACGCTCGCAGGCACGGGCACGGGCACGGGCACAGGTGCAGGTACAGGCACAGGCGCGGGCGCGGGCACGGGCACAGGTACAGACACAGGGTTGCGTGAACAGCGGGAGCGTGGGGAACAGGCATTGAAAAGCGGCAAGTGGCGGCCGATGTGGGACAACGAGCAGACAACAACTCTTTTGGAGATCATTCGCGATGTGCTGCGCGCTCAGGGCACCCCTCTCCCCGGCAGGATCGAGGACTGGGGGGCGGTGCACCGCGAGTGGTTGAGGCGGGGGTTACCACGGTACTCGAAGGAGCAGCTGAGAATCCGGTGCGGTTCGGTGCGCGGGTGGGTGAAGGATATTCAGTTTCTGCAGGAGCTGCTGCCGCCTGAAGTCACCTGGGACCCCACCACTCAGTGCTTCAACCCCGACCCTGAGGTGAGGTGGTGAGAGGGCGAGGTGAGGTGGTGAGAGAGCCCGAGGTGAGAGGAAGTGGTGAGAGGGAGAGGTGAGAGAGCTCAAGGTGCGCTGTGGTTTGTCCCCCACCCAAAGGTGGTCTGTACTTTAGCGTCTACCACCCTCCTTTGCCTCCTCCGCCTCCTCCGCCTCCCCTCTCTCTCACGGAAGCCCCGCACGGCAACGACCACACTCCTCGTCCCTCCCTTCACTCCGTTGCTCCTATTCCGCTTATCCCCCTTTCCCCGCTCCCTTCATCCCCCCCACCGCCCTTCTTCAGCTGGGCATCAGCCTGTGGCTGAAACAACATGGGCAGTGGGAGCACTACAGGCGGTGGTGCAAGCACACGGCGCCCTGGCTGCCCCTCGCTCTGCTCAACGCCCACACGTGCCCTGCTGAGGTGGAGTGGGAGGACGAGGACGAGGGGTAGGCGGATTGGGGAGAAGGGGAGGGAGAGGAGGAGGGTGGGGAAGAGGAGGAAGATGAAGTGATGGAGGTGCGTTCTGGTGGGGAGGGGAATGGGGATGCGGAGGAGGAGGTTGAGGAGGGGGAGCGGGGAGAGGGATGGGGCGATGGGAGCCGACTGCGGCGAGTGGCAGGGAGGTATAGGGATGGATCAGGAAGGAATGTGCGGCGGCGGAGAGACAGAGAGGGGGTGGAGGCACAGGGGGTGAGTGGAGAGCGGTGGAGGGGTGGAGAGTGGGATGGTGATGAGTGGTTGGGGACGTGGAGGATGGATGCGTTGCAACAGGCTGCACAGGGAGGGAGTGTGCGGAGCAGAGAGGGACGAGAGGGTGGGGAAGGGAGAGGGGTTGGGAGTGGTGGGGTCGGGGCTGCGGAGGGGAATGGTGGGGTCGACCGTGCAGCTGACGCACCGCGGGTCAATGGTGTTCCGCGTGCTGAGGTGGCACGTAACAATGTCACCTTCGCTGATGTGGCTTGTGCTGCTGACGTGGCTCGTGCTGACGTGCCTCGTGTAGATGGGACTGGTGGTGCAAGTGCGGATGAGAGGGACGAGTACCCTGCGAGGCTGGCAGCGCGGATCGCTGGCATGGCAGCGAGCAGGAGAGAGCAAGGCGGCACAGAGAGGCGCGGGGTTGAGGGCGAGGGGGATGGAGGAGGAGGAGGAGATGGAGGAGAAGGAGGAGATGCCAGTGCACGACGGGGGGATGAGGATCCTGAGGGGGAGAATGGGGTGGGGGAGAGGCAGGAAAGAGAGAGAAGGGAGGAGGGGAGAGCGGGGAGGGGTGTGAAGCGGTCGAGGCCGGTGTGGGTGCAGGCAATGGAGAGGAAGCGGCAGCGGCGGGTGATGGAGAGTGTGGCGCGTGCCGTCAAGAGCATGGCGGAGAAGGGCCAGCCGCACGTGCATAGAGGTGGGTGATGAGCAGGCACACATGCTTAGAGGTGGGTGATGAAAAGGCACACAGAGGTAGGTGATGAGAAGGCACAGGTGCTTAGGGGTAGGTGATGAGAAGGCACTGATGCTTAGGGGTAGGTGATGAGAAGGCACTGATGCTTAGGGGTAGGTGATGAGAAGGCACAGATGCTTAGGGGTAGGTGATGAGAAGGCACTGATGCTTAGGGGTAGGTATTGAGAAGGCACAGATGCTTAGGGGTAGGATGTGATGTGATGTGATGTGATGTGATGTGATGTGATGTGATGTGATGTGATGTGATGTGATGTGATGTGATGTGATGTGATGTGATGTGATGTGATGTGATGTGATGTGATGTGACGTGTTGTGATGGGATAGGATGGGCGGGATGGGATGGGATGGGTTGGGATGGGATGGGATGGGATGGGATGGGATGGGATGGGATGGGATGGGATTGGATGCGATGCAATGGGATGGGATGGGATGGGATGCGATGCGATGCGATGCGATACGATGCGATGCGATGCGATGCGATGTGATGTGGTGGGGTGTGGTGTGATGTGATGTGATGTGATGTGATGTGATGTGATGTGATGTGATGTGATGTGATGTGATGTGATGTGATGTGATGTGACGTGTTGTGATGGGATAGGATGGGCGGGATGGGATGGGTTGGGATGGGATGGGATGGGATGGGATGGGATGGGATGGGATGGGATGGGATGGGATGGGATTGGATGCGATGCAATGGGATGGGATGGGATGGGATGGGATGCGATGCGATGCGATGCGATGCGATGCGATACGATGCGATGCGATGCGATGCGATGCGATGCGATGCGATGTGATGTGATGTGATGTGATGTGATGTGATGTGATGTGATGTGATGTGATGTGATGTGGTGTGATGTGATGTGATGTGAAGGCACAACTTCCTTCCAGTATCAAATACGTCCAGGATCAGAGTAACAAGTGCTGGAGCCAAGCAGATATGGCCGGAGATCTGATGTTAAAATGAGCAACATGAAATTAGCAACAGTAGCTATTATAACTATAAAAAAATCATGATAATTGTAAGAATTAATCCCTTTTAACTCCCTTGCCACCGCTCCCTTCCAATCCCTCTCACCGTCGAATGCGGTGGCGGAAAGTGTGTTCAAGTCGGTGCAGGACATGCAAACATCGCCCTCATTCTTACTCAGAGAGAAATAGATTCTACCCAGAACACCAGACTTTGTACGTTCTGGTGTCTGTTGATCTATGTTTAGGCTACGTAGGGATTAAGTAAGCAAGGAAATATCATTATAAGGCTGAGCGTGTACGCGCGTTTCGGCACAACGGCCTTCGTCAGCGCTCTTAGAAAGATTTTTATTGTAATTTTGAGAGCTGACAAAGGCCATTGTGCCAAACGCACGTACGCTCAGTCTCGGAATGATATTTCTTTGCTTACTCAATCCTACCTAGCCTAAGCATAGACTAGCGGAGACTAGAACTAACTGAGTCTGGTGATCTGGGTCGGATCTATTTCTCTCTTTCCACCCACCTGCTTCCCAAACTTACTCCCCTTTCCCTCCCCCCCTTTTTCTTCACCACCAGACGTGGTGGCAGACGGTGTGTCCAAATCGGTGCAAAGTTTCTTCTCTCAAGCTCCTTCTGAGCCCTCTGAGGACACAGCTTTGGCCTCCCCTTCTCTCCCCCCACCCCACCCCCCACCAGACGCGGTGGCGGACAGTGTGGTGAAGGCGGTGCAGGACGTGCAGGCCCTCCCCTCTCTGACGGACGCGCAGCGCGTGGCGGCCATCGACGCCTTCCTGCAGCGCCCCCTCGACGCCCACGCCTTCCAGGCCATGAGCCCCGCCCTGCAGACCCTCTTTGCCCGCCGCGCCCACGCCCAGGCCGTCGACAGGCAGCTGGCCGGGATTCAAGCTGCCGCTGCTGCTGGGGGGAATGCGCTCCTCCCAGACCAGCAGCTTCGGGGGCTGCCAGGTGTGGCTGGGGTTGCTGGTGTGGTGGGGGGGACTGCGGGGGTGGGAACGGAGGGGGTGGGAACGGAGGGGGTGGGAACGGCGGGGTTGGGAACGGCGGGGTTGGGAACGGCGGGGGTGGGAACGGCGGGGGTGGGGACGGCGGGGGTGGGGACGGCGGGGGTGGGAACGGCGCGGGTGGGAACGGCGCGGGTGGGAACGGCGCGGGTGGGAACGGCGGGGGTGGGAACGGCGGGGGTGGGAACGGCGGGGGTGGGAACGGCGGGGGTGGGAACGGCGGGGGTGGGACCGGCGGGGGTGGGAACGGCGGGGGTGGGAACGGCGGGGGTGGGAACGGCGGGGGTGGGAATGGCGGGGGTGGGAACGGCGGGGGTGGGAACGGCGGGGGTGGGAACGGCGGGGGTGGGGACGGCGGGGGTGGGAACGGTGGGGTTGGGAACAGCGGGGGTGAGCATGGGGAGTACAGGAATGGGGGCAAGGGGAAGAGGGGGGACGAGCATGGTGGGAACGGTAATGGGGGGAACACGGATGGGGGAAACGGGAATCGGTTCGAGGGGATTGGGGACGGTGGGGCAAACGGGGGCAGTGGGAGGGATGGCACGAGGTGGGGGTGTGGCAGGAGGTGGGAGTGTGGGTGTGGGAACGGCAGCAGCAGGTACAGTAGCAGCAGACACAGCAGGAGAAGGGAGGGGTGTACAAGGTGTGGGAGGGCTGGTAGGGGGAGTAGGGGAAACCGGGGCGGCAGCAGGGGCAAGAGGAGCAGGAGGGTTGGGCGGCACACAAGGGGCGGGCGGCATGGCAGGGCTCCAGGTGCTGGGGCCTCGCGTGCAGGAGTTGATGCAGGAGTTGGTTAGGGAGATCCTGGGAGCAGTCAATGCGAGTCAACAGATGGTCAGCACCGGTCAAGGGGCGGTCAATGCAGGTCAAGGGGCAGTCAATGCTGGTCAAGGGGCGGTCAATGCAGGTCAAGGGGCGGTCAATGCAGGTCAAGGGGCGGTCAATGCAGGTCACACGAGGGTAACTGGCAATCCAGTGGTGGTCAACGGGATTCGATGCGAGTGCCATGAGTGTGTGGCTGCTAGATTGGCAATGAGAACACGTGAAGGCACAGTCAACGCGAGTCAAGATGGAGTCAACGCGAGTCAACGAGTGATCAATGCGGATCCAAGGAGGGGAGTGGTAGCGAATCAAGTGGAGACAGCTGTCGGCCATTCAGGGTTAGGTGCAGGTCGTGTGGGGACGGCTGCTGTGCTAGAGACAAGAAATGCTGGTCAAGCACCAGTCAACACGGGTCAAGCACGAATAAACGCCGGTCAAGCACGAGTCAACACTGGTCAAGCAGCAGTCAACACTGGTCAAGCACGAGTCAACGCTGGTCTAGCACGATTAAACACTGGTCACACAACAGTCAACGCCGGCCAAGCACGAGCCAACGCTGGTCACGCTGCAGTCAACCCTGGACAAACACCAGTCAACACTGGTCGCGCAGCAGCCAACGCCAGTCACGCACGAGTCAACGATGGTCAAGCACCAGTCAACGCGGATCAAGCACGAATAAACGCCGGTCAAGCACGAGTCAACGCTGGTCTAGCACGATTAAACACTGGTCACACAACAGTCAACGCCGGTCAAGCACGGGTCAACGCTGGTCACGCAGCAGTCAACCCTGGTCAAGCACCAGTCAACACTGGTCACGCAGCAGCCAGCGCCAGTCAAGCACGAGTCAACGCTGGTCAAGCACCATTCAACGCTGGTCACGCACTGGTCAACACTGGTCAAGCACCATTCACTGCTGGTCAAGCACCAGTCAACGCTGGTCAAGCACTGGTCAACGCTGGTCAACCACCATTCAACGCGTTTCAACTTCAAGCACTGGTCAACGCTGGTCAAGCACCATTCAGTATTGTTCAAGCATTTGTCAACGCTGGTCAATCACCATTCACTGCTGGTCAAGCACCAGTCAACGCTGGTCAAGCACCATTCAGTGTTGTTCAAGCAATGGTCAACGCTGGTCAAGCACCAGCCAACGCTGTTCAAGCGCTGGTCAACGCCAGTCAAGCACCATTCACTGTTGGTCAAGCACTAGTCAACGCTGGTCAAGCACCATTCAACGCTGGTCAAGCACCGGTCAACGCTGGTCTATGGGCTGCTAATGCAGGTGGAGGGGTGGGCCAAGGCAGAGCAGAGGGAGGAGGGGTGTGGAGGGACACAGCAATCCTGGGGCTGCTGTTGAAGCTGCTGCAAGGCCAGGCGAAGGAAACGGGTGGGGCTGTGGCGAGGGGACAGGGCGAAAACGGCGGGCAAAGAGGGGAGCAGGGAGAGCAGCAGGGAAGGCAGCAGGGAGGGGAGCAGGGAGGGGAACAGGGAGGGGGGCAGGGAGGGGAGCAGGGAGGGGGACAGGGCGGGGGGCAGGAGGGGGGGCAGGGAGGGGGACAGGGCGGGGGGCAGGAAGGGGGGCAGGGAGGGGACCAGGGAGGGGACCAGGGAGGGGGACAGGGAGGGGGGCAGGGAGGGGAGCAGGGAGGGGAACAGGGAGGGGAACAGGGAGGGGGGCAGGAAGGGGAGCAGGGAGGGGAGCAGGGAGGGGAACAGGGAGGGGGGCAGGAAGGGGGGCAGGGAGGGGAACAGGGAGGGGAACAGGGAGGGGGGCAGGAAGGGGGGCAGGGAGGGGAACAGGGAGGGGGGCAGGAAGGGAATCGGGGAGGAAATGGAGGAGCGGATGAGAGAGTCAGCTTGCCGGGAGAAAGCGGCAGTGGAGGGGGGCACTTCACGCTGTCGCACCGCTGTGTGGCGGACGGGCCGGCAGGGCAGTGCAGCCTGTGCAGCATCGTTGCCAATTTCGCCAAAATGGTGGGCGCCCAGGGTGGCCTGGGGGGCGCGCAGGGTGGCCTGGGGGGCGTGCAGGGTGGCCTGATGGGGGTTGCTGCAGGGGGAGGAGTGCCCGCAGCAAGCGATCTGAGGGGGAGTGGTGGTGGGGAAGTGGTGGCTGTGCCGAGTGGAGGAGGAGGGGGTGGTGGGGGAGATGTACGCATGTCGGAAGGAGGAGGGGGGAGTGGTGGTGGAGGGGAGGAGGGGGTGGGCGTTGAAGTTGAAGGGGTTGAGGCGGGAGTGACGGGAGAGGTGGGAGAGACGGGAGAGGTGGGAGAGGTGAGGCCAGGGGGAGGTGGAGAGGGACGGGGGGCTGGAGAAGGAGGGGAGGGCGTAGAAGGAGGGGGGAATGGGGGAGGGGGGGGTGGAGAGGGAGGGGGTGGTGGAGAGGGAGGGGGGGATGGAGAGGGAGGGGGGGGTGGAGAGGAACGGAGGGTTGGAGAAGGAGGGGAGGGTGGAGGGTTGGGCGGCACAGGTTGGTTGGGTGACACGGCAGGGCTGCAGCTGCTGGGGCATGGCGTGCAGGAGTTTGTTGGAAGAGAGAGCCTGGGAGCAGTCAACGCGAGTCAACAGATGGCCAGCACAGGTCAACAGGCAGTCAACGCTGGTCAAGGGGCAGTGAACATGCGCCAATCAGCAGTGAATCAAGGTCCATTGGAGAGTGCGGGCGCAGGCGAAGGGGCAATCAACGCTGGTCAAGGGGCAGGGAACGCAGGTCAAGGGGCAGTGAACGCAGGTCAAGGGGCAGTGAACGCAGGTCAAGGGGCAGTGAACGCAGGTCAAGGGGCAGTGAACGCAGGTCAAGGGGCAGTGAACGCAGGTCAAGGGGCAGTGAACGCAGGTCAAGGGGCAGTGAACGCAGGTCAAGGGGCAGTGAACGCAGGTCAAGGGGCAGTGAACGCAGGTCAAGGGGCAGTGAACGCAGGTCACACGGGGATGACTGGCAATCCAGTGGTGGTGAACGGGATTCAATGCAAGTGCCGTGAGTGTGTGGTTGCTACCTTGGCGGCCAGAATACGTGAAGGTGCGGTCAACCTGAGTCAAGCGGTCAATCTGAGTCAAGCAGCAGGCAATCCAATTCAAGCAGTAGTCAATCCAATTCAGGCAGCAGTCTATGTGGCAAGTCAACTCGTGGCCAATGCGGATCCAAGGAGGAGAGTGGCAGCGAATCAGGTGGAGACAGCTGTCGGTCAACGAGGATTTAATGCAGGTCGTGCAGTCAATGCTGGTCAAACACCAGTCAACGCTGGTCAAGCACCAGTCAACGCTGGTCAAGCACCAGTCAACGCTGGTCAAGCACCAGTCAACGCTGGTCAAGCACCATCCAACTATGGTCTATGGGCTGCTAATGCAGGTGGAGGGGTGGGCCAAGGCAGGACAGTGGGAGGAGTGGAAGGAAGAGGAGGGGCTTGGAGGGACGCAACGATCATGGGACTGCTGCAGCTGCTGCTGCAAGGCCGGGCGAAGGAAAGGGGCGGGGCTGTGGCGAGGGGACAGGAGGAGACCGGCGGACAAAGAGCGGAGCAGGGAGGGGGGCAGGGAGAGGAGCAGGGAGGGGAGCAGGGAGGGGAGCAGGGAGGGGAGCAGGGAGGGGGGCAGGGAGTGGGGCAGGGAGGGGGACAGAGAGGGGGGCAGGAAGGGAGACAGGGAGGGAAGCAGGGAGGGGAGCAGGGAGGGGAGCAGGGAGGGGATGAGAGAGTGGGAACGGTGAGCATGCCGGGGGGAAGCGGCAGCGAAGGGGGGTTCTTCACGGTGTCGCACTGCTGTGTGGCGGACGGGCCGGCAGGGCAGTGCAGCCTGTGCAGCATCATGGCCAATTTTGTGAGAGTAGTGGGCGCCTATGGTGGCCTGGGTGGGGTTGCTGCTGGGGGAGGAGTGCCCGCCGCAAGTGACCTGAGGAAGAGTGGTGGGGAAGCGGTGGCTGTGCCGAGTGGAGGGGGAGAGGGTGCTAGGGGGGAGGTGGCTGTGCCGAGTGGAGGGGGAGAGGGTGCTAGGGGGGAGGTGGCTGTGCCGAGTGAAGTAGGAGGGCGTGGTGGGGGAGAGGTGTGCTTGTCGGGGGAAGGAGGGGGGAGTGGTGGTGGAGGGGCAGAGAGGGTGGGGGTTGCGGGTGAGGGGGTTGAGACGGGAGAGGTGAGGGCAGAGGTGGGTGGAGAGGCACAAGGGGATGGAGAAGGAGGGGGGGGCGGAGATGAAAATAGGCAAACTATCGCCTCAGCAGCAGCAGCCAATGCAGGTCAAGGGGCGGCCAATGCAGGTCAAGGGGCGACTTTGAGTGAAGGGAAGGAGTTGAGTTCACGGGAGGATGTGCATGGTGCTCGGGAAACGAGTGAGGGCGAGGGGTTGAGTGAGGGGAGGGGAACCGTGTGTGTGAGTGACGGGGATATGGTGCTTGAGGAGGGAGATGTGATTATGGGGGAGGCAGGTACTTCTGAGGGGGAAGCGGATGTGACTATGGGGGAAGCGGACGTGACTATGGGGGAAGCGGACATGAGTGTGATGAGAGGGGACCTCGTTATGGGGGAAGGGACAACAACTGTGGGGGGAGGGGACATCAATGAAATGGAAGGAGAGAGGAGTGGGAAGGAGGGAGAGAGGAGTGGGAAGGAGGGAGAGAGGAGTGGGAAGGAGGGAGAGACGAGTGGGAAGGAGGGAGAGAGAAGTGGGACAGAGAGAGGGAGGAGTGGGACAGAGGGAGAAACGAGTGGGAAGGAGGGAGAGAGAAGTGGGACAGAGGGAGGAAGGAGCGGGACAGAGGGAGAAACGAGTGGGAAGGAGGGAGAGACGAGTGGGAATGAGGGAGAGAGAAGTGGGACAGAGGGAGAGAGGAGTGGGACAGAGGGAGAAACGAGTGGAAAGGATGGAGAGACGAGTGGGAAGGAGGGAGAGAGAAGTGGGAAGGAGGGAGAGAAGAGTGGGACAGAGGGAGAGACGGGTGGGACAGAGGGAGAGACGAGTAGGAAGGAGGGAGAGAGAAGTGGGACAGAGGGAGAGAGGAGTGGGACAGTGGGAGAAACGAGTGGGAAGGATGGAGAGACGAGTGGGAAGGAGGGAGAGAAGAGTGGGAAGGAGGGAGAGACGAGTGAGAAGGAGGGAGAGACGAGTGGGAAGGAGGGAAAGACGAGTATGAATGAGGGAGAGACGAGTGGGGAGGGAGAGACGAGTGGGAAGGAGGGAGAAACGAGTGGGAAAGAGGGAGAGACGAGTGGGAAGGAGGGGGAAACGAGTGAGAAGGAGGGAGAGACGAGTGGGAAGGAGGGAGAGACGAGTAAGGAGGGAAAGACGAGTGGAAAGGAAGGAGAAATGAGTAGGAAGGAGGAGGATGATGCTATTGGAAAAGTCAATATGAGTGCAACGGAAGGAGAGAAGGAAGGAGGCATGAGCTCAGGGGAAGGCGAGGTGCAAGTGGCTTCAGAGACAGGCTGTGAAGGTCACTTGATTGTCAATGATGGTCAGGGGGGAAGTGATTCTCGTGAGATGGCAGTCAACGAGGGTCAAGGCGAAGTCAATGAGGGTCAAGGCGAAGTCAATGAGGGTCAAGGCGAAGTCAATGTGGGTCAAGGCGTGGAGGGTGCAAGTCAAAAGGTTGCAACTGACGGTCAAATGCCAGTCAGCAAAGGTCAATGCGCAGTCAACGGTGGTCAAGAAGCAAGCAGCGGGGGTGAGGGTAGTGGGCGCATGCTCAATGAGCGTTCAGCAGAAGACCATGCAAGACAGATACAGGAGGGTGGAGATGAAGGAAAGGGCGCAGGGGGTGAAAGGGAAGCAAGGACAGGTCGAACCAACCAATGTGGTGTGGATGGGTTGGATGAGGTGGAGTGGGAAGTCGAGGCAGGCACGGACTGAAATTGTAGTGAGGTGGTGGGTGTGGGGGCATCCAGCGAGCCAGGGCAGGGATGCTTTTGTGAGGTGAAGTTCGTTCGATGAATCGATGGTCTTATTTTGCAACTTAATCAACTTTCAATGAAAGGACTTCAACTTATATGATTTACAGTGAGCATTTTAAAATATGGTGGTTACAATTTGTTCTGTGGCAAGCCCACGTGAGCTTCCAGCTTTCCAAACTCCATTAATACGCCAAAACAAAGTACATCGCACTAATGGTTGCTGCGGACTGCAGATGTCAGTGCCTGCGATCATCCCATCCCATGCTAAATGGTTGCTATATGGTGACGACGCCTTCAGCCATGGCAAGGCCGAGCGAGTCCTGGGAGACTTTGACGTACTCCACTCGCAGGTACGGCAGCGACGGCAGCGAGAGCGGGATGGAGGGGTTGTCTGGGGGCGGGATTACCCCCGATGTCAGCGCCTGTTGGGGGTGATGGGGCAAGAGGAAAGGCAGGCGAATGGGGAGGGGGGTCAGGAGAGAGGGACGTTGGTTTGAGGTAGGGAGGTGGGGGTTACTACTGATGGGGTAGAGATGGGGGGTTGAGTGCTGATGGGGTAGAAATGGGGGGTTTACTGCTGATGCTAGCGCCTGATGCGCAGAGGGATGGGTGCTGTGCTGATGCGAGTCCCTGCAGTCGATGCGTGATAGCAATGGGTAGGAGAGGGAGGGGGGAAGAAAGGGTGTGAGAGCACGGCCGTTCGGCCATAAAACCACATCACACTCAACCCAAGGAACGACAGGGTTCTAATTGAGTGGCGGGGATGGAGTCAAGCCGTTACATTCATCGCATGTCCCTCAAGTTAATCATCCTCCGTCACCTCTTCTACACATCTCTGTTCCACTCATCTTTGTTCCACTCATCTTTCTTCCACTCATCGCTGTTCCACTCATCTCTGTTCCTCTCATCTCTGTTCCACTCATCTCTGTTCCACTCATCGCTGTTCCACTCATCTCTGTTCCTCTCATCTCTGTTCCACTCATCTCTGTTCCACTCATCTCTGTTCCACTCATCGCTGTTCCACTCATCTCTGTTCCACTCATCTCTGTTCCACTCATCTCTGTTCCACTCATCTCTGTTCCACTCATCTCTGTTCCACTCATCTCTGTTCCTCTCATCTCTGTTCCACTCATCTCTGTTCCGCTCATCGCTGTTCCACTCATCTCTGTTCCTCTCATCTCTGTTCCACTCATCTCTGTTCCTCTCATCTCTGTTCCACTCATCTCTGTTCCACTCATCGCTGTTCCACTCATCTCTGTTCCTCTCATCTCTGTTCCTCTCATGTCTGTTCCACTCATCTCTGTTCCTCTCATCTCTGTTCCACTCATCTCTGTTCCACTCATCTCTGTTCCTCTCATCTCTGTTCCACTCATCTCTGTTCCACTCATCTTTGTTCCACTCATCTCAGTTCCTCTCATCTCTGTTCCACTCATCTCTGTTCCTCTCATCTCTGTTCCACTCATCTCTGTTCCTCTCATCTCTGTTCCTCTCATCTCTGTTCCACTCATCTCTGTTCCTCTCATCTCTGTTCCACTCATCTCTGTTCCACTCATCTTTGTTCCACTCATCTCAGTTCCTCTCATCTCTGTTCCACTCATCTCTGTTCCTCTCATCTCTGTTCCTCTCATCTCTGTTCCACTCATCTCAGTTCCACTCATCTCTGTTCCTCTCATCTCTGTTCCACTCATCTCTGTTCCTCTCATCTCTGTTCCACTCATCGCTGTTCCACTCATCTCTGTTCCTCTCATCTCTGTTCCACTCATCTCTGTTCCACTCATCGCTGTTCCACTCATCTCTGTTCCTCTCATCTCTGTTCCACTCATCTCTGTTCCACTCATCTTTGTTCCACTCATCTCAGTTCCACTCATCTCTGTTCCTCTCATCTCTGTTCCACTCATCTCTGTTCCACTCATCTCTGTTCCTCTCATCTCTGTTCCACTCATCGCTGTTCCACTCATCTTTGTTCCACTCATCTCAGTTCCACTCATCTCTGTTCCTCTCATCTCTGTTCCACTCATCGCTGTTCCTCTCATCTCTGTTCCACTCATCTCTGTTCCTCTCATCTCTGTTCCTCTCATCTCTGTTCCACTCATCTCAGTTCCTCTCATGTCTGTTCCTCTCATCTCTGTTCCTCTCATCTCTGTTCCACTCATCTCTGTTCCTCTCATCTCTGTTCCTCTCATCTCTGTTCCACTCATCGCTGTTCCACTCATCTCTGTTCCTCTCATCTCTGTTCCACTCATCGCTGTTCCTCTCATCTCTGTTCCACTCATCTCTGTTCCTCGTGGGGGGGCGGTATCGCACACGGCACGGCTTAGTACTGTCAGGTTGGGAGAGGAAAGTGGGTCCACCACGGCTTACTGTCAGCACGGCTTACTGTCAGCACGGCTTACTGTCACCACGGCTTACTGTCAGCACGGCTTACTGTCAGCACGGCTTACTGTCAGCGTCCATCACGGGAGCAGCGCGTGCGAGGGGCATGCAGCAGCGCACCACCACCAGCGCCATCATCGCCGCTCTCGCCGCCAGCATGACGCCGCCGCGCCTCCCCATCGCCGCGGCGCAACCATGACACCCCATCGATGGACCCTGCTCGCGTGTGCTTGGTTGCCGTCGCCTCACGCCTTGCCGTACCCTAACGCGCGTGACCCGTGCAGTGGACAACTTCGTTGCCAAATTGCGTGCTCGAGAGCCGTTGCGTGTGCGCGTTGCTGTTCCTCTCATCTCTGTTCCACTCATCGCTGTTCCACTCATCTCTGTTCCTCTCATCTCTGTTCCACTCATCTCAGTTCCTCTCATGTCTGTTCCTCTCATCTCTGTTCCTCTCATCTCTGTTCCACTCATCTCTGTTCCTCTCATCTCTGTTCCTCTCATCTCTGTTCCTCTCATCTGTGTTCCTCTCATCTCTGTTCCACTCATCTCTGTTCCTCTCATCTCTGTTCCTCTCATCTCTGTTCCACTCATCGCTGTTCCACTCATCTCTGTTCCTCTCATCTCTGTTCCACTCATCTCTGTTCCTCTCATCTCTGTTCCTCTCATCTCTGTTCCTCTCATCTCTGTTCCTCTCATCTCTGTTCCACTCATCTCTGTTCCACTCATCGCTGTTCCACTCATCTCTGTTCCTCTCATCTCTGTTCCACTCATCGCTGTTCCTCTCATCTCTGTTCCACTCATCTCTGTTCCTCTCATCTCTGTTCCTCTCATCTCTGTTCCACTCATCGCTGTTCCACTCATCTCTGTTCCTCTCATCTCTGTTCCACTCATCTCAGTTCCTCTCATGTCTGTTCCTCTCATCTCTGTTCCTCTCATCTCTGTTCCACTCATCTCTGTTCCTCTCATCTCTGTTCCTCTCATCTCTGTTCCTCTCATCTCTGTTCCACTCATCTCTGTTCCTCTCATCTCTGTTCCTCTCATCTCTGTTCCACTCATCGCTGTTCCACTCATCTCTGTTCCTCTCATCTCTGTTCCACTCATCTCTGTTCCACTCATCTTTGTTCCACTCATCTCAGTTCCACTCATCTCTGTTCCTCTCATCTCTGTTCCACTCATCGCTGTTCCTCTCATCTCTGTTCCTCTCATCTCTGTTCCTCTCATCTCTGTTCCTCTCATCTCTGTTCCACTCATCGCTGTTCCACTCATCTCTGTTCCTCTCATCTCTGTTCCACTCATCTCAGTTCCTCTCATGTTTGTTCCTCTCATCTCTGTTCCTCTCATCTCTGTTCCACTCATCTCTGTTCCTCTCATCTCTGTTCCTCTCATCTCTGTTCCACTCATCTCTGTTCCACTCATCGCTGTTCCACTCATCTCTGTTCCTCTCATCTCTGTTCCACTCATCGCTGTTCCTCTCATCTCTGTTCCACTCATCTCTGTTCCTCTCATCTCTGTTCCTCTCATCTCTGTTCCACTCATCGCTGTTCCACTCATCTCTGTTCCTCTCATCTCTGTTCCACTCATCTCTGTTCCACTCATCTCTGTTCCTCTCATCTCTGTTCCACTCATCGCTGTTCCACTCATCTTTGTTCCACTCATCTCAGTTCCACTCATCTCTGTTCCTCTCATCTCTGTTCCACTCATCGCTGTTCCTCTCATCTCTGTTCCACTCATCTCTGTTCCTCTCATCTCTGTTCCTCTCATCTCTGTTCCACTCATCGCTGTTCCACTCATCTCTGTTCCTCTCATCTCTGTTCCACTCATCTCAGTTCCTCTCATGTCTGTTCCTCTCATCTCTGTTCCTCTCATCTCTGTTCCACTCATCTCTGTTCCTCTCATCTCTGTTCCTCTCATCTCTGTTCCACTCATCTCTGTTCCACTCATCGCTGTTCCACTCATCTCTGTTCCTCTCATCTCTGTTCCACTCATCGCTGTTCCTCTCATCTCTGTTCCACTCATCTCTGTTCCTCTCATCTCTGTTCCTCTCATCTCTGTTCCACTCATCGCTGTTCCACTCATCTCTGTTCCTCTCATCTCTGTTCCACTCATCTCAGTTCCTCTCATGTCTGTTCCTCTCATCTCTGTTCCTCTCATCTCTGTTCCACTCATTTCTGTTCCTCTCATCTCTGTTCCACTCATCGCTGTTCCTCTCATCTCTGTTCCACTCATCTCTGTTCCTCTCATCTCTGTTCCACTCATCGCTGTTCCTCTCATCTCTGTTCCACTCATCTCTGTTCCACTCATCTCTGTTCCACTCATGTCTGTTCCTCTCATCTCTGTTCCTCTCATCTCTGTTCCACTCATCTCTGTTCCTCTCATCTCTGTTCCACTCATCTCTGTTCCTCTCATCTCTGTTCCTCATCTCTGTTCCACTCATCGCTGTTCCACTCATCTCTGTTCCACTCATCTCTGTTCCTCTCATCTCTGTTCCTCTCATCTCTGTTCCACTCATCGCTGTTCCACTCATCTCTGTTCCTCTCATCTCTGTTCCACTCATCTCTGTTCCACTCATCTTTGTTCCACTCATCTCAGTTCCTCTCATCTCTGTTCCACTCATCTCTGTTCCTCTCATCTCTGTTCCACTCATCTCTGTTCCACTCATCGCTGTTCCTCTCATCTCTGTTCCACTCATCTCTGTTCCACTCATCTCTGTTCCACTCATCTTTGTTCCACTCATCGCTGTTCCACTCATCGCTGTTCCTCTCATCTCTGTTCCTCTCATCTCTGTTCCTCTCATCTCTGTTCCACTCATCTCTGTTCCACTCATCGCTGTTCCTCTCATCTCTGTTCCACTCATCTCTGTTCCACTCATCGCTGTTCCTCTCATCTCTGTTCCTCTCATCTCTGTTCCACTCATCTCTGTTCCACTCATCGCTGTTCCTCTCATCTCTGTTCCTCTCGTACCTGTAAACGCTTGACTGTCGGCTATCCACCCTCACTGTCGGCTATCCACCCTCACTGTCGGCTATCCACCCTCACTGTCGGCTATCCACCCTCACTGTCGGCTACTCACCCCTATGAGCGCCTGCCCACTTATTAGGGTGGCAGGGATGGCGTCGCTGCAGTTGCCCTCCCACGGACTTGGTTTGCCTGACGGCCCCACACTGAGAACCACCCACTCCTTGCCGTCCCTGTGCGTCAATCTGTGGTGGAGAGCGGTGGAAAGGGGCAGCGAGGGGTGGAAAGGGGCAGCGAGGGATGGAAAGGGGCACAGCGGGGTGGGATGGGGCAGAATGGGATCTAATTGCACAAGGAAATTCTCTCAAAGCTACCTACTTGTTCTCGTCCCTGTGTGACCATACCATGGGTAGGGTTACAAGAGGTAGAGAGGGTTGCTGAGGATAAAGGCGTTGCATTGTGGGCACAGTTGGACGCACCCACTTCTTTTTCTCGCTGTGTGTTACTTTGTGGGGTGAGCGGGGGTGGAGGAGAGGGATGCAGTGCTGTTCAGTGGGTGGGGATGGAAATGATATGGTGCTTGTAACGAGATGTCAAGGATGTGCAACTAGAAGGTGAGAATAGTGATAACTTCATAGTATTCTTTGCATGCAGGTTTGTTTACCTTAGAACGCTTTCCGACTCTGCTTGTAGTGCTGCATCCTTGAAATGGTTGTGCTTACTGCACTCCAAAACATCCATACACAGATACACACATAAACACAGACACAGACACAGACAAGCACGCACTTTCCCACACCACCCTCTTCCTTCACCAAACACACTCGACCACACTCGTGCTCAAACGCACGCACTTGCACACACACAAGCACACACACAAGCACACACACACACACACACACACACGCACATTCACGTACGTACGCACGCACGCTCGCGCACACACACATCACACACACACACACACACATCACACACACACACACACACGTACACACACACACACACACACACACACACATAGAACATCAAGCGCTGATGACCGGAAAGAATAATGCAGACCTAACAGTTATCGAGAACTGCTAATCAACTGCAGTCGCATGAAGGACGAACCCATCAAGTACGAACCCATCAAGTACGAGCCCACAACCGGATGAGACTCGACATAGAATGGCATGTAATGTAAGTAATGCATTCCCTTCTTCCACGTGCCATATCAAGCCCCTAAGGAAGATTCGACAGTTCTTGACACTCACTACTAGTGCGGGCCTCACCAGTGAGTGCTAGTGCGGCTTCACCAGTGAGTGCTAGTGCGGCTTCACCAGTGAGTGCTAGTGCGGCTTCACCAGTGAGTGCTAGTGCGGCTTCACCAGTGAGTGCTAGTGCGGCTTCACCAGTGAGTGCTAGTGCGGCTTCACCAGTGAGTGCTAGTGCGGCTTCACCAGTGAGTGCTAGTGCGGCTTCACCAGTGAGTGCTAGTGCGGGCCTCACCAGTGAGTGCTAGTGCGGCTTCACCAGTGAGTGCTAGTGCGGCTTCACCAGTGAGTGCTAGTGCGGGCCTCACCAGTGAGTGCTAGTGCGGCTTCACCAGTGAGTGCTAGTGCGGCTTCACCACCAGTGAGTGCTAGTGCGGGCCCCAGTGCCTCACCATTGCTGCACGAGTTTGGCAATCTCCACAAAGCAATCTGTGAACTTGACTTTGAGCAGGATCATGCCGCCCACTGTCTTGATATTCTGATTGGTGGGAAGCGTCGGTTGGAGGGTAGGGGAGGGTGAGATGATGAGAGGGAAAGGAGGATGTGAGAGGGAGGAAAGTGAACTTGACTTTGAGCAAAACATGCTGGGATGGCTTGATGTATGAATCAGCAGCAGGCGGCGAAACAACTAAGGGCAAAAAGTGAGTAGCACACATGAGAAAACAAATGGGCGTTGGTGGAGCAGCTTGGAGCTGCTTTCACTCGGTAGGGACTAGAGACGCGAGCCAAGACAGATTAGGGGGAATGAAACAGAGCATGTACGACGAGGAAATGGGCGATTGTGGAGCAGCTGGGTGTTGTAAATCGCCTATAAGGACACATGGCTAGAAGCGAATAAGAAGCAGGACGTACGAAGGCGAAGGGAGAGATTGTGGAAGCGGCATGGGTTTGGGCGAGGGAGGAGTGGATGAAAAAGCGAGGAGAGGAAGGACGTACGAAAATGAAGGGGGCGTTGGTGGCGGGCCGGTGCCTCGCAGTACCCTGAGAGGGGATGGAGGAAGGACAATGAGGGGAATGATGGGGGGTGGGGGTTGAGGGGATGGCGCAGTGGGAGGGCGGGGTGGAAAGCAGATGGCACAGAAAGGGGGCGTGGGATGGGCAGGACATTAGTGCGATGGCGTAAGAATGTAGGGGAGGGTAGTGGGAGGACCGTGGGGAAGAGACAACAAAGTGAGGGGTGGGTGGGGGGAAAAGGAGACAGCGGAGTGAGAGTTTGTGCGGAGGGGAGGATAGTAGGATGGTGCAAAGGGAAGCAAAGCGAAGCAAGAGAGCTGCAGAGTGGCAGTGCCGGCTGGGTTCAGAACATGGTTTGACCATTCTCAGAGCGAATTACGCCAAATGAACTGCCCACAACATACTATCCTTGGGGCGAACGGAGAGAGGAGTTCCGGGGGTTCGAGGCTGAATCTGACTGCACGTGTAACAGGAATCGACTTGAGTAGCTTGTTGTTGACTTACCGCTTTCTCTGCGATGTATCTGCATTCTCACAGCACAATGGAAGAGACAAGCAAAGGCAGTGTTGGGAGGAAGGAAGCAGCACAAGGAGTATGAGTAACAGTACCAGGAATCTAGCTGAGCTGAAGGCTCGGATGAGCATGAGGTTTGACGCGTGGCCCGGATGAGCATGAGGTTTGACGCGAGGCTCGGATGAGCATGAGGTTTGACGCGAGGCTCGGATGAGCATGAGGCTTGACGCAAGGCTCGGATGAGCATGAGGTTTGACGGAAGGCTCGGATGAGCAAGAGGTTTGACGGAAGGCTCGGATGAGCAAGAGGTTTGACGCAAGGGTCATGTGCTGAGAGTTCTGTGGTTCCAGTAGAGTTACTTGTGTGACGAATGTGCGGGTGGACCTAGCTGGGTGCAGAAGCGCATGCTCACTCAGGCGACATGAGCTTTGGTTCAATCAGACCAGCCGGCGCGAGTGAACTGCTTCCACTATAACTCGACCCGCACTGCCCGCACACTACCCGCACTGCCCCTGTCCGCACTGCCCCCTGTCCGCACTGCTCGCATTGCTCGCACTGCACGGCCTGTCCGCACGTTCTGTCCACACTCCTCGCACTGTCCGCACACTGACGCCACATTTCTACAAATACTCGTAGAAGCGAGCTAGAGTGGCGTATCATTTCAAAGCGAGCTAGAAGCGCGTCTCAGTTTGAAGCGGTCGAGCTCACCGCGATCGGACGAGGAAGAGGACGAAGGCGATGAGCGACACGATGCACATCGTCCACGCGAGACACGGAATCGACAATCGCGACGATCGCGAGGGCGGTTTCCGGCCCTTGGATCGCTGCAGCAGCTCGGAAGGCTTCATCCGAGCCATTGAAAAACCGTGGAACTAATCTTTAAGGGCTCGAGGTAGTGACGACGGACGCAGCGCTCGAGGCAATCTGGATTAGGACTTGGAGGGGAAGCTCCGGAAAAACTATGGAGAACAGGCAAGAAGAGGGGGTAATGTTATAGATATCAAAACAGTTCTAACGTTCATGTACAGAGCGTTTATATCTACAATTTGTAAAAAAATATTTATAATGGTTTTCGAGGTATTCACTACATAACATGTTGGAGTATGAAGGGAATTATACTTAGCATTCCCGTAAGTGCAGCAGTATCGCACCCGCCACTATCGAAGCAGCGCTAGCAGCAGTATCGGATTAGCCCGTATTAAGGGCAGGAAGGTCAACAGTCGCAAGAGTCAACTGTCGCGACTGTTGACCATCTGGACCGACGATTGACTTACCATCGAGGAATGGCAACAAGCGTAACCGTATGTACCGGTTACATGCAGCGACTCGGTAACAAGAAAGAAGTGCAATAGTCAGAGTTGTTATGTGATGCTATCATTTGCATTCACGTCTGTCTGCCTCCCATCACATGTTCGTGCGTTGCATGCGTGGTATGAGCGTGTGCAAGAATTTGTGTTTGATGTGGTTTGGTTTTTCTGAGTGTGTGTGAATGTTATTTGGCTTGAGCAGATATCTGAAGTGACTCCTCTGCTCAAGAGCTTTCCGACGAACCAAGTATCGTTTCAATCGGAGCACGAACAAGAAAGTTACGAACGTTGGAAGTTCGTATGCTTTTGATATTTGGTTGTGGTGACTATGGGAAGTTGTGGGGTTGACTCTATAAGGGGTACTGACTTTTGGGGGTTGGGAAATTCGTCAACATCACTGTAGATGCTCCCAAGTGTTTGGGAGGAGTCAAACCAGGTTGGCAAGTGTGGCCAAGTTGGGCAAGGTGGATGGCATGGGTTGGAAAGTGACAAAAGTAAAAGTGGGGTTCCTATAGGGAAGGGATTTGGTGTGCTTATGGGGTTTCCTTGGTTGGGAACTCCTTGGGGACCTTCCCTGTCGTCCTCCTCTTCCCTCCAACCTGGTTAATTGCTACTCTAACTTCTTTGTGTTAAAATTGTGAGACTCTTGTGATTGAGTTAAGTTCTTATGGCAGCATACCCCCCTGTGCGCCAAAAGTGATAACTCGAGAAATACTTCACCTTTCCGTACGATTCAACTTGGGAATTGTAGCTACGGACTACAGCTACAACATATCCGAAATTGGTGAAGTTTTGACAGTGCGTTTTTTGTCGACGGCGTTTCTTGTGAGCGCGACGATTCTGTCCAGAAATTGAGACCAACGATTTTGTGAAATTTATGCACCTAATCTTCGTAGACTCCGTCCTTAGTCTATAACAAGAGTCACTGTAGAAATGCATGTAAAGCATTTAGAACAAGGGAATGTACCCCTCAGAGTACATGGCTACTTAGAACTATTTATTACGTCTGTAATCTCTGTTTTGATCAACTTTGTCATTTACATTCACTATGATCAGAGTTCCTACAACAAGACTTCCGCTACCAAACTCTTCTAAGGCGTTCCTACCCTATCCATGGTCCTCACTCTTAACATAGCACATTATGGGACGCTCCATAGGCGGATGCGCCCTACTTGGTAGACATGCGGGTGTAGAGGTTGGGGGTGGTGTTAGAAAACTTTAAGTAAGTTTGTCGTCGTAGTGTTTCCCCTACGTTTTGTGCTCCGACATCTTTTTGCGTCATCATCTTGCCGTTCTCTCACACTCCCCTTGCCATCCCTACCTACATTCTTGTCCTCACCCGATCTGTTTTCTTGCTACACTTTGAATAAAGGCATATAGGGATGAAATGCACTAAAATGCATAAAGAAAATATAATATCAAGTTGAGTACTTATTGTCACATGTTATAGTCTTAGTGATGTGTGTCATATGGGGTACAACAGTTAGGGTTAGGTTTATGTACCCCAACCAACCTTAGTGAACACAACCATTCCGTTCTTGACATGGTATCACCTAGGTTAGGATCCTCTGGGATCCCGTTCCTCCCGTACCGTCTCCTAGCGCCTGTCACGCCGGTTCGTCTCGTACCCTAGCACCCGTTACGCCCGTATCGTCCCCTGGCGTCTGCCACGCCGGTTCGTCTCGTTCCCTAGCGCCCGTTACGCCCGTATCGTCCCCTAGCGCCTCTCACGCCGGTTCGTCTCGTTCCCTAGCTCCCGTTGCGCCTAGCCTACCGCGCTCGACGCCCGTAGCGCCCGCAGCGCCCGTCGCGCCCGTAGCGCCTGTAGCGCCCGAAGCGCCCGTAGCGCCCGTCCTGTCGCGTCGCGTCGCGTCCCGTCCTGTCGTCCCGTCCCGTCCCGTCCCGTCGCGTCGCGTCCCGTCGTCCCGTCCCGTCGCGTCGCGCTCGTCCAGTCCCGTCGTCCCGTCCCGTCGTCCCATCGCGTCGTGTCTGTCCCGTCCGTCGCGTCTCGTCTGTCCCGTCCCGTCTAGCTCGTCGTGTCCGTCCCGTCTGTCCCGTCGCGTGCGCCATGCCTGCCGCGCCGCGTGCGTCCCGTTCTGCCTGTCGCGCAGCGCCGAGCCGCGCGCGTCCCGTCCTGCCTGCCGCGTAGCGCCTCGTGGCGCCCTACCCTAGCGTCATGCAGTGCCTTGAGCCTCACTCACTGCCTGTCACGCCCTCCTTAGGCCCTTCACGCGTTTAGGGTTTCGGCAGCAGCAGTTCCCACCAGGCCTCTGGATAGGATTTGGGGCACTCTTACTCGCAAGGCCAGTTCGCTGAAGTTGGTCTTTCAGTAAGGGTGGGTCAGCCATGTCAGTCTTTTTTATCAGTGTCAGCTGGAAAGGTACTCTTGCTCATCAGTGTGCACATTGTTTTCACCCTTCCATGCTTAGACTTAAGCGTGGATTACAAATTAAAGATGGCACTAACTAACAGAGCAACTAAAGCACCAGTGCCTGGTTCTAACAGAATAAGCTTAGTAGTGAGCACAAGTTAATACGGTATAGGAACTTTTGAGCAGGGCGGCGCTTCTTGCCAGCATTGAACATTGCTACCGTATGCATGAGCCCCGCGAGTGAAACTCAACTTAGGTTGCTGCCGCCACTTCTGCCGTGCCAAACAGGAACCAGATTTCAGCTTCTTGGCGGCAGGGTTGTGAGCAGCAGCGGTATTCTCCGTTACATGTGTTGCGCTTTTTGTGATGTCAGTTCAGGCATCGTGGTGCACGTCACGCCCCGCTTCAGCCAGCGCGGTCTCAGCCTCAGTAGAGGCGACGACGGGCTCTGGTTCAAGCAGTCGCTTAGAAGGCACTGTTAAAAAGCTAAGGCCCTTTCATGAGGGTGAGTGCAGGACCTGACGACGATCCTCGTCGTCAT
Organism: Closterium sp. Naga37s-1; assembly: GCA_947471745.1. Lineage (NCBI taxonomy): Eukaryota > Viridiplantae > Streptophyta > Zygnematophyceae > Desmidiales > Closteriaceae > Closterium > Closterium sp. Naga37s-1. The sequence continues at coordinate 129,335 of CANJKZ010001038.1, forward strand.
CCTCACCGCTGGTGTCAACAGCCATGACGAGGGACTTGAAGGTAGATGCTGGAGCTATGCTTATGATAGCAGCAGGAAGGCGTGGTATGCAAACCCTAGACGAGACCACGAGGAGGAAAACTGGATGAATAAAATGAACTGACTGGGTTGGGGTTGGGTGAGAGCGGCTGGTCGGTGGTTGGGGGTCTGGTGGGGAGGGAGGAAGGGACCAAGCAGGACTCTCCTGGACGATGCACACCTGTGTGGCGCTGTGTGTCACCGCCAGGCAGGCAAAATGCATGTGATACGGGTACAGGTTGCGGGACTGTGGCTGTGGCGACGCGAGCGGTCTTGGCGACGCGCAATTCCGGTGACTCGGGCAAATCGCCGCTAATCGCGGCAGAAATCACATCGGTGAATCTCCCCCCCCCCCCCCCCCTTCCCCCCTCAAAAATCGCATCAGGCTGGTACCCAACACTACTCGTTGTCATCAGGGCGAGTACACCAGGTCGGTCTGAAATATCAGTGTTACACAAAAATTCACTTTTTATTGTAAGGGCGCACAAAAATACAACTCTGTAAAATAAGGGTGAACACCTAAACCCACCCTTATAGTAAAGGCCATAAGGGTGATTTACCCTGATATCAAGAGGCCTGGTTCCCACCTCTTCGCTTCTGCTATGGCGACCCCTAGGGTCCTGCGCTTTGACGCCGAGGGTAGGCCACTCGAGTTCTCGGTGTGGCTCCAGCGTGTGCGCCGCCTCCTAGAGAGTCAGGTTCAGGCAAACGAGTCTTTGTGGGCGCACGCTTCCGGTGACCTTCCTGTGCCCCCCGCCCCTGCACCCTTAGGCGCTGACGCTAGCAATGCAGACAGGGACCGTTATGCACGCCAACGTGCTGTCTTGACAGCGTGGAAGTCGCGTGACGCTGCGGCCTGCATTGCCCTTAGCAGCCTCCTCCCTGTGTCTGAGGAGGCCCACTTCACTCTGGTTCCTACTGCTAGTGAGTTCCTGACCGCGATCAAGGCCCGCTACGCTACTCCCACCATTGTTTCTCTTGGTCGACTTTTCCTCCCGTTCCTGTTTCCTGACCTCGCCTCGTTTGAGCGCTCTGCTGATTTGATCGCTCACCTGCGCTCGCTCGATTCTAGCTACCGCGCTGCCTGCACTGACGCGCAGCTTGCACTGCTCCCTCCCCCTATGGCGATTACGATCTATTTCATCGCCACTAGTCTCCCTGACCGCCTTGCCTCGGTTCGTGACACGCTTCTTCTGAAGCACCCTAGCGAGCTTACTATCGAGGTCCTTGAGTCTTCCCTCAAGGACGTCGAGAGCAACCTCCGCTCGGTAGCCTCCGCCTCTGGTGCTGTGCCCCCTCCACTATTTCGCAGGTGCACTGTCCCTCAGCTGCCCACCTTTACTGCCTCCCTCGCCACTACCGCTACTGACGTGACCGCAGCTTCTGTTATGACTTCTTCGCGGTCTAGGGGTAGGAGTGGCAGGAGGGGCGGTCAGGGTGCGGGCGGAGGCGGCGGAGGTAGCGGAGGTGGCGTGGTGAGCGGCGGTGGCGGCAGTACAGAGGCTGGAGGAGCGCCTCGTACAGCGGCTAGTGGCTCCTCTACTGCAGCTGGTGGAGGTGACGCTCGGGTTCGTCAGGCACCTGCTGGTCCGCCAGCTGCAGGTGCTGGAGTGGCGACTTGGTACCTAGCTCAGCGGCAGCAGCAGCAGCCCCTCCTCTCACAGCAGCCACAGCAGCAGCAGCGGCAGCAGCAGGCTCCAGGGCAGGGGTCAGGACCGCGTCAGCTGTCGCTTGGCGCCGTCCACCCTCCCTGCACCTACCTCATTTAGACAGGTGCTCGCCGAGGCCTCCCCTGTGGCCGCACCCACCCACCAGGTCAGTGCTTTGCTCAGCTCACTGACACACTTCGTGCTGCTTACGGCGTTGACGGCCCTGCCCCTGACTGGCTTCCCCTTGTTCAGTCGTACGGCCCCACTCTGTGGGTCATGTCGGCTTCTCAGTTGCTTGATCTCTTAGGAACTCCGCATGCTATGTATGCTGTTGTTGATTCTAGTGCTTCTGACTCTGTTTACTCGAGTGTTGTTAGCTTAGGTGCTAGACTTGCTGAGGTGCCTGTGGCTAGCGTAGGTACTTGTGTAGACACTAGTCCAGGAGCTGCTCCAGAGGACACTTCGCTGTCTTTCACTCTGGACTACGGAGCTTCGCACTGTTTCTTCCGCGACCACACGACGCTTACTCCGCTTCCTGCGCCGGTCTCAGTGGCACTGGCTGATCCCACTTCGGGACCAGTCACTGCTCGCTACACTACTACGCTTCTATGCCCGGCTGTTCCCTCCGGTTCTCTGACCGGCTTCCACATCCCCTCGTTCTCGAGGAACTTGGTGGGCGTGAGGCCGCTCGTGAGTCAGCACGTGGGTGTGTGGATTGAGCCTTCTGGCGAGACTGCGGTTTGTGTCGACGGGGACACGTACGCGCCTCTGGCCACCTTTACCGCTGAGCTGGGCTCTGGTCTCTACACACTACACACTAGGCCTCGGCAGCAGCAGCAGCTACTGCCCCCGACCACTGTCACTGCCCCCCTCTCACCAGGTTGCCGCTTCTCACCAGGTAGCTGTGTCTGGTCAGGTTCCCGTGTCTGGTCCAGTTGCTGCGTCTTGCTCTTGCTGGTCACTTGCTCACCCCACCGTTCTATGGCACCACCGGATGGGGCACCCGTCCATTCCTCGCCTGCACGCTATGTCTAGTCAGCGTCTTGTCTTAGGCCTCCCGCGAGTCTTGTCGTCGCTGCCTCCTTCGCTTGCACCACCTTGCGGTCCCTGCGTCGAGGGTCGGCTGCGCGCCACCCCTCACTCCTCCTCCCTTTGTCCGGCCACCGAGCCCTTTGAGACTCTCCACTTGGACGTCTGGGGCCCCGCCCCTCGCCCTGGCCCTGAGAGAGAGAGTTTCTTTCTGGTGGTCGTTGATGACTACTCTCGCTACACCACAGTGTTCCCCCTGGCGAAGAAGTCTGAGGTGACTTCTACGCTGATCCGGTGGTTACTTACCACTGCGGACACTCGTGGTCGTCGTGTCAGCTGTCTTCGCTCCGACCGCAGGGGTGAGTTTCGCTCCGGCATTCTCGCTGGATTCTGTCGCGAGCAGGGCATCCGTCAGTCCTGGACGCTTCCAGAGTCCCCACAGCAGAATGGGGTTGCTGAGCGCCGCATAGGCTTGGTCATGGAGATTGCACGCACCTCCATGATTCACGCCCGTGCGCCCCATTTTCTGTGGCCCTACGCGGTTCGGTACGCCGCTCACCAGCTGAACCTCTGGCCACGTGTCTCTCGGCCAGAGGCTTCACCGACCAGTCTTTGGACCGGGTCCCCTGGTGCTACGTCGCGTTTTCGTGTCTGGGGCTGTTTGGCGCTTGTTCGCGACACCTTCGCGGATAAGCTCTCCCCTCGCGCCCTTCCCTATGTCTTCCTTGGTTTCCCCGAGGACTTGTCTGGCTTCACCTTTTACCACCCTCCCCTTCACAAGTTCTTTGACTCCCGCGACGTTCGTTTTGTCGAGTCCGTCCCCTACTACACCCGGTACCCCTGTCGAGGTCTTTCGGTTCCTCCTCCCCCTCTCTTCCTGACTTCCGCCCCCCCCCCCCCCCCCCCCCCCCTGCACCTCCGGTACAGCCCCCCCCCCCCCTAGTCCAGCCCCGTCAGGTGTCTCACACGCTACCCCCCCCCCCCCCCCCCCTCGGTCGCCCCTTAGGTACCGTCCCCTTCCCCACAGTCCTCCTCCCAGCCTACTGCAGACCCTGCGGGAGCAGGTGCTCATGTCGAGGAGCTTGGGGGTGCTACCTCTGGAGGTGTTGGAGTTGGAGCTGAGCCCGTGTCTGCAGGAGGTTCTCGTGTTCAGGGAGCTGGTGTTGGTCGAGCTATCCCTGGAGGTGCTACGACTGGGGGTGCGGGTGCACCCACTGCGGGACCAGGAGAGTCTGGGACTGGTCGTGTTGCTGCTGGTGGTGCTGGCTCTGGGGGTGGTGCGACTGGGTCTTTGGAGAGCGGTCCTAGGGCTACCACCGCCCCGGACACTACTCCTCCCCCCCACCCCTACCCGACCAGGCACCAGGCCCGTGTTCACCGTGTCCGTGAGGAGCAGCTGGAGTTGGAGCGAGAGGAGCGAGAGTTGGAGCGGCAGCAGCTGGAGCTACAACGGCTGGAGGTGCAGTAGCAGGAGCAGCGGTTGCAGCCGGAGCAGGAGCAGCAGCCGCAGCGTCAGCCGCAGCAGCAGGAGCAGCAGCAGGAGCCGCAGCTGGAGGAGCAACCGCAGCAGGATGAGCCGCAACAGGAGCAGCAGGAGCAGCAGCAGCAGCCGCCGTAGCAGGAGCAACAGCAGCATCTGCCGCAACAGGAGCAGCAGCAGCAGCCGCCACCGCAGGAGCAGCTGCAGCAGCCGCCGCAGCAGCAGCAGCCGCCTCATCCGCCTCTTGTCTCTGGCCTTCGAGCCCTCGGTCTCCCCTCTCTCTCTCCTCCCTCCTCTCCATCTCCTCATGTCTACGGTCCCACGTCTCCTCCTCCTAACCCCTCCCCAGCTGTTTTCACTCCTTCTCCGCCTCTGTTGTCCCCTCCTCTTTATCACGCTTGGCCTTCTCGTCGCTCTCCTCGTGCTCGTCCGTCGTCCCTTGTGCCCTTCACTGACCTTCGTACTGTCCTGTTTTGTTCTAGTCCGCCTCGTTCTCTCAGTCTTTTCTTCCTTCTCCTCCTGAGTCAGCCTTCACTGCTTCCCTCTCTACCCCTGTCACTGACTACTACCGCACGTACCGACCTATTCTCTCTCGTGTTCTCAGCTCTCTTATTACGGACCCTCGTGCCTCTCTGTCCTCTGTCTCCGCCCTTACTGTCGCCGTCACTGAGTTCGCCACTACTCGCCGCCTTGACTACGCCACTTGTCTTGTGGCTGCTCCTCCTACCAGTCCTCTGGCCGTCGGGGGTGAGTCTGCCATTGGCTGTGACGCCCTAGAGGACAGAAAGTTTGAGCTGGAGATCTTGGCAGCCGCTTCCCCTCATCTCTGTGCCATGCTGCTCGCCCATGAGGGAGACCCCGACGCCCTTGACATACCTACTCCTCGCACTTACGCTGAGGCAGTGTCAGGGCCTTGGGCCTCTCAGTGGAGAGCTGCCATGGACTCACAGATGGCCTCCTACAGATCCACAGGCACCTACGTCGACGAGGTTCCCCCCCTTGGGGCGAACGTAGTCGATGGCATGTGGATCTTCAGGGTGAAGCGGCCACCGGGATCTCCTCCAGTCTTCAAGGCGCGCTATGTGGCTAGAGGTTTCAGTCAGCGTGAGGGACTTGACTTCTTTCAGACCTTCGCGCCTACCCCGAAGATGACCACTCTTCGGGTGTTACTGCACGTAGCAGCACAGAGAGACTACGAGCTACACTCTCTCGACTTCTCCAATGCCTTCCTTCAGGGTAGCCTACACGAGGAGGTCTGGTTGCGTCGTCCCTCTGCCTTCACTGGCATTTTCCCTCCTGGGACCCAGTGGAGGCTGAGGCGACCGGTCTACGGTCTCCGTCAGGCTCCTCGTGAGTGGCACGACACCCTTCGTTCTACCCTGTCTGACCTCGGTTTCCAGCCGTCTTCTGCTGACCCGTCGCTGTTTGTTCGTCGTGGCTCCACACCGTTCTTTGTACTGGTCTACGTCGACGACCTGGTTTTCGCCACTGCTGACAGGGTTGCTTTGGCTGACGTGAAGCGCGAACTATAGAAGAGACACACGTGCACTGACCTTGGTGAGTTGCGCCACTACCTTGGCCTGCAGATTACCAGGGACAGAGCCGCTCGCACCATTACACTCTCACAGTCACACATGGTGCAGCAGGTCCTTCAGCGGTTTGAGCTTCAGCACTCCACAGTACAGCGCACACCTCTTGCTGTTGACCACAGATTGACTGGACCCTTTCCTGACGAGCCGTTTGAGCCTAGTGGTCCCTACGCAGAGCTTGTGGGCTGCCTCATGTACCTGATGACTCGTACTCACCCAGACCTCGCCTTCCCTTTCAGCATACTTGCTCGCTTTGTTGCGCCAGGGAGACACCGTCCAGTTCACTAGACAGCTGCTGTGAGGGTGGCGAAGTACCTAGCGACGACATTAGGCATGGGGCTGGTTCTTGGAGGGAGACAGTCTGTCGTGCTTACTGGACACTGTGACTCTTCTTACGCTGACGACGCTGAGACTCACAGGTCTATTCAGGGGTACTGCTTCAGCCTGGGCTCTGGAGCTGTTTCGTGGAGGTCCACACGTTCCTCCTCGGTCTTGACCTCTATTGCTAAGGCTGAGATCTACGCTGGAGCCATGGCTGCACAGGAGTTGCGTTGGTTGAACTTCTTGCTCACCGACCTTGGTGAGCGGCCGAGCTCTGCGCCAACCTTGTTCACTGACAACAAGGCGTCGATTCTCCTCTATCGAGAGCCGCGACTGGAGAGCAGAGTGAAGCACATCAACGTCAGGTACTTTCTTCTGCGAGAGTTGCAGAGGCGCGGCAGGCTCGCTTCGACTTTGTGGAGTCCGAGGCCAACACTGCAGACATCTTCACCAAGGCCCTTCCGCCTTGTGACCACCAGAGGTGTTGTGTGCAGTAAGGTCTCGTTGACACAGGTTTCTCGCCTTGCTTAGTCTTGAGTTCTCTGCTTGCTTTGTTTGTTTGCTTCATATAGACCTTTGTGAACTCTTGAACTGGCCTTGTAGCTCTTTTGCTTGTGCTCAGAGTGTGTGGTGACATTGTGATCCACCCTGAGCTTTGTTGCTTTGTGACTGGTCTTGTGACCGTACGTTGTTGGTTTTGCTTGACACCCCTCACTTAGGCTATGGGGGTGTGTCAGATGTTATAGTCTTAGTGATGTGTGTCATATGGGGTACAACAGTTAGGGTTAGGTTTATGTACCCCAACCAACCTTAGTGAACACAACCATTCCGTTCTTGACACTTATGTACATGCAAGGTATACACACACATTTTGCGAAACACAACGCGTTCCATCAGTCAGATGATCGGGTTACCGCACCGGAACGCGATCCAGGAGTCAAGCAATGCGTCTTACCATACCGAAACGCATGGTACAAGCTAGAACCATGGACTTCGTTTCCGAGTGTGAATTGCACCGAACATTTTTTTTGCATTCACGAGGAGCCGTAGCGCCTGCGAAGTCATTATGCGCGACACCGCCAATCAACAATCCCAACTCACAACTCCTCACCTCCTACCAACTCTCAAGCATTCCCACATATTCAACATCTGTCTGGTTGAACTGACTGCCTTTGCTATTTGTTATGAATGAACTTGCAGAGTGCGCAGAATATCGAATAACGAGAATGAGAATTACAGAATGCCGATACAATGAGAATGCCGAGGCCTAAATAGGGGAAATCCTAGCTAGGCGGGGAGGTTGGGCGAGGATGGCTCGGTGATGGTTGCGATTGGTGCGGAGGCGACTCGGGAGTGGTTCGGTGCGACGAAATAGGAAGAACAGGTTCGTCGCGTGACCCTCGGGATGTCCTCGCTAATAACTGGCTACAGTAAGGAATTCTAATTCCTTACACTCTTCCACCTTCCAAATAAGCCTTCCCTGTACGTAGACGAGTCTCGCAATAAGGAGCATGCCGTTGATCTGCAGTCAAAACGAATCCGACGGCTGAAAGTGCCTTGGACGAATTTGTAGAAAGGGTTGGAATGTCGACCGTCGATGCAGTCAGATATCGATCTGACGGACGTGGATGAACTGGGCCAATTCGAATTGAAGGTTGGAAACAGGGCCGTTGATGAAATCGAAGTTCGATCTGACGGTCGAAAGCTGACGCGATTTTGGAGGGAACAGTCTGACGCGAGATTCAATCGCGGCTGCTCAGGAACGTTGTGTTAGAATCCAGAATAGAACGAGAATGAATGAAACTAGGTAGGAGGGGGATACAAGTAGGAAACCCTAACAAAGCTGTACCCCCTAAGGCTAAACCCACTATAGCCTACACAATATGAACATATAATGTTTGACACACCCCCATAGGCTAAGTGGGAGACAACCAGATGGTCACAAGACCAATCAAAGCAAAGCAAAGCAAGCTCAGGGTGGATCTCAAGGAAACCACACAAATTCTGAGCACAAGCAAGTGGTCACAAGTCCAGTTCACATGCAGGTTGATAGTATAACAAGAGATACAGTGATCACAACCTAGCAAGAGTAAACAAGCAGGTATATATATAGAGATCACAGTACAAGCAGAGTCAAGAAGTAAGCAAGTGAGGCCCAGTAGGCACGAGGCCTAGAACAGTACAGAAGCGCTGACGGTCACAAGGCTGAAGCGCCTTGGTGAACACATCAGCAGTGTTGGCCCGAGTGGCCACGTAACGCAGACGAAGCTGACCGCGCTGCTGCAGCTCTCGAGCAAGGAAGTAGCGCAGAGCGATATGCTTCGTTCTGTGCTCCGGTCTGTGCTCCTCACACAAGGCAATGGCAGCCTTGTTGTCGACGTACAGCACTGGAGGAGAACGAGGCCGCTCTCCCAAGTCGGTCAGCAGGTAGGTGAGCCAGCGTAACTCCTGTGCAGCCATGGCTGTGGCGTAGATCTCAGCCTCACAACTGGAGCTGAGAACAGAAGACGAGCGTGTAGAACGCCAAGAAACTGAACCAGAGCCAAGGCTGAAGGTGTAACCCTGAGACGACCGCTGAGTAGCCTGGTCGTCAGCCCAAGACGCGTCTGAGTGCCCAGTGAGTACAACTCGGTCTCGTCCTCCAAGCACTAGCCCCATGCCCGACGTACTGCACAAGTAGCGCAACACCCTCTTAGCGGCATCCATGTGCTCCTTCCGGTGACGGCCAGGAGCGACATAGCGTGCAAGGATGCTAAGAGGGTATGCAAGGTCAGGTCGAGTGCAGGTCATCAGGTACATGAGGCAGCCCACAAGCTCTGGATACGGGCCACTCGGCTCTACGGACTCATCCGAAGGCAGAGCTGAGAGCGAGTGACCGGTAGGCAGAGGAGTGGGCTGAGGCGAGGAGTACGTGAAGCGGAAGCGCTGAAGGACCTGCTGCACCATGTGTGACTGAGTCAAGGTGATGGTGCGCCGTGCTCTGTCCCGGGTGATCCGCAAGCCAAGATAGCTTGTCAGTTCACCCAGGTCTGTGCACGTGTGTCTCTTCTGCAGCTCCGACTTCACGTGGGCGAGTGCCGCAGTGTCTGCAGTGGCAAAGACCAAGTCGTCGACGTACACGAGGATGTAGAACGGCGGCAGCGAGGTGTCTGTGCGTAGAAACAGCGACGGGTCAGCAGTAGAAGGAGCGAACCCAAGAGCCGCAAATGTAGTCCTCAGTGTGTCGTGCCACTCACGTGGCGCCTGTCGGAGACCGTAGACAGGACGCCGGAGGCTCCACTGGGTACCAGGAGGGAACGACCCAGTGAAGCCAGGTGGGCGGCGCAGCCAGATCTCCTCGTGCAGGCTGCCCTGTAGGAAAGCAGTGCTGAAGTCAAGAGAGTGGAGCTCGTAGTCACGCTGATCGGCGACGTGCAGCAGAACCCGAAGAGTGGTCATCTTCGGGGTCGGGGAGAAGGTCTGGAAGAACTCAACTCCCTCTCGCTGACTGAAGCCTCGTGCAACGTAACGCGCCTTGAAGACAGGCGGAGAACCCGGCGGCCGCTTCACCCTGAAAATCCACATGCCACTGACGATGTTCGCCCCAGGTGGGGGAACCTCGTCGACGTAGGTGCCTGTGGACTTCCAGGAAGCCATCTCTGCGTCCATGGCTGTCTGCCACTGAGAGGAGTAGGGACCCTCTATCGCCTCTGCGTAAGAGCGCGGAGTCGGGATGTCTGGTGCATCCGGGTCTCCCTCAAGGGCAACTAGCATGGACACGAGATGAGGTAAAGCAGCGGCAAAGCACTCAAACTCCTCCTGCCTGTCCTCAAGGACGTCCGTGCCAAGAGCACACTCACCCCCGACAGACGGAGGACAGACAGACTCAGACTCAGCAACTAGGCTAGCGGCGTAGTCTAGATGACAAGTGGCAGCAAAGTCGACAAGCTCGGCAACTAAGGCAGACGCAGCAGTGGACTCAAAGGAAGGGTCAGTGACAACAGTAGCCAGGAGACGCGTGACAGTAGGACTGGCAGCACGAAGAGAGTCAGACTCAGGGTCAGCAAGAGTAGGAAGAGAGGACGCAGGAGGAGCCGAGAGAGGGACACGCTGGGGAGCAGTGGAAGGACGAAGCGCCATCTGGTGAGTGCCTGGGACAGCAGGAGGACGCTAATGCGGGACGCGACGACCAGTGTGGCAGCACGAACAGGCGACGCTCGACGAGACTCAGGCGACGCAGGACGAGACTCAGGCTCACGACGCTCCGTAAGACCTCCAGTCGGACCAGTGTAAGGAGAAGGACCAGGGAGAGGGGAGGCAGACGGTAACTGTGACTGCGACTGGACAGACGGAGGACACTCTAAGGAGGGAGGAGGACAAGGAGGCGGAGGCTGACCAAGAACCTGCTGAAGGAGCGGAACGAAGTACGGCCGCGGCCGCGCAGCGTCTCCAGAACCAGCAGAGACACCAGCGCCAGGGTCCTCAGCACCAGCAGCAGCTCCACCTCCAGGGTCCTCAGCACCAGCAGCAGCTCCGACTCCAGGGTCCGCAGCACCAGCAGCAACTCCAACGCCCGGGTCCGCAGCACCAGCAGCAGCTCCAACGCCCGGGTCCTCAGCACCAGCAGCTCCAACTCCAGAGTCCGCAGCACCAGCAGCACCTCCAGAAGCCCCAGCACCAGCAGCACCTCCAGCAGCTCCAGCAGCACCAGCAGTACCACCAGCACCAGCAGCACCTCCAGCAGCGTCAGCAGCACCAGCAGCTCCAGCACCAGCAGCACCTCCAGCAGCGCCAGAAGCACCGCCAGCAGTAGAACCTCCAGCGGCTGGGTCCGCGACACTAGGAGCGCCACTACGAAGACTGCAGCGCCGTGCGTACCACTCTCGGAGTCGCTGGGGAGAGGGCAGCTCCCGCCTAGGAGGGGAAGCACTAGCACCAGCTCCAGCAGTACTCCTGGCTCCAGAAGCACCTCTCCTGAGGCTGCAGTACTGTAAGTACCACTCACGCAGCTGCTGCGAGGAGAGAGCTCCTCCAGGTGTAGCACTCCCAGGCTCAGTACCTCCAGACTCAGCACCCCCAGACTCAGCACCCGCAGGCTCCGCACCCCCAGGCTCAGCACCCCCAGACTCCGCAACCCCAGGCTCCGCACCCCCAGACTCCGCAACCCCAGGCTCCGCACCCCCAGGCTCCGCACCCCCAGGCTCCGCACGCTCAGGCTCAGCACCCTCAGGCTCAGCACCCCTAGCAGGACGAGAGTCGACAGCTACCTCGACAGGCTCAACCGGGTCTACCTGGGACACACCTGAGGGAGCGGCACCCTGAGGGGGGAGGGGGTCTACCACAGCAGCACCTGGCGTGAGGAAGAGAGGCGGGGGGGGAAGCGGGGCAGTGCGGTAGGGGAAGAGGCGGTAGTAGGGGACGGACTCGTCGAAAGTGACCTCCTGAGAAGGCAGGACACGGCGCGAGGTGGGGTGGTAAAACTGCCAACCAGACGCGTCCGGGACAAAGCCAAGGAAGACACAAGGAACAGCGCGGGAGGAGAGCTTGTCCGCGGACGTATCGCGAACAAAGGCTCGAGATCCCCAGACCCGAAAGCGTGACGCATCGCCAACCTCTCCTGTCCAACGCAGTGTCGGCGAAGTCTCTGGAACGGAGACACGGGGCCAGAGGTTGAGCTGATGCGCAGCGTATCGGACTGCAAACGACCACAGAAAGTGGGGGGCAGCCGCATGGATCAAGGAGGTACGAGCGACCTCCATGACCAAGCCAATGCGGCGCTCAGCAACCCCATTCTGCTGTGGAGAGGCTGGAAGCGTGAACGACTGGCGGATGCCGTGCTCCGCACAGTAGGCTGCCAAGAGGTCGGAGGAGAACTCACCACCTCTGTCAGAGTGCAAGCGCAGGACAGGAAAGTCCGAGTGGAAACGCTCGCTGAGCTGGAGACGAGAAGCGCTGATCCAAGGGATCAAAACATCAGGGACCTCACCCTTGGTGCGCAAGGGGAAGACCGTGGTGTAGCGCGAATAGTCGTCAACAACTATCAAGAAGTACCTCTCCTGACCCTGACCACGGACGCGGGCTGGGCCCCACACGTCCATGTGGAGCGTCTGCAAGGGAGCAGTCGTCGGGGGAAACGAGGAGGAGTGAGGAGCGGCGCGCTGCCGTCCCTCGACACAGGGAAGACAGGGAGGAGCAGGCGAGGGTGGGAGGGGAGGGAGAACCCTGGGAAGACCAGAGACAACGTACCGTTTGTGCATGGCACGAAGGCGCTGCACGGACGGGTGACCAAGTCGGTGGTGCCAGAGGACGGTCTCGTGCGCCAGAGAGCGACACGAGCAGGGGGCCGACAGCTGACCTGACGCAGACGCAGACGCAGCTACCTGAGGGGACTCAGTGGTCAGGGTGTACAGGTCGGACCCCGGCTGCCGAGTGAAGGTAGCCAGGTGACGGCCCGTCCGAGCACACGTGCAGTGTGTCACGCGCTCGTAGGCAGGGGTGAACTGGTGAACACCCCCGTCCTGGAGCGCACAACCCGCCACCAAGTTCGTAGAGAACGAGGGGAGGTGGAGTCCTGACAGTGTGCCCGACGGGACCGCAGGACAAGGAAGGACAGTGGAGGAGGTCGCAATGACCGGACCCCCAGAGGGGTCAGCGAGGGAGACAGCAACTGGCCGAGCAAGCGGCTCAAGGGCAGTGCGGTCACGAAAGAAACAGCGAGAAGCACCTGAGTCCAGAGTGAAGGTGTGCAGTGCCTCAGTCGACTCAGTACCAGGGGGCGCAGACTCACTAGCACCTAGAGCAGCAGCCTCACCAGCACCTGGGGTAGCAGACACACGAGTACCGGGAGTGGTAGCCTCACCAGCACCTAGGGCAACAGACGCACTAGCACCTAGAGCGGCAGCCTCACTCACAGGACACGGCAGCTGCACCTGTCCACTACCAGAAGCTCCCGAACGACGCACTCCAGAGCGACTACCACTACGGCCACCCCGACAGCCCCAACTGGCGTACCACTCACGAAGCTGCTGGGGCGAAAGAGGACACGGCAGCTGCACCTGTCCACTACCAGAAGCTCCCGACCGACCCACTCCAGAGCGACTACCACTACGGCCACCCCGACAGCCCCAACTAGCGTACCACGCACGAAGCTGCTGGGGCGAAAGAGGACACGGCAGCTGCACCTGTCCACTACCAGAAGCTCCCGACCGACCCACTCCAGAGCGACTACCACTACGGCCACCCCGACAGCCCCAACTAGCGTACCACTCACGAAGCTGCTGGGGCGTGAGGGACTCACGCGCACGGCCCTGGAGCTGCATCTGGCCACGCCAGAAGCAGCAATAGTAGCAGTAGCGGGAGTAACAGCAGTAACAGCAGGAGCAGTAGCAGTGGGAGTAGAAAAGGCAGTAGCAGCAGTAGCAGCGGTAGCAGTGCTGGCAGGGCAATGCTCACCAGTGGTCGGCGCGGCAGGCGCAAGACGGTGGCGACAGCGGGGCCGCTACAACTGCAGGGCGGGGCCGGGCCGCAGCAGGGAGCTCCGCGGCAGCTGCTGCACGGTGAGGCCGGGCCGCGACGGCAGCTGCTCCAGGTGCCAGGGGCGGCTGCTGCAGTGGCGGCTGCTCCAGGGGCCAGGGGCGGCTGCTGCAGCGGTGGTTGCTCCAGGGGCCAGGGGCGGCTGCTGCAGGGGCGGCTGCTCCAGGGGCGAGGGGCGGCTCCTGCAGTGGCGGCTGCTCCAGTGGCCAGGGGCAGCTGCTGCAGGGGCGGCTGCTCCAGAGGCCAGGCGCGGATTAGGTCAGGGCGACGCGGCGAGCAGGGCGACCCGGCGGGCAGGTGGCGACGCCGCGGGCAGGGCGACGTGGCGGGAAGGTGACGACGCCGCGGGCAGGGCGACGCGGCGAGCAGGTGACGACGCCGCGAGCAGGGCGACGCGGCGGGCAGGGCGACGCGGCGAGCAGGTGACGACGCCGCGAGCAGGGCGACGCCGCGAGCAGGTGGCGACGCCGCGGGCAGGGCGACGCGGCGAGCAGGTGACGACGCCGCGGGCAGGCGACGACGCCGCGGGCAGGCGACGACGCCGCGGGCAGGCGACGACGTCGCGGGCAGGGGCTACGTCGCGGGCAGGCGACGACGCCGCAGGCAGGCGACGACGCCGCGGGCAGGCGACGACGCCGCGGGCAGGCGACGACGCCGCGGGCAGGGGCTACGTCGCGGGCATGTGACGACGCCGCGGGCAGGCGGCGACGCCGCGGGCAGGGCGACGCGGCGGGCGGCGAGAGCCTGCAGGGGCGGCGCGCGGTCGGGCAGAGGCTGCGCGCGGGCCTGACGAGTCTGCAGGGGCGGCTCTCGGGCCTGACGGGCCTGCAGAGGCGGCTCGGGGGGGGCCTGACGGGTCTGCAGAGGCGGCTCAGGGGCCTGACGGACCTGCAGGGGCGGCTCGAGGGCGCACGAGGGCGCTCGAGGGCGCACGAGGGCGCACGAGGGCGCACGAGGGCGCACGAGGGCGCACGAGGGCGCACGAGGGCGCACGAAGGCGCACGAGGGCGCACGAGGGCGCACGAAGGCGCACGAAGGCGCACTAGCAGAGAAAGGCGCACGAGGGCGCACGAGGGCACACGAGGGCGCACGAGGGCGCACGAAGGCGCACTAGCAGAGAAAGGCGCATGAGGGCGCACGTAAGGTAGGGCGCACGAGGGCGCTTCTAGCGGAATAGTGGGCCCATAGTAGAAAGCGGTCCTAGGTAGCAACCTAGGCTCGTGATACCATGTTAGAATCCAGAATAGAACGAGAATGAATGAAACTAGGTAGGAGGGGGATACAAGTAGGAAACCCTAACAAAGCTGTACCCCCTAAGGCTAAACCCACTATAGCCTACACAATATGAACATATAATGTTTGACACGTTGATTTCAAGGTCGCGATCGTAGCCGTCTGTCGTGCTGCTGCATTCTGACAAGGTCAGAAATCGTGCCGAGAAGACGCCAAGGAAAACAGTGCAGCGCATTTTCTCCCCCCTTCCAAGAAAACACACCAAAATGTTTCCCGCAGCTGAACCAAAATGGAAAACCAGCAAAAGCCAGGTGTTAAGTCCCACGAAGAAGAACGTCGAGCGTAGAAGTCCAGGTGCAATTGCGTCGGTGTGGAAATTCGATGACGAAACCAGGTATTACGTGCCCCAAAATTCCCAAGGGCGAACCAGTCGAAGTAGACCAGAAACCGCGGCGGAAAATCCATGTTACTCGAACTGAACAATTTTGTCTTCACGTTGCCAGAATCAGCTGATATCTTCAGCAGTTGCAGCTGGCAGCACCTGACGTGGCGAATGTAACTTGTTTGTCGTGGGCGGGTCGAGTTGAGCGGGTTGTCGTTAGTAGAGTTGGAACGGAGCGTCCTGAAATCCTCTGGCCGTGAAATCAGGGGTGGGGCGAAAACTCGATCACAGAGGCGATTAGTCGCGAAGTCGAATACGAGCGATGGCGATAGTCGTTGCAGCAGTAACCAAATTGAATGTCACTCCGGTCGAAATTGTCGAACGCGATCCAGTATCAGATGATGTCAGCACCTTCGGCAGATTTGTCCAGACTCGCCGAGCTTTTTGTCGTAATGCGCCGAGGGCTCCTGGGCAGAGATGAAAATTTGCAGCTGTCTCTCCCACCCCTTCACTGTTGATGCCGCCTTCTTCAGTTCGTCGTAAGTCGTTCGTACCCCTTGAAAGTCCGTGTAAATCTCGCGGTGTTGCCCCACTTCGTTGCCGCGCGCGTTTAACCAAACTCCAAAGTACTCCCACGAAATTGTCGGCGCTTCTCGCCGTAAAACCTGTAAGTCCCCACGTAAAACTCCGAAATTGTCGGTCGAAAACACAGCCCCGTAAATCCGCAGTTGCAGTTGCAGTTCGCCTCCGAAAATCTCGGACGTGCTATAGCCGCCCACTCGGTCACCATCAGTTTCCTTCGGTTTACCCGACCCCAGCATGTGGGTACAATCGAGAACCGGGGACTGCCATGGGTTATTCCGAGACCGAATTTCACGGAACCTAGTGGCATCAATGCCGTTGACTTCGTAGTCGAAAACTGCTTCCGCCGATGTTGCTTAACAAAATAACCTGTTGCTCCCACAGAGAAGTCCCTGAAGCTACAACTGCTCCCACGCTCCCTTTTTCTGAAGAATTTCCCGAGGTGTGCGTTTAAACACCGAGGGTCCTAGGCATCCTTGCCGCTGTGTTTCTTGCCAGGCAACTTCGAAAAGTGCCCTTCAGGCGAAGTCCCCCAACGGCTCAACCGCACTCCAAGAAGCGAAGAAATACCCACAGCTTCATAATTTTTTGGTCGTTTCACCCCCCGACAATTCCGCTTCCCGCCGTTCACCCAGCGTCCGCTTTTGTCGGATGGGGTATAGTCGGTGTTGCCCGCGCGAACCCGGCCACGGTGGAGGGGCAAAGTCTATCGGAGTCGGGGTAGCCTTAGTAAAAAGGGATCCATGCCCAACCGCTTTGCAGCCCACCGTGCCCGTCACGCCACTAAACTCCACAGCTCCCGGTCCCAGCTTCGCCGCTGCGCCGTCACCTCGTGTAGACGCCCGGGTCAAGGAGAAACCAGCGAACTGCACCAGTATTGTCCTTGCGGCGCCCCGGTTTTTTCGCGT
The DNA here is from genome assembly GCA_947471745.1 of Closterium sp. Naga37s-1. Classification (NCBI taxonomy): domain Eukaryota; kingdom Viridiplantae; phylum Streptophyta; class Zygnematophyceae; order Desmidiales; family Closteriaceae; genus Closterium; species Closterium sp. Naga37s-1. The sequence continues at coordinate 146,077 of CANJKZ010001038.1, forward strand.
GCTGTTTCACCCAGCCCGCTTTTGTCGGAGCAGAACAGTGCCGCAACTCCCTTTTTTTTTTGTTTTTTTCTGTACAGCTGTCGAACGAGCACCAACCCAGGTGCCTTTAACCAGCGCAGGGTAGGCCCATGTTCACCCCCGTTATTCGGCCAAGTAAGTTGACTGCATGAGTCAGAACTAAAACTTGGTGGGGATGGTGAGGTTCGGGCGACGGAAGGTCACAGATCGTTCACACCGGCTTTTAACCTGCCCTTCGCGCCGTTCTTTAACCCCCGCTTAGCCGTCGGGTAGTTTCTTCCCGTGTGTCCCGGCGGCCTGTACCACACTCCGAAATTGTCGGCGTAGCACCTTGAACACCGTTTAATCGTGGGCTGCTGCGGCTGTCCCCGAAAACGGCTTCCATGAACGGGAAAACCGATCTCGAAATTGTCGAACAGCTGGCAAACAGCTCCAGGCACGCAGTGTCAAACGAGTGTTTTTCAGGTGTTCAGTCCCGATATGCCCTCGCGCCTGCGCCCCACTCCGCTTAGTGCGATAAAGCCACACGCTTTTTGTTGCAGCCCGTAAGTGTCGGCGGGTCTAAAGTTCCCGTTTGTCCACGTGCACTCCTGCCGAAATACTCGATGACGCACCCGCCATGCAGTAAAAGCCGCTGCACTTCAGGTCGGGCGGGACGACAGTTGACCCCGCATAATTCGGGCAATTCGCGTGTCGTCTCTCCTCGCCACCGACATTTTCGGACGCAAAACACCATTTGCGCCTGGCGAGTTCCCCAGCCGACATTTTCTCCACAGATGCTCCGAAATTGTCGCCCTTGCTGACGCAGACTCCTTTTCGCCAACTGCCGAAGATCCTTCCGCAGATCTCGCGCACAAGATGACGGCGAGCCACCGTCGTCACTCGTCGCGTGAGGACGATCCCGAAATCTTCGCGCAACTGTTGACGCAGATCTGCCGACGCCAGCTGCCAAACATGATGACGAAGTCGAGGCCGTTCATGCAGATGCCGACGCAGGTCCGCTGACGCCAGCTGCCACACGAATAAACCTCCGAAATCGTCGGAAATCGCAGCGGAAATTACTCACTTTATGTCGCGACAGCTACTGCTGCCCGTTGCCCGGGGGGAGGGAGGTCACGGTCGATCGCGACCGTTCGAGGCAAGGATCCGGCGGTGCCGAGGAGTGCACGATAAATCCATGGCCGCGAAGAGCAACTAACCCGTTCTCTTGGCCGGCCTAGGCAACTCCTGGACCCCAGGACATCCTTCCTCGTCCCCCCCCCGAGGGGTATTACACTCTAAAAAGCGGGGTGAGCTAGGAAAGTAGCTCTGATACCAGGTGTTATGAATAAACTTGCAGAGTGCGCAGAATATCGAATAACGAGAATGAGAATTACAGAATGCCGATACAATGAGAATGCCGAGGCCTAAATAGGGGAAATCCTAGCTAGGCGGGGAGGTTGGGCGAGGATGGCTCGGTGATGGTTGCGATTGGTGCGGAGGCGACTCGGGAGTGGTTCGGTGCGACGAAATAGGAAGAACAGGTTCGTCGCGTGACCCTCGGGATGTCCTCGCTAATAACTGGCTACAGTAAGGAATTCTAATTCCTTACACTATTTCGAGATTTGTAACCTCTCCAGTTTCTTGTTACGAGAACGAAAGTGCAGATTCTCTGAAGTTTTTCACGCTGCATCTTCGAGCTCCTTGCGTTTGTCTGTCATTTTAAAACCAGAGGGCCAAGAAGGCCTAGTACAAGCTATGAGGGCTTGTTCGTATTTTTGACACCAGTGTCATTTGGCTATTTTGATACTACCAACATAGTTGGCATGGTGTCAAAATTTAACAGAATGGTGGCCAGTAAAATGAGTCGGACACCCTCAGACTTTGACAAAGTCAATAATTACGAGCCAGCCAGAATCGTCGCAACAAACAACCCCATCACCCCTAGCGCCCAGTCAAGACACACCGTTTCCTACGTCAAACCTACAGCTAGTTGAGAACTTCGTTGGCTTCGACGTGCACAAATCAGCTGAATACACTAGGAGGACCCAACTAATCAGCTGCGTCGTTGATGATCCTACGTGCGCTTCGAGTTGACACTGATGCTATAGTGATCGACACGCATAATCACTAGCACTTTGGGCTGACACGCATAGCCACCTGGTGTCAAAACTACGGACAGGATTTGAGCCCCTTGCGCTAGTAAAATCTCTACCTTGGACACTAAAATCCCAGCAGTCGCTTTGGGCCGTTGATCTCCAAGGGCGCGCCGCTTATCTGTCTGAGATCCCTTGAAGCGACAACGGCTGCTTAAAATCGGCATCGCGAGTGACGGAAACATTATCCGCGGCCGCGGTCACACCTAACAGCCGGATCAGCGGCGACATCGCCGACAAAAGCGCGAAGACAATGCAATCGCAGCGACAACGCAATCGCAGCGACAGCGCAAGCACAACGCAAGCACCGTGCGACACCGGCGGCATCACGAGTAGCGGCGACGCTGGCGCGGCGACGTCCTTGGCAGGCAACATGAAGAGCATCAGCATCGGTGTCATGGTTTTGCGCGGCACCCCGGCGGTTGTGGCGCGATGCTCTGGCTTCGTGCTCGCTGCACTGGCTGCTTTCATGCTCTCATGTATGATGCTCTTCTGCTCTCACTACCACTATGGCATTTTGATACTCTCATGCTCTCACTTTACTCTCGTGGTCTCACTCTTCTCTCAAGCTATTACTATAATTAACATGCTCTCACTATTCTCTCATGCTTATTTGCTCACTATCACTTTATGCCGTCATTGTATTCTCAGATGCTCACTCCCACTGTTCTCTGATGCTCTCGGTGTCATATGCCCTCACTGTATTATGATAATGTGTTCATGCCCTCTGTATTCTGATTCTTTCACCATACGCACGTGCTCTCACTATACTCTGGCGTGCTCTGAGGTTTTCCCCCACTTTCTTCCTCTCCATTTCCCGCTTTCCCCATTGAAAAAAAAAGGTAAAATTTTTACGCAAGCTGATCAGGGCTGCCCTTTGCTTATCATTCCATCCTCCTCCCCCCGCTGCCCTCCCAACGCCTTCCCCCTTCCTCTTCCCCCCACGTACCCGCTCTCAGCATGTGCGCCCAGGGCTGCTGCTGTCATTCTGCAACCTGCAAGTAAGCTTGTACAGAAGAACACGAGTTCGAGTCGAATATATTGTAAAAAAAAAGCCTTGCAAGCAGTGTCTGATTTCGTATTTTCTCCGCCTAGGAGATTTCAAATCAATTTAGATTGTATTTTTTTTCTTCTCCTTCCGTCATCGATCTTTCCTTTTGTCGATGTTCTTTCCGTTCCTTTCCACATGATTTCCGTTCGTCTCCTCGCACCTGTTCCTCTCCTCCTTTCTGTTCCTCTCTTCATATCTCTCCCTTTTTTGAAATCTCGTTTCTGATTCAAATCTTGGCCCCGTTCCTCCTTGAAAATCTCGGTTCCCAACCCCTCATTTCGCATCCCCTGCACCCATTCTTCCCTCACACAACATGTGATATTAAGGGCTGTAGTGCGAACAGCACGTGTGACATGTCTAGTGTGACCTGTATTTGTGACTCTGGTTTCATGCTTCAGTCGGACGCCAGGACGTGCGTTGGTAGGTGCTGAGTGTTGTGCCGCTGGGTTCAAATGCTAATGTGTACTTCATGATCGTGCAGCTGTGCTCTGCCTCTTGCATCTGCTGGTACATTTTGTCGCACTATATTCTCACCCCTTCTTTCACATCCCTTTGCTTTTGGTAAAATCCTTCCCCCCCCCCCCCCCTTTCCTGATAGTATCTTACGTCGTACCGCCGCTATATTCACGTCCCCTCCAAACCCCCCCTCCTTTCTACTCGGCCTCTGCCCTCACCCAGATGCTTGCCTCCTAAAGGGCTGTGGTGCGAACAGCACCTATGTCAAGACCATTGGAGTGGCCTCCTGTGTGTGTGACTCTGGCTTCGTGCTGCAGGCTGACGGCAGGACGTGCATTGGTAGGTGCTGGGTGTTGTGCCACAGTGATCACATGCTGCTGTGTGCTTAATGATTTCCTCATGCAACGGTCGGTCCTGTTTGCTTAATTTCTTTACCTCTCTTTTTGCATCCCTTTTCAAAAGGTCGTTTTGGTGCAATCATGGCCCTTACCACCTTACCACGCATGCTCCTCTTGACAGAATCACATTTTCCACCACCCTACCTTCTACGTCCCTTCCACCCCACCTCTCCCTCTCCTCCCCCTCTTCCCCCACCCAAATGCCTGCAAGATTCAGGGCTGTGGTGCGAACAGCACCCGCGTCAAGAACGATGGAGTGCCCTCCTGTGTTTGCAACTCTGGCTTCGTGCTGCAGGCTGATGGCAGGACGTGCATCGGTACGTGTTGAGTGCTATACCTCTCTGTTCAATGGTAGCTGTTGGCTGCCTCCAGCATGAGTCAGTCGATCCTGTCAATGCAGAGTTGTCTCACACACCCTTTCACGTCCCAACTTGAAAAGAAATGAAAGTCCGACTTTTGGTCTCGCCTTTTGTCACAAAGTTCTGATCCCTCTATCCCTCATTCAACGTCTCCTCTACCCCTCATTTCTCATCTCCTCCATATGTTCCCCCTCCCAGATGCCTGCAAAATCTAAGGCTGTGGTACTTACAGCAGCTGTGTCAAGACCGATGGAGTGGCCTCCTGTGTTTCTGACTCTGGTTTCGTGCTGCAGTCGGATGGCAGGACGTGCATCGGGAAGTGCTGAGTGTTGTGACTCTGTGCTCAAGGTCTGCTCTGCGCGTGTTGATCTACCTCATGCATCTGTGAGCTGCTTCTAGCATGTGGTACTTTTCCTGGGATCGCATAATATCTTCAGATCTCCTATTGCATCATCTTTTAGAAATCAGTTTCTGGTGGCCCCCACTCTCCCGGCAGAATCGGGACTCCCACCATCCCTTGTTTCATGTCCTCTCCCACCCTGCTCTCCCCTCTCCTCCGCCTTCTCTCAGATGCCTGCAGGGTTCTGCGTTGTGGCTCATACAGCCGCTGTGTCAAGACCAATGGAGTGGCGTCTTGTGTTTGCTACACTGGTTACGTGCTGCAGTCAGATGGCAGGACGTGCAAGTAGTCCGCAGGAGGTGGGTGATATTATGCTGCTTCCAGTGCCAATGCTTACACTGATGTTATACGTCCCTAACACCTCGTTTGAAACACCTCGTTCCCCTCACCGAGATGCATACGGGGACGTGAGCTGGTGTAAGAACAGGCACTGTTTCAATGGGTGTAGCGCTTACCGATGACCCAGGCTAAATGGCTTATCTATTTATCCTCTCTTGCACCCTTAGTCCTATGCCTGAGACGTCTCATTTTATCTCTCACTCCCTCACACCCTTTCCAATCCGTTTCTCATCCCTCTCCTTCCAACAGGCAAGCCACCTCTGGAATAGTCACTCTCTTATGTCAACAAAACTCTTTATGGATTGTGGCAGATTCCTTTAAGTCTATAGTAGGGGACTAGGGTCTATCTTTCACCTTTTGGTTGGCTAGTTTTGGCACCAATTCACAACTTATGCATACAGACATAAATTCTTCTTTCCCCTCCTCTTGCTTTGTTCGGCACTTTATTTTATATTATTTTTTATTTCTATTATTGTATTTTCTTGTGTGCAATTTGTTGAAGTGGTTGAGTGAAACCCGATGGTTATTGAAACTTGATTATGACCAGTGGAGGTGTATCATTATAATGTGCGAGCTTTCAGGAAAGGTCTCAATCAGTGCCGCCCCCTAAAATTTAAAACATTACCTACCCTGACTAAAATTCACCCTGATTTTTCAGTGCTGTGTGTTAAAGCCCGAGTACCACATGGATGTTTCAGTCGCGAACATTCTTGCTGCAGTGCCTAAGATGGGCGAGGGGTGAGGCAGCAAATGGGTATTCGCTTAAATGCACCAGACTCACTTGATGCTGTGCCTCGGTTTGGTGAAACGAATGCAACAGCTGAATAGCTTGGGAGTCATCACGCCCTCTGCCCCTACGCCTCTTAAACCTAGCGGACTAGGCCTTAGATCCGTCCTCCTGTGGCTCAGATCCGCCCTCTCGCAGACCCGATCTGCCCTCCCGCGGTTTCGATCCGCCCTCCCGCAGACCCGATCTGCCCTCTCGCGGCCTTACTCTGCACTACAGCAACTCCCCTCCCTCCTCTTGCTCGCCGCTGCACCTCTCGTCACGCCTCGCCGCGGACGAGCTGCACGTAGCCGCGGAAGTCGGACGCGCCATCGTGGACCCGACCCATACGCAGTCGCGGGTGACCAGCGTGTCGTCGCGGACAGCCCGCCGCCGCAGACGACTATCAACCCGTCGCGGACAGCCGTGCAGCGGTTAACGACATGTGCGCCACCGCGGACGGCCGGCGTGCAGCCGCGGACGACGAGCGCGTCGCCGCGGACGGCTGACACACGACCGCGGATGACGAGCGCGCCGCCGCGGACGGCCGACACGAAGCCATGGACGATGGGCGCGCCGCCGTGGACGGCCAACATGCAGCCGCGCATGCCTAGCCCGTCGTCGCGGAAGGCCTGTGCGTAGCTGCAGCCGACCAGCGCGCAACCGCCCCTGACGTGCGCCCAATTCAGGCACGCACCTCCAGCACGCGCCCTACCCCCCTGCCCCGCCTCCCCCTACTCCACCTCCAACAGAACCAACAGCGACACCAGCAGCGGCACCGGCAGCGGCACCAGCACCGGCACCAGCACCAGCACCGGCAGCGGCACCAGCATCGGCACCGGTAGCGGCATTGGCGGGAGTACTAGCAGCGGCACCTTCCTGCCCTCGCCATCATGGCGTCTTCACATTCGTCGGTCAACTTAGCGACCTTCGACACCCTCGAGCTGTTGGGTCACATCCCCCATCTATACCCCTTAGTAGTGGTCAGTGGATACACCTTCAGTCTATCATGTTCCAGCAAGAGTGTGGTCTTCGGCCCGTCGCCCCTTCCGCCCCCACCGGACCTGCTCCCGACGCTCTCGGACCCGAACGTCGGGTCACCTGGTGATCCTCCCCCCTTCACGGCGGAGACTGCCATCCGTACCTATTGCACCACCCTCAACAACCACCTCCATCGGCAAGTGCGCTATGAGGACGACAAGTCTATCTACGATGATGCTGCTGTTCGCAACCGCAAATATCAAGACCACCTCGACACGTACACCACACACCTCGCCACCTACACCACTGATATTGCTGCATGGCGCAATGCTGATTGCTGCCATTCTCCTTGCCACCATCCCTTTCTCCCTCAAATGACAGGTCTCACCTACCTCCTCCTCCCACCTGCGGCAACTGCTCGTCGACCTCTTTGACAGGCAGGACATTGACACCATCTACGCGCTCATCAAGGGTTTCAGGTCCCTCTCCATGGACTCCACTACCGGCGCAGCCACCTTCACTCGCCACGCCCTCGGCCTTGCTCGCTGCCTTGCACCATTGGATGTTATTTACCCTGACACCTTCATATGCTGCACCTCCTCAAGGACCTCACCCCTGCCTTTGACACCCACAAAGCTACATGCAGCCCATCTCTAAGCATCACACTCCTGCTCAGGTTGCATAGTGGATTATCACCAACGAGGCTGAAATCCTTTGCCATTCTTACTCTATCGCCGCAGCAACACAGCTGTGAAGCAGCAAGAGCTGGTGTGGGGGTGGGCGTGGAGGTGGGCGTGGTGGTGGGTGAGGCAGTTCAAGCGGCCGCGGTGGTGCTGGTCGTGGTGCAGCAACGGCCTTCCCGCCCTGTCAGTACTTGCCCCTTCATGGTCCTACTCGAGGCCAACGCTACAACCAAATCACTCATGCAATTGGAACCTGCTTCAAGCCATTACGCCCCTTTCTGCTCTACGCCCCTCGCTCCTCCACCCAGGCCCACCAGGCCCTTACCCCTCCCTCGCAGCAGCAGCAACGTGTTCAGCAGCAGGGGCCGCAACAGTACGGGCGGTTGCTTCAGCATCTCCAGCAGCAGCTTTAGAAACTCTAATAGCAGCTCGACCTCCAGCCCCAGCTGCCTCTCTTCCCTCCTCCTCCTGCCCCTCACCAGCAGCCCTTTCCTAGTTGGACCGCCGAAAAATGCCTCCTCCGCGGCCCACCTCTCTAGCGCATCTCCCGCACCATCCACAAGTGGCAATATGAACTGCTTTCCCTCCTCTGGCTTTGTTGAATTGCTTAGTCAGGCCGCATCTGTTGCATCCCCCATGTATGCCCCTGCTATTAATGAAACTTTGTTCCTGTACTCTGCCTCACCCTCCTCCAACCTTGATGTTGGTACACTGTGCCCTCTTCCCACACCCACCTCCCTCCTCGGCGTTAACAACAGTTTTTCCATCCCCTATTATAACACCTCCACCCTGCCGTGTCCTCTCTTCCTTAAGGTACTGGCACCGGTATCCCCGATTGCCAGTCTCGCGACATTCTTCAGACTTACATCCTCCCTCACTCCCCACTGCAAAACAGCTCGGCTGAGAGTTGTGTTCGGGATCACCAAAACAGCCCGGTCTCTTCTTGTCCAAGCCTCCTGCCCCCCTTCTCTGTGGGACTACGCCTGTAACGTATTACCTAAGACGTAGCTCCCCTATTAGTCTAACTCTACTTAGCGCGACCTACGCTAGCTAGCGGGTGTCGAGGGGATTTGTGTGTTGGGGATTCAGAGGGGTTGAGTTGAGTAACAATTGTAACCAACCACCACAAAATGACAAACCAGGTTGGGGAACGTTCCAACCCTCACATTGGTCGGAATTCCAACCAACCAGAATTGTGGAACCTTGTTACACCTTATCTTGCCAATGTTTACAGGTGCACAATGTTCATTGGCTCACAGCATAACATGCCACCTAAGCAACCCCACCTTAGGAGCTCCACCACCTTGTGGCCATGGAGGAGGAGGAGCTCCCCAAGAAGTTATTGGAGGGGGTCTGAGCCAAGAGCTTATTCTTCCCATTCCAACTTTCAACAACTCAATATTGGAAATGAAATTTCGTCTAAGTCAATACTCTTCTCCGCGCCATCTACATAGTGGTTATTATTACATAGAGTAACTTATGATCTCAAGATCTTATAAACTCTGTTATTTTATGCCTGCAGCCCGTTTGTTATAAAGGCAAAGCTGTTACATTGGTATCACGAGCTTAGGTTGATCCTTACACTTGTCTGGATTCATCTTTGGATATATTATTTCTTATACTTTTTTTTTTCCTGTTTGAGTAAAGGGCTTTAGATAGATTTTTAAGCAACTTGAAAAGAATATATCAAGACCTGGAGGATTGATGACTACTAGTTCTTCAAGCTACATAACCTTCAAGCATATTTGAGAGAGTAAAATCTCTCTTGCCCTCCAGTATCTCAACAAGCTAGGGGTGGGCACCAGGGCGGGGGTAGAGATTCTCACCCATTATTTTCGGTCAGTGCTGGCCACTCACCCCGAGTGGTGTGCATTGCAGATCGAGATTGCGAATGCCTTCAATTCGTTTCACCGTCATGTGATGTTCGAGGGGCTGCGGGAGTCGCCTTTCTCAGGGTTGATCCCTTCCTTGCGTGTTTTCTATGAGACACCTAGCGACCTGTACCTCCGAGCGGGCCCTTTCATGAAGAGCCTCGAGTAGGGGGACCTGCTTGGCCCTTTTCTTTTCGCGTTCAGGCAGAAGCAGGTGATGGAGCCGGTTACTAGAGAGTTCATGGACCTTCTTTTCTTGAGTTATGCGGACAATACATATATCATGGGTCCAGCAGCTAGAATTCTGGAGGCTTTTGGGGTGCTGCAAGAGCGGTTGGAGTGGGTGGGCCTGGAGGTGCGGGCGCACAAGTGCCGGTTTTGGGAGTGCGAAGATATTGATGTGGAGCGGGCATTGTCATTGGGGATGCAGCGGGTGAAGGGGGGCCTCACTGTAGTGGGAGTGCCTATTGGGGAGGAGGATTGGAAGGTGGTCCAGTTACGGGAGTGGCTTTGACAGTTGCAGGTGCCATTGCTATGGCTGCCCCTGCTCGACCACCCACATATGGCCTCACATCTCCTCGCCATTGCAGTTTCAGCGCGGCCGATGTACCTTGCCCAGACTATGCCGCCGCGGCCGGAGGTGTTGGAGGCCTTTGGGGATTGGGACAGCTGTTTGGAAGATTGCTTTGAGAAAGTTTTCCCACTTGGGAGCAGGACCTAGACCAGTTTAGGCATGCACAAATGCACTGTGCGGCTCAGTGGGTTTGGGATCCGGGCGGCGGCCTCTTTGAGCCATTTGTCCTATGTTTGTGGGTGGGCGCATGACGAGCACAATATTGCACAGCTACGGGTGGCCGCCGAAGAGGCGATGTTTGCAGATTATCTTAGTGCAGGGGTAGAGTTTCTTGATCCGTGGTTCGCTAAGGCCCTTGAGCAGCTACCTGCGACTATACGCCAGGAGATGCCGTGCTTACCTCTGTGTGCGTAGCGGCCCCTCCTCTTCGGCTTTTCCAGCGCGGCAGCGATAGTTCGCTGTATAGGAGCTCCAGGCATTGCGCCGCTTGGCCCGTGACGATGCCACTCTGGCATGTTTCACGTCCCTTCAGGGCCCGGGGGCTGGTGCACGGGTTTCGGCGGTCCTGGGTCACTTAGACCTCACATTCATCGCGGCTGAATGGGGCATTTTTGCTGCTATTCGGCTCGGGCTCCTAATTCAGCTGCCGCAGGTGGCGAGGCGGTGTGTTTGTGGCACGGAGTATGTTGATCAGTATGTTGATCCAGCGGACCTGCATCATGCCCTGAGATGCAAGCACCAGCACAGTCCATCTCGGGTAAAGACGAGGTGAAGTTTGCGGTGGCGAGGATCTCTAAGGCGTCAACGGGGGTGGTGACAATGCCGTATAGTGCGCCGTGGAAGCGGGTTGATGTAGCGGTGCAGCCAATGGTTGGAGAGGTTCAGGCTCTATAGATAAATGTCGCGGACCCGCTATCACTGTCTCCATCTCTGTTAAGGCAGTGTGGGCATTCCATATGAGTGGCGGCAAGGGAGTGGGAGCGTCGCAAGATGGTTGATTACGTACCTCTGCTTGCACGCAACCGGGGCGTGCAGCTCACCCCTCTGATAATAGAGGCGTGGGGGTGTCTAGGCGGTCGTTTTCGGCGATGGCCTCGACAGCAGAGGGATGCGCATTTGGGGCTAGCTTTGTTACGGGAGGCATGTGGGGAGGATGACACTGTGTTTTAGGCTTATCTTTTGGGATTTTTGAATGCACTCATTGGGGTGGCGTTACAACGCGCTCAAGCATGTGTTATTCTGTTATGTGTAGCGTCTTCCATGAGGGGTGTACGTCGATTTGGTGGACAGGGAGAGGGACAACGTCGAGGTGGAGGGTGGGGGTCTCTAGGTGGAGGCCCCATACATGTTGGATGCACGGATGTGAATCAGGGGGAGTGAAGTGGGGTGCATGATGGTTGCAATGTTTGGAATGTGATGGTAGTAAGGTTTGGAATGTGACAGCAACAAGATTTGGAATGTGATGGCAACACGGTTTGAAATGTGATGACAACAAGGTTTGGAATGTGATGGCATAAATGTTTGCAACGCGATGGTAGGGACGTTTGCAATATAGGGTATTAGGTGAACAAGTATATGCATTGTCACATGGCATGTCAACATTTATCCATTGGTGGAAGACCTTTATGGATCCTGAGATCTTATTTGAGATACATCTTTTTTTAACATACCTACTTTATTATTGAGGTGATAGAAAGTTTAACAACAAATATCTTATGTTCAGTAGCATTCTTAAGATTTTCTTATAATAGTATTATTTAAAGAGACTCTTTATTTATCCTTATTTGATATGGAGAACAGAAACTTGAAATTTCCAACATTTCATATATCTCATATCTATAAAGAGTAACCATCATTGACCCATCCATGGCTGCTAGCCAAAAGATGGAAGCTACTAAAGAGGATGGTCCCCTGCTGCCACTAAAGCTATCCACACCCCTGTAGATATTGATTACAACCTTGATGAGGCAATGGGAGATTTGGAGATAAATGTTAGTGAGGAGGATGCTACTGAAAACTTGCAAGAACATGCTGAAAACTTGCATGATCATGTTGAAAAACAGCAGTGGAGGGCTCTGAGGCGGATGTGGAGTATGAGGATCCTACTGCTGTAGAGTTTGAGAAGCTGCAGTCTCAAGTCTTTAACCAGCACATCATAATTGTCATGCAGCAATGCCTCATTGATGGGTTGAGGACCGAGCTCTCGGTGCAGCAAGCGCAAGCTCTCGTTTTGAAAGACCAGTTGAGCCATGTGGCTCACGATGCTCGCGACCACACCCGCATACTGGCCTCCAAGTCTCGCCAGATTAATGAGTTGCAGGAAACTTGCAAGCAGCACCAGGCTACGTGCGCAAGACGGATGTGGAGACGTGGCTCGCCCTTGCAGCTAGAACAATGACTCATCAACGTTACACATACGTTGTGGTCGCTGCAGCCGCACTAGGCGAGAAGGCAAGCAAGCAAGTTCATCCAAGCAGGCACCAAGCCGATGCCAAATCCTGACCGTTTGGTTAAGAAGAGTTCTGTGATGCAATGAGGTTTGTATTTTTTGTGCAAGCACCAGAGCTTGAGGTGCGTAACCGTTTGGAGAACATCTCATGCGGTGACAGGTCAGTGCGTGAGTACGCAATGAGTTTGAGAGCACTCTACTGTTGCTGAAGGACTCCCTCTCTGAGCGTGAGCTCATTCGTACGTTCATAGCTAACACAACGGGAGCTTGACTATGGGGAAGGCACGTGGTGTTGGGGTGATCTCTGCGTTCCACAGTCGTTTGCTTGTGTGTTCTCTACTTGCGCATTCACGGGGAATTTTGGCAAGAGTTTCACTAGCAAAGATTGACAACAATGATAGAAACAACAATGGACTACATCAGATGCTAGCAGGCATGCAGGTCGACTGCCAGCATGGCACGGTCAACCGCGTTCCAGCACGACAAGGTCGACCGCACTCCAGCAGTGCAAAGTAGCAGCCTGCTAATGCAGCAAGTCGACGGCGTGCAAACGCTACAGCAGGGCGGCTGCATAGCGTTGCACCTTGCAGGCCAGCAGCACACCCGCTTTGCATGTTCTCGCAGATGATTGGCGTGCTGTGCCCCGTCACATGCACAACGCAAACGCCAAGCTATCGTGATCCTCCACGTCGACATCGAGATACCACACCGAGGTCGGATTCGCGGAACACCTGGGCGACTGTCACGCACCTCCGCAGATCCCTGTCGCCCGGGTAACTTGGTCGATCGGGCAACCACCAAGTCGGCGTCGACCAGCTACTGTACGTGCCCGTCGACCATCCAGGTCGCCGTCCGCTAGCCGACTTCACAAAGTCGGCGCCCTCCAAGTCGGCGTCACCAGGTCCGTGCCTCCTAGGTCGACCTCGCAAGGTCGACCACCCAAACCGGCGCCCTCTAAATCGGCGCCACTTCGACGTCGGCGACAGCGCCTTCCAAAGTCGGCGCCCCTCTTCTCGTAGACCACCGGGTCAAAGTCGGCCGCCAGCGTCCCATCGTCGGCGGCGTGGCAGTGGCCCTTGTCAGAATGTTATTGTTCTCTAGCCTGCAGTGGGGTACTCTATAGCGAGTACAACCCCCTAGGGTTTCCTATATGTATCCTGCTGCTTTCTAGTGAACACCCTCCTTTGCTTATTCTCTCTTGCCTAGCTAGGGCTTACCTAGCTATGGCTCCTAACTCTACACACTATCTTAACATGGTATCAGAGCACTCACGCTCCTGGCCTGTGGGCCCTACTGCTGCTTCCGCTGCTACTCTGTGTGTTGCACGCCCCGTGGCGTGCGACGGATTTCTCTTCCCGCCGCGCGCTCGGAGCGTGCGGCGGTTTTCTGCCCGCCGTGCGCCCCGAGGCGCGCGGCGGTTTTCTGCCCGCCGTGCGCCCCGGGGCGTGCGGCGGTTCTCTGCCCGCCGTGCGCCCCGAGGCGCGCGGCGGCCTTCTGCCCCGTCGGTCCGCGCGTCGCCCCCGGGGGGCGCTTCGACGGGCGACGGGGACCAGCCCGTCGTCCCCCGTCGCCCGTCCTGGCCAGCGCGGGCTGCGCCAGCCCCGAGCGCGGCCCGTACGGGCTGCGCCCGGCCCGCGCGCGGCCCGTACGGGCTGCGCCAGGCCCGCGCGCGGCCCGTACGGGCTGCGCCAGGCCCGCGCGCGGCCCGTACGGGCTGCGCCAGGCCCGCGCGCGGCTCGGGCCGCCTGCGCGCGGTTCGTCGGGCTGTGCCAGGCCCGTGGGCGGCCCGTTCCTCTCTGTCCCTGAGCTGCTCGCTGTCCCCCGTGCTTCTGACGGTGCCCCACCCCTACTGCTGCCCGTTCTCCTGAATTAGGGTTTGGGGGTGAGGAGTGTGGGGGTGGCGGTTGTGTGTTACTCCCCTTGCTCCTCCTCCTCCCTGGTCTCCCACTGCTGCAGCTGCCGCTGAGGGGGGTGGGTGTGTGGGAGCCTAGGGTTTAGGGTTTAAGGGGGGTGCTGTAGGAGTGGAGTTAGGGGTTCAGCAGGGGGTGTGTGTCGAGGGTGTGGGGCAGTTGGAGGAGGTTGTGTGGAGGTAGCGGTCGTGTCGCCTGCAGCGCCTGTAGTCCGTCGCCCTTGCTTCGGTAGCCAGTGAGCCTGTTGCATCAGTCGCCAGTGGGTCCGTTGTTCCTGCCGCTCGTCTATAGCCGCGGAGCCAGTTACTCCAGTAGTCCGTCGCCCTTGCTTCGGTAGCCACTGAGTCAGCCGCTCCTGTGCCCGTGCCTCTGCAGCTTCAGTCGTTGCCTCCTATCTTCTCTCCTTCCACAGTTCCTCCTCCTCCTCACTTGCCCTCTGCGACTGCCCCTAGCTTTACTTGTGCATGTGAACCTGCTCTAGGACTACTTGCTCTGCTGATTATACCCCACTTTGACTATGGGGGTGTGTCAGAATGTTATTGTTCTCTAGCCTGCAGTGGGGTACTCTAAATCGGCGCCACTTCGACGTCGGCGACAGCGCCTTCCAAAGTCGGCGCCCCTCCTCTCGTAGACCACCGGGTCAAAGTCGGCCGCCGGCGTCCCATCGTCGGCGGCGTGGCAGTGGCCCTTGTCAGAATGTTATTGTTCTCTAGCCTGTAGTGGGGTACTCTATAGCGAGTACAACCCCCTAGGGTTTCCTATATGTATCCTGCTGCTTTCTAGTGAACACCCTCCTTTGCTTATTCTCTCTTGCCTAGCTAGGGCTTACCTAGCTATGGCTCCTAACTCTACACACTATCTTAACAGCCCTGTGCAGGTCGACCAAACCCGTCGACCTGCGCGCCAAAGTCGGTGTCGCCCACTACAGTTGATCGACCGTGCTCCCCGTACACCCAAATCCGAAGTCGGCTCCGCCCAAACGAGGACCGAGCCAACACACAACTCCCGTTGACAATGTCGAGGGACACGCCAACTATGAAACCAATCGTGTGCAACAGAGCATTCCCAAAACACCTTGCACAGCGTTATGACGACGAACTGGTCGTGTGCAGAATAACTCTTCACGTCAAAATATTCACTCAAAGGATTAATTACAACTTCGCACAAGCACGCAATCTATATCAAAACCTAACACACAAAAGGAAAGCACGAAGCAGTTGTTTAACTAGACTTTAAGACTTCGTTAGATGCGCCAAGGAAAACGGTTGTCGGACTACTGTGGAATTTGGCTTGGTTCTCATCTATACAATAACCGTCTTCAAATTTCATGTCTGCCAAATGTCCCTGCTGACTCCTCTCACGAGCGTTCACAAATTGGGATGACTAATTATGAAGAATTGTGTGGGGTTACCATTTTTACGAACGTTCACAGTTACAAAGCGAGATTTCACCATTTTTCCCTGTTTGAATTTTGTCCCGTTGGGCGCGCGACATTTCTCGCAAAATTACCTGTAAGCCATGTCTCGTTTTTCAACCGAAATCCCGAGCACCCCTTGACCGCCATCATGCACGACCGATATTTCGGTCTTGCTGTATAGTTCCCAGACATGCGCACTCCTGTGCGTGGGCAGGGCGATCATCGCCCTGTCTTGTTGCGATCGAGCCCAATGTGCACGCTCCCAACAGTGCGAGGCACACGCGCGGGCCTGAGGGCCCACACGCACAATCTGGATTCCACGCGCGGGTCCCGCAGTTGACCTTGACTGACGATCAAAATCTCCCAGTCAACTTCGTGAACACTCACAACACTTCGTGAACACACACGAAAAATAGGCAAACAAAAACTAACATGAACGCTCACAAACATTCATGAACAGCGCACAAACTTCACGGGATTTCACGAACATAGTCACACACATGGAATTAACGCACAGTCTCGCTCAACGCCAAGCTCGATGGGCCGAACTCCTGAGGTATCGTGCCGGCTCGACAAATATGGCTGACCCCCTCAGCAGACAGCCAATCGGGGCAGCCACAGGGCTAGATGATACTGAACACGCCGCTGTGTTTGCCGCGTGCTTTAGCATTCTCGCAGCCGCGCTAATGAGTGAAGTTGCCTTCAGTAGTGTTCTGAAATGTTGGTGCAACCCTACGGTTTGCACTCGGCTTGTTGTCCGTGTGCGTGAATGTGTGTGTGTATGGAATGGTATGAGGGCATGGGATAATATATATTTCATGCTTATAATTGTGTGTGAATGTTGAGTCATGATGTCGAGTGTGTGTGTCGAGTCAATAGCGAGTTATCGCTAGACGCGTGTTACGCGGTCGTTTGTGTCTCGCGCGCGGTTTCTATTTTGTCGTGCGCGGTTTCTATTTTGTCCTGTGTCGAACGTTCGGCGTGTCGCAGGTGTGTGCAGCAGACCCATCAAGAACTCAAGGATGAGTTTGTGATGAAGAGCCCGAGCCTTGGTGTCAAGCCTCAAGTGATTTCGAAGCTTGCCAAAAGGGTACACCTCAAGATATTGAAGATAGTTACATTACTTTGTGTAGTGTAACATTTCACTTGGTGTAGGCCCTAGTGAAGGGTAGTTTCGAGACCCTTCGTGGTTGGGGACAGTGTGGCACTGTTCCACATCACTGTACCTCGGCTCTTGGGGTTTGTAGGAGCTGGGAGTCATTCCCAACTCGTAACTCTTCCTATCTTGTGTTCTAAGACTATAGTGGCTGCCATAGTACCATTCGTTCAAACCGACGCTGTGTCGTCAATTCTTTATCAAATCGTGCAATCTAAATTGATAATTGTAGACGACGTAAAGACGCTCCAGATCCAATTTGAATCAAGTCATTTGCAGCTGTGAGCAGAACGCTATCAACGTTTGAAGCCGCTGTGCAGAAATCCGTCTGTGCTCTCTATCTTTCGTTTTAGGCACATTCAAGCCTATTGTGACTATAACAACTGGTATCAGAGCCCCTTGGAGCAGTTTCGACAATGTCTGGACCTGAAGAAAGGGGTGGCAGAGGTGCTGGTGGCAGTGGAGAAGCGCCCCGAGAACGACCCGGAGAAGAGCCCGTGGGTGCGGAAGAGCGCACAAGGCTATCTCTTACTTGGGCAAGCGTTGGGGAGCAGTCAGATCCGTCACATCAAGCCATTCCAGCGTGAACCAGAGAAAGGACCAAAGGCATGGGCTGCTCTCAAGGGTGTACATGCTCCTGCAACAGCGGCGGTAGCGGTGGTGTTGGAACGGCAAATGGCGGCACTACGAATTGAAGAAGACGGAGCGGTTGAAGAAGGGGTGCAGAAATTCTTCGACTTGTTGACGCGGCTTGAGGGAGCTGATTTGAACTACAGTGAGCTCCAAAAGAAGACCAAGTTGCTGGCCTTACTCCCAGAGTCATGGTCCTCGCTCATCATCAACCTTAATCGCGACTTGCCCCGCCTCTCGCTTGAAGACGTGAAGCGAGCTATCCTTCAAGAGGATTTCCGCCGCCGTGAGTTGGCGAGTGCGGATGGCGCTGGGGCAGCGAGCATCGGCCGTGGATATGGTCGAGGAAGAGGCAGAGGACGAGGGGGAGGAAGGTTTGGTGGCAGCAACTTCGGCGGAGGCCGCAGGAGTGGCGGTTACGGCAGCGATGACAAGAGCTACGGACGCGGTCGCGGCCGATTCGACGGCGAGTGTCACTATTGCCACAAGAGCGGACACATGTGGCGCGACTGCTACAAACTCCCTGATGGTTGGACCCCTGCTCAAGGCCAAGAGGGTAGAGGAGCAGGAGGAGGGAGAGGACGAGGCCGTGGAGGCCGTGGCGGTCGCGGTGGCGGAGCTGCAAACATGAAGAGCGGAGACAACGACCAGGACCCGAGCGACGATCGATACCCGGGTCTATTCTACTTCGTGTCGACGCAAGTACCGGCTGGTCCAGAGAAGGATGAAGGCTTTGAGGAGCCAGCAGCTGTGGGGAAGGTGACCCTACACCCCCTGGACTATTGGGTGATTGATAGTGGCGCTACCTATAGCATGACACCTCGCCCGGACTTGCTCACCGAACTCGAGCCGTCACCGGTGAAGCATGTCACATCGGCTTTGGGGCAGCGAGCAGAGGTGAAAGGCATGGGCAAGGCCATGTTCAAGGATGCTGATGGGAAGATGGTGGGCCTCAAGAATGTGCTTTGGGTGCCCAGCCTTGCTGCAAACCTGATTTCCGTGCGGCGGTTGGCAAAGGCCGGCATGGACACGAACTCGAAGGGAGCCAAGACCTACACCGCAAGGCTTGGCGATCGAATTCTTTGGGACCTTCATGAGGACAGGGATGTCTACAACGAGATGTGGCAGATCCCAGTGGTCCCTATGCCTAAGGAGAGGCAAGTGGCAGCAAGCATCAGCACCAAGGATGGAGCGGTCGGTAGCGACGATGGCGCGAACGGTCGCGCTAAGGAGAATGAGCTCAAGAAGAGCAAACCTGGAGGGACCAGCAAGTTCAGTGAACCTAAGGAGAGTGGTGCAGCAACCAAGGAGCAGCAAAAGGGTGAGGAGAACCCAGAGGCAGCAGCGGAGGAGGACTACGGAGAGAGTATGTGGGGCGCTATTGCGAGCGCGGCATTCTCCAATCCAACTTCGGCTACGGGGGAGTGTGATTGGCTCACCTTGCATCGGCGCATGGGGCATGTGGCCCTGCCCATCTTGCAGCAGCTAGTGAAGAATGAGATGGTTGCTGGCATACGTGTGAAGGGGGAGCCCGATGAGGTGCTTGGCTGCCCGACGTGCATTCAAGCCAAGTTCACCCGGTTTCCGTTCCCTAGTTCGGAGGCAACGGCAAAGGCACCGCTTGATGAGGTGGTGATGGACGTGGTGGGCCCCCTGAAGCTTGGAGCTGCTGGAGCTGAGTATTTTCTCACCATTGTCGACGTCTACACCCGCATGACTTGGGTGTACGTGCTGGCCAAGAAGAGCGACGTGGCTGAAACGTTGAAGACGGATTGGTTCCCGATGGTGGAGCGGCAACAAGACCGTCTAGTCAAGTCAATCCGCACCGATCGAGGGGGAGAGTTCCTGAGCAAGGAGTTTGGGTTGTGGCTGAAGAAGAATGGTATTCGGCACTCCCTCACCATGCCATACTCCCCTGCAATGAACGGCATCGCCGAGCGAGCGAACCGCACAATCACGGAGGCGGCACGCGGGTTGCTCATTGAAGCCGGGCTACCCGACTATTTCTGGCCTGATGCGGTGCGGAGCGCGTGTGTGGCCAAGAACAGAGCCTTGACTCATGTGGGAGCAGACAAATGGGTGCCCTATGTGGAGTGGCTAGGAAGGAAGCCAAAGGTGGATATGCTTCGGGTGTTCGGGTGCATGTGCATGGCGCTCGTGCCTAAGCATCTTCGGCACAACAAGCTTGGTGCCAAGGCGGTGTGGGCCGTGCACTTGGGCATGGCTCAAAACAGCAAGGGATGGCTTCTTTGGGACCCATTCACCAAGAAGTTCTTGGTGAGCAGGGACTGCAAGTTCATGGAGAACTTCATGTACAAGGATTGGAAGGCGGAGAATGAGGCGAAGATAGGCGTGCGGTTTGGGGAGGTGAAGAGTTCCGGTTTGGAGCATGTGGAGCTGCCTTTGGAGCTGAGCAGTGGCAGCACAACCACAAGGCAATCCTCCCTTGTGAATGGGGGAGAGGAGGCCAATGATGCAGAGGAGGTGCAGCAAGTGAGCGAGCGTGCACCGTCACTCCCTTCCCGTACTACGAGTGCTCCACGGATTCGAGCCACACCGCAGCAACGCCAAGGCCTTCAAGTCCCTGCAGCTGAGGAGGAAGGAAGGGGGAAGAGGAGAGTTCAACCCCCTAATAGGCTGACCTATGATGCGCCGGGAAAGCAGGGCAAGACAGCCCTGGCCGGAGCGGCAATGATGGTCGGAGACGACGAGGAGAGTGACTACGAGGAGTGTGCCTTCGCGTTCTTCTCTCCGGTGGAGATGCCGCGAGAACCAGCAACTCTCAAGGAGGCTTTGGAGAGTAGTGATGCTGAGGAGTGGAAGAAGGCCATGGAGAGTGAGCTGAAGAGCATCGAGGAGAATGACACGTTTGAATTGGTGGAGCTACCGGAGGGGCGTACGGCGATAACGTCCAAGTGGCTCTTCAAAATCAAGTCGGATGCCGACGGCAAGATCGAGCGCTACAAGTCTAGGCTTGTAGCCAAGGGGTACCAGCAGAAGGAGAAGGTGGACTTCAAGGAGCTGTTTGCCCCTGTGGTGAAGCCGACGACGCTGCGAACCCTATTCGCGGGAGCCGCCATCAAAGGATGGGTAGTAAAGCAAATGGACATCGTAACGGCATTCCTTAACGGCATCCTTGAGGAGGAGATTTTTATGGCGCAGCCAGAGGGGTTTGATGATGGTAGTGGCAGAGTGTGGAAGCTGAAGAAGGCCCTCTATGGGCTGAAGCAGGCCCCTAGGCAATGGTACATGAAGCTGCGCGAAGTGTTGGAGGGGATCGGCTTCACTCCCTCAACGGCCGATCACTCCTTGTTCATGCTTGGCGAGGGGGAGCAGAGGAGTTTCATGGTGGTTTATGTGGATGACATCCTCATTTTCTCACCCTCTTCTGACCTTGTGAAGGAGGTGTTGCTGAAGCTTCAAGACAAGTTCAAGTGCAAGGCCCTTGGTGACGTGAGCTTCTACCTTGGGCTCCACATCGAACGAGATGTGGAGAAGCGGTGCATGCGGGTGCATCAACGAAAGTACCTGGAGGCATTGGCTGCCAACTTTGGGCAGAGTGAAGGCCATGTGGCTACACCCTTTCCCTCTGGGTTCAAGTGTGTGAAGGGACCAGAGGAGGAGAGCGTTGGTGAAGAGGAGAGGCGCCGATTTCACTCGTTGGTGGGCAGCCTCATGTATGCGGCGGTAAACACCCGACCGGACGTCGCGTTTGCTACCGGGCAGCTGGCTAGGGTTGTGCAATGCCCTAATGAGGAGCAGGTAGCAGCTGGAATGAGGGTGGCCAAGTATCTTGGCCAAACACCGACCGTTGGGCTGCAATACTCGGCGGCGGCACAAAGGCGCCAAAAGGGCGCGGATGGTGTTGAACCCGGGCGTTTGTTCCTCACCGCCTACTCGGATGCTTCATATGCATCAGATTCAGAGGACATGACAAGTGTGGGAGGCTTCATATGCTGTGTTGGTGGAGGCCCAACTGCTTGGGAGAGCAAGAAGCAGGTTGACCAAGCTTTGAGCTCGGTGGAGTCCGAGTACATGGCACTCTTCCGTGCCGTACGGGAGATTGTGTAGCAGCGGCGTTTGTTGGCTGAATTGGGGGAGGAGCAGCAGGGACCTACCCCACTGTACTGTGACAGCCAAGGTGCCATTGCTCTTGCTAAGAACCCTGTGTTGCATGGACTCACGAAGCACATGAGGGTGAAGTGGCATTGGACGAGGAGCATGGTAACCGCGGGTGAAGTTGAGTTGCGCTACGTGAAGACCACGGGGCAGCCGGCTGACATGATGACCAAGAGGCTGGTGGAGCAGTAGCATTGGAAGTGTTGCAAGCTGGCTGGGATGGCTCTGAACTGAGAGAGCAACATATCCTAAGGCCAACAATCCGAGGGGGAGTTTGTTGGTGCAACCCTACGGTTTGCACTCGGCTTGTTGTCCGTGTGCGTGAATGTGTGTGTGTATGGAATGGTATGAGGGCATGGGATAATGTATATTTCATGCTTATAATTGTGTGTGAATGTTGAGTCATGATGTCGAGTGTGTGTGTCGAGTCAATAGCGAGTTATCGCTAGACGCGTGTTACGCGATCGTTTGTGTCTCGCGCGCGGTTTCTATTTTGTCGTGCGCGGTTTCTATTTTGTCCTGTGTCGAACGTTCGGCGTGTCGCAGATGTGTGCAGCAGACCCATAAAGAACTCAAGGATGAGTTTGTGATGAAGAGCCCGAGCCTTGGTGTCAAGCCTCAAGTTATTTCGAAGCTCGCCAAAAGGGTGCACCTCAAGATATTGCAGATAGTTACATTACTTTGTGTAGTGTAACATTTCACTTGGTGTAGGCCCTAGTGAAGGGTAGTTTCGAGACCCTTCGTGGTTGGGGACAGTGTGGCACTGTTCCACATCACTGTACCTCGGCTCTTGGGGTTTGTAGGAGCTGGGAGTCATTCCCAACTCGTAACTCTTCCTATCTTGTGTTCTAAGACTATAGTGGTTGCCATAGTGCCGTTCGTTCAAACTAACGCTGTGTCGTCAATACTTGGTGAAATCGTGCGATCTAAATTGCCTATTGTAGGCGACAATAAGACGCTCCATATCCAAGTTGAATCAAGTCATTTGAAGCTGTGACCAGAACGCTATGAACGTTTGAAGCCGCTGTGCAGAAATCCGACTGTGCACTCTATCTTTCGTTTTAGGCACATTGGAGCCTACTGTGACTATAGCATGACCAAGGCGGTGGTGCCAGAGGACGGTCTGGTGCGACAGAGAGCGACACGAGCAGGGGGCCGACAGCTGACCTGACGTAGACGCAGACGCAGCTACCTGAGGGGACTCAGTGGTCAGTGTGTACAGGTCCGACCCCGGCTGCCGAGTGAAGGTAGCCAGGTTGCGACCCATCCGAGCACACGTACAGTGGGTCACACGCTCATTGGCAGGGGTGAACTGGTGAACACCCCCATCCTGGAGAGCAGAGCCCGCCACCAAGTTCGTAGAGAACGAGGGGAGGTAAAGACCCGACAGGGTGATGGAAAGCGAGCGAATCTGGAGAGCGTACAAGAGATTAAGTCCGCCGACTTCGACGGAACATTGCGTGCAGCTCACGTAACCTTAACCTATGAGCAGGTACGCGTTGGAAAGGTCTTAATCTCTACAATCCAGAATAGTAACGCACGTCTTCAACCAAGATCTAGGCCGATCGCTATCGCGATTTAAGTGCGACGGTGTATTCTGGCGGAGTTAATAGGCAGCCATGGATTAGATCAAGAGACTAGTTTTAGCAAGAGTTCAGCTCTGCAAAGTGACGAGTTGTTCAAACCCTACCAACCCAACCCTCGCCCTACAACAATCCCCAACAACCCAAAGTGCTAAACTAGCAACACCAAAGGTGTTGTAGTGAATAGCAAAGGTTTGTTGGTGCTTGTTGGGTGCGAGATCAATTCCAGCCCGCAACAAGTCTAACCACCACATTTTGCCCAAACCCTTAGCCCACAACCAGCTAGAGCAAAATACCACAACCACATACACCATCAACACTCCCCCTTGCTCGTGCTGGAGGTGGCTGAACACCACTGGGCAAAATCCTTCACTTCACTCCCTCTTGCCCAGGGAAGGGCGCCATCCACAGCATGAGGTCGTCAAGGCAGAGAAGCACCAGTCCTCCCACATCCTGCTCAGGCACCATGCTGACATGGGGCTGCATCCTCATCAAGGACATGCACACACCATGCCGCTCAAAAGGGAGGGGTTTGGTGAGTATATCTGCTGCTTGACGGTTGGTGGGGCACCACCGGAGGATCACCTCGCCGCACGCCACCATCTCCCTGATGAAATGCCACCGAACCTGCATGTGCTTGGTGCGGCCATGCAAGCATGCATTCTGTGCAAGGGCAATGGCAGACTGGTTGTCCACAAACACAGGCACACCACCAGCAAACTCATGCCCAAACTCCCCAAACAAACGCTTCAGCCACACACCCTCCTGAATGCACTGACATAGACTGATGTACTCACTCTCAGTGGTGGAAAATGCAACCACCGGCTGCCTCTTGCTCTGCCAAGAGATGGCTGCACCATTGAGGCAATATACATAGCCGGTGTGACTCTTGCGATCAGCTGAATCCCCAGCATAATCAGCATCACTAAAGCCCACCAACTCGACCTGAGGCTTGCTGTGTGCGGGGTAGAAGATACCTGACTTGACACAACCTTTCAAGTACCTTAGCACTCTCTTAGCAGCCTGCAAGTGAAATGCCATAGGACAAGACACCACCTTGGACAGCTGTGACACTGCATAAGCAATCTGGGGCTGTGTGGTCGTGCTTGCATACATGAGAGACCTCACAATGCTTTGATAGAGCTGGACCAGCTCATCTCGCAGCAAGGGCTCCTCAGCATGTGCATGCACGTCGAACCCTGTAGGGAGAGGGGTACGCACGGGGTTAGCCTCAGACAGGCCAAAGGACTCAAGCATGTTGAGAATGTACCTCTCCTGATGAATCAAGATGCCACTCTCATCACGCTCAATCTGCACCCCCAAATAGTACTTAGCCTCCCCCAAGTCCTTCATGCGGAAACGAGAGGACAATAGACCCTTCACCTCGTCCAGCAAGACCATGCTCGAAGACATGAGCAGAATGTCATCCACATAGAGGTAGAGGGACAGCCTGCCCTCACGCCTCACCAAGTGGTACAAGGCGGGGTCACACTCCGACCTCTCAAACCCAAAATCCATCAGCGCCTCATCAAACTTGAGGTACCACTGCCTTGGAGCTTGCTTTAGCCCATAGATTGATTTCCTGAGTCGGCAAACTTTGCCGGACCCATCATCAAAACCAGGTGGCTGCCTCATGTAAAGCTCCTCCTTCAAGACCCCATGAAGATAGGCAGTGGTCACATCCATGTGATGGATGTGAAACCCCGAGGTTGCTGCCATCCCAAGAGAACCTCTCAGGGTGGTAGGTTTACCCACCGGGGTATATACCTGGTCATAGTGAACGCCTCGTGTTTGAGTGTTCCCCATGGCCACCAACCTAGACTTAGGCCTCTCAATGCTCCCATCAGCCATGTGCTTATACTTCCACACCCACTGACACCTCAAGACCTCCATTCCAGGTGGCACACAAGCTGGATCAACCAGCTCAAAAGACTCGTTCACCCTATGAGACTCAAGCTCCTCACGCATGGACTCGACCCACTCAGGACGGGACAAGGCCTCCTTGACCGACTTAGGCTCATGCACCTGACCCATGAGACACAAATCAAGCCCAAGCTCACCCCCCTCAGCATCCACAAGCATGCACTCCTCCAAATCATGCACCTCATGATCATGCATGCAAGCATACTGTGCACTTGGTGTGAACCTTTCAGGTGGCCGGGAGATGCGTGTGGTGCGGCGCAGAGGTGATGCCTCCCCCTGCTCCAAACTTTGCAGCTTCTCCTTCCAAGTTACTCTCTTCAAGGGGGACCGTGGTGACTTAGATAGCTGCTGCTGCAGTAGTTGCTGCCACGTACTCACAGGAACAGGCGGTGTATGCTGCTGTGGTGGCTGATGCGGCTTCTCTTGTTGCTGCTGCTGCCCCTGTGGCTGCTCCGGGTCATGGGCTGGTGCGTTAGAGTCAGGGGTAGAGCCAGCAGTTGGTGACTCCTCATGGTGAGGTGCAACTGCCTTTTGTTCCTCTTGCTGCTCCTCCAGCTCCTCTCCAGGGTCCTCCCATGCCCCCTCAAAGATGGAAGAGGTGTAGGGATCCTGGAGGGAGCTCCCAACTGTACTAGCACCATGCTCCTTCCACCCTTTGTAGCTCAGCCCCTCGTGGAAAACCACATCCCGACTTTCCACCACCCGCTGATCCGCCACACTCCACAACATCCAAGCTTTGCTCCTCTCCGACACCCCAAGAAAAATTCCCCATTGTGCCTTAGGGTCCAGCTTCCTCCGTTGCTGGTCGGGCACTTTGTACTGCGCCATGCACCCCCACACTCGTGCCATGGACACACTAGGCACCTTCCTGGTCCACATGAAGTAAGGGCTCTTGCCCCCTAGCCCCTTGCTGCCCATTCTGTTCTTAACCCAGTTGGCATATTGCACTGCTGCCCCCCATCAAGTATGGTCCAGCTGCGCATGCGCAATCATGGCTCGAGCAAGGTCAATAAGGGTCCGGTTTAGCCGCTCCGCTACCCCATTTTGCTGCGGCGTGTAGGCAACTGAAAGCTGGTGGGTGATGCCCTTGTCTTCGAGGAAAGACTCCAGATCCTTCCCCATGTACTCCCCACCCCGATCAGACCTTAGTATCTTCACCTTCGCCCCGGCTTCCCTCTCCGCATAGCGTATCCAACGCTTGAAGACCTTGGCCACCTCATCCTTGGTTTTCACCAAGGTAACCCAACTTAGGCGGCTGAAGTCATCCAAGAAGGTGATGAAGTATCTGCTGCCCTTCTCCCTATCTGGTGTTTGCATGGGGCCACACACATCCGTGTGCACCAACTCGAGAGGTGCGGAGGCTCTAGTGGTGGAGGTAGGGAAAGAGGTCCTTGACAGCTTCCCGGTCGTGCAATCAGGGCACTTGCTTGGCTGCCCACCACCCTCCTTGATCTCCACACCCTTCAGCTCCCCCTTCTTCACACACTCCACAAGTTGCTGCCTTCCTGCATGCCCCATGCGTAGGTGCAGCAAATCTGCCGTCACCTGCTCCACGTCCCTCCAACGGGTGCTACAAGCGGCTTCTCCGGCTTCAACACCATGTGCCCTCTCCATCTGAGGCACACAAACTGGAACAAGGTATAGACCCTTCTCTAATTTGGCCTCCATCACCACAGCTCCGCCCTTGCGAACCGTGCCACCTTCCATGGTGAAAGTGCATATGTATTCTTGCTTCGCAAGCTGAGAGCATGAGAGACACACCCTTCACATTCAGCACCTCCCCCTCCTTCCCCTTGACGGTGATGGTGCCGATGCCGATTGCTTGTAGCGCATCTCCGCTCCCCACAATCACATTTCTGGAGTTAGGTGGGAGGGAGTGATAGGTGGTGAAGAGGTCGCGTCGAGGTACCATTCCACAGGTTGCTCCAGAGTCCAGAATGAGCAGATTGGGGTCAGCCAACGTACGACCAGCAAGCGCCGTCTCTATCTCCAAGGATAAGAAGGAGAATCCATCATCCGATGAGTCCTCCATTCTCTTCTTATCCTCGTTTGCCGCCACTGCTGCCACTTTCTCCTTGCTGCCCATCTTGTTCCATGCTCCATTCTTCATCCTCCTCTCCACCCACTCAGGCCTAGTGACAGGTGGAGCCTCTCCTGGGTACCCTTGAGGCTTCCACCCATCTGGTCGGCTCCAACACTCCTTCCAAGAGTGCTTCCGGTTGCATCCAGGGACGAGGCACTTGTCGAGATCCTTCTTCTTCTTCCCCCCACCTCCTTGCCGCTGCTGGTATTTCTTGGAGGCAGCCCTATCCCCTGCCCCCATTCCCCCTTCAACTCCTCTACTAGCATCCCGTTTGCGAGCCTCATCAGAGACCAACACCTCCCATATCCAGGTCTTGGTCCATTTCTGTTGCTCAAGGTGAAGGTACTGCAGTAGGGCCTCGTTTGCCTCTTGGTCCAGCCCCTGGAGTGCAGTGTAGATGATCTCCTTCTCATCTACAGTGTAGTTCAACTCCTCTAAGGCTCTCACATACTCATCCACCCTCTGGAGATACTGCACCATGGTCTCCCCATCACCATAGTTGCGTTCCATGGTGTAAAACCGCTTCCTCCATGTGAGTATGCTTAGCAGTCCCTTTTGCAAATGGCGATCTTGAACTCTCTTCCATGCTTGGGCAGCTGCTCCTTGCTTCCCCTTCAGGTCAATCAGCATCTTTAGGAGCTCTAGTTGGCCTTCCAAGGCCCAACACAGGTACTGGAACGCTTGCTTGTCCTTGCGGTCCCATGCTTCCTGTGCCTTGATGAGCTCCTCCGCACTAAGCCGTTGCCTTCCGGTTCGCGGTGCTGCTGATCCACCTCCACTTCCCTCAGTTATGGATGAGCTAGAGGCTCCCCCAGCCCCTTCTCCCACTTGTCTAGAGACTCCAGTAGATGCCTTTCCTTCATCAGCTTCAGGTCTTCGCTCCGATCCCTCCAAAACGCCCTTTAGGTCTTTAATACCTAGCCAGAGCGCAAACTGGAACCGCCATAGCGAAAAATCCGAGCCGGTGAACCTAGGAGGGCCATCAAATTTCTGGGCCATAACCAACCCTAGATCTGGAGGTTCTTAAGCCAATTCGAAATGTGATAATAGGAGGGAATGTCGCAGGCCTAACCAGCTCTGATACCACTGATGGAAAGCGAGCGAATCTGGAGAGCGTACAAGGGATTAAGTCCGCCGACTTCGACGGAACATTGCGTGCAGCTCACGTAACCTTAAACTATGAGCAGGTACGCGTTGGAAAGGTCTTAATCTCTACTATCCAGAATAGTAACGCACGCCTTCAACCAAGATCTAGGCCGATCGCTATCGCGATTTAAGTGCGACGGTGTATTCTGGCGGAGTTAATAGGCAGCCATGGATTAGATCAAGAGACTAGTTTTAGCAAGAGTTCAGCTCTGCAAAGTGACGAGTTGTTCAAACCCTACCAACCCAACCCTCGCCCTACAACAATCCCCAACAACCCAAAGTGCTAAACTAGCAACACCAAAGGTGTTGTAGTGAATAGCAAAGTGTTGGTGCTTGTTGGGTGCGAGATCAATTCCAGCCCGCAACAAGTCTAACCACCACATTTTGCCCAAACCCTTAGCCCACAACCAGCTAGAGCAAAATACCACAACCACCTACACAATCAACACAGGGTGCCGGCCGGAACCGCAGGACAAGGGAGGACAGTGGAGGAGGTCGCAAGGACCGGGCCCCCAGACGGGTCAGCGAGGGAGACAGCAACAGGCCGTGCTAGCTGCTCAAGGACTGTGCGGTCACGAAAGAAGCAGCGGGAAGCACCCGAGTCAAGTGTGAAGGTGTGCAGTGCCTCAGTAGACGCAGTACCAGCAGGTGCAGACACACGAGCACCTAGAGCAGCAAACTCACTAGCACCTAGAGCAGCAGCCTCACCAGGACCTAGAGCAGCAGACGCACTAGCACCTAAAGCGGCAGCCTCACTGGTCCCAATACCCGGGTCTGGCGGTACACTCAGGTAACAGTCACCCTCAACACTAATAGTCAATGCATACATGGCACCAAGGATAGCATCATAATCAAGAGCAAAGATATCAATGTTCTTTTTAAGCAGATCAGCCCAGCGGGGCAGCTCAGAGGCGTCAGGGAACTGCTCGCACCAGGCGTCGTCGAGACGAAAGAAGCAGCGCTGCGCCGTGTGAAACCTCCCACAGGTCTGGCCTGTGCGGTCACCTGTGCGGATGACGTACGGGCAGGTACCTCCACCCCCTGACCCCCCACGCTGAGAGTACCACTCACGGAGCTGCTGGGGCGACGGGGTCTCGCTGGGACGCTGCTGCTGCTGCCTCTGGCCACCGCCGAACCCCCCACGCTGCACCGCTCCACCGCGCCCGCCACCAGCTCCACTGCCGCCACCACTGCCACCACCACCCCCGCCACCCCCACCACCGCCGCCGCCACCACCCCCGGCACCCCCACCACCGCCGCCGCCACCACCCTCGGCTCCGCCACTGACCCCCCGACCACTAGCACCACTCCCACCACCGCCACCACCCCCGCCCCCTCCACCACCGCCGCCCCCGCCGCCACCTCCGCCACCCCTGCCCCCCTTGCCCCTGCCGCCCTTGTGCCTCCCACTAGGAGCAGACGCAGCCCCGACCCCCTCAGCACCGAGGTAGTCGACAGCAGCAGCAGATGCAATGGAGGGGAGGAGGGGGACGGGGAAGCACCCCTCAAAGAAGGGGGCGCGAGGGTCGCCACGAGAGGCACCTACAGCTACAATGCTCTTCTCAGCTGCTAGGATTTCCTTCTCGAGTAGGTCGACAGTGAGGTCGGTAGGGGAGAGGGCGAGAAAGTGGTCCCTGACAGTGCGAAGGGAGTCAGGGAGGCGGGTGACTAGGTGATAGAGTGTGAGGTACATCGGGGGAGGGTTCTTGGCTAGGAAATCGGGGGGAAGCGTGGCACGGTAGCGAAGATCACTAGTACGGAGGTGCGTGATGAGGTCAGCTACAGTGGCAAAAGCAGACAGATCGGGGAAGAGATAGGGCAGTGAGAGACGGCCTATCGCAGCAGTAGCAGGGGAGGAGTAGCGTGCAACTACAGCATCGTACAGCTCCTTAGCGGTCTTATGCTGGCCAAAGTGCTCGCGCTTATCTAACGGTAGGTGGCTGCGAACGGCTAGGCGAGCATGAGCGTCACGGGTCTGCCACTGTGAGCGAGCAGTGCTGTCAGCAGTAGCAGCAGGTGCGGGAGCGGCGCCGGACGTGTGGTCAAACAGGGAAACATCGTCCTTAGCAGTGATCTGGAGGAACAGGTGCAGGTCATCGAGCCAAACGTCAAACTTAATCGGACGGCCCTCAGAGTCAAAAGTGAGAACGGTAGGACTGGCCATAGTGGCAGTAGCAGCAGTAGCAGTTGCAGTAGCAGTAGTAGCAGTAAGAGCAGTAGCAGTAGCAACTGTAGCAGTAAGAACAGCTGTAACAGCAGGAACAGGAACAGCAGCTGCTGCAGGCGGGGCGGCGCGGCTCGGTCAGGGCGGCGCGACTCGGGCGACGCGGCTCGGGCAGGTAGGGCGGCGCGACGGCGGGCCTATGCATGGTGCGCGGCAGCGCCTAGGGTGCGGCTGCGCTCGGGCCGCGGCTGCATTCGTGCGGCGGCTAAGCTCGAGCTGCAGCAGCCGACGCGCGATCGCCGCTTCGTGCGGGCTGCGACCTGCGGGCGGGCGGCGGTGGGTCGAGCGTCGGCCTAGGGGCGAGCGGGGCCTACGGGCGACGGCCTACTGGCGCGCGCGAGAAAAAATCAGGCTGCCCTAGGCGGCTAACGGGCTACTTGCGCTAAAAACGCGGGGCCGCGCTCGGGCTGCTAGCGGGCTGCAAACGAGCAGCGTGAGAGGAGGGCGCGCGAGGGCGCACTAGGAGAGAGGCGCACGAGGGCGCTAAGACGGTAGGGCGCACGAGGGCACCTCTAGCGGAACGGTGGGCCCTTAGGTAAGCGGTCCTAGGTCCCTAACCTAGGCTCTTAATACCATGTCAGAATGAGAAGTGGTTGGACTGACAACATTGGGAGTACAAGTAGGAAAACCTAGAATATTGTACCCCCTAAGGCTAAACCCACTGTAGCCTACAGAATAGCAACATATATAATGTTTGACAGCGTCGCCTGAACTGTCTCTAATATCAGCCTGTGGATGATCATGGGCTGCAAGTCAGTGGACCCATGAATATTAAAAACCATTTCACCCTTTCAAGCTTAAACGTGAACGGTTTAGGCAACAACACCAAGCAGAACAGAGTAAGAACATGGTTTAAGACATGATCGGACATAGCCGTGCTAGTTGACACCAGACTCGCCTCAAACCATCCTTACTGGACCTCTCTCTCAGCCACCTCCTTCGTAGCCACCGCACCTAGGACCAGCGCTGGCGGTGTAGCCATCCTCAGCTGTAACCCCGCCATCACGTTCCATGATTCCTTAGCTCACCAGTCTGGTAGAATAGTGAAAACCACGATCAAAGGTCTCGGTTTAGACATAGTCCTCCTTGCGATCTATTTCCCATCCAGCATTCCAGCCAGATCCGCCTTCTTTAGAGACTCCTTCGGTCCCCTTCTAGATCAGATCTCACCATCGGAGCATCTCCTGCTGATAGGCGACCTGAACATAATAGAGAACCCAAAATTACACAACTCGAGAGGACATGGCAAGGCCTTAGAAAACGAACGGTTTTTCCACCGCTGCGCGGCCTTTCAGTTTTCAGACGCTTTCAGAATCCTACATCCGGGATGCAGGGAGTACACCTTTTTTGCAAAAAGCCATAGAGTCAGCACTCGCATTGATAGAGCCTTAGTCTCACAATCCCTGATCCCCTACCTTTTTTACTCTGCGCATGTTATGCCTGACGAACCCATTTCAGACCACGGGTATGCGATCTCTGTCGCTCTCAGGCTTGATGAGGAGCACTGCAGAGGTCCAAGTTTATGGCGCTTACACGCTTCGTTGATCCACCGTCCAGGCGTTCGGAAGATCATAGAGGCAACGGTGCTACGCACTCCTGTGAATGATGGTTGCAGCTTCGAGCTGCTTCTGAAGAGACTGGGAGCCGGGCTCAGAATGTATGCAAAGGAGGAGAGTAAACGGGTTAAAAAAACTCTTCTGCACTTGACATCTACGGTGGCTAAGCTGAAGCAGGAAATGATGCGGAACCCAGACTGCTCTGTCATAAGAGCTTTATTGGAGGCGAGGGAGACAAAGCTGAAGGAGTACAACAACTCATGGACCGAGCGACTGTACCTTCACGACGGCCTCACGGCGGAACTCACGGGGGAGCTGGCCTCGAAGCATTTGTCGGCGAAGGTCCGTGATCGGAAAGCGTGCACCCAGATCAAGGAGACCAAAGTCGGTGCAGGAAGAGTTACTGGCTCACAGCAGATCCTGGACACAGCCTCTGTTTTCTTTCGGAACATCTTTGGGAAAGATCGACGCACTGACTTCTCGGACTGGGATCTTACCTCGCTTCGGCGGTTGGACGGTGCGGTGGCGGAGATACTGTCGGCGGACTGGTCCGAGCAGGAGGTAAAGAAGGCGTTTGCGGCGATGGCAAAAAACAAATCGCTTGGTGGGGATGGGCTGCCCAAGGAGCTCTTCGAAGCTCACTGGGACCTGCTGGGGGAAAGCTTCATGACCATGGTGAGGAGCTTCGAGTCATTTGCCTCCCTGCTAGTAGAAACCAAGGAAACGGTTACTACTTTGCTGCATAAGAAAGGCGAGAAAGACGAGATTAACAACTACCGACCGATTACCCTGCTAGATTTCACTTACAAGGTCCTGGCAAGGGTGGTGGCGGATAGAATGAAGTCGGTGCTTCACTTGGTCATCTCCCCGGATTAGTACGGGTTCATCCCGGGGCGGCGACTATCGGATGCGGTGGCGCTGGTGGTTGACGTTATAGACGCTGCTAAGAACGGCAACGAGGACTGGTACTTACTTGTGGTGGACTTTCAAAAAGCATTCGATTCGGTGTCGAGAGACTTCCTATTTGAAGTGTTGGCCAAGATGGGTTTTCCAAAGCGGTTCGTCGAATGGATAAAAGGCCTGCACGCCAACACATTGACAAAATTGATGATTAATGGCTGGACGGGGAAAGGTGTGGAAGTGGCGTCGAGTGTTTGGCAAGGATGCCCGTTGGCACCTTCTCTTCTTCTGCGCAGTTGAGCCGTTGGCGAGGGAGGTGGAAAGACAGGAACTCGGTCTCGCCAAGCAGGGCCCGCGCTTTGATTACCTCGGCTACGCCGACGACACAATGTTGGCCCTGCAAGGCGCGGAGCAAAGAGTCAAAGCGGAGAAGGTGGTGGATCGGTTCGAGAAAGTGTCCGGTTTGGCAACAAATAAGTCGAAGTCGGTGCTACTGCCTCTTGGCGCGAACCTGGGCGAGAAGGGCGACGGTTCAAGTGACTTCAAATGGGCCGGTGCGGAGGATGCAGAGCGCTTGCTGGGAGTCTGGGTGACGCCTTCCGGAAGCGGCTTGCCAACATGGGAGAAGGCGTGGGAATACATCGTGGGGAAATTAACGAAGTGGCAGCTGAAGTACCTCATGATAACTGCAAGGGCTACAGTCGTTGACAGCTACATCACACCGCTGCTAGCCTTCCAAGCGCAGATCTACCCTCCCCTGGCAGATATTTGGGAAGAAATTACCAGGTTGCTGCAAAGCTTCACGTTAGGTAACCGCGTGGCGACAGTGAAGGGATTCATACTCTGGAGCAGGACGCTGCTCTACACCCCAAAGGAGGCGGGTGGCATCGGTTTGAAAGATCCGGAGATAACCATCACATGTCTCGCAGCCAGGAGAGTGGGCCTCTATCTCACGGAGCAGAACCCCATGAAGAAAGCAATTATGGCGCAGGCGGCAGATCTACCCCTGGGCGAGGACACCTTCTCTTCACACGCGAACCTGGTGAAACATTGGAAGAGTAGGAGTATGAGGTGGAAGCAAACGTGCGACAATTTTGTTAACTCTCCGTTCTGCGTTCGGCCGACGGCGGTCAGCAGAGTGGAGATACTGAAGGAGTGGTTAGCTTTCAACAAGGCATCTTTACTGCATACGCCCGTTGGTGGGCAAAAGGATG
Organism: Closterium sp. Naga37s-1; assembly: GCA_947471745.1. NCBI lineage: Eukaryota > Viridiplantae > Streptophyta > Zygnematophyceae > Desmidiales > Closteriaceae > Closterium > Closterium sp. Naga37s-1. The sequence continues at coordinate 180,418 of CANJKZ010001038.1, forward strand.
GCAAGGGACTCTGGGAGGTGTGTGTTGGAGATCTGCTGGAGGTAGACGGTAACGGCGAGCTTGTGTTAAAGCAGCAGAAAGAATTGTCACGGCTGCTCGGGAAACGGTCCAGCGAGGTTGGCGGTGAAAGCACTGACTACCCTGCCAGCGTCCTGGTGGCAACTGCTAGGGTTCTGTTCGGTCCCTCCCTGCTCGGCTGAATCCACCCCCCCGTTGAACATTCTGGAGGGAGGGGAGGTGATTCCCTTCAGGAAGATGAGGGAATGCTGGAAAGGGGCTTACCAGGAGTCGAGCAAGAGGGAGAAGTGGGCGAAAAGATGGGGGAGACGAATCAACTGGAAGTGGGTGGTGTCGTCACGAGACTCGCTGGCAGTCCCCAGCCGTCCACGTGATGTCCTCATTCGTGTCCACAACTTAAATTTGCAAGTGGGGGAGCGCCTTGCATTTCTCAGCGGGAAACCAACCTGCCCCTACTTCGGAGGGGAGGAGACCTTGGATCACTGCCTTCTTCTCTGCCCTCGGATCCAGGTGGTCACCTCTGCCCTCAGGCGTGCTCTGCGCATGCTAAATCCCAACCGTCCTACCGACACGCTTGGTGACCTGCTGTTCCGGAAAACGGGGTCCAGCTTAGCTTAGTTCGATCTTGAATACGCCATCAGCCTCCACATCAATCTCCAAGGCGTCAATCAACGACCGCCGTGACGCTGTGGAGGTGTCCGTCCTCCAATTCGCCCAAAGCTTGTTGATCTTCGAACTGTAGTTCTTGTCCTCCATGAGCTTCACCACGTCCTAATAGCACACGTCATAGTCCCGCCGTAACGCCACCTTCAAAGCGTAGTGGCGCATGGTGTTGTTCGGCCAATAGGTCACTCCACGTGCGCGGCACTTGCGGAGCAAGTAATCCATCGTCATCTTGCAGTAGAACTGCCAAGTACAACACGTACACTCGGCATAGCCCGGAAATGTGAGGACACTACAAAAAGGAGTCAGAAATGGCACAGTCACCCACTGCCAATTTGTCCACCCCACATTCCTTACGATCCCACAGAGTCATCTCGTAGTTCTCCACGCGCATGATACATTAAGCACACCCAAGCCCAGTGTACTCAACGACCTTGCCGGGGCTGGGTAGTCCAGTTTTGAGTTGCCGGACCTTGCAGTCCGGGTCGTAGTCAACGACCACCGAAATGTTCCCGATTAGACCCTCGGCAGATCTGGTTTCAATAGTCGCGAGCCCTGTAGGGTCAATTGCAAATGCAATTCATCACATCAGCTCATCACCCACTTGACTAATAACCCGATTACTTCACAACACACCCTGAACAGGCCCGTACCGCTCTTCCACCATGTTGTCTTGCTCCAGGGGATTCTTCCAAAGCCCACAGTTCAGTCCCTTCGTCAGCTCCCCGCCTCTGGCCGCCGTATGTTCTCCAGAGCTGGCGCCCTTTGCTTTGCCGCCCCGGCGTAACGACCTGCCTTCCGCCGCGACAGCAGCCGGGGTCCCTGCATCCACAACGTCACTGATTCGTGCTGACTCAGGGGAAGCAGCAGTGTTTTTCTTCCCTGTTGTCGCTGTAGCAGGTGTTGTCCTCTCCCTCCCCATCGAGGCCTCTACTGGCGTGGTTGCTGACCGGAGCCTCTGCATGACGGCAATCAGCTCAGCCGCTGCACCACCTTGCTCCCTAGTGTTGAACCCAGGTACTGCAGCTTCAACCAAAGAGCCGGCACCTCCCAGCACTTGGAGGAGGAGTTGAGCAATGACTGCCACGTCAGGCGCTGCAGCGGCGGACGCCATGCCAGGTCCACCACCAGCTTCGGCCTTCACTGCGTCAGTTGTGACGACAGGGCTGGGGGCGACATACGTGCGTGTTGGCGTGCCTTCCCCCATCAGCTCAGACCCGTGCACATGACCGACCCGACCCCGCTTATTGATGTTTGGTGTCTTCACGCTGTCGGTGCAATGATAATCGTTACCAGTTTGGGCGGGCATGGGTTTCTTCAAACAGGCAGACTGGTGTTGAGACGCCCGCACTTGCGGTCATATCTACAACGTCCTCCTCCTCAACAAGGCGCGAAGTGGGAGCCGGGTCTGTATCCATCGCCTCCGGCGCGGGTGGTTCAAGCTTGGCAGAACTGCTGCCATAAGCGCCATACACATCCACCGCCGTCCTTCGTCCTACGGGGGACGCGTTGCTTCACGCTCTGGATCACATCCATTAGATCCTTCACCTGCTTCTGCACAGCACCTTTTCCACGACCCCGGCCTGCACACTTACGGCCTCCTTGCTTTCCACCCGAAGACTGCGTTCTTGCACGTGAAGTCACGACATTAATGTTAGTTTTCGACTCATACCCACTCGCGCCGACGTCAGTGGACGGCGACCATTCCTCGTCACTAGAGGCACCACTGGGCTCCGACACGGTGTCGCACGATCTGGGCACGGTGCCAGTGCGTCCATCAGACCCATCCATGGTGCATGACGAATGTATGACCCCATACAGGACGGAGTAGTAGTGATACCATGCAGAAGGCGTCACATCCCGCTGTCAGGACCACCCACTTCTGTGCACTCCAATTCAGCTGCGTGCTTGTTACAATCACCTACACGACAGGTACTAGGGATGATAGAAAACTGACACATCCGAGCATCTGGAGCACTACCTGATATGCTCCTCCAAAGCCTCGCAATGATTGTGAAAGGATACATGCGGACAAGTAATGGGGGGACAATGTTTACATACCTGTGGGAGGCGGAGATGTGTCCGCCTTCATTGGCTTGCGCTCCTCGGATTTCCCACTTGAGCAGTTCTTATGCAACGCCTGTTCTGTGATCAGGTTTTCAACGGACAAACCGTAAGGGTCGTCGTTCTCTCCAGTCTTGTCCTCCTTCACAGTGATTGGAATAGGGAAGGATGCCCGAGGTACTCGAGCTGCCAGAGCTGGTGGTGATGCTGCTACTAGTGGTGCTGGAGGTGCTGGAGCTGCTAGTCCTAGAGGTGCTCGTGCTCGAGGTACTGGAGCTGCTGGAGCTGGCGGTGCTGCTGCTGCTGGAGGTAATGGAGCTGATGGAGGTACAGGAGCTGCTGGATGTGCTGGAGGTGCAGGAGCTGCTGGAGCTGGTGGTGCTGCAGGTACTGGAGCTGGAGACCGTGGAGCTGGAGGTGCTGGCACTGGGGGTGCTGGAGCTGGAGACCCTCGAGCTGGAGGTGCTGGTGGTGGGGGTGCTGGAGCTCTCGGTACTGGTGCAGGAGGCGCTGTGGGGCCGCGCCCGTACTTTGTTCCACTGCTTCGCCAGGTTCTTGGTCTCCGGTCTTCTACTGACCTTACTCCGCCTCTACTGTGTCCACCGCCAGACCAGTCCCAGCCACAGTTACAGCCAGCCTCCCCACTGCCCGCTCCTTCTCCTTATATTGAGCAGATAGACTCTCTTACAGATCGTCGTAAGCCTGCGTCTCGCCCTGCCTCGCCTGTTCGTGCTGGTCGCACTGGTAGTCGTGTTCCGCGTCCGCGTCCTCCTCCTGTCCCCGGCACTCACAATATGACACTTCATCCTTCCTCTGTTCCACTGCGAGTTCCCCTGCCGTCTCCTCTTGCGTCCTCTCTTCCTGAGGCTCCACACCCTGAGTCTGACTTAGTTCGTGCTGCCAGTCCTAATGTCACCCGTATCCTAGCCACTGTTGTCTCCGACCCTTTGTTTGAGCCCACTGTTGTGTCTGCCCTAGTTGCTGAGCTTGTCAACTTTGCTGCTAGCTGTCGTCTCGACTACGACGCTATTCTTGTTGCTGAGTATGAGTCTGTGTGTCCTCCGTACGTCGGGGGTGAATGTGCTCTTGGCACGGACGTCCTTGAGGACACGCAGGAGGACTTTGAGTGTCTTGCAGCTGCTGTACCTCATCTCGTGTCCATGCTGCTTGCACCTGAGGGAGACCCGGATGCTCCAGACATCCCGACCCCGCGCTCTTACGCAGAGGCGGTTACGGGTCCCTACTCCTCTCGGTGGCAGACAGCCATGGACGCAGAGATGGCATCCTGGAAGTCCACAGGCACTTACGTCGACGCGAATCCCCCTCCTAGGGCGAACATAGACGATGGCATGTGGATTTTCAGGGTGAAGCGGCCGCCAGGTTCTCCGCTGTCTTCGACGCTCGTTACGTTGCTAGAGGCTTTAGTCAGCGATAGGGAGTTGACTTCTTCCAGACCTTCTCCCCTACTTCGAAGATGACCACTCTTCGTGTGCTGCTGCACGTCGCCGCTCAGCGTGACTACGTGCTTCACTCTCTTGACTTCAGCACAACTATCTTACAGGGCAGCCTGCACGTGGAGATCTGGCTGCGCCGCCCACCTGGCTTCACTGGGTCATTTCCTGTAGGTACCCAGTGTAGCCTCCGACGGCCAGTCTATGGTCTCCGCCAGGCGCCTCGCGAGTGGCACGACACATTGAGGACACGCCAGACCTGGGTGAGTTGCGCAGCTATCTTGGCTTGCAGATCACCCGGGACAAAGCACGCCGCACCATCACCCTGACTCAGTCACACATGGTGTAGCAGGTCCTTCAGCGCTTCGGCTTCACTTGGTCCTCGCCACACTCCATTCCTCTGCCTACCGGTCACTCGCTCTCAGCTTCACCTTCGGACGAGTCCGTAGAGCCGAGTGGCCCGTATTAAGAGCTGGTGGGATGCCTCATGTACCTGATGACCTGCAGTCGACCTGACTTTGCTTACCCTCTCAGCATCCTGGCACGCTACGTTGCGCCCGGGAGACACCGACCAGAGCACTGGGAGGCCGCTAAGAGGGTGTTACGCTACTTGTGCAGTACGTTGGGCATGGGGCTCATGCTTGGAGGACGGAGTCGAGTTGTTCTCACTGGCCACGCAGACGCGTCTTGGGTTGACGACTTGACTACGCAGCGGTCGTCACAGGGTTACACTTTCAGCCTTGGCTCCAGTTCTGTTTCTTGGCGGTCTACCCGCTCGTCGTCTGTTCTCAGTTCCAGTTGTGAGGCTGAGATCTACGCAGGGGCCATGGCTGCACAGGATTTACGCTGGCTCACCTACCTGCTGACCGACTTGGGAGAGCGGCCTAGTTCTCCTCCAGTTCTGTACGTAGACAACAAGGCCATGATTGCCTTGTGTCAGGAGCAAAGAATGGAGCACATGCCGAAGCACATCGCTCTGCGTTAATTCCTTGCTCGAGAGTTGCAGCAACGTGGTCAGCTTCGTCTTGCTTACGTGGCCACTCGTGCCAACACTGCTGATATATTCACCAAGGCACTTCAGCCTTGTGATCATCAGCGTTTCTGTACTGTTTCATGCCTTGTGCCTATTTTCCCTCACTTGCTCACTTTGTGACTTTGCTTGTACTGTGATCTATATACTTGTACCTGCATGCTTACACTTGCTAGGTTGTGATCACTATACTGCTTGTTCCCATTTATATAACTCTGCATGTGAACTGGCCTTGTGGCCATTTGCTTGTGCTCAGAGTGTGTGGTGACTTCGTGATCCACCCCGAGCTTGCTTTGCTTTTCTTGACTGGTCTTGTGACCCCTTGTTCTCCCCCACTTTGCCTATGGGGGTGTGTCAAACTATTATGTTGTGTGTGTTGTATGGGGTACAACTCAATTCGGGTTATACTTGTACCAACTTTCTGCCTAATGCATTCATTCCTGCTCGTTAATTTCTGACAATATTTGTGGGGCATACATATATAGTGTCAGGAATCTACCAGTAAATTTAGGAGCCTTTGGATTAACGAAGCTTGGACTGTTCTCATACCGTATGTGCAACAATAGATGGCGTTGTTGATGTTAGAGGTCCACTCGTGGACCAAATTGTGGATTAGCTATCTCTTGTTTTTGGAATGAGCTTATTTTTTGCAGGGCATCTATATGTAGTGCTAGAAGCCTTCCATTAAATAATAATAGTAATTAATAACATAGCGCTCGATCATGTGACGCATACAATGTTAAAAGGGTTGTACACTGGATTGCGATAAGGCCTTCTCGGCGAATTGAAACTCGATGACTCTAGGGCAATTGCGAGAAATAAGATAGTTACAACGTAAAAGTTTAGTTACAAATATCAAGTTAGAATGAGGCAGCAAACATTGCATGCTGTTTACACCCATTATAACCCTGAACAACCAATGCAAAATAACCAAGTCCTTAGCGGGGTTCCGAACACGATTGAATCCTTGCTGGTAACTTGATTGGACAAAATGGGCGAACGCAATCACAGGAAACGCAAACGAACCCGAGTCATTTTGCCAACTGCACCTGTCCCGAATGTATGAATCGAAGTCCAATAAAAATCATCCACGCCAGCTCCACGCCAAACCACGCTTTCATCATCCCTCTGATTCCCGAAGCGCCCACGCTGAAAGCAACTGAAGGGTAGCTTTGGCGTAACTTTGAGTAGAGCTACATTGAAGCATCTACAACAAAACCTACCCCTCCAACCCCCCTGGTTTTCCGATGTATATAGACTCAGCTGGAGGTCATGTTATAACATCCCCGTACTCCACAAAAGCCCTGCGCCTTGCTATAGTCACGTATAGCTCGGGGCAGCGCTCGATATTGGCGATGACATGTTCGCAGCATGTGCGGTAAAAGGCGAATTTTGATTCGCCTGAACAGTCACCTCGCTATAGTCACGTACAGGTCGGGGCAGAGCACGACCCTGGTGACGACGTGCTCGCAGCACGCACGATAGAAGATGACTTTTGGGTCGACTTGTCACCTCGTTATAGTCACGTACAGGTTGGGGTAGCGCGTGACCCTGGTGACGACGTGCTCGCAGCACGCGCGGTAGAAGACGCACGCCGCGTCCGCCCCCACGCCGGCCGCCGGGCGCGTCTTCACGCACCCCGGCACCGGCCGCTTTACAAAAACCATCACCGCTCGCTGCGCGCCGAGCGGCTCTATCGCTTGAAACGAAGACGCATTTGCCTCACTCGCACTTTGTTTAGGGTCGCTCATTCTTTCGCACGCTCCAGCGTCGCCCAGAGTACTGGCGTTGCGAACTCCAGCGCCGCTCAAAAGCTAAGCTCGCTCTCGCTCTCGAGGCAAACAAGGAGACCGAGGCAATTTAGCCAATTTTTGAGGCGCCTCAAATAACGACGGTGCCGTAGTAGTCCTGATCTGAAACGGTGTGGCGTGGCGATTGCCTCGCTGCGGATGCGGCAGTCACGCGGTACGGGTGAGCTGCGAGAATGATCAAGAGGCGAACAGCTCACCTGAGCTGACGTGTCGAACAGATACGAACGTGCACCTTGTGAATTGGCAAATTGATGAGGCTGACTGCTCAACGGCTTTGAGGGGGAGGATGGGGAAAGGAAGTGCTATTTCACCAGCTTCGAGGGGGAAAGTCCGTTTGAGTACGGTTCAATGGGATGACAGATGTCAAAGAACGTTATCAAGCGGTTAAGGTATTGCAGTCCCTCGTTCATTGGCTTTCCCCGTTGGCTCGCGAAGGCCATTCGGTTCATAGTCGCCAAGCTCGCGATGTTCTCGAAGCAGCTCGTTCACCAATGGACGTCGAGGTTTTTCCTAGTTATCCAATTAGATCCTTACTTTGGAGCACCGACCATTGTACTTCTCGAGAATTAGATTAACCACAGAAAGCGAACGTCGCGAGCGCAGGCGAAAAGGGGAATTCGTTGGCGGGAGGACTACCTATGGATGATGAAAGGGTCCCTCCGCTCATCCTGCGGATTCGCCTGTGGAAAAATGACCGTCATCCTCGTCTCGTCCTGGGAGTTGGGATGAGTCGAAATTCGGCGCAAAGTTGGCGCAAGCCCGCGCCTAGTACGACATCTCCCACCGCCCCTCGTGCACTGCTGCAACTGCTCGTTTCGACCCGGTCCTGCCCGAGTTTTGAGTGTTTGAAAATTCGAATTGTAATGTTCGCGAAAGAGCGACTATCGTCAACTTAAACCATTTAGGCCGCATACTGACGGTGACCAGTCGCCCGGCCGGTTGCGACCAAACGGTGCGTGCGAAGTCGCACGACGCTGAATCGTGGTTCCGATATGGAGCGACTCTCGTCTAATCACAGTAACGTGATAATTGACCTCATACAAGTTGGAAAGGCCTCGCCTTCTTTGCACTTGTTTCGGGACATGACATTCCCCGACGTTAAGTTACGGGTGAAATAAAGGCACGGTTTCTGCGTGAACACCCCATCACTCTACTTCCTTGTCCACTCGTTTCCTTCCACAATCGACAAGAAATCCCGCCCTCTTGACCGCAAAATGACAAGCATGGTAAGTCAGTTTCTAATAGTTGATGTTTGGCAGCTTCAGGCGTTTTTTGCTTCCTCACCTTTAAGAAAATAAATACAATTACCACTTTTATGCGGAAAAAGTGTAGACATTCTGTCAGAATGAGAGAAGTGGTTTAAACTAGCAAGAATGGGAGTACAAGTAGGAAACCCTGAAATGTTGTACCCCCTAAGGCTAAACCCACTGTAGCCTACAATACTGTAACCCATATAACATTTGACACACCCCCATAGGCAAAGTGGGGGAGAGCAAGGGGTCACAAGACCAGTCAAGAAAGGCAAAGCAAGCTCAGGGTGGATCACAACGTCACCACACACTCTGAGCACAAGCAAAGGGCCGAAAGGCCAGTTCATATGCAGAGGCATATATGCAACACAAACAACACAGTGATCTCAACCTAGCAAAGCAAACAAGCAAATATATATATCAGCAGTGTTGGCCTGAGTGGCCACGTAACGCAGACGAAGCTGACCACGCTGCTACAGCTCTCGAGCCAGGAAGTAACGCAGAGCAATGTGCTTCGTTCTGTGCTCCAGTCTGTGCTCCTCACACAAGGCAATGGCAGCCTTGTTGTCGATGTACAGCACTGGAGGGAAACGAGACCACTCTCCCAAGTCACTCAGCAGGTACGTGAGCCAGCGTAACTCCTGTGCACCCATGGCTGTGGCGTAGATCTCAGCCTCACAACTGGAGCTGAGAACTGAAGACGAGCGAGTAGAACGCCAAGAAACTGAACCAGAGCCAAGACTGAAAGGTGAAACCCTGTGACGACCGCTGAGTAGCCTGGTCGTCAACCCAAGAAGCGTCTGAGTGCTCAGTGAGGACAACTGAGCTCCTTCCTCCAAGCACGAGCCCCATGCCTAATGTACTGCACAAGTAGCGCAGTACCCTCTTAGCAGCATCCATGTGCACCTTTCGGTGCCGACCAGGAGCCACGTAGCGAGCCAGAAGGCCAAGAGGGTACGCGAGGTCAGGACGAGTGCAAGTCATCAGGTACATGAGGCAACCAACTAGCTCTGGGTAAGGACCACTCGGCTCTACGGACTCGTCCGAAGGTGGAGCTGAGAGCGAGTGACCTGTAGCCAGAGGAGTGGCCTGTGCCGAGGACCAGGTGAAGCCGAAGCGCTGAAGGACCTGCTGCACCATGTGTGACTGAGTCAGTGTGATGGTGCGGCGTGCTCTGTCCCGAGTGATCCGCAAGCCAAGATAGCTTGTCAGCTCACCCAGGTCTGTGCACGTGTGTCTCTTCTGCAGCTCCGACTTCACGTGGGCGAGAGCCTCAGTGTCAGCAGTGGCAAAGACCAAGTCGTCGACGTACACGAGCATGTAGAACGGCGGCAGTGAAGTGTCGGTGCGCAGAAACAGCGACGGGTCAGCAGTAGAAGGCGCGAACCCAAGAGCCGCAAGTGTAGTCCTCAGTGTGTCGTGCCACTCACGTGGCGCCTGGCGGAGACCGTAGACCGGCCGCCGGAGGCTCCACTGGGTACCAGGAGGAAACGACCCAGTGAAGCCAGGAGGGCGGCGCAGCCAGATCTCCTCGTGCAGGCTGCCCTGCAAGAAAGCTGTGCTGAAGTCAAGAGAGTGAAGCTCGTAGTCACGCTGAGCGGCAATGTGCAGTAGCACCCGAAGAGTGGTCATCTTCGGGGTGGGGGAGAAGGTCTGGAAGAAGTCTACTCCCTCTCGCTGACTGAAGCCTCGAGCAACGTACCGAGCCTTGAAGACAGGCGGAGAACCTGGCGGCCGCTTCACCCTGAAAATCCACATGCCACTGACGATGTTCGCCCCAGGTGGGGGAACCTCGTCGACGTAAGTGCCAGTGGACTTCCAGGATGCCATCTCTGCATCCATGGCTGTCTGCCACTGAGAGGAGTACTCACCCGCGATCGCCTCAGCGTAAGAGCGCGGGGTCGGGATGTCTGGAGCATCCGGGTCTCCCTCAGGTGCAATCAGCATGGACATGAGATGAGGTACAGCGGCGGCAAAGCACTCAAACTCCTCCTACCTGTCCTCAAGGACGTCCGTGCCAAGAGCACACTCACCCCCGACGGACGGAGGACAGACAGACTCAGACTCAGCAACAAGACTAGCGGCGTAGTCTAGACGACAGTGAGCAGCAAAGTCGACAAGATCAGCAACCAAGGCAGACGCAGCAGCTGACTCAAAGGAAGGGTCAGTGACAGTAGTGGCCAGGAGACGCGTGACAGTAGGACTAGCAGCACGAAGAGAGTCAGACTCCGGGTCAGGAAGGGCAGGAAGGGAGGACGCAGGAGGAGAAGGCAGAGGGACACGCTGTGGAGCAGTGGAAAGACGAAGCGTCATCTGGTGAGTGCCTGGGACAGCAGGAGGACGCTGACGCGGGACACGACGACCAGTGTGAGCAGCACGAACAGGTGACGCAGAACGAGACTCAGGCGACACAGGACGAGACTCAGGCTCACGACGCTCCGTAAGACCTCCTGTCGGACCAGTGTAGGGAGAAGGACCAGGAAGTGGCGAGGTAGGCGGTAACTGTGACTGCGACTGGACAGGCGGAGGACACCCTACGGAGGGAGCAGGAGCTGGAGGAGGTGGCTGACCAAGAACCTGCTGAAGGAGCGGAACGAAGTACGGCCGCGGCCGTGACGTGCCCCCAGAACCAGCAGAGACATTACCAGAACCCCCATAGCCAAAGTGGGGTGTAATCAGCAGAGCAAGCAAAGCAGAACAAGCTCAGGGTGGATCACAATGTCACCACACATTCTGAGCACAAGTACAAGAAGCAATAGTTTAAAGTTCACAATTATGAGCAAAGCTAGAGGCTTTCGCAGAGGGCAAGTGAGGAGGAGGAGGCGAGAGTGAGAGGAGAGGAGATAGGAGGCGACGGTTGAAGCTGCAGACACACGGGCAACAGGAGTCACACTGGCACAGCGGCTACCGGAACAACGCTCCGGACTACTGGAGTAACTGGCTCCGCGGCTAAAAGTAGCGGCAGACGAGCAACGGACCCACGGGCGACTGGCACAGCTGGCTGCGACTGGGCTACCGGAGCAACTCCCCGGACTACAGGTGCTGCTGGCGACACGACGGCAACCTCAGTTCAACCTCCCCAAACAGTCCCACTCCCCCTGACACACACCCCCTGCTTCACCCCTAGCTCCACTCCCCCTTCACCCCCCTTAGTACCACTCCGACGGCTCCAACAGGTCCACCCCCCTCAGCGGCAGCTGCAGCACTGGGAGACGGAGGAGGAGGAGGAGCAGGGGACGGCACACAGAAGCTGCACCCCCATACCCCCCAACCCCAAACCCTAATTCAGGAGAACGGGCAGCAGCAGGGGTGGGGCGCCATCAGAAGCACGGGGGACAGCGGGCAGCGCAGGGGCAGCGAAGAACGGGCCGCCCACGGGCCTGGCACAGCCGCCCGAACCGCGCGCAGGCGACCCGAGCCGCGCGCGGGCCTGGCGCAGCCCGTACGGGCCGCGCGCAGGCTGTACGAGCCGCGCGCAGGCCACGACGGGCGACGGGGGGCGACGCGCGGGTCCCCGTCGCCCGTCGCAGCGCCTCCCGGGAGCGACGCGCGGAGTGACGGGGCAGAAACCCGCCGCGCGCCTCGGGGCGCACGGCGGGCAGACAACCGCCGCGCGCCTCGGGGCGCACGGCGGGCAGAAAACCGCCGCGCGCCTCGGGGCGCACGGCGGGCAGAAAACCGCCGCACGCTCCGAGCGCGCGGCGGGATGAAAAATCCGTCGCACGCCACGGGGCGTGCGACACAGAGAGTAGCAGTAGCAGCGGAAGCAGTGAGGTGGTGAGCCCACCCACAGGATCGACCCAAGGGGATCGACCTGCTCTGATAGCATGAAAAGATTAGAAGGTAGAGAAGTTTAGAATGAAGAAGAAGGGGGTTCACTAGAAAGCAGCAGGATACATATAGGAAACCCTAAGGGGTTGTACTCGCTATAGAGTACCCCACTGCAGGCTAGAGAACAATGACATTCTGACACCCCCAGCAGCAGCTCCAACTCCCGCAGCACCACCAGCAGCTCCAGTAGTGTCAACTCCAGTACCTCCAGCAGCACCTCCAGCTCCAGCCTCTGCAGCACCACCAGCCCCAGTACCAGTAGCTCCAGTACCCCCAGCAGCACCAGCAGCACCGCCAGCAGGACTAGCACCAGCAGCACCTCCAGCAGCTCCAGTACCTCCAGCAGCACCAGCAGCACCTCCAGCAGGACCAGCACCAGCAGCACCTCCAGCAGCTCCAGGACCTCCAGCAGCACCAGCAGCACCTCCAACAGCTCCAGGACCTCCACCAACAACAGGGTCTCCAGCAGGCGGCACCTCAAAACTAGGAGCTCCACTCCGGAGGCTGCAGCGCCGAGCATACCACTCACGTAGCCGCTGAGGGGAGGGAGGCTCCGGCCGCGACACAGTACCCGCAGCACCACGAGCCCCAACTCCGGCAGAAACCCCAGCTCCAGTAGCCCCACGCCGGAGGCTGCAACGCTGAGAGTACCACTCACGCAGCTGCTGTGAAGAGGGAGCGCCACCAGGCTCAGCACCCCCAGTCTCAGCACCCCCAGTCTCAGCACCCCCAGTCTCAGCACCCCCAGGCTCAGCACCCCCAGGCTCAGCACCCCCAGGCTCAGCACCCCCAGTCTCAGCACCCCCAGGCTCAGCACCCCCAGGCTCAGTACCCCTCGCAGGACCAGAGTCGACAGCTACCTCGACAGCCTCGACTGCGTCTACCTGGGAAACACCTGAGGGAGCAGGACCCTGGGGAGGGAGGGGGTCTACCGAAGGGGCACCTGGGGTGAGGAAGAGAGGTGGGGGAGGGAGCGGAGCAGTGCGGTAGGGGAACAGACGGTAAAAGGGTACCGACTCGTCAAAAGTGACGTCCTGAGAGGGGAAGACACGGCGCGAGGTGGGGTGGTAAAACTGCCAACCAGGCGCGTCGGGGATAAAGCCAAGGAAGACACAGGGCACAGCGCGGGCAGAGAGCTTGTCCGCAGTTGTATCGCGGACAAAGGCACGAGCACCCCAGACTCGGAAACGCGACGCATCGCCAACCTGCCCCGTCCACAGCAGTGTGGGCGAGGTCTCTGGAGCAGAGACACGGGGCCAGAGGTCTGATGCGCAGCGTACCGGACTGCAAACGGCCACAGGAAATGGGGGGCAGCCGCATGGATCAAGGAGGTACGGGCGATCTCCATGACTAAGCCAATGCGGCGCTCAGCAACCCCATTCTGCTGTGGAGAGGCCGGAAGTGTGAACGTCTGGCGGATGCCGTGCTCCGCACAGTAGGCTGCCAAGAGGTCGGAGGAAAACTCACCACCTCGGTCAGAGTGCAGACGCAGGACGGGAAAGTCCGACTGGAACCGATCACGGAGCTGGAGACGAGCAGCGCGGATCCAAGGGATCAAAACATCAGGGACCTCACCCTTGGTGCGCAAGGGGAAGACCGTGGTGTAGCGCGTGTAGTCGTCGACAACCAGCAGGAAGTACCGCCCGTGGCCCTGTCCACGGACGCGGGCTGGGCCCCACACGTCCAGGTGGAGAGTCTGCAAGGGAGCCTCTGTGGGAGGGAACGAGGAGGAGTGAGGAGCGGCGCGCTGCCGCCCCTCGACGCAGGGAAGACAAGGAGGAGCAGGCGAGGGCGGGAGGGGAGGGAGAACCCTGGGAAGACCAGAGACAAGGTACCGGGAGTGCATGCCACGAAGGCGCTGCACTGACGGGTGACCAAGACGGTGGTGCCAGAGAACTGTCTGGTGCGACAGGGAGCGACACGAGCAGGGGGGCGACAGCTGACCTGACGTAGACGCAGACGCAGCTACCTGAGGGGACTCAGTGGTCAGTGTGTACAGGTCTGACCCCGGCTACCGAGTGAAGGTAGCTAGGTGGCGACCTGTCCGAGCACACGTACAGTGGGTCACACGCTCATAGGCAGGGGTGAACTGGTGAACACCCCCGTCCTGAAGAGCAGAGCCCGCCACCAAGTTCGTAGAGAACGAGGGGAGGTAAAGACCCGACAGGGTGCCGGACGGGACTGCAGGACAAGGGAGGACAGTGGAGGAGGTCGCAAGGACTGGGCCCCCAGAGGGGTCAGCGAGGGAGACAGCCACTGGCCGAGCTAGCTGCTCAAGGGCAGTGCGGTCACGGAAGAAACAGCGGGAAGCACCCGAGTCCAGTGTGAAAGTGTGCAGTGCCTCAGTAGACGCAGTACCAGCAAGCGCAGACGCACTAGCACCTGGGGGAGCAGACTCACCAGCACCAAGGGCAGCAGCCTCACCAAGACCTAGGGCAGCAGACGCACTAGCACCTAGAGCGGCAGTCTCACTGGTCTCAATACCCGGGTCGGGCGGTACACTCAGGTAGCAGTCACCCTCAACACTAATAGTCAATGCATACATAGCACCAAGGATAGTATCATAATCAAGAGCAAAGATATCAATTCCCTTCTTAAGCAGATCAGCCCAGCGGGGCAGCTCAGAGGCGTCAGGGAACTGCTCGCGCCAGGCGTTGTCGAGACGAAAGAAGCAACGCTGCGCCGTGTGAAACCTCCCACAGGTCTGGCCAGTGCGGTCACCTGTGCGGATGACGTACGGGCAGGTACCTCCACCCCCAGACCCCCCACGCTGAGAGTACCACTCACGGAGCTGCTGGGGCGAGGGAGTCTCGCCGGGACGCTGCTGCTGCTGCCTCTGGCCACCGCCGAACCCCCCACGCTGCACCGCTCCACCGTGCCCGCCACCAGCTCCACCGCTGCCACCACTGCCACCACCACCCCCACCACCCCCATCACCGCCGCCGCCACCACCCCCTGTGCCGCCACTGACCCCTCCACCACCAGCGCCACTCCCACCTCCGCCACCACCCCCGCCCCCCCCACCCCCTCCACCGCCGCCGCCACCTCCTCCACCCCTGCCCCCCTTGCCCCTGCCGCCCTTGCGCCTCCCACTAGGAGTAGACGTAGCCCCGACCCCCTCAGCACCGAGGTAGTCGACAGCAGCAGCAGATGCAATGGAGGGGAGGAGGGGGGAGGGGGAGCACCCCTCAAAGAAGGGAGAGCGGGGGTCGCCATGAGAGGCACCTACAGCTACAATGCTCTTCTCAGCTGCTAGGAGTTCCTTCTCGAGCAGGTCGACAGTGAGGTCAGTGGGGGAGAGGGCGAGAAAGTGGTCCCTGACAGTGCGAAGGGAGTCAGGGAGGCGGGTGACTAGGTGGTACAGTGTGAGGTACATCGGGGGGGGTTCTTGGCGAGGAAATCGGGGGGAAGCGCGGCACCATAGCGGAGATCACTAGTACGGAGGTGAGTGATGAGGTCAGCTACAGTGGCAAAGGCAGACAGATCGGGGAAGAGGTAGGGCAGAGAGAGACGGCCTATCGCAGCAGTAGCAGGGGAGGAGTAGCGCGCAACTACAGCATCGTACAGCTCCTTAGCGGTCTTATGCTGGCCAAAGTGCTCGCGCTCATCTAACGGCAGGTGGCTGCGAACGGCTAGGCGAGCGTGAGCATCACGGGTCTGCCACTGTGAGCGGGTAGTACTGTCAGCAGTAGCAGCAGGTGCGGGAGCGGCGCCGGACGTGTGGTCATACAGGGGAACATCATCCTTGGCACTGATCTGGAGGAACAAGTGCAGGTCATCGAGCCAAACATCGAACTTAATCGGACGGCCCTCAGCGTCAAAGGTGAGAACAGTAGGAGTGGCCATTGTGGCAGTAGCAGCAGTAAGAGCAGTAGTAGTAGTAGCTGTAGCAGTAAGAACAGCTGTAACAGCAGGAACAGGAACAGCAGTTGCTGCAGGTGGGGCGGCGCGGCTCGATCAGGGCGGCGCGACTCGGGCGGCGCGATTCGGGCGGCGCGGCTCGGGCGACGCGACTCGGGCGGCGAGGCACGGGCAGGTAGGGCGGCGCGACGGCGGGCCTAGGCACGATGCGCAGCGGCGCCTAGGGTGCAGCTGCGCGCGGGCCGCGGCTGCGTTCGTGCGGCAGCTAAGCGCGAGCTGCAGCAGCCGACGCGCGATCGCCGCTGCGCGCGGGCTGCGACCTGCGAGCGGGCGGCGGTGGGTCGAGCGTCGGCCTAGGGGCGCGCACGGCCTACGGGCGACGGCCTGCTGGCGCGCTCGAGAGAAAACGGGCCGCCCTAGGCGGTTTCGTGCTACTCGCGCTAAACACGCGGGGCCGCGCTCGGGCTGCTAGCGGGCCGCAATCGAGCAGCGTGAGAGGAGGGCGCGCGAGGGCGCTCTAAGAGAGAGGGGCGCACGAGGGCGCTAAGACAGTAGGGCGCACGAGGGCACCTCTAGCGGAACGGTGGGCCCTTAGGTACGTGGTCCTAGGTTCCCAACCTTGGCTCGTGATACCATATCAGAATGAGAGAAGTGGTTTGAACTAGCAAGAATGGGAGTACAAGTAGGAAACCTTAGAATGTTGTACCCCCTAAGGCTAAACCCACTGTAGCCTACAATACTGTAACCCATATAATACTTGACACATTCTTGTTCCTGACTCAACCCACGTGCGTCGAGGACACACGCTGATATCTGCAACATCACTGCACTGCATCCAGCGAGCGTCCGCCTTCCCTGCTGGCACCCAATCGACAGATCAGAAACTGGCGCGAGTGACAAATTCTGCAGAAGCAACCAGTGCAGTTCTGCTCGACGCGATGCGTGGAGACTGGGCAATATCGATCTATGTCTTCGCTGTTTAGTGTCTCTTCCGGTTTATTTCGTCGCCTGTCTTTTTCTGTTCAACGTAACATGCATCCTTGTCCAATCATTGTGCTGCATTTGATTTTGACTTCCTCGTATAAAAAAACCTATTAGATTTAGGACTGCACGGTACCTGCACTGCTGCTCTATCGTTCGACATTATGTCGTTCTCTAACTTCTAGTTTAGGATTCCAAATGTGTGGTATGCTGAATGTTACGTTCTTCGATGATTCGATTTTCGAGCAGTCTATCCAAATCCAGTTGTAGAGTATAGCCCTCTTTTAGGTTAAGTTATGGAGTGTCTGACCTTGCGGTAGGTGGTCTTCTATTTTAGAGAATCTAGCTTAGCGAACGGTCTCGTGCATTTTCAGTGTGGATCATGGCCTTCTGATTCTAGATAATAGTTATCGTAATGGAACAACATCTTGAGGCTGGTTGGGTAAACGCTGCCAAACCGGACCAGGACCTGGCAGATTCAAATGACGACGATCTTCAACCCGTCCCCGGATGTATCGACCTTACGGGCAAGCTTTATTACGCCAAGAACTTCAAATCAGTCAAGGTATAAAATTTCGACGATGACATTTTTGCAGACGCAAGGCAAGCACTCGAGGAGGAGGACATCGAGAACGAATGATTTTACAACGCAAATGAGGAACCAGGAGATATGGGTGTGGAGGACAGAGGCTTTATATGGGACTTTATAGGCTTTTTAATGAGGTGCCGCCTTGCGTCGGAGTCCAAGAGGAACACGCTTCGGAAGATGAGCTTTCTGGCAAAGATGGGGGTAGCGGGTCTGCAGAGATTGGATCGTCAGCATCAGACAGTGGGTTCCAGGTTCCACCTGCACCAGTGGGTGGGTGGCAAGCATCAGATGGTGGGTTTAGGGTTCCACATGCACTAGTGGGTGGGTCGCCAGCATCAGACGGTGGGTTTAGAGTTCCACCTGCACCCGTGGGTGGGTCGACAGCATCTCCCGGTGGTGGGTTTAGGGTTCCACCTGCACCCAAGGTCGAAGGTGAAGGGGAAGGGACGGATACGTGCCGTTGCCTGGACTGG
The DNA here is from genome assembly GCA_947471745.1 of Closterium sp. Naga37s-1. Lineage (NCBI taxonomy): Eukaryota > Viridiplantae > Streptophyta > Zygnematophyceae > Desmidiales > Closteriaceae > Closterium > Closterium sp. Naga37s-1. The sequence goes on from CANJKZ010001038.1 coordinate 198,440, forward strand.
GATCCGGAACAGCCCGTTCCTGGTGTGCGTCCTAGAATGTCAGGGGAGAAAAAGGAAGCTAACCGTCGAGCATGGAAACATGTTATTGGAAGGGGGGATCAAACGAACAATTCTTATATCGGTGGCTGGTGGTACTACAAAAGATGGGCTTACAAGAAGATGGCAAAGATGCCCGAGGTTACAGAAGAGGAGAGGCTTGACTCGACAAAGCCGGACGAGATTGGGATATATCTTGGCAATGACAAGGGACATGACTGGGACCTTGTTCCGAAGAACGAATCCTATCTGCACGGGCCAAAACTGGCTTTGTGACGGTTTGTCGGTTCATGGAGTACTTGTTCTTCGAAACAGAGGAGGATGCGAAGGATATGCGGAAAGATCGACAGATGTTTGTGGGGAAAGTGTCGAAGTCTTGCACAGCTTCCATGCTGAAAGCGAAGATGAACGCGCAGAGCTGTCTCGGATAAATCGAACGGCGCCTCTTCAACTACACTACCTCACGCGTCTCGGACATGCTCAGGGAGGCAAGGGGCCTGTTAAGGGTCAAAATGCGCAATCTCAACAATAAGCAGATTGAGTAAGATAGAGGGCTGCTTTTTTTTTTGTGCTTCTGGGTTGGTGAAACTAACATGTTTGTTTCCGTCTGTTGCAGCGAGGGCTTCAAACATACACGTGGTTCGCTGAACGACGTGTACACGGCAGAGTAGTACAAGAAGTTGTTTCACGAGGTTCTGCCTGAACAGAGGACAAAATAATTCAAGGAAAGCATGCAGTTCCTCACGGAGGGATTGTGGAGGGTTCTGGCAGTGGCCGTCATGATCATGCTGGCGCATCAGGTGCTGGGCAGAGGGTGCAGCGTCCGCTCTATGCGATTTGCGAACATGTACGTCCACGAGACCAGAAGCACTACTCTTCAAGACGAGTTCCTTGACCTTACGGTCATGGTATTCGTTTCTAGACAAACGAAGAACAATCCCACGGACCGTTTGTCTCACCAGTACGTCGCCAGGCACATCGACTACAAGCGGTGCGGATTCGCTGGTGTCTTTTTGTGGATCCATTTCATGTACGACCTTGTCGAGGTCCACTACAAGAAAAAACTCATTTCACCGCTGAGTTTCGAAAAGCACATCTTCTTCCAGATCAACAAGCACACCGACAAATCCCCCCCAAGAGCAGGACCAGATGGAATACAAGACGCACAACAATCGGATCGACTGGGTGATGACTTGGGCGGGGTGGACGTCGAGCAAAGTGACCCACATCTTCCGCAGATCCGGGGCGCAGGGTCTCAACGACGACCGGTGCCCAAACAGCCTCATTGCGAAGCTGGGAGGCTGGGAGCATGGAGAGATGCGGAGGTCATACCTACAGGGCGTGCCTTTTAAGCCGGTGCTGTTGATGGCAGGATTTTCTTGTGATCCTGGAGACTACTACATCGGCGGAGCACATGCAAAACTAGAGGATAATCGCGAGTGGGAAGAACTTCAAAGATGATTCAAAACGCACATCTACCCGTGCCTGGAGGAGGAGATGGCGAAGGTGCGTCATCTCAGCTGGCTTGTTCATTTTGTGGGTTTGGTCTCTTCATCTATTTTTTGGCATTTAGCAGGTCAAAGGATTGAACAGAGACAAGAAATCTCACAAGAAAAAGCTATCAGCAGAGCAGTTTTTGAAGGCCCTCCAAGCCCATGGACGCTCTACAGTTGCTCATGACCTTGCGATGTATTGGATCTTTTGCGAGAACCCCAAATGCAAGAGCCAGTTTACTGGTGAAGGATGTGCATGCAATTGTACTCGCCATCCATACGCAGAAATCTCGCCTCTCTGTCAGGAGCCCTTGTTTCAAAAAAGGGCCAACATTGTTGTGAACATGGACAAAGAAGGTCATCGACTTTGGAAAAATGTGGGCCAGTCTGCAGCAGCGGTAAGAGATCGGTTTCTGTGCGGGTTAATTTTCTGCATTGATGAAGCGCCCATTTTGACACATGGTGATACAATGCTGCAGGATGCTATCTATCGACTCCAAAGAACCCAGCAGATGACGAAGCTGCGACTCCTTAACCAGGAGCTTGTGGAGAATGCAAGGAGGCTGACGGCTGAGAACAGGCAGTTGAGGATGGAGAACAAAAGTCTTCAAGAAGAGAATGCAATGCTCAAATCGCAGGTGGCAGCATTTTAGCGCGCGTTTTGTGGCGACCACACCCCGCACTGTGATGCCGCAACCGGAGAGGCCTCCGAACCAAAGAGGGAGGACTGTGACGCGAAGCCCGTGGCAGAGACTCGCAAACAAAGGAAGAGAGGATGTTTTTCAAGGTTGTCATCAGTCTGTGGTTCAAACGCAGCATGCTCTCAGATGCGTGGAAGCTTCGGGACAAGGGCATTGGTATGATGGGCGGCAGGTCTCTCCGCGAGCTGACGCAGGCAGATCAATTTCTCGCAATTTACTCCAAGTACAGAGATGCAAATCTGAAACCCAACTCGCGTTGCAAGCAATTGGCGCGGAGGAGAAATCATATGCTCACAGTCGACAACCTGCGATTCGATGGCACCAAAGCCGCGACTGCATATGCTTTGGCTCTTGGTGACTGGTTGCTATCACAGTCACTAGAGATCGCTACTGCAGACGATTGTGTGATCAGTGCCCTACACAAGAGAAAACGTGGGGTGACGGGAGAGGATGGGATTATGGTGAACGAGGGTTCACGCAACAAGATTGTCCACCTTCAAGTGGAAGCGAGGGCACGTGATGATGCTTGGGCGGAATCGGTCATGGGTGCGGTCGCATGGCCAAGCATCAGGGTTCAAGAGGCTGCGCAGATGGCGAAGAAACGAAAGAAGCATAACATTCCTCCTCCGGCGCCGTATGTTGGGGCAAGCTCGTGAGGCTGCTAATCTGGTAGTGGTTGTAGAGGGATTAGATGATGTACTTTAGGGACTTTTTCTATGGGTCTTGTATGTCAGAAGTACGAACAAGAATGATGTGAACTATCAACATGCAGGAGTACAAGTAGGAAACCCTAATTGTTCGGTACGCCATATAGGGGTTTTCCACCACAACCTAAATAGCAAGCAGCATATAAGTTTGACACACCCCCATAGGCAAAGTGGGGGAGAACAAGAGGTCACAAGACCAGTCAAGAAAAAGCAAAGCAAGCTCAGGGTGGATCACGAAGTCACCACACACTCTGAGCACAAGCAAATGGCCACAAGGCCAGGTCACATGCAGAGTTATATAATAGAGAAGAAGCAGTACAGCGATCAAAACCTAGCAAGTGTAAGCATGCAGGTATAAGCATATAGATCAGAGTACAAACAAGGTCAAGAAGTGAGCAAGTGAGGCCAAGTAGGCACAAGACCTAGAAAAGTACAGAAACGCTGATGATCACAAGGCTCAAGTGCCTTGGTGAAGATTTCAGCAGTGTTGGCCCGAGAGGCCACATAAGCAAGACGAAGCTGACCACGCTGCTGCAACTCTCGAGCAAGGAAGTAACGCAGAGCGATGTGCTTCGTCCTGTGCTCCAGTCCGTGCTCCTGACACAAAGCAATCATGGCCTTGTTGTCGACGTACAGAACTGGAGGAGAACGAGGCGGCTCGCCCAAGTGGGTCAGCAGGTAGGTGAGCCAGCGTAACTCCTGTGCAACCATGGCCCCTGCGTAGATCTCAGCCTCACAGCTGGAGCTGAGAACAGAAGACGAGCGGGTAGACCGCCAAGAAACAGAGTCGGAGCCATGGCTGAAGGTGGAACCCTGTGACGACCGCTGCGTAGCCAAGTCGTCAGCCCAGCAAGCGTCTGCGTGACCAGTGAGGACAACTCGAGCCCGTCCTCCAATCACGAGCCCCATGCCCGACGTACTGCACAAGTAGCGCAACACCCTCTTAGCAGCCTCCCAGTGCTCTGGTTAGTGTCTCCCGGGCGCAACGTAGCGTGCCAGGATGCTAAGAGGGTAAGCAAGGTCAGGTCTAGTGCAGGTCATCAGGTACATGAGGCAGCCCACAAGCTCTGGATACTGGCCACTCGGCTCTACGGACTCATCTGAAGGCACAGCTGAGAGCGAGTGATCGGTAGGCAGAGGAGTGGACTTTGGCGAGGAGTACGTTAATCGGAAGCGCTGAAGGACCTTCTGCACCATGTGTGACTGAGTCAGGGTAATGGTACGCCGTGCTCTGTCCCGAGAGATCTGCAAGCCAAGATAGCTGCGCAGTTCTCCCAGGTCTGTACACGTGTGTCTCTTCTGCAGCTCCGACTTCACGTAGGTGAGTGTCTCAGTGTCAGCAGTGGCAATGACAAAGTCGTCGACGTACACGAGGATGTAGAATGGCGGCAGCGAAGTGTCGGTGTGCAGAAACAACGACGGGTATGCAGTAGAAGCAGCAAACCCAAGAGCCGCAAGCGTCGTCCTCAGTGTGTCGTTCCACTCGCGAGGCGCCTGGCGGAGACCATAGACTGGCCACGGGAGGCTCCACTGGGTACCTGCAGGAAACGACCCAGAGCGCCCCAGGTGGGGGAACCTCGTCGACGTAGGTGCCTGTGGACTTCCAGGAAGCGATCTCTGCGTCCATGGCTGACTGCCACTGAGAGGAGTAGGGACCCTCAATCACCTCTGCGTAAGAGCGCGGGGTCGGGATGTCTAGTGCATCCGGGTCTCCCTCAGGTGCAAGCGGCATGGACAAGCGATAAGGTACAGCAGCTGCAAAGCACTCAAACTCCTCCTGGCTGTCCTCAAGGACGTCCGTGCCAAGTGCACACTCACCCCCGACGGACGGAGGACAGTCAGAATCAGACTCAGCAACAGGACTAGCGGCGTAATCGAGACGACAGCGAGCAGCAAAGTCGATAAGCTCAGCAACTAAGGTAGACGCAGCAGTGGACTCAAAAGAAGGGTCCGTGACAACAGTGGCTAGCAGACGCGTGACAGTCGGGCTGGCAGCACGAAGTAAGTCATACTCCGGGTCCGGACCGTCAGCAAGGGAGGACGCAGGAGGAAAAGGCAGAGGGACATGCAGTGGAACAGAGGAAGGACGAAGTGCCATCTGGTGCGTGCCGGGGACAGGAGGAGGACGCTCACGCAGAACACGATGACCAGTGCGCACAGCACGAAGAGGCGACGCAGGACGAGACGTAGGCTCATGACGCTCTGTAAGACCTCCGGGCTGCTCAGTGTAGGGAGCAAGAGCAGGCAGTGGGGAGGCTGGCTGTAACTGCGGCTGGGACTGGTCAGGCGGTGGACACAGTAAAGGAGGAGTAAGGTCAGTAGAAGGCGGGAGACCAAGAACCTGCTGAAGCAGAGGAATGAAGTACGGTCGCGGCCGCACATGGCCTCCAGAACCAGCACCGACCGCACCAGCAACCCTAGGGCCAGCACCTCTAGCTCCAGGGTCTCCAGCTCCAACGCCTGCAGCACTACCAGCTCCAGCAACTCCAGTACCGCCAGCAGCTCTAGCTCCAATGGCTCCGGCTCCAACCCCCTCAGCACATCCAGCTCCAGCAGCTCCAGTACCTCCAGCTGCTCTAGCTCCAGCAGCTCCAGTACCTTCAGGACGAGCACCTCCGGGACCAGCGGCTCCAGCACCTCCAACAGCTCCAGCAGCTCCAGTAGCACCTCCAGCTCCAGCAGCACCAGCAGCACCTCCAGCTCCCGCAGCTCCAGCTCCAGAAGCACCTCCAGCTCCAGCTACACCACTCCGGAGGCTCCAGCGCTGAGCAAACCACTCGCGCAGCTACAGTGGAGAGAGAGGCTCCCGTCGTGATGAGACACCTGGAGGACCGCCAGGCTCAGCACGCTCTGGCTTAGCACCCCCAGGCTCCGCACCCCCAGGCTTAGCACCCCCAGGCTCAGCACCCCCAGGCTCCGCACCCTCAGACTCAGCAACGCCAGGGTAAGCACCCCTAGGCTCAGTACCCCCAGGCTCCGTTCGCGTAGCCTCAACACCCCCAGGCCCCACACCCGCAGGCTCAACACCCCCAGACGCAACACCCCTAGCAGCACCAGAGTCAACAACTACCTCGACAGGGTCTACCTGGGACACACCTGAGGGAGCAGGACCCTGAGGGGGGAGGGGGTCTACCGGAGGAGGACCTGGTGCATGGAAGAGCGGCGGGGGAGGGAGAGGGGCAGTGCGGTAGGGGAAGAGATGGTAAAAGGGAACCGAATCGTCAAACGTGACGTCCTGAGAGGGCAGGACACGGCGCGAGGTGGGGTGGTAAAAATGCCAGCCAGGCGCGTCAAGGGGAATGCCAAGGAATACACAGGGAACGGCGCGGGAGGAGAGCTTGTCCGCGAAAGTATCGCGGACAAAAGCACGACATCCCTAGACCCGGAACACCGACGCATCGCCAACCTCTCCCGTCCAACGTAGTGTCAGCGAGGTCTCCGGCAAGGAGACACGGGGCCAGAGGTTGAGCTGATGCGCAGCGTAGCGGACCGCAAACGGCCACAGAAAATGGGGGGCAGCCGCATGGATCATGGAGGTACGAGCGACCTCCATGACTAAGCCAATGCGGCGCTCAACAACCCCATTCTGTTGCGGAGAGGCCGGAAGCGTGAACGTCTGGCGATACCCTCCCCACGACAAAAGTTCCGCAAGAGGTCGAAGGAAAACTCACCACCTCTGTCAGAGTGCAGACGCAGGACGGGAAGGTCGGTCTCAAACCGCTCGCGGAGCTGGAGACGAACAGCACGGATCCAAGGGATCAAAACATCAGGGACCTCCCCCTTGCGGCGCAAGGGGAAGACCGTAGTGTAACGCGTGTAGTCGTCGACAACCTGCAAAAAGCACCGCTCGTGACCCTGTCCACGGACGCGGGCTGAGCCCCACACGTCCAGGTGGAGAGTCTGCATGGGAGCAGTCGTCGGGGGGGACGAGGAGGAGTGAGGAGCAGCGCGCTGCCGCCCCTCGACACAGGGAAGGCAGGGAGGGGCAGGCGAGGGGGGAGGGGAGGCAGAGACTTGGGAAGACCAGAGACAAGGAGACGGGAGTGCATGCCACAGAGGCGTGCCACGGAGGGGTGACCAAGACGGTGGTGCCAGAGGAGCGTCTAGCGCTACAGGGCGCGACACGAGCACGGGGGCGATAGCTGACCTGACGCAGATGCAGACGCAGCCACCTGAGGAGGCACAGTAGTCAGTGTGTACAGACTCGACCCAGGCCGACGGGTGAACGTGGCCAGGTGCCTGCCAGTCCTGGAGCACGTACATATCACCACACGCTATCCTCCAGGGGTGAAGGTATCAACCCACTGATCCTGAAGGACTGCGTTGCTCAACAAGTTCGTAGAGAACGAGGAGAGGTGGAGACCTGACAGTGAGCCAGACGGAACCGCCGGACAAGGCAGAACAGTGGAGGAACGTGCAAGGACTGGGCTCCCAGAGGGGTCAGCCAGAGAGACAGCAACAGGTGGAGAGAGCGGTGTGACTGTGGTACTGTCGCGAAAGAAACAGCGGGAGCACCTGAGTCAAGCGTGAAGGTGTGCAAGACCTCAGCGGACGCAGTACCAGAGAGAGCAGACTCACCAGCACCTAGAGCAGCAGACTCACTAGCACCTAGAGCAGCAACCTCTATACCTGGGTCTGGCGGCATACACAGGTAACAGTCACCCTCAGCATTAACAGTCAATGCATACATGGCAGAAAGGATAGCATCATAATCAAGAGCAAAGATGTAGCGGGGGAGCTCAGCCGCGTCGGGAAACTCTGCGCGGAAGGCATCTGTAAGACGAGAGAAGCAGCAGTACCGGGTGTGGAGCCTCCCGCATGTCGGACCAGAGCGGCCACCTGTGCGAATGACATACGGGCAGGGACCACTACCCTCAGGCGCCCCACGCTGAGCAAACCACCCACGTAGCTCCTGGGGCGAAAGTTGACGCAGCCTCTGCTGCCTCTGACCACCGCCAAGGCCTCCCCTGTGACTGGTACCACCCCGGCCGCCACCACTGCCACCGCCTCCACTCCCAGTGACGCCACCTCTGCCGTCACCACTACCGCCACTGCCGCCACCACTGCCGCTACCTACACCTCCACTCCCACCACCACTCCCTCCGCCACCGCCGCCCCCTCCACCGCCTCCACCGCCCCCACCACCGCCTCCACCTCTGCCACCCCCACCGCCCCTGCCTCCCCTGCCTCTGCCGCTACGGCGCCTCCCACTAGGGGCAGACGCAGCTCCTACCTCCTCAGCACGAAGGTAGTCAACAGCTGCAATAGAGGCGACTGAGGGGAGAAAGGGGGGGGGGCGAACACCCTTCAAAGAAGGGAGTGCGAGGAGTGCCACGAGAAGCGCCTACAGCGACTATGCTAGTCTCAGCTGCAAGGAGGTGCTTCTCGAGCAGGTCGGCAGTGAGGTCGGTGGGGTCAAGGGCGAGAAGGAGGCCCCTGACAGTGCTAAGAGAGTCAGGGAGGCGGGTGACTGATGTACATGGGAGGAGGGTTCTTGGTGAGAAACTCGGCGGGAAGCGTAGCGCGGTAGCGAGTGTCACTAGTGAGAAGGTGAGTGACGAGGTTGGCTACTGTGGCAAAGGCGGACAGCTCTGGGAACAAGTAGAGCAGGAGAAGGCGGCCTAGAGCAGTAGTGGCCGGGGAGGAGTAACGAGCGACTATAGCGTCGTACAGTGCTTTCGCAGTGTTGTGCTATCCGAAGTGCGTTCGGCTAACGGCAGGTGGTTGCGAACGGCTAGGTGAGCAGCAGCGTCATGGGTAAGCTACTGCGAGCGATTCGTACTGTCAGCTGTGGCGGCAGGGGTGGGCGAGGCGCCATACGTGATGTCAAACAACGAAATACCGTCATTAGAGTCGCTCAGTAAGCACAGCTGTAAGTCATCGTGCCAAGATTCGAACTCTATAGGGCAGGCCTCCAGGTTAAAGGTGAGGACGCTGAGAGTCGCCATAGCGGGCAGAGCAGGCGAGAGCGGTAGCAGCAGGGCAGCTTAAGCAGGGCAGGGTAGGGTGCGCTGTTGGTGGCTGCACGCTAGCAGGACAAAGCGAACGGCGGCTAGCAGCGCGCGGGCAGGTCAGGGCGCGCAGCAGCAGGTGGCGCGCGGGCAGGGCAGGGCGCGCAGCGGCGGGCTGCGTGCGGGCAGGGCAGGGCGCGCGGCTAGCGGGCTGCGCGCGGGCAGAGCAGGGCGCGCGGCTGGCGAGCGGCGCGTAGGCAGGGCAGGGCGTGCAGCGGCGGGCGACGCGCGGGCAGGGCAGGGTGCGCGACTGACGGGCGGCGCGCGGGCAGGGCAGGGCACACGGCCGGCAGGCGGCGCGCGGGCAGAGCAGGTTGCGGGACGGCCGGCTGCGTGCGGGCAGGGTAGGGCGCGCGGTCGACGGGCTGCGCACAGGCAGGGCAGGGCGCGCAGTGGCGGGCGACGCGCAGGCAGGGCAGGGCGCGCGGCGGACGGGCGGCGTGCGGGCAGGGCTGGGCGCGCGGCGGACGGGCGGCGCGGGCAGGGCAGGGCGCGCGGCGGACGGGCGGCGCGCGGGCAGGGCAGGGCGCGCGGCGGACTGGCGGCACGCGGGTAGGGCAAGGCGCACAGCGGACTGGCGGCGCGCGGGCAGGGCAGGGCGCGCGGCGGACTGACGGCGCGCAGGTAGGGCATGTCAGGGCAGGGCGTGCGCGGGCAGCGCGACGGAGGGCAGGGCAAGGTAGCGCAGCACTAACAGGGCGACGGGACTCGGTGGGGTAGCACGATACGATGGGCCCTAAAGAAAACGGTCCTAGCCTAGGACCTGCTCTGATACCATGTCAGAAGTACGAATGAGAATGGTGTGAACTATCAGCATGCAGGAGTACAAGTAGGAAACCCAAATTGTTCTGTACCCCATATGGTGTTGTTCAGGATCCGTCACTTTGAGAGCTTACGACGAACTCATTTCTCAACTAAACGCAAATCCGTTCGGTAGGATTGTGCGCCTTAGGCTTAGCTACCATCTCCAAGTTGAGTCAGTCGTTAAGATGGCCTAGAGAGTGAGAACCAATTGAAAACGTCTAGCAGCTGCATGACTAATATGGTGGAGGAAGTACAAGCATTAAGGGATAGAAAGTTGGAGTTGGGGACTCCAAGAGAACCATGAGAGGGAAGGGGTTCTCCAAGAGCTAGGGAAGGATGGTAGGAACCTTCCCAGAAGCAAGGATGCAACCCTCATCATGAGGTCCTTGAGGTGTCACATGCAAAATCCAATCTAGTTGGATTTTGCCTAGGTGTTGCAAGATTTGCAACCCATGCTAGAAACTTCTAGCCACCCCAATCCAAAAGTCAAAGTTGCCTTCCTAACCACCCAACCAAAGTTCCCTTTATAGTCATGACCTAATAATCACCCAATGTGGTTAATATCTCAAAATGAGATAGAATTCACAAAACTTGGAAATCTTGTAACTTGGGCGATCTTGGTCGAAATAAGGCGATCTTGGCATCGTTGGAAAGCTCTGGAATTCTCCTGCATGATCAAGCATGTAGACTTGGAGAAAAACACAGAGATGATAAAATCCAACAGCCATGCACAATGACATATGCTCATGCAAATAATGCAAGCACACATAGCACGAGCACTCGGTAGGACGTTAGGATGACATGCACTCAGAATGACGTGCATCCAACAAACTCCCCCTCAGAGTAACGGACTGCATGCACACACACTCACAAGCATGCAAACACTCATGCACTCATGACACCGCTGCCCACACTAGTGCAATGCCATGCCACACATCTTAGCACCCTTCCAATGTGCGCTCTCGGGAAGCCGCCTGCTTGCTAGCCTTCACATGGTGAAGCTCAACAACTCCCTCCTTCACCATCTGCCTCATCCAGTGCCACTTAATCTTCATGTGCTTGTTCAGTCCATTTAGGATAGGGTTATAGGCCATGCCAATAGCAGCCTCGCTGTCGGAGAAAAGTGGTGTAGGTCCCTCTTGTTCAGCTCCCATGTCCTCCAGCAGCTTCCTTAGGAGCACGATCTCCTTGATGGCATGGTACATCGCCATGTACTCTGCCTCTCCGGAAGACTGAGCAATCTCACTCTACTTCTTGGACCTCCAGCTCACTGGTCCGCCTCCGACCATGCACACAAAGCCACCAACCGATGACTGATCCTACTCCTCTGAGGCCCACGTAGCGTCGGCGAAGCACGACAGCTTCAAGTTTCCAGGCGTGACCCCATCTGCTCCAATCTGTCTCAGCTGGCCGCCAGCTGAAAACTGAACACCAGCAGATGCCGTTGATCCGAGGTAGCGCACCAAGCGCTTTGCCACCTCCAACTGCTCCTCAGAAGGCCGTTGCACAACTCTGGCGAGCTGCCCCACTCCGAATGAAGCATCAGGTCGCGTATGCACAGCTGCATACATCACACTCCCGAAGAGTGACTGGTACTCATTCTGCTGTTCATCGTCAAAAACATCATCCTCCTCAGCTGCCCTCTTCAGTTTTAAGCCTGCAGGGAACGGTGTCATCACAGTGCGACCCCCATTCACACCATAGCGCTCCATGACACCAGAGATGTAGTGTGACTGATGCACCTTCAGCCACCTCCTCTCAACATCCCTCTCAATCTGCAGCCCCAAATAGAAGTGGACTCCCCCCAGCATCTTGCACTTGAAGTTGTCCACCAGCAGCTTCTGTTCCCTCTCAATCTGCTCCATGGAAGGTGAGAACAGCAGTATGTCGTCGACATACACTAGCAGCAAGAGCAGCTGCTCCCCCTCTCCAAGCAGAAACAAGCTGTGATCCGCCTGGGACGTCTTGAAGCCTCCACTTAGCAGCACCTCCTCCAGCTTCTCGTACCAGCACCTAGGCGCTTGATTAAGGCCATTGATAGCCTTCTTGAGCTTGCACACCCGGCTGGTCCCATCCTCATAGCCGTCGGGCTGCGCCATGTAGATATCCTCCAGCAGTATTCCATTAAGAATTGCAGTGGTGATATCCATCTGCTTCACGTGCCATCCCTTCACAGCAGCGCCGGCCAGCACAGTCCTCAATGTTATTGGCTTAACAACGGGAGCGAAGATCTCCTTGAAGTCAACCTTCTCTTTCTGCTGAAACCCCTTGGCGACCAAGCGGCTCTTGAACCGCTCCAACGCACCATCAGCTCCACTCTTCACCTTGAAGACCCACTTGCTGCTGATCGGCCGTCGCCCCTCGGGTAACTCAACAAGCTCCCAAGTCCCATTCTCAATGAGACTGTTGAACTCCGCATCCATGGCAGCCTTCCACTCCTCCTTCTGAGGTCCACTTCGTACCTCCTCCAATGTGGCTGGTTCTCCAGGCAGAGGTGTGAAGGAACAGAGCGCCATCTCCTCATCAACTCCCTCATCCGCCTGAACCGCCATGGCACCTTGCTTGGGTCCTCCCAAACAGCTATGCTTCAGCCTTGAAGGTGCTGCTGCCACTCTCTTCTCGCGGGTTGCAGTCTGCTGCCCATGTGATGAAGCTCCTTTCTGCACAATCCTCTTGGTGACCTTGGCAGTTGCAGCAGGCTCGAGCTGAGATGGTGAGTCCACACGTGCCGACTCATCCTCCAACCCCTCCTCCGCAGCAGGACCAGCACCTTGCTGCTCACCACCGCCACTGTGGTCACTGGTCAGCTCTGACCCAGGGAGTTCCTCAAGGTGCAGCTGAACCTCCTCCACTGCAGACCGCTCAATCTCCTGCAGACGCAAGCCAATCTGCACCTGCTGCTGCTGCCAGTCCTTGTACATGACGTCCTCCACAAACTTGACGTCACGGCTAACCAGCGTGGTAGTACGACAAAATCCCATATAGAATACATACCACCACTCACTTTTCAATTCTGTCGAGGTGGAGCCTGTTCAACACACTCCACATCCCCGTTGGCATTCGCTCCGCGTACAACAAGGCATGTCGCCAGGAAATGACGTGCTCGGGATCCATCCCATACGCAAGCAGGTTTGTATCAGGAAAGTACGCCTTCCAACATATGGCGACAGTGAAATTGCGACTCTGTTCGTTATTGTGGTTTCCCATGTGGCGCATTTTACCGCCAACAAACTGCACCAAACCAAGTATTACGTCACCAGAAATTGTGCGTCTAGTGAAAAAACCACATGACCTAAATGGCCTGTGCACCGCATACTGCTTTCTCAACACGTTAACCAAACCCGCCATCTACGGAACTTGGAAACCTCTGATTGAAAAAGTAAACCCAAACCTGGTGAGAAGGGTACTATAATATAGTGATAACCGTCGTCATGGTCCCAACTATTGAATACGAGTGTGGGGCTGCTTTGAGTGCACCAATTCGTGATCTTCGATGAAACCAACACAATGCTTTCGCGGTCTCCGACTGGTCATGAGACATTTCGGCTATGGTAACATACCATGTTACTTCAAGGTGTAACAATGCGTTATGACTCACCAAGATTGCTTGTGTACAGCCCATCTGTCAAGCAGCAACATCCGTGCTCGCTGACGTCGCACTATACTGACTGGTTCTCAATGTGAGAAACTAAGGAGCAGGAATTAATGCATTGAGCAGAAATTTGATACAAGTATGACCCTAATTGGGTTGTACCCCATATAGGCTACCCCACTACATCCTACACAGCACACACATCATGATAGTTTGACACACCCCCATAGGCAAAGTGGGGGAGAACAAGGGGTCACAAGACCAGTCAAGAAAAGCAAAGCAAGCTCAGAGTGGATCACGAAGTCACCACACACTCTGAGCACAAGCAAATGACCACAAGGCCAGTTCACATGCAGAGTTATACAAATAGGAACAATCAGTACAGTGATCACAACCTAGCAAGTGTAAGTATATAGATCACAGTACAAGCAAAGTCACGAAATGAGCAAGTGAGGGAAAGTAGGCACAAGGCCTAAAAAGGTACAGAAATGATCACGAGGCTGAAGTGCCTTGGTGAATAAATCAGCAGTATTGGCCTGAGAGGCCGCGTAAGCAAGACAAAGCTAACCACGCTGCTGCAACTATCGAGCAAGGAAGTAACGCAGAGCGATGTGCTTCGTCCTATGCTCCAGTATGTGCTCCTGAAACAAGGCAATCAAGGCAATCACGTACAGAACTGGAGGAGAACTAGGCCGCTCTCCCAAGTCAGTCAGCAGGTAGGTGAGCCAGCGTAAATCCTGTGCAGCCATGGCCCCTGCGTAGATCTCAGCCACACAACTGGAACTGAGAATAGAAGACGAGCGGGTAGACCGCCAAGAAACAGATTGGAGCCAAGGCTGAAAGTGTAACCCTGTGACAACCGCTGCGTAGCCAAGTCGTCAATCCAAGACGCGTCTACGTGGCCAGTGAGAACAAGTCGACTCCGTCCTCCAAGCACGAGCCCCATGCCCGACGTACTGCATAAGTTGCATAACATCCTCTTAGCGGCCTCCCACTACTCTGGTCGGTGTCTCCCGGGCGCAACGTAGCGTGCCAGGATGCTGAGAGGGTACGCAAGGTCAGGTCGAGTGCAGGTCATCAGGTACATGAGGCAGCCCACAAACTCTGGATACGGGCAGCCCACAAGCTCGTCCGAAGGTGGAGCTGAGAACGCGTGACCGGTAGGCAGAGGAGTGGACTGTGGCGAGGACCAAGTGAAGCCGAAGAGCTGAAGGACCTGCTGCACCATGTGTGACTGAGTCAGGGTGATGGTGCGGCGTGCTCTGTCCCAGGCGATCTGCTAGCCAAGATAGCTGCGCAGCTCACCCAGGTCTGTGCACGTGTGTCTCTTATGCAGCTCCGACTTCATAGAGTCACTGCCTCAGTGTTAGCAGTGGCAAAAACCAAGTCGTCGAAGTACACGAGGATGTAGAACGGCGGCAGCGAAGTGTCGGTGCGCAGAAACAGCGACGGGTCAGTAGTCGAAAGAGCAAACCCAAGAGCCACAAGTGTCGTCCTCAGTGTGTCGTGCCACTCACGAGGCGGCTGGCGGAGACCGTAGACTGGCCGCCGGAGGCTCCACTTGGTACCTGCAGGAAACGACCCAGTGAAGCCAGGTGGGCGGCGCAGCCAAATCTCCTCGTGCAGAGTGCCCTGTAAGAAAGTTGTGCTGAAGTCAAGATAATGAAGCTCGTAGTCACGCTGAGCGGCGACGTGCAGAAGCACTCGAAGAGTGGTCATCTTTGGGGTAGCGGAGAATGTCTGGAACAAGTCAACTCCCTGTCGCTGACTAAAGCCTCTAGCAACGTAACGAGCCTTGAAGACAGACGGAGAACCCAGCGGCCGCTTCATCCTGAAAATCCACGTGCCATCAACTATGTTCGCCCCAGGAGGGGGAACTGCGTCGACGTAAGTGCCTGTGGACTTCGAGGATGCCATCTTTGCATCCATGGCTCTCTGCCACTAAGAGGAGGAGGGACCCGTAATCGCCTCTGCGTAAGAGCGCCGGGTCGGGATGTCTGGAGCATCTGGGTCTCCCTTAGGTGCAAGTAGCATGGACATGAGATGAGGTAGAGCAGCCGCAATGCACTCAAAGTCCTCCTGCCTGTCCTCAAGGACGTCCGTGCCAAGAGCACACTCACCCCTGACGGAGGGAGGACAGACAGACTCAAACTGAGCAACAAGACTAGCGGCGTAGTCGATACGACAGCTAGCAGCAAAGTCGACAATCTCAGCAACTAGAGCAGACGTAGCATTGGACTCAAACGACGGGTCGGTGACAACAGTGGCTAGATGACATGTGACAGTAGGTACTGGCAGCACGAATTAAGTCAGACTCAGGGTGTGGACCCCCAGGAAGAGAGGACGCAGGAGGAGATGGCAGGGGAAGTCGCAGTGGAACAAAGGAAGTATGAAGTGTCATACTGTGAGTGTCGGGGACAGGAGGAGGACGCGGACGCGGAACACGACTACCAGTGCGACCAGCGCGAACAGGCGAGGCAGGGCGAGACGCAGGCTCACGACACTCTGTAAGAGAGTCTGTCTGCTCAGTGTAAGGAGAAGGAGCAGGTAGTGGGGCTGCCTGTAACCGTGGCTACGACTGGTCTCGTGGTGGACACAGGAGAGGCGGAGTAAGGTCAGTAGAGGACAGGAGACCAAGAACCTGGCGAAGCAGTGGAACAAAGTACGGTCGCGGCCGCACAACGCCTCCAGCACTAGTACCGAGAGCTCTAGCACCCCCAGCTCCATGGTCTCTAGCTCCAGCGCCCACAGCACCACCAGCTCCAGCAGCTCCAGTACCTCCAGTACGAGCACCTCCGGGACCAGCAGCTCCAGCACCTCCAGCAGCAACAGCAGCACCAGCACCAGCAGTACCTCCAGCATCTCCAGCGCCGACAGCACCTCCAGCTCCAGCAGCTCCAGCACCTCCAGCAGCAGCAGCACCACCAGCTCCAGCAGCTCCAGTACCTCCAGTACGAGCACCTCCGGAACCAGCAGCTCCAGCACCTCCAGCACTTCCAGCACCTCCAGCACCAGCAACACCACCAGCTCTGGCAGCTCCAGCGCCTCCAGCACGAGCAACCCCGGGACCACCAGTGCCAGCACCACCAGCACCTCCAAAACCAGCAGCACCAGTGCCCCCAGCGCCAGCGCCTCCAGCGGAAGGGCCTCCAGCTCCAGAAGCGCGACTCCGAAGGCGGTTGTGCCAAGCGTACCACTCGCACAGCTGCTGTGGTGAGAGAGGCTCCCGCCGGCTAGACCGCTGGGGCGAGGCACCAGTAGGACCTCGAGGACTAGTAGCTCCAGTACCACCAATACCTCCAGTACCAGTAGTACCTCCAGCACCTCCAGGACTAGCAGCTCCAGGGCCTCCAGCTCCAGCAGCGCCACTCTGAAGGTGTGTGCGCCGAGTGTACCACTTACGCAGCTGCTGTGGGGAGAGAGGCTCCCGTAGTGTAGACGCAGGACCCCTAGGCTCAGCACCCCCAGACTCAGCACCCCCAGGCTCTGCACCCGCAGGCTCAGCACCCTCAGGCTCCGCACGCTCAGACGCAGCACCCCCAGGCTCCAAACCGGGAGGCTCAGCACCCCCAGGCTCCGCACGCTAAGGCTCAGGACCCCCTGGCTCCGCACTCGCAGGCTCAGCACCTCCAGGCTCCCCACGCTCAGGCTCCGCAACCGCAGGCTCAGCACCCCCAGACGCAGCACCCCGAGCAGCACCAGTGTCACCAGTGACCTCGACAGGCTCAACCAAGGGGAGTGGGTCTACCTGAGACACACCTGATAGAGCAGGACCCTGACAGGGAGAGGGGGTCTACCGGAGAGGGACTTGGAGCGAGGAAGAGCGGCGGGGGGGGGGAGAGTGGCAGTGCGGTAGGGGAAGAGCCGGTAAAAGGGAACCGATTTGTGGAACGTGTCGTCCTGAGAGGGCAGGACATGGCGCGAGGTGGGGTGGTAAAACTGCCAGCTAGGCGCGTCAGGGGTAAAGCTAAGGAAGACACAAGGAATGGCGCGGGATGAGAGGTTGTCTACGGAAGCATCGCGGACAAAGGCACGACAGCCCCAGACCTGGAACACCGACGCATCGCCAACCTCTCTCGTCCAACGCAGTGTAGGCGAGGTCTCCGGCAAGGAGACATGGGGCCAGAGGTTGAGCTGATGCGCAGCGTACCGGACCGCAAACGACCACAGAAAATGGGGAGCAGCCGCATGGATCATGGAGGTACGAGCGACCTCCATGACTAAGCCAATGCGGCGCTCAGCAACCCCATTCTGCTGCGGAGAGGTCGGAAGCGTGAACGACTGAAGGATGCCCTCCCCACGACAAAATTCCCGCAAGAGGTCGGAGAAAAACTCACCACCTCTGTCAGAGTGCAGACGAAGGACAGGAAGGTCCGTGTCGAACCGCTTGCGGAGCTCGAGACGGACAGCGCGGATCCAAGGGATCAAGACATCAGGGACCTCACCCTTGCTGCGCAAGGGGAAGACCGTGGTTTAACGCGAGTAGTCGTCAACAACCAGCAGAAGGTATCGCTCGCAACCCTGTCCCTGGACGCGGGCTGGGCCCCACACGTCCATGTGGAGAGTCTGCAGGGGAGCAGTCGTCAGGGGAAACGAGGAGGATTGAGGAGCGGCGCGCTGCCGCCCCTCGACACACGGAAGGCAGAAAGGGGCAGGCGAGGGTGGGAGGGGAGGCAGGGACCTGGGAAGACCAGAGACAAGCTGGCGGGAGTGCATGCCACGGAGGCGTGGCAGGGAGGGGTGACCAAGGCGGTGGTGCCAGAGGAGAGTCTGGTGCGACAAGAGGCGACACGAAGAGGGGGCTGCTAGCTGACCTGACACGGACGCAGATGCAGCTACCTGAGGAGGCTCAGTAGTCAGTGCGTACAGGCTCGATCCAGGCCGACGTTTGGACATGGCCAGGTGACGGCCCGTCCGTGCACACGTGCAGATCGCCACACGCTGTCCTCCAGGGGTAAAGGTATCAACCCAAGCATTCTGAAGGACGGCGTTACTCACCAAGCTCGTAGAGAATGAGGGGAGGTGAAGACTTGACAGTGAGCCAGACGGGACCGCCGGACATGGGAAAACAGTGCACGAACGTGCAAGAACCGGTCCCCCAGAGGGGTCAGCCAGAGAGACTGCAACCGGTGCTGCGAGTGGTGTGACTATGGTGCTGACGCGAAAGAAGCAGCGGGAAGCACCTGAGTCAAGCGTGAAGGTGTGGAAGGCCTCAGCAGGCACAGTATCAAAGAGAGCAGACTCACCAGCACCTAGAGCAGCAGCCTCTATACCAGAGTCGGGCGGCACACACAGGTAACAGTCACCCTCAGTACCAATAGTCAAAGCATATATGGCAGTGAGGATAGCGTCATAGTCTAGAGCAAAGATATCCACACCCTGCCTAAGCAGCTCTAGCCAGCGGGGAAGCTCAGCCACGTCGCCAAACTCTGCGCACCAGGTGTCGCTCAGACAGGAGAAGCAGCGGGACTCTGTGTGACCAACTGTCCCGCAAGTCTGACCAGCCCGATCACCTATGCGAATGACGTACGGGCAGCAAGCACTACTCCGAGACGCCCCACGCTGAGCGTACCACTCAGAAGCTGCTGGGGCATAAGGGTCTCGCGCGGACGCCGCTGCAGCTGCACCAGGCCATCGCCAGAAACTCCCAACTGAACAGCTGCACAGCAACTGCCACTACTGCCACCGCCACCACTCCTACTAGCGTACCACTCACGTAGCTGCTGGGGCGGAAGGGTCTCGCACGGACGCCGCTTCAGCTGCATCTGGCCACCACCAGAAACTCCCCACCGAACAGCTCCCCAGCGACTGCTACTACGGCCGCCACCACTCCCACTGCTGCCACCACCGCCGTCACAACTCCCACCGCTACTACGAAGACAAGTCATAGCGGTCAAGCAAGGAGGCGCGCGACCAGTAGGGCAGCACGGAGGGAAGGCACGGTGGCGAGCACGCACTAGGGTAGGTCGGGGCGGCGCACGGTCAGGGAAGGGCGGCGCGCGGATAGAGCAGAGGCGGCGTACGGAAAGGCAGGACGGCACGCGGGGCTGCAAAGGGGCAGCGCGCGGGCTGCAAGGGCAGCACGCGGACAGGTAGGGCAAGGCGCGGGCTGCAAAGGGCGGCACGCGGCCAGCAGGACGGCGCGCGGGGCTGCAAGGGGGGACAGCGCGCGGGCTGCAAGGGCGGCGCGTGGGCTGCAGAGGGCAGCGCGCTGCGAGCAGAGCGGCACGTAGGCTGCAGACGGGCGGCGCATGGGCTGCAAGGGGCGGCGCGCGGGTGGCGTGCGCGGGGCAGCGCGATGCGGGGCAGGCAGGGCGGCGCGCAGGCAAGCAGGGGCGGCGCACGGGTAGGCAGGGCGGACGGGTGATGCGAGGGGCTGGGGCAGCCCGCACGGGCGACGCGAGGGACGGGGGTAGCCCGCACGGGCGACGCGGCGGGCAGGGGCAGGGCGGACGGGCGACGCGACGGGCTGGGGCAGCCCGCACGGGCGACGCAATGGGTAGCAGGGGCGCGCGACGTGACGGGCTGCACGGGCGCGCGACGCGGGGCAGGGCAGGGCGTGCGCAGGGCAGCGCGACGCGGGGCAGGGCAGGGCGTGCGCGAGGCAGCGGGACGCGGGTCAGGGCAGGGCATGCACGGTGCAGCGCGACGCGGGGCAGGGCAGGGCGTGCTCGGGGCAGCGCAACGCGGGGCAGGGCGTGCACGGGCAGCGTGACGCAAGGCAGGGCAGGGCAGGGCGCGCGCGTGACGGCGCAACGCAGGTCAGGGCATGGGGTAGCGCGGTAACCGCAGTCGATCACTAGCTAATGGTGGGCTCAAAAAAAAAAACCGGTCCTACGGACCTACTGCTCTCAAACCATGTCAGAAACGAAGGAGCAGGAATGAATGCATTGAGCAGAAAGTTGATACAAGTATGACCCTAATTGGGTTGTACCCCATATAGGCTACCCCACTACAGCCTACACAGCACACACAGCATGATAGTTTGACACTCAACGGGCTCGTCACAACGTCTTGCGTGATGGTATTAGGGAATAATAGATTATCGCACATGGACGATCTACATTTTCCTCCACCTAGTTGAAGCGCACCTCACTTTCATCCAAGGTCAGAGTGTTAGAATCACGTGAGGAGAGAAAAGTGTGGATTAGGTTGGGGAAGGGGGGTACAAGAGAGAATGACGAGATGAATGTTGTACCCCCTAAGGCTAATCCCTATATAGCCTAGATAATAAATGACACATATGTTTTGACACACCCCCATAGGCGAAATGGGGGATAGCCAGAGCAAACAATGGTCATAAGACTAGTCAAGAGAAACAAACAAAAGCAAAGCTCAGGGTGGATCTCAAGATCACCATGCATTCCGAGCACAAGCAAGTGGCTACAAGGCCAGTTCACATGCAGAGTTTATAATAGCAATTGCCGTACACTGATCACAACCTAGTAAGGGCAAACATGTAGGTATCATATATATCAGAGTACAACAAATGCAAGGCAAGATTATGAGACAAGCAAGTGAGGCAGAGTGGGCACAAGCCCAAGAGCAGTGCAGAAACGCTGATGATCACTAGACGTAAGGGCCTTGGTGAAAACATCAGCAGTCTTGGCCAGTGTGGCCACGTAAGCAAGACAAAGCTGACCACGCTGCTGCAACTCTTGCGTGAGGAAGTAACGGAGAGCAATGTGCTTCGTTCTGTGCTTCAGGCTCTGGTCCTAACACAAGGCAATCATGGCCTTGTTGTCAAAGTACAGAACTGGAGGAGAACGAGGCCGCTCACCCAAGTCGATCAGCAGGTAGGTTAGCCAGCGGAGCTCCTGTGCAGCCATAGCCCCAGCGTAGATTTCGGCTTCACAGCTGGAACTAAGTACATAAGACGAGCGATTGACCTCCATGATACAGAACCAGCGCCGAGGCTGAAGCTGTACCCCTGTGTCGACCGGTGAGTCGTCTCGTCGTCAGCCCAAGAAGCGTCTGAGTGGCCGGTGAGAACAACTGAACCCGGTCCTCCAAGCACAAGCCCCATGAGTGATGTTCTGCACATGTAACGTAATACCCTCTTCGCAGCTTCCCAGTGCACCTTTTGGTGTTTACCGGGAGCCACGTAGCGATCCAGGAAGCTGAGAGGGTACGCGAGGTCAAGTCGTGTGCACGTCATCAGGTACATGAGGCAACCCACAAGCTCTGGGTACGGACCACTCGGCTCTACGGACTCGTCCGAAGGTGGAGCTGAGAGCGAGTGGCCGGTAGACAGAGGAGTGGGCTGTGGCGAGGACCACGTGAAGTCGAAGTGCTGAAGGACCTGCTGCACCATATGTGACTGAGTGAGGGTGATGGTGTGGTGTGCTCTGTCCGGGGTGATCTACAAGCCCAGATAGCTCCGCAGCTCACCCAGGTCAATGCAAATGCATCTCTCCTACAGCTCCGCCTTCACCAAGGCCAGAGCCTCAGTGTCAGCAGTAGCAAAAACCAAGTCGTCAACGTACACGAGAACGTAGAATTGCGGCAGAGAAGTGTATGTGCGCAGATGCAGCAAAGGGTCAGTAGTCGAGGGAGCGAAGCCAAGAGCCGCAAGTGTAGACCTCAGTGTGTCGTGCCACTCGTGGGGTGCCTGTCGTAGGCCGTAGACTGGTTGCCAAAGACTCCACTGGGCATTCTCAGGAAACGACCCAGTGAAGCCACGTGGACGGCGCAACCAGATAGCCGTGAAGTCTGCACTGCAAGAAGGCTGTCGAGAAGTTGAGGGAGTGCAGCTCGTAGTCGCGCTGTGCTGCAACGTGCAGTAGCACCCGAAGAGTGGTCATCTTTGGGGTGGGGAAGAAGATTCAACCCCCTCACGCTGGCTGAAGAATCGTGCAACGTATCGCGCCTTGAAGGCAGGCGGGGAACTCGGCGGCCGCTTCACCCTGAAAATCCACATGCCATCGACTATGTTCGCCCTAGGTGGGGGAACCTCGTCGACGTAGGTGCCTGTGGACTTCCAAGAAGCCATCTCTGCGTCCATGGCTATCTGCCACTGAGAGGAGTACGGATCCGTGATCGCCTCTGCGTAAGTGTGTGGGGTCGGGATGTCCAGTGCATCCGGGTCTCCCTCGGGGCAAAGTAGCGTGGAGGCGAGATGAGGTGCATTGGCCGCGAGGCACTCCAGCTCAAACTGGTTGTCCTCAAGGGCGCCACAGCCAAGGGCAAGCTCACCCTCGACGGACGGAGGATACGAAAAGTAAAAAACAAGACTCGTAGCGTAGTCAAGGCTGCACAAAGCAGCAAAGTCAACAAGCTCAGCAACTAAGGCGGACGCAGCAGAAGACTCAAAGGAAGGGTCAGTCACAAATGTGGCAAGGAGACAAGTGACTGTCGGACTAGCAGCGCGGACAAGGTCAGACATAGGGTCAGGAACGTGCGGAAGAGAGGACGCGGGAGGCGACGACAGGACAACACGCTGTGGAGCAGAGGAAGGACGGAGTGTCATATCGTGAGTGCTCGGTACAGTCGGAGCACGAGGACATCGAACACGAGCAGGGACAGAAGCTCTAGTCTCAAGCTCTCAACGCTCAGGAGTGGAAGCACGAGTCTCAGGCACACGACGCGCAGTAAGGGACGCAGTCACCTCAGTGTGAGGAGCAGGAGCAGGCAGCGGGGAGCCAGGCAGTAGCTGTGGCTGATACTGGTCAGTCGTTGGGAACAGTAACGGGGGAGTAGTACCAGGAACCAGGAACTCAGTAGCAGCAGGCGGGAAACTGAGAAGGCGACAAAGCGTGGCTGAGTAGTTGCACCCCCAGAACCTCCAGCTCCAGTAGCAACAGCACTGCCTGAACCAGTGCCACCAGCTCCACCACCGGGACTGCCCCAACGGACAGCCCACTCGCGAAGCTGCAGCGGCGAGAGAGACTCCTGCCGATTAGCACCACCAACTCCAGTACCTCCAGGAGTACCTCCAGTGTCAGCACCACCTCCAGTACCAGTACCTCCAGCACGGCCAACTCCAAGACCACCAGTACTAGCACCTCCAGGGCCAGCACCTCAAGTACCTCCAGTAGCACCTGCGCCTCCAGGACCTCCAGCAGCATCTCTGTCTCCAGTACCAGTAACACCAGCACTAGCACCTACAGGGCCTGCACCTCCAGAACCTGCAGCTCCAGCACGTCCAGCGCCACCACCAGGACTGCCCGCAGCAGCACCCACAGCAGCAGCACCTCCAGCAGCACCAGGAGTCCCAGCACCTCCAGCTCTAGTAGGACGAGCACGGCTAGCTCCACCTCCAGGGCTGCCCCACTGGACAGCCCACCCGCGAAGCCGCTCCGGCGAAAGAGTCTCCTGCTGACGTGCACCAGTGCCACCAGTAGCAGAACCTCCAGCTCCAGCAACGCCAGCACCTCCAGCTCCAGTAGTCCCAGCACCTCCCGCTCTAAGACGGCTAGCTCCACCACCAGGGCTGCCCCACTGGACAGCCCACTCGCGAAGCCGCTCCGGCGAGAGAGGCTCCTGCCGACTCGGACCAGGACCACCAGCACCAGTACCTCCAATACCTCCTGTACCTAGAGGACACTCAGCACCCCCAGAACCAGCACCCCCAGTGGTACCACCTCCTGCAGCACCAAAGTCCACATCAACAGGCTGCAGCGGCGGTGAAGACGGTCGAGGCGGAAACCCAGGAGGGACCGCCAAGCGCGCAGAGCGGCGAGGGGTCACGGTGGCAGCAGGAGTCGGGTCACCCCCCTCAGCTGGGACAGAGGTGTCAGAGGAGACCTCAACTGGCTCAACCAAGGGGGACAGGTCAACCTGAGACACACCTGAGGGAGCAGGATCGTGCGAGGGGAGTGGGGCTACCGGGGGGGGGGGTCGGAGACAAGTGCGAGAGGCGGGAGAGGCATAGGGGAACTGCGGTGGGGGTGGAGACGGTAGACAAACTTATCAAAGGTGGCGTCCTGGGAGGAGAGAACACGACGGGAACCCGGGTTGTAAAACTGCCAGCCTGGGGCGTCGGTAGGGAAACCGAAGAAGACGCAGCGAAGAGTGCAAGGAGAGAGCTTCCCAGCAGGGGGGTCGCAAGCAAGCGAAAGGGCACCCCAGACCCAAAACGGCGACGCATCACCAACCTTGCCCATCCACCGCAGAGTGGGAGAGGTCTCCGGGTGGGAGACACGGGGCCAGAGGTTGAGTTTGTCAGCAGCGTATCGGACCGCAAACGGCCACGAAAAATGGGGAGCAGCCGCATGGACGATGGAGGTGCGAGCAACCTCCACACCAAACCAATGTGGCGCTCTGCAATCCCATTCTGCTGTGGAGAGACCGGAATGTCAAACATTTATCATATAGCCTATTTAGGCTGTAGTGGGGTAGACACTAAGGGGTACAGTTTCCTAGGGTTTCATACTTGTATCTAACTCATTTCCTAGTTCATCATTCTACTCTCTTTCTTCACATGGTATAGAGCGGGTTCCCTAGTGGGACCGTTCCTTCCTAGGGCCCACCATCGAGATTTTTTTTTTTTTTTTTCCTACCCTGCCCGAAGCGCGCTTCGCGCTCTGCCCTCTTACCCTTTCGCGGCCCCTTAGTGGCCTGCCCTGCTCTTGCGGCCCCGTCGCGGCCCCTTCGCGGCCCCTTAGCGGCCCCTTCGCGGCCCCTTAGCGGCCCCTTCGCGACCCCTTAGTGGCCCCTTCGCGGCCCTTTAACGACCCCTTCTCGGCCCCTTCGCGGCCCCGCCCCATTCACCGTTGCGGCCCCGCCCCGTCGCCCGCCATGGCCCCGTCGCTCGTCGCGGCCCCGTCGCTCGTCGCGGCCCGTCGCCCCCCCCTGCTGCGACCCGCCCTGCCCTCGGCGCGGCCCTCCTTGGCCCCGGGCATCGACCCGACGTCGCGGCCCCGCGCGGCCTGCTCACCCGTCGGAGCGGACCTCCGCGGCTCTGCCGCCCCCTACGTCGCGGCCCCGCCCTGTCCCTCCCTCCGCCGCGGCCTCCCAACTGCAGCAGCCGCCGGGGCGTGACCTGCAGCAGCTGTCGTCACTGCTGCCGCCTCTCCAGCCGCCGGTGTGACATCTGCCGCCGCCGTCGCCGCCGCTGTCGCCGCCATCCCGGCCCTGCCCTGCAGCCGAGCCGCGGCCCTACCGTGCCGCTCTGTCGCGGCCCTGACCGTGCCGGCGCACCACGGCCCTGCCCCACCAGTCGCGGCCTCCTACCCACCCGCCCCTAGTAAGCGCACCGCCGAGCCGCGCCTCCCCCCCTGCCGAGCCACGCCGCCCTGCCGATCCGCGCCGCTTAGCCCATTTGCACTCCTTCTGCTGCTGCTAGTCTACTGCTGTTGCTGTCATGGCCACCCCCAATGTTCTTACCTTCGATGCTGAGGGTCGAGCGGTCGACTTTGAGGTCTGGGTCGAAGATTTGCATCTTTTCCTACAGTGCGATAGCAAGGACGAAATCTCACTGTTCGATCTCACGTCTGGCGCCTCTGCTGCCCCTGCTGCTGATGCTGACAGTACTGTTCGCTCACTGTGGACCACGCGCGATGCTGCTGCCCGCCTTGCTGTGCGTAGTCACCTGCCGTCCACTGAGCGCGCGCACTTTAGTCAGTACAAGAGTGCTAAGACTCTGTACGACGCTGTAGTTGCACGCTACTCCTCCCCTGCCACTGCTGCCCTCAGCCGCCTCATGCTGCCGTACCTGTTTTCTGACCTAGCCGCTTTTGCCACAGTCGCTGACCTCATTACGCACCTCCGCACTAGTGACACCCGCTACCGCGCTGCGCTTCCTGCTAAGTTCTGCGCCAAGAACCCCCCCCCCCATGTACATCACCCTCTACTACCTAGTCACCCGGCTCCCTGACACCCTTCGCTCGGTCAGGGACCACTTCCTCTCTCTTTGCCCCACCACACTCACCGTTGAACTCCTCGAGGAGCGCCTCCTTGCAGTTGAGAAGAGCATAGTTGCTGTAGGAGCCTCTCGTGGTGACCCTCGTGCCCCTTTCTTTGAGGGGTGCTCCCCCGTCCCCCTTTTGCCCTCAGCTGCCTCTGCTGCTGCTGTCGACCTCGTTGGCACCGAGTCGGTCGGCGCTGCGTCTGCTCCTAGTGGGAGGCGCCGCAACGGCAAGGGCAAGGGGGGCAAGGGCGCTGGAGGAGACGGCGGGGGCGGCGGTGGTGGCGGTGGAGGCGGCGGAGGGGGTGGGGGTGGAGGTGGGAGTGGTGGCGGGGGTGGAGTCTTCGGTGGCGGCGGTGGAGGTGGAGGCGGCGGCGGCAGCGGCGGTGGGGGTGGAGGCGGCGGTGGCGGCGGCGGTGGTGGCGGCGGCGGTGGGGCTGGTTGGGGTGGCGCTGTGCAGCGGGGAGGCTTTGGTGGTGGCCAGCGCCAGCAGCAGAAGCGTTCTCGTAAGACCCCGTCGCCCCAGCAGCTTCGTGAGTGGTACGCTGGGCGTCAGCGGTCTTGGGGTGCTGGTCCCTGTGCCTACGTCCTGCGTACCGGCGACCGCATTGGTGAGACGTGCGGCGGCCCGCACACCACCCAGCGCTGCTTCGGCCGCGTGACTGACGCCTAGCGTACCCAGTTCCCTGACGCCACAGAGATCCCTCGCTTGGGTGATCTGCTCAAGTCGGGTGTTGCTATCTTTGATCCTGTGTGTTCCGCCTGACCCGGGCATTGGGGCTGCTGCTCTAGGCGCTAGTGAGTCTGCTGCTCCAGGTACTGGTGAGTCTGCTCTCTCAGGTACCGAGTCGGCTCAGGCCTTACACACCTTCACCCTTGACTCGGGTGCTTCCCGCTCCTTCTTTCGCGACTGCACCACTCGCACGCCGCTCAGTCGGCCAGTGGCAGTCTCCCTGGCTGACCCCTCTGGGGGTCCAGTCCTTGCTCACTCCTCCACTGTCCTACCGTGTCCGGCGGTCCCCTCTGGCTCCCTGTCGGGCCTCCACCTCCCCTCTTTCTCCACGAACTTGGTGAGTGGAGCTGACCTTCAGGATGCGTGGGTTGACCAGTTCACTCCAGGCGGTCAGCGGGTGACCCACTGTTCGTGTACGCGGACGGGCCGACACCTGGCTACGTTCGCACATCAGCTTGGGTCGAGCCTGTACACCCTCTCTACTGTGCCTCCTCCGGTTACTGCGTCTGGTCAGGTAGCTGCGTCGGGTCAGGTGTTTGCTGCGGCGTCCCGGTCTGGTCCTGAGTCTGCCCCCTGCTCGTGTCGCCTCCTGTCTCACCAGACTCTCCTCTGGCACCACCGCCTTGGTCACCCCTCCCTGACTCGTCTCCGAGGCATGGCCTCCCGTGTCCTTGTCTCCGGTCTTCCACGGTCCCTCCCTCCCCTTCCTCCGGGGCCTGCCCCTACCTGTGTTCCCTACGTCGAGGGCCGGCAGCGCGCCGCTCCTCACTCCTCCGAGTTTCCTCCGACAGAGGCTCCGCTGCAGACTCTCCACATGGACGTGTGGGGCCCAGCCCGCGTCCGTGGATAGGGTCACGAGCGTTACATCCTGCTGGTGGTTGACGACTACTCGCGTTACACCACAGTCTTCCCCTTGCGCCGCAAGGGTGAGGTCACTGAGGTGTTGATCGACTGGATCCGCGCTGCTCGTCTCCAGCTCAGAGAGAGTTTCGGCTCGGACTTTCCTGTTCTGCGTCTGCACTCCAACAGAGGTGGAGAGTTTCCTCTGACCTTCTGCGAGCCGTCTGTCGTGCGGAGGGCATCCGCCAGACGTTCACGCTTCCGGCCTCTCCACAGAAAAATGGGATTGCTGAGCGGCGCATTGGCATGGTCATGGACGTCGCTCGTACGTCCATGATCCATGCGGCTGCTCCCCATTTTCTGTGGCCGTTCGCGGTCCAGTACGCTGCGCATCAGATCAACCTCCAGCCCCGGGTCTCCATGCCGGAGACCTCCCCTACTCTGCGGTGGACGGGGAAGGTTGGCGATGCATCTGCGTTCCGTGTCTGGGGATCTCGAGCTTTCGTCCGCGACTTGTCTGCGGACAGGCTGTCCTCCCGTGCTGTTCCCTACGTCTTCCTTGGCTTTCCCCCTGACGCGCCTGGTTGGCAGTTTTACCACCCCACCTCGAGCCGTGTTCTGTCCTCTCATGACGTCACGTTTGACGAGTCGGTTCCTTACTACCGTCTCTTCCCCTACCGCGCTACCCCCCTCCCCCCCCCGCCGCTCTTCCTCGCGCCCGGTCCCCCCCTGGTAGACCCCCTCCCCCCTCAGGGTCCTGCCCCCTCAGGTGTGTCCCAGGTAGACGCAGTCGAGCCTGTCGAGGTAGCTGTTGACTCTGGTGCTGCTAGGGGTGCTGAGCCTGCGGGTGCCGGGTCTGGGGGTGCTGAGCCTGAGCGTGCGGAGCCTGGGGGTGTTGGGTCTGGGGGTGCTGAGCCTGGGGGTGCTGAGTCTGGGGGTGCTGAGCCTGGGGGTGCTGAGTCTTGGGGTGCTGAGCCTGGGGTCGCTGAGTTTGGGGGTGCGGAGCCTGGGGGTGTTGGGTCTGGGGGTGCTGAGCCTGGGGTTGCTGAGTCTGGGGGTGCGGAGCCTGAGGGTGCTGGGCCTGCTCGTGTGGAGTCTGGCGGTGCTGGGCCTGGAGGTCCTTCGGGTGCTTCGTCCCGGCGGGAGCTACTCTCTCCACAGGAGCTGCGCGAGTGGTTTGCTCGGCGCTGGAGCCATGCCGCTGGGGCTGGTGGTGCTACCGGCGCTGGAGTTTCTGCTGCTGCTGGAGGTCCTGCTGCTGTTGGGGCTGCTGGAGGTTCTGGAGCCACGGGTCCCGGAGGTGCTCGTCCTGTAGGTACTGGAGCCGCTGGGCCTGGTGGTACTACTGGTGTTGGAGCTGCCGGCGGTGCTGGAGCTGGCGGTGCTGCTGGAGTAGGTGCTGCTGGAGGTACTGGAGCTGGAGTTGTTGCGTCTTCCGGTGGTCCTGCTGGAGCTGGAGCTGCTAGAGGTGCTGGAGCTGGAGGTGCTGCTGGAGCCGGTGCTCCTTTGGTGCTGGTGTTGGCGCTACTGGAGCAGCTGGTGGTGCTGGTGGAGCTGGTGGTGCTGCTGGAGTTGGAGCTGCCGCTGGGGGTGCTGGTGCTGTCCCTGCTGGTTCTGGAGGTGCTGCGCGGCCGCGGCCGTACTTCGTTCCGCTCCTTGAGCAGGTTCTTGGTCTCCCACCTTCTACTGGTCCTGCTCCTTCCTTAGAGTGTCCACTACCTGTCCAGTCCGAGTCAGAGTTACAGCTGGCCTCCCCACTGCCTGCTCCTTCTCCTTACACTGGTCCTACTGGGGGTCTTGCTGAGCGTCGTGAGCCTGAGTCTCGTCCTGCGTCGCCTGTTCGTGCTGCTCGCACTGGTCGTCGTGTTCCGCATCAGCGTCCTCCTGCGGTCCCAGGCACGCACCAGATGGCACTGCGTCCTTCCACTGCTCCGCAGCCTGTCCCTTTGCCGTCTCCTCCGGAGTCCTCTCTTTCTGCTCTTTGCTGACCCGGAGTCTGACTCCCTTCGTGCTGCCAGTACTACTGTCACGCGTCTCCTGGCCACTGTTGTCACTGACCCTTCCTTTGAGTCCACTGCTGCGTCTGCCTTAGTTGCTGAGCTTGTCGACTTCGCTGCTCACTGTCATCTAGACTACTCCGCGAGTCTTGTTGCTGAGTCTGAGTCTGTCTGTCCTCCGTCCGTCGGAGGTGAGTGTGCTCTTAGCATGGACGTCCTTGAGGATAGGCGAGAGAAGTTCCAGTGTTTTGCTGCTACTTTACCTCATCTCGTGTCCATGCTGCTTGCCCCTGAGGGAGACCCGGATGCACCAGACTTCCCGACCCCGCGCTTTTACGCAGAGGCGATAGAGGGTCCCTACTCCTCTCAGTGGCAGTCAGCCATGGACGCAGAGATGGCTTCCTGGAAGTCCACAGGCACCTACGTCGACGAGGTTCCCCCACCTGGGGTGAACATCGTCAGTGGCATGTGGATTTTCAGGGTGAAGCGGCCGCCGGGTTCTCCGCCTGTCTTCAAGGCGAGTTACGTGGCTCGAGGCTTCAGTCAGCGACACGGAGTTGACTAGTTTCAGACTTTCTCTCCCACCCCGAAGATGACCACTCTTCGGGTGCTGCTGCACATAGCCGCTCAGCGCGACTACGAGCTTCACTCTCTTGACTTCAGCACTGCTTTCCTACAGGGCAGCCTGCACGAGGAGATCTGGCTGCGCCGCCCACCTGGCTTCACTAGGTCGTTTCCTCCTGGTACCCAGTGGAGCCTCCGGCGGCCAGTCTACGGTCTCCGCCAGGCGCCCCGTGAGTAGCACGACACACTGAGGACTACGCTTGCGGCTCTTGGGTTTGCTCCTTGACCTGTCGCTGTTTCTACGCACCGACACCTCTTTGCCACCTCGTGTACGTCGACGACTTGGTCTTTGCTACTGCTGACACTGCTGGACTCGCCCACGTGAAGTCCGAGCTGCAGAAGAGACACACGTGCACAGACCTGGGTGAACTGCGAAGCTATCTTGGCTTGCAGATCACCCGGGACAGAGCACGGCGCACCATTACCTTGACTCAGTCACAGAGCTTGTTGGCTGCCTCATGTACCTGATGACCTGCACACGACCTGACCTCGCATACCCTCTTAGCATTCTCGCACGCTATGTTGCTCCTGGGAGACACAGACCGGAGCACATGGCTGCAGCGAAGAGGGTGTTGCGTTACTTGTGCAGTACGTCGGGCATGGGGCTTGTGCTTGGAGGGCAGAGTCCAGTGGTCCTCAGTGGTCACGCAGACGCGTCTTGGGTTGACGACTTGGCTACGCAGCGGTCGTCACAGGGTTACACCTTCAGCCTTGGTTCCGGCTCTGTTTCGTGGCGGTCTACCCGCTCGTCTTCTGTTCTCAGCTCCAGCTGTGATGCTGAGATCTACGCAGGGGCCATGGCTGCACAGGAGTTACGCTGGCTCACCTACCTGCTGACTGACCTGGGAGAGCCGCCTCGTTCTCCTCCAGTTCTGTACGTAGACAACAAGGCCATGCTGGCCTTGTGTCGGGAGCACAGACTGGAGCACAGAACGAAGCACATTGCTCTTCGCTACTTCCTTGCTCGTGAGCTGCAGCAGCGTGGTCAGCTGCGTCTTGCTTACGTGGCCTCTCGGGCCAACACTGCTGATATCTTCACCAAGGCGCTTCAGCCTTTTGATCATCAGCGTTTCTGTACTATGTTAGGTCTCGTACCTACCTGGCCTCACTTGCTTACCTCTTGACGTTGCTTTGTACTGTGATCTATATATACCTGCACCTGCATGTTTACCTTTGTATATTATCCTGCATGTGAACTGGCCTTGTGGCCTTTGAACCTATGCTTGGAATGTGTGGTGACGTTGTGATCCACCCTGAGCTTGCTTTGCTTTGCTTTGCTTGACTGGTCTTGTGACCCCTTGTTCTCCCCCACTTTGCGTATGGGGGTGTGTCAAACATTTATCATATAGTCTATTTAGGCTGTAGTGGGGTAGACACTAAGGGGTACAGTTTCCTAGGGTTTCATACTTGTATCCAACTCATTTCCTAGTTCATCATTCTACTCTCTTTCTTCATACGGAAGCGTGAACGTCTGGCGAATGCCCTTAGCACCACAGATTTTCTCGAAGAGATCGAAGGAAAACTCACCACCTCGGTCAGAGTGCAGTGGCAGGACCGGGAGGTCCTGCTGAAACCGAGCCCTGAGCTGGCGACAGACAGCACGGATCAAGCGGATCAGAACACTGCGGACCTCCGCCTTGCTCTGCAAGGGGAAGACCGTGGTGTAGCAAGAAGTAGCGCTCTCCGCCCTGTCCAGGGACTCGGACTGGACCCCACACGTCCATGTGGAGGGTCTGCAGAGGAGATGTGGTCGAAGGAAACGAGGAGGAGTGAGGAGCGGCACGCTGCCGCCCCCCGATGAAGGGAAGACACGGCGGCGCAATCGACCTCGGGAGCGGGGGCAGGGACCTGGGAAGCCAAGATACAAGGAGGAAGGGAGGGACAAGGAGGGGAGTCAAAACGAAGGATAGGACGGGAGTGCATGCCACGAAGGCGGGGCAAGGAGGGGTGGCCAAGACGCAGAGGAGAGTCTAGTGCGTGAGGAGACAACACGAGCAAGACTCAACGACCTCAACCGACGCAGCTACCTGACCTGACTCAGCTACCAGTGCAGACTCAGTGGTCAGTGTATACAGGCAAGACCCAGGCCTCCGAGTGAACGTGGCGAGGTGCTCACCAGTGCGCGAGTCCGTACAGATCGCCACGAGCTCGCCTCCAGGCTGGGTGACATTGACCCACTGGTCCTGGAGGACAGAGGTAGCCACCAAGTTCTTAGCAAACGAAGGGAGGTGGAGACCCGTGAGGAGGCCCGAAGGGGCTGCCGGACAAGGGAGAACAGTGGCGCCATACGCGACTACCAGGCCCCCGGAGGGGTTGGCTACTGTGACAGGGTCAGGGACTGTGAGCGGTGTGACTGTGGTGCTGTCGCAGAAGAAGCAACGAGACGCCTCTAGGGTAGGGTAGAAGTTTGCAAGGCCTCCTCAGGCTCTGCCCCTGCGCTAGCTGAGTCACGCGCACCAAGACTAGTAGCCTCTACGCCCCCAGTTGCCTCTACACCCCTAGTACGAGTACCCCAAAACCCTCCGCCACTGGGGCTGCCCCACCGGACGGCCCACTCACGAAGCTGCTGCGGGGAGAGAGTCTCCAGCGGACGCTGCTGCTGCTGCTGTCCACCTCCAAAACCTCTGCGTCTACTAGCGACACTGCTTGCACGAGTAGACTCACTATTACTTCCAGTAGTAGCACCCCACCAGACAACCCACTCACGACGTTGCTGTGGCGAAAGTGGCTTCCGCCGACGAGCACAGCTAGCTCCGCCATCGGGGCTGCCCCACTAGATAGCCCACTCGCAAAGCTGCTGCGACGAGAGAGACTCCTGCACACTTGGCTGCTGACGTAGGACAGTGTTGGTGGCCATGGCAGTCAGTGGCAGCTAGTAGCAGCAGGGAAGGAGCAGCTAGGGAAGAGCGTGAGTAGCTGGGTGCTCTAGTGCAGGTCGCTCGTGGGGCAGGGCTGGCGGTATTTGTAGTGCAGCGGTTGGGAGATGTGCGGCAGCAGCAGACAGCCGCTGCAGCTTGGTAGTGCTGGGCAGCGTGTAGAGCAGTGCAAGTGGTGACCAGGCAGGGCAGGGCAGCACTGGGCAGCGGGCAAGGCAGGGTTGGCGGCGGCCAGGCAGGGCAGGGCAGCACTGGTTGGCGGCGGCCAGGCAGGGCAGGGCAGCACTGGTTAGCGCGTGCAGGCAGGGCAGCAGTGGCAGCGGCCGGCAACAGCAGTGGAAGCGGCCAGTAGTAGCAATGGCAGTGGCCGGCAGCAGTGCAGTGCTGGCGGCGGCACGGCAGGGTAGGGCAGCGCTGAGCAGCGCGTGCAAGCAGGGTTGCAGTGGCAGCGGCCAGTAGCAGCAGCGGCAGTGGCCGGCAGCACTGGCGGCAGCAGGACAGTGCTGGCGGCGGCCAGGCAGGGTAGGGCAGTGCTGAGCAGCGCGTGCAAGCAGGGCAGCAGTGGGAGCGGCCAGTAGCAGCAGCGGCAGTGGCCGACAGCACTGGCGGCAGCAGGACAGCACTGGCGGCAGCAAGACAGCACTGGCGGCGGTCAGGCAGGGTAAGGCAGAGCTGAGAAGCGCGTGCAAGCGGGGCTGCTGTGGCAGTGGCCAGTAGCAGCAGCGGCAGCAGCGCACTTAGCAGTAGCAGCAGCGCTTAGCAGCAGCACTAGCGCTTAGCAGCAGCAGCAGTGAATGTAGCGCGGACGGGCAGGGAGCAGGCCGGGTCCGCATGGGGTGCGCGCGGGCCGGGCGCAGCTGCAAGCAGAGCACGCACGGGCAGGGCAGAGGCCGGGCGCAGCTGCAAGCAGAGCGTGCGCGGGAAGGGCGGCGCTCAGGCAGGGCAGCGGGGCACGCGCGCTGGGCAGCAGGGCATGCGCGCGGGAAGGGCGCAGGCTGTTGGCGAGTAGCGCGTTTGCGGGGCAGGGCAGCACGTGGGTGGGCAAAGCGCACGGGCGGGGCCAGCAAAGCGTGTGCGGGCAGCGCGCGGGCAGGCAGGCAGGGTGCGCATGGCAAGCGCGCAGACAGGCAGGGCGGTGCAGCTGCAGGCAGAGCGTGCGCGGGCAGGGCGGCGCTCAGGCAGGGCAGCGGGGCGGCGGGGCAGCGGGGAAAGGCTCATTATGGGCAGATAAAAAAGCGACTCGCCTATGGGGCACGATTCAGGCAGGAACTAATGGTGGGCCCTCTTAAAATTTTGGTCCTAAGGACCTACTAGCTCTTAATACCATGTTAGAATCACGTGAGGAGAGAAAAGTGTGGATTAGGTTGGGGAAGGGGGGTACAATAGAGAATGACGAGATGAATGTTGTACCCCCTAAGGCTAGTTCCTATATAGCCTAGATTATATGTGACACATATGTTTTGACACAGAAACCATTCTTTTTCGGAACTGTCGAACATAGTGCCCAACAACAAATTTAAAGTGCTGAAAAATCTACCTGTACTACATGAATTTCTACAATGTCAAACTTATATGCTGCTTGCTGTTTACGCTGTAGTGGGGTAGCCCATATGTTGGAAGCACGTCATTCTGAGTGCATGACATCCTAACGTCCTGCCGAGTGCTCATGCTATGTGTGCATTATTTGCTTGAGCATACGTCATTCTGCATGGCTGTTGGATTTTATCATCTCTGTGTTTTTCTCCAAGTCTACATGCTTGATCATGCAGGAGAAATCCAGAGGTTTCCAACGATACCAAGATCGCCTTATTCCGACCAAGATCGCCCAAGTTACAAGGTTTCCAAGTTTTGGGAATTCTATCTCATTTTGAGATATTAACCACATTGGGTGATTATTGGGTCATGACTATAAAGGGATCTTTGGTTGGGTGGTTAGGAAGGCAACTTTGACTTTTGGATTGGGGTGGCTAGAAGTTTCTAGTATGGGTTGCAAATGTTGCAACACCTAGGGAAAATCCATCTAGATTGGATTTTGCATGTGACACCTCAAGGACCTCATGATGAGGGTTGCATCCTTGCTGCTGGGAAGGTTCCTACCATCCTTCCCTAGCTCTTGGAGAACCCCTTCCCTCTCATGGTTCTCTTAGAGTCCCAAACTCCAACTTTCTATCCCTTAATGCTTGTACTTCCTCCACCATTCTAGTCATGCAGCTGCTAGACGTTTTCAATTGGTTCTCACTCTCTAGGCCATCTTAAAGCTCAAGGCCCAAATTGCACAACAATAGTAATCTTGATGGGGGGGGATGAGCCTGGCGAGAGACTTCCAAGGGGAAGGGTGTTGGAAGTGGGGTACCGCATGAGCGAAATTGGCGATTTTGGGGGTGGCGAAAGCTTGTTGTCCGCAGCTGAATGATACCCAATCACAGTGAAGAACCAGTTTGTGGTAAAAAACATAACACAAGTTTGGCGTACCAACCACCACACTTCGGACACAACCCTAGGTGCGCCTTGTACACAAACCAATTCGACACACCACTCCCACACCCACCTGCTGAATAAAAAAGCGGAGAAAACGCTATTATCATGCCGCATTCAACTCGCCGATAACAGACAAGCACCCAGAACATCTAGGTCTTAGAGGACAGAGTACATAAGCATTTGCCAGGGTTGAAAAGGGTAGCTAATGCGCAACTTGCGCCATAAACGCAGGTCCCATCGAACAAAGCGCGCCCCACGTAGTATATGGCAGAGCGCACCCGTGCGCCTCTCAGCTGAAACTCCCGCACGGTCGTATTGCTCTTGATTAGGGTCTCCATGCAGCGCCATTACGCATCACTAAGGACGCGCGAAAACGGAGCGTAAGAGGTTGGTTTAGCAGTCGTTGTAGGAAGGAGCAAGGCGTGAACCACCTGTACACGGAGCAGCATAGTTTAAATACAGTTGCCACCCAAATCCGCAGCACCGATGGCTCGTCGGCGTCAAAAAAACATCTCAGGCAGGTCCGTATTGGAGCATGCATCACCAATCACGCACCATGCCAGTGAAGTAAGCACCTTCGGTCGGATTTGGAAATGGTCCCATACCCCCCCACATGGCATAACACCATGCCAGTGCATTGGCACATTTGTCACTCTTGAGAGGTACAGGCACACTGCGCCACGGCGCTCCCACCGCCATGCTCTAATATCTGGATAGAGTGACGCTTTCGCCTCTCACAAAAGGCACAATCCTCTTGGGCTTCTCTGCCCTGAGCTTCCCCTGCCCTGAGCTTCCCCTGCCCTGAGCTTCCCCTGCCCTGAGCTTCCCCTGCCCTGAGGTTCCCCTGCCTTGGGCTTCCCTGCCCTGGGCTTACCTGCCCTGGGCTTACCTGCCCTGGGCTTTCCTGCCCTGTGCTTCCCTACCTGAGCTTCCCCGCCTTGGGCTTCCATGCCCTGGGCTTCCCTGCCCTGGGCTTCTTTCCTTTGGGCTTCCCTGCCCTGGGCATTTTGAGGCCTGAGCTTCCATGCCCTGGGCTTCCCTGGCCTAGGCTTACCTGCCTGAGCTTACCCGCCCTGGGCTTCCCTGGCTTGGGCTTCCCTGCCCTGAGCTGACCCGCCTTGGGCTTACCTGCCTTGGGCTTACCTGCCCTGGGCTTCCCTGCCCTGGGCTTTCCTGCCTTGTGCTTCCCTACCTGAGCTTCCCCGCCCTGGGCTTCCCTGGCTTGGGCTTCCCTGCCCTGAGCTGACCCGCCTTGGGCTTACCTGCCCTAGGCTTTCCTGCCCTGGGCTTCCCTACCTGAGCTTCCCCGCCTTGGGCTTCCATGCCCTGGGCTTCCCTGCCCTGGGCTTCTTTCCTTTGGGCTTCCCTGCCCTGGGCATTTTGAGGCCTGAGCTTCCATGCCCTGGGCTTCCCTGCCCTGGGCTTCCCTGGCCTAGGCTTACCTGCCTGAGCTTACCCGCCCTGGGCTTCCCTGGCTTGGGCTTCCCTGCCCTGAGCTGACCCGCCTTGGGCTTTCCTGCCTTGGGCTTACCAGCCCTGGGCTTCCCTGCCCTGGGCTTTCCTGCCTTGTGCTTCCCTACCTGAGCTTCCCCGCCCTGGGCTTTTCTGCCCTGGGCTTCCCTCCCTTGGGCTTCCCTGCCCTGGGCATTTTGAGGCCTGAGCTTCCATGCCCTGGGCTTCCCTGCCCTGGGCTTCCCTGGCCTAGGCTTACCTGCCTGAGCTTACCCGCCCTGGGCTTCCCCGCCTTGGGCTTCCATGCCCTGGGCTTCCCTGGCTTGGGCTTCCCTGCCCTGAGCTGACCCGCCTTGGGCTTACCTGCCCTGGGTTTTCCTGCCCTGTGCTTCCCTACCTGAGCTTCCCCGCCTTGGGCTTCCATGCCCTGGGCTTCCCTGCCCTGGGCTTCCCTCCCTTGGGCTTCCCTGCCCTGGGCATTTTGAGGCCTGAGCTTCCATGCCCTGGGCTTCCCTGCCCTGGGCTTCCCTGGCCTAGGCTTACCTGCCTGAGCTTACCCGCCCTGGGCTTCCCTGGCTTGGGCTTCCCTGCCCTGAGCTCACCCGCCTTGGGCTTCCCTGCCTTGGGCTTACCTGCCCTGGGCTTCCTTGCCCTGGGCTTTCCTGCCTTGTGTGTCCCTACCTGAGGTTCCCCGCCCTGGGCTTTTCTGCCCTGGGCTTCCCTCCCTTGGGCTTCCCTGCCCTGGGCATTTTGAGGCCTGAGCTTCCATGCCCTGGGCTTCCCTGCCCTGGGCTTCCCTGGCCTAGGCTTACCTGCCTGAGCTTACCCGCCCTGGGCTTCCCCGCCTTGGGCTTCCATGCCCTGGGCTTCCCTGGCTTGGGCTTCCCTGCCCTGAGCTGACCCGCCTTGGGCTTACCTGCCCTGGGTTTTCCTGCCCTGTGCTTCCCTACCTGAGCTTCCCCGCCTTGGGCTTCCATGCCCTGGGCTTCCCTGCCCTGGGCTTCCCTCCCTTGGGCTTCCCTGCCCTGGGCATTTTGAGGCCTGAGCTTCCATGCCCTGGGCTTCCCTGCCCTGGGCTTCCCTGGCCTAGGCTTACCTGCCTGAGCTTACCCGCCCTGGGCTTCCCTGGCTTGGGCTTCCCTGCCCTGAGCTCACCCGCCTTGGGCTTCCCTGCCTTGGGCTTACCTGCCCTGGGCTTCCTTGCCCTGGGCTTTCCTGCCTTGTGTGTCCCTACCTGAGGTTCCCCGCCCTGGGCTTTTCTGCCCTGGGCTTCCCTCCCTTGGGCTTCCCTGCCCTGGGCATTTTGAGGCCTGAGCTTCCATGCCCTGGGCTTCCCTGCCCTGGGCTTCCCTGGCCTAGGCTTACCTGCCTGAGCTTACCCGCCCTGGGCTTCCCCGCCTTGGGCTTCCCTACCTGAGCTTCCCGCCTTGGGCTTCCATGCCCTGGGCTTCCCTGCCCTGGGCTTCCCTCCCTTGGGCTTCCCTGCCCTGGGCATTTTGAGGCCTGAGCTTCCATGCCCTGGGCTTCCCTGCCCTGGGCTTCCCTGGCCTAGGCTTACCTGCCTGAGCTTACCCGCCCTGGGCTTCCCTGGCTTGGGCTTCCCTGCCCTGAGCTGACCCGCCTTGGGCTTACCCGCCCTGGGCTTCCCTGCCCTGGGCTTCCCTGCCCTGGGCTTCCCTGCCCTGTGCTTCCCTGCCTGAGCTTACCCGCCTTGGGCTTCCCTGCCGTAGGCATTCATTCCAGCACACATTCACAGACTTTTTTGCACACCCCAACCCCCCCCCCCCCCCCTGCCCTCCCTCTATCGCAGGCTCACAAATGATGTGGCCCCGGACGGGGACCATCCGGCGAAAGAGCTCAGCAAGGAGCATGACAAGCCTATGCACGGAATATCAAAGCATATGCGCCCTGTCATATGCCTCCAGCGGTGCGGGTTGTCGGCACTGATGGGAGGCGAGAACGTTGCGACGACTGCAGATGTTCTCTACTACTTTATGATGAATGCTCCGGCTGCATGCAAACGGCTTATGCGGGCAGCAAAAGAAGCTGGTGAATGTTTATGGATAGTGGGAACGCGTGGTGATTGCTGTTGCATGTGCGCTAATAACCAGGGGTTTGTACATCCTCATACAACGATCGTGCAACCAAGCTGCATTTTATCCACGTGAATCCCCATCCAGGTGCGAATGGGGCGAATGCGGTAGCGACGGCAGAGCTACATCTGGAGTCATACGGGCGTCAGTTTGATTCGCGGGCGAACGATGGTGTGAACGCGGTGACCACGATAATGGGGAAGGCTGATCGTGAACTCAAGGGGCTTGTATACGACTTCCCTGCCTACAAGGAGGATCATCGCGGACGATTACGCCCCGTTGCTGGAAATGGGTGGGGTGGGCCCCGGAAAGGCAAGGCGTTCGAGGAAATGCGCACACAAGGTGAGATATGGAATGGGGATGAAAGGTTAGTAAGCCGCTTTAACCATACATCCAGCCAAGAAAACATGCACAAAACTCGAGGAAGCGGAAACCCCATACCAATCTCGTGAAAAAAAACAGTGAGTACTCGCCTTGTGTGATATGCACGCAGGGGATGCAGATGGTGGGGCTGTGGAACTCGACAGCGTCCCCATCCCGACGGTGGGATCGGCGTGCACAATTGCAGAGGGAGGTGACCGTCATGTGGGACCAACACATCAAGAAGATGCAGCGTTGGATCACAATGAAAGGTTGGAGTGTGTTATTATACTCAAGATTCTGAAATCTTTGCGAGCATCCCACGGAATTTTGCTTGTTTACCTTGGGCAAGCATTGGGGAGATAGTTTGCTGATATGGTGGGGAACAGAGCAGCTAGCATTACAGAAACAAGTGCCATCCTTCTCCCCTTCGGGTGTTGCCGCCTTCTCCTTTTTGTTTAGTAACCCTCTCCATCCCTACCCATCCATTTTCGTCACTGACCTTTGCTGGCCCAACCAACAACAGGACGACAACTCGAGACAAAACAACCAGCAAGAGGCCAAAACCAGTTCCACGTGGGTGGTCAGCCGCTCCAAGCATCACGGATGTGCCTGAGTACACGGTATGCCTTCTACAACCGAAGCACTTGCTCGAAACGGTGGGATCACTACAGATTTGTTGCACACGAGCGGGCTGTTCTGGGAGTATGGCACTCGTGTCGTGGAAAACAGCATGGGCCTGTTTCAGACTTTATTGGTACTGTAACACGTGCACAAGCGGCAGGGAAGTATGGTCAAGTCCGAAAAAGGAGCACACATCAAATATGAGAAAGACCGGGCCAAGGACGTCAAAGCTCATGCCCAGGTTCGTCGGTGCCTTCGCCCTTGCGGGGGTAGGATTTCAAGTGATGTGGGAAGTTTGTCGCAATCTTGGACTTCCGAATCCGGGCAAGGGAACATTCTATCGTTTGCTGCAGGGTGAAGATGGTTTATGGAATGCCATTATTCGTGCTGCACAGAACTCGATGGGGGACGTGCGTACCACTTTATCCAAGAGAGTGGGTGGCGTGGGTTACATCAGTGTTGATGGCAGATGGTCACAAGCGCGAGAGGCAGAGTGGTGTACTGTGTCCTTCCTCCATCCTGAAAGTAGGAAGATCTTGCATGTAGAGACCACAAAACTTGACGTCGATGATGACTCCGCACCGAGGCTCGAAAGTGTAGGATTCAAAAGGGGGATGGACTTCCTCAAGGAGCAGGGGTTTGAGATGGAGGGGATTGTTACCGATGAGGGTAGCACCTTTCGAGGTGCTGCTGTAGAAAGAGGAATCCGTCATCAGATTGACTGGTGGCATAAAAGACGATCGGTGGTGAAAAGATTTGAAAACGAGCTGCAGAACCTTGTTAGAAAAGTGGTGGATATTGATAACGCTGAGACTGTTGAGGACCTTCACATGCACACCTTGAAGAAGTTGAAGGCTTGGTTACTAAAGAAGGCTCCAAGCAAAGCGGAGGGCAAAACGGGAAAGGATGAGTTCATCGAGACAGTTTGCAGTGAGCTCGGTATTGTTTATCGTTATGTGAAACCGGCCGATGCAAAATGGATGCATCTGGAATTGCAGCAGGTGACGTGCGCCAAAGGGTTGCACGAGGCTAGTCGTGGGCCAGAGCCACATAGGAGCGAAGAGGATGGAGAGGATAATGAAACGGTTGACATACCGGTTATGCTCTCATTGATACATGAACATGGCGTGCCTGCGCATGAGGGAACGGGAGATGGTGGTGATGCGGTTGAGATGCTGGAGGGTCCAGTGTCAGTAGAAGTTTGTTGGCGGGATGTGGAGGAGCTGTGGGGGTACGACATCCACCCTGAGCATGGGTTGCGTCCCTCATCACAAGCGTCTCTGGTGGTCGCAGTCGCTTGCAATGGCGCTCGCGCTGATACGGATTTCTTGGGAGAACCAATCGATCAAGCACCACCAACGACCCCTCAGACAGGTACATTATCTAATCATCATAGCCACTCTTCTCATTCATACTATCCCCAATGCACCACCCACTTCATTACCACATCACCACACCCCCTTGCTGTTTTTGCTCACTCCATTACCACATCACCGTATCCCCACTGTTTATACTCATTCCATTACCATATCACCACATCTCTCAGTGTTATTTATCATTCCATTCCAATTCATCACACCACCCACTGTTTTTGCTCACTCCATTATCAAATCACCACACCCCTCTACCGTTCTTGCTCACTATATTACCACATCCCCACACCACCCACTGTTTATGCTCATTTCATTACCATATCACCACACACCCTTCAATGGTTTCTATCATTCCAATACCAATTCATCACACCACCCACTGTGTTTGCTCACTCCAATATCACAGCAGCACACCCCCCTATTGTTTTTGCTCACTCTATCACCCCCTCACCACACCCTCCATTGTGTTTGCTCACTCCATTACCACATCACTACACCCCCCTCTGTTTATGCCCACTATTCAACCACCTCACCACACCACCCACCGTTTATGATGATGCCATTACCGATTTGCAACACCACCTACTGTTTTTGCTCACTCCATTACCATATCACCATACCCCTCAATGTGTATGGTACTCCATTACCATATCACCACACCACCAGCTCAAGTCACTATAACATATCGTCACATTCTTCTACATTTGTGACAACTTGCAGGAAGCCAACCCAAAGTTTCCGTCGATGGCTGCAATGAGACGCGACGGTGGCACCCACGTAGCAATAAGAAACGGGCACGCGGCACTGGAAACGAAGTCAACGTCGCTAGAGAGAGTGGCGGAAGCAGAAGGTTGGAATATTCGGTTGCACAACGCGTCAGCGTGCATTTCAGGCATGTTATGATGCGCTGTGCAGTGAAGGCGCGCGAAGGGGATGCGATGACAAAGGAGGAGGTGTCAGAGGAGTTAGGACTGGCGGCAGATCACTTTGCAGGTGATCATTCACGCTGCCAATGAGCGGGGATCACACCTCCACGCTGTGTTTCAGAGGGATGGGGGGAGGAGAGTGCCGTGTATGCGGTTGGTTCACCAACCCACCTGGCTGTTCGCGAGTGGTTCAAGACGCGACTAGGGCCAACACAAGTGGAACCATTCATCCGTGGCGCGAATAGTTCACTGAATGAGTCATTTCACTCTCTGATTTGCAAGTATGCACCCAAGAGGTGCGATTCAAGGGCAGCATGAAGGCACGCATAGCCTTGGCAGTGCTGCATTGGAGCAGTTGCATGGACCCACTCGTCAAGGCGTACCGCCTCCGTGCAAGAAAGGCGACACGAGTGCAGCGGGGTTCTGGAGAGAGGATCCTAGGTCCTATGGACTGGTCCTGGATTGACAAGATAATGCAGGAGTGGTTGAAGGAAGGGGTGGAGGATGTGGAGGAAACTGAAACGGCAATAGAGGGAATGCTGGATGAGGTTGTCACAGATCAGGGGGTTAGTGAGAACACCCGTGCGGTGCGACAACGAACCATGAGTGGACAGCCGAGTACTGTTTCTGTGCAACCGGTGTGCAGCACCCCTTTGGCTACCAATGAGCTCACTTTCTCGCCTGGGTGTCACGGCAGCACATCCCGGCCTGCCCCGGTGTCATACGGCCAACGAACTTCACAAGCTCGTCGCCGTTTGCTGGGTTCGTGGTTATAGACATACTTGCTTGTCCCTAAATTCCTGCTCGTGCTTCAGCAGCCGCATCCACCCTGCGCTTATGTCCTTTTTTGGCTTGTTTGCCAAATCTGTGCATTTCTGCTTTCTGTTACCAACCCACAGGAGAAAGGCCAACCAACCTACGCTAACGCTCTTTGCAAGCAGAGGTCTCACACGTAAAGGTGGATTGTAACACGCACAACCTGGCGTCTCCAATACGGTATGCGCCCAATCAGCCCCATACCCTAGGGTACTTTACGGCCCAATCATATACTTGCTGTTTTACATGACCGGTCCGCCACACTCCTATAGGATGTCATTTTTTTTTAGTGATGTTGCCTTCCTTTTTGTACTATACGACTGCAAGATCGTGCCACCTACACCTTCAATGACATCCCTACCCCCCCACCTCCCCCATCCCCTCTCCCACCCGTGCCTTCTGGTCTCTGACAAAAAGATGTCACAGGTCCGGGTTTCTTGGCTGATGCCCCCGTACAACCAAGTTTGTCCCCAACCCCATCTTCACCTCATACTTTATATTTCATACTTCGTCAAACGGCTTGCAGCAGATGCTTTGGTCAGCACTCTCTAAACGTTGCTTCTCCTAAAGACGTACGGTAGCGTACTATAAACAGGTCCACAACCCAAATTAGTTGAGGCATAACATGAACTGAAGGACCTCCCAGAAACCTCAAGTGGTTGCGTAGCCTCCTGCTCTTGCGGTTGCTAACTTCACAACATCATTGTCATCTAATAATGGCACGGCATGTGTGATATTAACTCTGAACTCTGATTGTTTGTTTTGACAATGTCGGTGTTAGGGTTTGCTTACACAATCCATACCATTCTCATATAATCTCCCTTCCGTATAATTCACAAAGGAAGTTGCATTGTTGGAATAGTTTGGTAGGTTGATCCATTAGCATCTATGAGGCGAACGCATGCACCGAAACAATGCCGTCAACAGGGCCTGTACACAGGAGTGGGTGAAAAGGCAGCATAGGACTGGAGAAATCAGGTATTGTGGGAGGGGGGGATCGTAGTGGAGCAATAAGAGTGGGCAAGAGCATGCGATATCAGAGTGGGTGTGTTGGGAACCCGAATTTGTGGGGAATGAGATGTGAGATGCGGGGTGAGTTTGGAGTAGGTACGGTGTGGTCACGGAATGAGATAGGTGAGGGGATAATGGTTAGGAGAATAAAGTGGAAGAATGGGGTGGTGGCACTGAGCATGTCAATGGGTAAGTTTATGTGAAACTATTGAGTCCGATGGAAGCAGAGCAAG
Organism: Closterium sp. Naga37s-1; assembly: GCA_947471745.1. Taxonomy (NCBI): domain Eukaryota; kingdom Viridiplantae; phylum Streptophyta; class Zygnematophyceae; order Desmidiales; family Closteriaceae; genus Closterium; species Closterium sp. Naga37s-1. The sequence continues at coordinate 243,067 of CANJKZ010001038.1, forward strand.
TTTGATTTGACAAGATGGAAGAAATGATTGCGGAGAGCTCATGAGCGGGAACGGACTTGGGAGTTGTGGATGGAACAGAGTGATGAGCGCAAGAGGGTAGAGGGGTGGGGAGTGCGATGAAACAAGCAGCGACAACAGTGCTCGTAAGGCAGCAAGTTGGTGTGATATGATTGCCCCCTCCCACCGTGGGCGTTTTACACATGCAGGCATTGGCGCGGCGGCCAACTTGAAGGGGAGTTGTTACCGGTGTTGTTATGCGCAGGGGTCGAGGGCGATGGCATGGCACCTGTGCAGGTGAGTGCTGCCTATAATCCCAGGCGACAGTGCTGTACTGTAGTGAGGGCTTCGCCCTGGGAATGGACGGGAAACCGGGAGTTGGGATGGGAGGGGTCAAGAGGAGAGGTGGGGTGGTGTGTGGTGGGGTGGGGTGGGGTGCTACAGTGTCTAGCGTGTGGGGAGTTGCCCTGGGCAAATGGAGGCCACTAAATGGCTGGAGGGGCTGGCTCGAGGAGCAATGAGCAGATGCACCAAACCATGGGTTGCTGAGGAAGGAGAGGATGGGTTGGAATGGAATAGGGTGGGGGAAACAGAATTACCCCTTGGGGGCAACATAGAATTTCTACTGTGGACAGGACAGAATTACCCTTTGGGGCAAAACTGAACTTGCCCGAGATTTAGAATCTCACATGGAGGGAAAGAGAATTTTCTAGGGTTGGAAAGAGAATGCCCTGGGGTTGAAAATCAAAATCTGGTCGGTTGGGATGGGAAAACAGGAGGGACGAAGTGGTGACGAGGAGAGGAGAGAGGGAAAGTCTTCAGGTGCGGGAAACAGAGTCCCCCCGTGGGGGCAGGTGAGAAATTTCTACTTCTGACAAAACAGAAGTACCCCTGGGGGCTTCACAGAACTCCCCCTTGGGGCAAAATCCGACTTCCCTCCAGGGCAAAACAGAACTTGGCGGGGAATTAGAGTCTTAGATGGGAGGAAAGCGGATGGGGGAAAGCGGATGTGCGCTAATGCGGATGGGGGAAAGCGGATGGGGGAAAGCGGATGGGGGAACGCAGTTGTGCCAAGGCGGATGGGTCTCAGGTAGGTGGGGGAAAGCGGGTTGGGGAAGGCTGGTGGGGGAAGGCTGATGGGGGAAGACGGAATGGGGCAGGACGGGATGGGGAAGGCGGATGGGGGAAGGCGGATGGGGGAAGGCGGATGGGGTAAGGCGGATCGGGCAAGGCGGATAGGGCAGGGCAGATGGCGGAAGTAAGAGACACTCACAAGCACCTCGTTGTATGAGCAGGCGAGCATTCTTGCAGGCATGGGGGGGATGACACGCAACGGTGTGCCTGCAGTGTGTGACAATTCACGTGAACGGGCAAAGGGGGAAAGGGACGGGCAAGGCGGAAAGGCATGGGCAAGGGGGAAAGGCATGGGCAAGGGGGAAAGACATGGGCAAGGGGGAAAGGGACGGGCAAGGGGGAAAGGCATGGACAAGGGGGAACGGCATGGGCAAGGCGGAAAGGAATGGGCAAGGCGGATAGGCACGGGCAAAGGGGGAAAGGGACCGGCAATGGGGAAAGGCATGGGCAAGGGGGAAAGGCATGGGCTAGGGGGAAAGGCATGGGCAAGGGGGATAGGCATGGGCAAGGGGGATAGGCATGGGCAAGGCGGATAGGCATGGGCAAGGGGGAAATGCATGGGCAAGGCGGAAAGGCATGGGCAAGGGGGAAAGGCATGGGCAAGGCGGAAAGGCATGGGCAAGGGGGAAAGGCATGGGCAAGGGGGAAAGGGATGGGCAAGGGGGATAGGCATGGGCAAGGGGGATAGGCATGGGCAAGGGGGATAGGCATGGGCAAGGGGGATAGGCATGGGCAAGGGGGGAACTGCACGCTCACCTGCTCCGCGTGCAGCATGCTCGCCGGTGCTGTCCACGCGGCCAGCAGAGCGCGCGGCGCTGCCTGGTGAGCGGGGGGGGCGCTGACCCGGCGGGTGGAGCGGCGCGTGGGCGCTGTGACGTTGGAGCCTGTCGTTCATCCACAGGGAGGAGAGGGAGGGGCAGAGGGGAGAGCGGAGGAAGAGACGGAGGGAGAGAGCAACGCGGACGCGCGAAGGGCAAGAGGGGTGGAGGCGCATGCAGTTGTAGAGCGCGCGGACTGCAGTCTTCCGCAGTCGCATGGCGCACATGCAGTCGCATGGCGCAGATGCAGTCGCATGGCGCACATGCAGTCGCATTGCGGCCATGCAGTCGCATGGCGCGCATGCAGTCGCATGGCGCACATGCAGTCGCATGGCGCGCATGCAGTCGCATGGCGCGCATGCAGTCGCATTGCGGCCATGCAGTCGCATGGCGCGCATGAAGTCGCATAGCGCACATGCAAGCGGCATAGCGCACATGCAGTCTAGGTGCGGGCTCGTGAATTCACAGGGCGCACACATGCAGTGAGAGACGAGCCCGCACCTAATACGACAGCGGATGAGAGACGAGCGCGGATTGTGGGACAGTCCGGATGAGAGACGAGCGCGGATTGTGGGCCAGACCGGATGAGAGACGAGCGCGGATGCGCGAGGTGCGCGGATGAGATTTCGGGCGCGGATGAGCGACGGGCGCGTATGACATTTCGCGCGCGGATGAGCGAGGAGCGCGTATGAGATTTCGAGTGCGGACGAGCCGTGAGCGCGGGTTCCCTAAGATCGCAGGTGAGCGCGGGGGTTGGTTGAGCGACGAGCGTCGGTGTGCGACGAGCCGAATGCAAACGGCATGAGAGCGGGGGGACGATGAGGACGGTCTGGTGGTGGTATACAATGGCAAAGCACTTTCCCCGCCCACACGCCCTAGGCTTTCTGGGTATCGCGTCATGCCTGCCTCAGCAGTACACACCTACGATGTCGTCTAGTTATGACATATAGGTTTTCCTGACTGCTGCTTTTACCGTTAAGCATGTGCACTTTGCCAAGAGTGAGGCTCCATTTACTGACATTATTCTGACGCTCAGTGACAAAAGCATCATGATACTTATCATAATGCTTGCCGCCACAGAGCGAACTGGATAAGGACGGATAATGGACGAGGAGCTCCTTCGCCCGATCGGCAGGATAAGCAATCGTGTGGGTCCAACGACGGTTCTTACTCTTAGGGTGAGCATAAACCAGACCTTTCACCACGTCTGTGTCTGCTCCAGTCACATGGTGAAGCACACAGTGCAGGCAGGTACACCGCAGAAACGCCGAACGCTTGGTACTGGTAAGCGGGTAAGTAGCCATGCGGTCATGAATCAGGAACAGCTCGACAGCAGCGGAAACACCCGTGATCATGAATTCGATAGCCTGCGGGTTCAATGCCTTCTCGCGAATGTAGGACAAGTCCTCGGTGTGTTGCCAGTGAAGCATGATGAGTTGAGCCTGATTCTTAAGCGGCTGATAAATGACTTCTTTCTTCCGCACCCATCCCGCGTCAAATTCCTTGACGAAAGAAACTTGCAGGCGACAGAAGCGCGTCTTGGCGATGTAGGCCGTGTGAAGTTCCTGAAACTTAGTCGTTGTTGCAGCATCATCTAATAACTTTGCGTACCACCCGTGTTTTATCAGTGCCGTTACAGCCTCAATCACGCATGGAAATTCCTTGTGCAACATGAAAGGAATCAACAAACCGGAGCCTGCTTCCTCAACCAGATCAATAGCCATCTCATTATCAGAGTCGTCATTGATAAAGTCATCATCAACAGTGAGTCCAACCGAGCGAATGTTGACCTTGTCAGCAGCAGTTAGCCCAGATCCGTTAGCGGCTGAAGAGGCTGACTTGTCCTTGTCATTGATTACAGGAGCCTGAAGCCCGTTGGAGTTATCAGCACCCGTGGAAGCAGACGGGTCGAGCGCAGGACGAGAGTGCGGACCCTTAGGCAGAGTCAGGACATCAGCTGGGTGAGCCATTGTGCGATGATGAAAGAAAGAAGGCAGCAGGAGAACGTGCCGAGCACTCTCGAAGACTGTGTGTGATGCCTGATGACTGAGCCATTAAGTAGTGTCCTGGACTTGTCAGGTTCCAGTATCTCGAGCAAATGGTGATGCATTCTCGAGGTCGCCACCTTGGTAGTGTCATTCTTGATAATAGAATAGTTGTTATAGTTGTTACTGTCAGAATTATGTTGTTATAACTGCATGTAGTTCTAGCTGTAGTGTAGTTATTAACTTTGTAAGCGGTGCACCTCTTCATTTGTTTGCTATATGTACCCTCGTGCTATAGTGAACACCACCATTCTTGACACTCCTTGCCACAACTCACTCGACTCCCCTTGGCCTAGGCTACTAAGCCTAGGCCCTCACTTAAACCTCAACCTCACCTACCTACCTAGTCTAACATGGTATTAGAGCCTGTTATGTCCTGGCCTGTGGGCCAGCCTCTCGCTTCCGCTGCTGTTTTTCCGGTCGCGCGTATCGGGCGCGTGGCGATTTTCGTTCTGTCCCGCGCCCGGGTGGCGCGTGACGCTTTTTCTGCCCATCGCGGACCCGCCCCTGGCGCCCACGACGGCGCCCTGAGCCGCCGCGGACCCGCCCCTGGCGCCCGCGACGGTGCCCTGAGCCGCCGCGGACCCGCCCCTGGCGCCCGCAACGGTGCCCTGAGCCGCCGCGGACCCGCCCCTGGCGCCCGCGACGGTGTCCTGAGCCGCTGCGGACCCGCCCCTGGCGCCCGCGACGGTGCCCTGAGCCGCCGCGGACCCGCCCCCGGCGCCCGCGACGGTGCCCTGAGCAGTCGCGGATCCGCCCCTGGCGGCCGCGACGGTGCCCTGAGCCGCTGCGGACCCGCCCCTGGCGCCCGCGATGGTGCACTGAGCTGCTGCGGACCCGCCCCTGGCGCCCGCGACAGCGCCCCTGCCTCACCCGCGCCTGCCCTCGGAGCAGCCGCCCCTGCCCTACTCGCGTCTGCCCTCGAAGCAGCCGCCCCTGCCTCACCCGCGCCTGCCCTTGGAGCAGCCGCCCCTGCCTCACCCGTGCCTGCCCTCGGAGCACCCGCCCCTGCCTCACCCGCGCCTGCCCTCGGTGCAGCCGCCCCTGCCCTACTCGCACCTGCCCTCGGTGCAGCCGCCCCTGTCCTTCACGCGCCTATCCTCGGTGCAGCCGCCCCTGCCCTTCCCTGCGCGCCGCCCCTCTGTGGCCGTGAGGCGGCTTCTTCCCCGCCACCCCCCCCCCCCCCCCCCCCCCTCCTCCTTCGTCTCCCTGCTGCGCGTGCAGCCGTGGGGGGGAGGGTATGGAGGTGGCGGGTATGGGGGTGATGGGTGTGTGTGATCCCCTTCCCCTCCTCCTCCTTTCTCTCCCACTGCTGCAGCTGCCACTGGGGGGGGGGGTGTGAGGGTGTGGGGAGCCGGGGGAGTGGCACTAGGGACGTTGAGGAGTGTGCAGAGGGGGTTTGGGAGCATGGGGGAGGTTCTAGGAGGCAGCCGCCGTGAAGCCAGCAGCCTCACCTGCCGCCTCCCAACTCCTCCTCCTCACTGCCCCTCTAGTGCTGCTACTTGTCTTTATTTTGTGAACTTGCATCTGCTCTTGCCTGCTGTTGCTATTTTCTTTGTCTGTGATGTACCCCTGCAGGTTGTGTCTTGCACTTGGCTATTCCTGCATGCAGTTACGGGGGGGTGTCAGAATTATGTTGTTAAAACTGCATGTAGTTCTAGCTGTAGTGTAGTTATTAACTTTGTAGGTGGTGCACCTCTTCATTTGTTTGCTATATGTACCCTCGTGCTATAGTGAACACCACCATTCTCGACACTCCTTGCCACAACTCACTCGACTCCCCTTGGCCTAGGCTACTAAGCCTAGGCCCTCACTTGAACCTCAATCTCACCTACCTACCTACTCTAACAGTTACAGCTCGTTGATGAGGAATGGCTGAGCTGAGAGCCTAATGCTTGTACAAACGATCCGAATGAGGTGATGAACAAGCCAGTACCCAGATGCATGAACCTCTCCTCGATCACTGAGAGCCAGGCGACGCGACGAAACCTGCCACTGGCATACCAGCGCAGCAACCACCAGTGTGGCATCAAATATGCTGATTCAGTGGTTGAGCAGCCATACACGTAAACGGAATTGGCAGCGCTGTCACGAGCCTACGCAACCATTGGGCATAGTGGAAGTTTGGTGCCACAGCATTGTCCAGCGGTGACACCGGTCTGAGCACCGATTGGCCACAATGGCATTTTTGGGCGTCGTGAGGTGTACAGAAATGTCCACGTCGACGAATCGAACTTGCTCGCTAACTCCTGCCATCTAGACAAATACGGATATTGATACAGCACTGCAGTTTCAAGACCCCACTGTACACATGTTTCTCGAACAAAGACCTACCTGTTTATATCCTTTTCCAGCCAAGATCCAGTTTCAAGAACCAACAAAGAATAACACAAATAGTCATGATAATAGGCGAAACCTGAACATTGGCAACAAAATACCAACAAATGGTGTGGATAATAACTGTTTTTTGTATATTTCAAGTTATATACCTAATCCTTACAAAATCTGGATACAAATTTTTGTAAAACTTAACGTACGTACTTATAATTTTCTATAATCCGTATATGTTTCCAAGCACATTTGTCATCTTTTAGCATCGAAACAGAATATATGGGGGAAAAAACAGTAATGTGTACCAAATATTACTATGTATCACATTCTCATCCTTGCACATCAATTTGCTTTACATATATTGAAATATAATTATTTTATCTCATTCATCCCAGATTGGCTATAGGTTATATCAGACGTTCTATTGCGATATCTCATTACATTACATCTCATATCAGATATATATCATTAACTGAATAAATGAATAGTAAAGGCATGTGATGGGTTATATCAAGCAAGCATATACCTTGTATTGTGCAAGCAACACAACCTTGCGTAGATAATACTCAAGCTAATGTGTCGAGAGGCTCTGCGCTGGTCTCTGCGCGAACCAGCCGAACGTTGTTCGACTGCGAAGGTCGTAGATGTGCGCGAACTTCGCCTCATGAGGTTTTCGCGAAGTCAACCTGCGGAACGGCATCACGTGCTCGTTAGTGCACCGCTGGCGAAACCGCCGACACGTGTTATACCTGGCACATGCGCAATGTGCCTGGCGACGCGACCGTCTATCTGCACATACTTGGTATGTGCGCACATGTGCAGATGTTCACCTGCCTCTGCGGCTCTTGCAGACCGCTGCAATGCAACGTTGGGAAAACTACTCTGCTGCAACGTTGGCAAGCCGCTCTTCCACTGCGCTGGCAGAGTTCGCTCCGCAAAGGTCTTACTAGGTGTTGCGATGCCATTCTAGCTATATCGACTTGCATGTCTGTGATCTATTGTTATTTCAATTTATTAGTGAAACTCTTGCCAAATATCGTTGTGAACACAGCAAGTTGTGAGAACGCTAGTACAACGCACAACCCCGCACAACCCCGTGCCTTCCTCCGTAGTCCACTCCCGTTGTGTAGTGACTCTCCGCATGAATGTTGACAACATCTGCCTTTAAATTATAGCATGCATCAGATGGTGATATTGTAATTAAACAAAATTAAGAACATTTCACCGATCCTTCTTTAACAATGTTGGAATAACCGAAATGTTATTGTAACATTCCCGAAGGATCTCCACTCACACGTCACTTCAGAACGAAGCAATGCGTCTGTACCAGTACCGCAATAGCTCATATAGAGCAAAACAGGTAAGAACGGAAGTGTTGATACTACGTGTTGCAATAAAATCAACCAGCGTATTATTATGAGAACCATATGGTTGAATGAAGATTGAAAGAGAATTCATATGCGGTAAGAAGAATTTGCTACTGAAATAATAACAGCAATTTGTATTGCCAAAGTATGATATTTCTCAGTGCTCTATGCCTTCCTTAAGTGATACAGCATTTATTATGAAAGTAGCATAATACAATAGCGCGATTGATCGGAGTTGAAGAATGGGTGCGTGACTTGGCAACTGTCCACGTAGGCCAAATCGATGTGGAGTGCGATGTACAGCCACATGGCAACATCGCGAGATCCAGCCAGTCCCCGAGCAGCTGCCGCAGTGCCACAACCTGCAATTTCCAACCATTTCGATTTAGAAATGTCCAAACCCATCAGCACAGGAGACCCCGCCCCGTACATGGTAATTTCCAGAGCACCCCCTGCTGCTCCTGGAAATGCAGTTCGCCTGGAGGCCTGTCTGCGGCTGGGTCACAAACTTTCTGATGTCGTAGCTCGCCAGGTCCGAGTCTCTGAATAGTGTCTGTGTCTCTCGTAGCTCGCCGGGTCCGAGTCTCTGAATAGTGTCTCTAAGTCTCTCGTAGCTCGCCGGGTCCGAGTCTCTGAACAGTGTCTCTAAGTCTCTCGTAGCTCGCCGGGTCCGAGTCTCTGAACAGTGTCTCTAAGTCTCTCGTAGCTCGCCGGGTCCGAGTCTCTGAATAGTGTCTCTGAGTCTCTCGTAGCTCGCCGGGTCTGAGTCTCTGAATAGAGTCTGCCATGGCGACCGGGGCGCGCGCAGCGATTTTCCGCTACGACTCTCTCGCCGCTGCCAAGGCGGCGGGAGGATTACCGCATCTGCGCCGCGCGTCCTACTACCGACTAGCCCCTTCCCCCTCCCCTTCCAGCCGCCTCTCCCAATCCAATGGCTCGCGTTTTCCGCCCATGACAGAGAATCGTCTCGTTGGCAGCCAAGAGGGGCGGAGACGCGCCACGCTACATCCCGGAGGAGCCGAAACTCAATGGTCATCCCGTCCTCTCACACCTCATTCTTAAGCACTTGGCAGCGTTTTCGAGTTATCCTTGGAGCTCCACATTGCCTCTTCGGCCTCATCTCGTCTTTCAACATTCCTTTTTTTTACTGCATCCACTGCAACACTGTGAGACGGAACCACCACCACCCCCTCCTCCACCCCCCACCATGGCAGCAATGGCGGACATCGAGACGCAACAGCGGCAGGCGGGCGGCAGGTTGAACAACATGCAATCTAAGAACAAGGACAGCGGCAAGAACAAGGACAAAAGCTTATTTTTCCCAACTTTCCTGCAAACTGCAAGCAAGTCCTTTTTCGCGATGAAGCCACCGCGTGACGAGAACAATGCTGGTCTTGTCGTGCACGATCTCACCGAGATGAAAGTGCAGCGTGGCATGAAGACGATCATCGCGACCGAGTCGCGCGATGCCGCGATCCGCGAGTGTCGTCGCAAGGTCGAGAAGATCTCGCGCGAGTGCCGCATGGACAACGTCAAGTACCGGGACCCGCACTTCGACCTCGCGAATATGCCCAATTTCTGTCTCAATGGGCTGAGGCAGCGCCACGAGGGCGGCGCGGGGAAGCCGGCTGCGGCGAAACGCGTCGGCGATCTCTACGATGAGCCGCTTTTCATCGTCGATGGCATCCGCGCCGATGATATCAAGCAGGGCGGCGCGGGCGATTGCTGGTTCCTCGCGGCGGTCGCGACGATCGCGAACATGCCCAAGCTGCTCGAGTCGATCTGTGTCGCGCGCGACGAGCGAGTCGGGGTCTACGGGTTCATCTTCTTCCGCGACGGCGAGTGGATCTCCGAGGTCATCGACGACCAGCTCTTCGTGACGCACCCAGACTACGCCGACGCCGACGCTGGCATGAAGCGCGTGTTCCCGACCGAGAAGGACTACGTTCAAGCTGTCCAGCGCGGCTCGAACGCACTCCACTTCGCAAAATGCGTCGATTCGAACGAGACCTGGCTCCCCCTGCTCGAGAAGGCGTACGCCAAGGCGCATGGCGATTACTCCTCCATCGAGGGCGGGTTCACGGGCGAAGGGGTCGAGGATTTGACCGGTGGCGTCACGTCCGAGATCATCACGCGCGATATCCTGGATAAAGACCGGTTCTGGACGGACGAACTAACGAAAGTGAACAAGGAACTGCTTTTCGCGTGCGCGATCTCTGGCGTAAACGCGGTCTCCGTGAACGGGATCTTCACAAACCACGCCTACTCTGTGCTCCAGGCCGTCGAGATCAAGGGGACGCGTCTCGTGCACGTGCGCAACCCGTGGGGCGAGTCCGAGTGGACGGGCCTATGGGCCGACGGCTCGCCCGAGTGGACGGCCGAGTGGATGACCGCGCTGAACCATCGGTTCGGGGACGATGGCGCGTTCTGGATGAGCTATGACGATTTCCTCGCCACGTTCACGGAGCTCGATCGCACGCGGATCTTCACGCCCGAGTGGACCATGGCGCAGGCCTGGACCCACGTCGAAGCGCTCTGGCCGGCCAAGTTTGCGGAGCAGGAATTCCAGCTCACACTGAGCAAGCGCTCGCCGGTCGTGATCGTGCTGCAGCAAGTGGATGCGCGGTATTTCACGGGGCTTGAAGGGAAATACGACTTTCGGCTGCATTTCCGCGTGCGTCGCGAGGGCGAGAGCGATTACTATGCGCGCTCGAAGCAGACACTGACGATGAACCGGTCGGTGAGTAAGGAGTTGTTCCTGGAGGCCGGCACGTGGCGCGTGAGTGTCAAGGTCTCCCGCGTGCCGACTGATCGGGCGACGCGGCAGGACTATGTGAAGGCATTCGTGAACGCGCAGTCGGCGAAATTCCTCACGGTCGCGGGAAATTTCGTTCACGCGCTTTCCAAGGCCGTGGATTCGACGCAGTGGGACGAGACTGAAGAGGAGGAGGTGGAGGAGGCTGTGGTGGGGGAGGAGGAGCCCGAGACGAAGCAGCAGGTGGGTGAAGAGGAGGGAGCAGAGGAGGAGGAGGAAGAAGAGGAGGACGACGACGCGGTGGATGCGGTGACAGCGGTTGGTGTGCGTGTGTACGCCGCGGACCCGGAGCTCAAGGTCGAGTGTGCGCCCATGGAGGAGGACGTGGTGCTGGGCTTGGACCCGGATGACACGTCCGTCATGGCGTAACTCGCGAATGCCTCCGCGGGTCAGGCCTCCGCTGCAGGGCGGGGCTGGGGTGGGGCTGCAGGGCGTACCTGGTGTGGCTGGTGTGAATGCGGGTGTTGGGGAGGTGTTGGGGGGATTGGGTGGGGGTGGGGGTGTGGGGGGGATGGGCGCAGGGGGTGTGGGAATGGGGGGTAATGTCGTGGGGGCGTGGGGTTTGGGGCAACTGCAGGGATGAGCATGGGGGTTACAGGGATGGGGGAAACTCTGGTGGGGGAAGCACGTATGGGGGGAGTAAGAATGGGTGTAACAGGAACTGGGGGAACACGGATGGGGGAAACAGGAACGCGGGGAATACGGATGGGGGAAACAGGAACGCGGGGAATACGGATGGGGGAAACAGGAACGCGGGGAATACGGATGGGGGAAACAGGAACGTAGGCAATGCGAGTCAACCAGCGGTCAATGCGGGTCCAGCACTGGTCAACGTGGGTCAAGCAGCAGTCAACGTGAGTCAACCAGTGGTCAATGCAGATCCAAGTAGGGGAGCATCAGCGAATCAGGTGGAGACAGCTGTCAGCCAGCCAGGGCTGGGTGCAGGTCGTGTGAGAGGAGTTGATGTGCTACAGACAAGAAATGCTGGTCAAGCAGCAGTGAATGCAAGAGGAGGGGCAGTGGGTGTGGGTCAAGGCAGAGCGGATGTGGGAGCAGGGGGGGAGGGGTTCGGAGGGAAGCAGCGATCGTGGGGCTGCCATTGGTGGAGCGGCTGCTGCAGGGCCAGGCGAAGGAATGGAGCGGTGCTGTGGCGAGGGGAAAGGGAGAGGACAGCAGGCAGGGAGAGGAGCAGCAAGGGGAGCAAGGTGGGGAACAGGGAGGGGAACAGGGAGGGGAGGCGAGAGGGGAGCAGGGAGGGGAGGCGAGAGAGGGCCAGGGAGGGCGGCAGGTAGGGGATGAGTGTGCCGGGGGGCAGGGGCAGCGGAGGGGGGGTATTCACGCTGTCGCACCGCTGTGTGGCGGACGGGCCGGCAGGGCGGTAAGGAGGTGGCAGGAAGGGTGAGGGCAGAGGAGGGTGGTGAGTGAAGGGTGAATGGTACAATTCAGGCTAGCTAATAGTATCAAATGTGTTTTGACTATGCATTTATATATGAAATTCTATGCTCGGTTTCAATGTTGTAAAATGTGTGTGAAGAAATATATTGAGTGAGGGAGCGTAGACGGAGGCAGGGCGAGGGCATTCGGGCATGGGCTGGTGAGGGCTTGTGTGGGGAGGAATGGGGAGGGCATAGGGGCAGAGATGAGTGAAAATGGGGGAATGAAGGCAAGAGGAGGGCATGCAGGCATGGCCTGGTCAGGGCGCGTGTGGGGAGTAATGGGGAGGGCATAGGGGCAGGGATGGGTGAAAATGGGGGAATGAAGGCAAGGGGAGGGCATGCAGGCATGGGCTGGTCAGGGCGCGTGTGGGGAGGAATTGGGAGGGCATAGGGGCAGGGATGGGTGAAAATGGGGGAATGAAGGCAAGGGGAGGGCATGCAGGCATGGGCTGGTCAGGGCGCGTGTGGGGAAGAATGGGGAGGGCATAGGGGCAGGGATGGGTGAAAATGGGGGAATGAAGGCAAGGGGAGGGCATGCAGGCATGGGCTGGTCAGGGCGCGTGTGGGGAGGAATGGGGAGGGCATAGGGGCAGGGATGGGTGAAAATGGGGGAATGAAGGCAAGGGGAGGGCATGCAGGCATGGGCTGGTCAGGGCGCGTGTGGGGAGGAATGGGGAGGGCATAGGGGCAGGGATGGGTGAAAATGGGGGAATGAAGGCAAGGGGAGGGCATGCAGGCATGGGCTGGTCAGGGCGCGTGTGGGGAGGAATGGGGAGGGCATAGGGGCAGGGATGGGTGAAAATGGGGGAATGAAGGCAAGGAGAGGGCATGCAGGCATGGGCTGGTCAGGGCGCGTGTAGGGAAGAATGGGGAGGGCATAGGGGCAGGGATGGGTGAAAATGGGGGAATGAAGGCAAGGGGAGGGCATGCAGGCATGGGCTGGTCAGGGCGCGTGTGGGGAGGAATGGGGAGGGCATAGGGGCAGGGATGGGTGAAAATGGGGGAATGAAGGCAAGGGGAGGGCATGCAGGCATGGGCTGGTCAGGGCGCGTGTGGGGAGGAATGGGGAGGGCATAGGGGCAGGGATGGGTGAAAATGGGGGAATGAAGGCAAGGGGAGGGCATGCAGGCATGGGCTGGTCAGGGCGCGTGTGGGGAGGAATGGGGAGGGCATAGGGGCAGGGATGAGTGAAAATGGGGGAATGAAGGCAAGGGGAGGGCATGCAGGCATGGGCTGGTCAGGGCGCGTGTGGGGAGGAATGGGGAGGGCATAGGGGCAGGGATGGGTGAAAATGGGGGAATGAAGGCAAGGGGAGGGCATGCAGGCATGGGCTGGTCAGGGCGCGTGTGGGGAGGAATGGGGAGGGCATAGGGGCAGGGATGGGTGAAAATGGGGGAATGAAGGCAAGGGGAGGGCATGCAGGCATGGGCTGGTCAGGGTGCGTGTGGGGAGGAATGGTGAGGGCATAGGGGCAGGGATGAGTGAAAATGGGGGAATGAAGGCAAGGGGAGGGCATGCAGGCATGGGCTGGTCAGGGCGCGTGTGGGGAGGAATGGGGAGGGCATAGGGGCAGGGATGGGTGAAAATGGGGGAATGAAGGCAAGGGGAGGGCATGCAGGCATGGGCTGGTCAGGGCGCGTGTGGGGAGGAATGGGGAGGGCATAGGGGCAGGGATGAGTGAAAATGGGGGAATGAAGGCAAGGGGAGGGCATGCAGGCATGGGCTGGTCAGGGCGCGTGTGGGGAGGAATGGGGAGGGCATAGGGGCAGGGATGGGTGAAAATGGGGGAATGAAGGCAAGGGGAGGGCATGCAGGCATGGCCTGGTCAGGGTGCGTGTGGGGAGGAATGGTGAGGGCATAGGGGCAGGGATGAGTGAAAATGGGGGAATGAAGGCAAGGGGAGGGCATGCAGGCATGGGCTGGCCAGGGCGCGTGTGGGGACGAATGGGGTGGGCCTAGGGGCAGGGATGAGTGAAAATGGGGGAATGAAGGCAAGGGGAGGGCATGCAGGCATGGGCTGGTCAGGGCGCGTGTGGGGAAGAATGGGGAGGGCATAGGGGCAGGGATGGGTGAAAATGGGGGAATGAAGGCAAGGGGAGGGCATGCAGGCATGGGCTGGTCAGGGCGCGTGTGGGGAGGAATGGGGAGGGCATAGGGGCAGAGATGAGTGAAAATGGGGGAATGAAGGCAAGAGGAGGGCATGCAGGCATGGCCTGGTCAGGGCGCGTGTGGGGAGGAATGGGGAGGGCATAGGGGCAGGGATGGGTGAAAATGGGGGAATGAAGGCAAGGGGAGGGCATGCAGGCATGGGCTGGTCAGGGCGCGTGTGGGGAAGAATGGGGAGGGCATAGGGGCAGGGATGGGTGAAAATGGGGGAATGAAGGCAAGGGGAGGGCATGCAGGCATGGGCTGGTCAGGGCGCGTGTGGGGAGGAATGGGGAGGGCATAGGGGCAGGGATGGGTGAAAATGGGGGAATGAAGGCAAGGGGAGGGCATGCAGGCATGGGCTGGTCAGGGCGCGTGTAGGGAAGAATGGGGAGGGCATCGGGGCAGGGATGGGTGAAAATGGGGGAATGAAGGCAAGAGGAGGGTATGCAGGCATGGGCTGGTCAGGGCGCGTGTGGGGAGGAATGGGGTGGGCATAGGGGCAGGGATGGGTGAAAATGGGGGAATGAAGGCAAGGGGAGGGCATGCAGGCATGGGCTGGCCAGGGCGCGTGTGGGGAGGAATGGGGTGGGCATAGGGGCAGGGATGGGTGAAAATGGGGGAATGAAGGCAAGGGGAGGGCATGCAGGCATGGGCTGGTCAGGGCGCGTGTGGGGAGGAATGGGGAGGGCATAGGGGCAGGTATGGGTGAAAATGGGGGAATGAAGGCAAGGGGAGGGCATGCAGGCATGGGCTGGTCAGGGCGCGTGTGGGGAGGAATTGGGAGGGCATAGGGGCAGGGATGGGTGAAAATGGGGGAATGAAGGCAAGGGGAGGGCATGCAGGCATGGGCTGGTCAGGGCGCGTGTGGGGAGGAATGGGGAGGGCATAGGGGCAGGGATGGGTGAAAATGGGGGAATGAAGGCAAGGGGAGGGCATGCAGGCATGGGCTGGTCAGGGCGCGTGTGGGGAGGAATGGGGAGGGCAGGGGTGAGTGAAAATGGGGGAATGAAGGCAAGGGGAGGGCATGCAGGCATGGGCTGGTCAGGGCGCGTGTGGGGAGGAATGGGGAGGGCATAGGGGCAGGGATGGGTGAAAATGGGGGAATGAAGGCAAGGGGAGGGCATGCAGGCATGGGCTGGTCAGGGCGCGTGTGGGGAGGAATGGGGAGGGCATAGGGGCAGGGATGGGTGAAAATGGGGGAATGAAGGCAAGGGGAGGGCATGCAGGCATGGGCTGGTCAGGGTGCGTGTGGGGAGGAATGGTGAGGGCATAGGGGCAGGGATGAGTGAAAATGGGGGAATGAAGGCAAGGGGAGGGCATGCAGGCATGGGCTGGCCAGGGCGCGTGTGGGGACGAATGGGGTGGGCCTAGGGGCAGGGATGAGTGAAAATGGGGGAATGAAGGCAAGGGGAGGGCATGCAGGCATGGGCTGGTCAGGGCGCGTGTGGAATGGGGAGGGCATAGGGGGACTAAGGGTACATTCCGCACTGGACATGTCCCAATCGAAAGTGTCTGAATCGATTCTACCGCACTGCATCGTATTACACCGAATTACACCCTAGTTTCAAACATTGTCGAAATTTTCGCGTCTCTGGTTTAGTTCGGTTCGGAGCGGTACACTCGATTGGGACACATCGATTGGGACAGTGTCCACAGCGGAATGTACCCTAAACTGCACTCACATGAAGGGTAGTCAAATCCACCCCGCACCGCTCCATGTCGTCTTGCAAAGCATCCAGCCTCCCACCCAATGCAATATTGTACAGTGCAAATTGGTCCGGCCCGCCACGGCGGTAGGTGCTCCCCTCCATGTGGAAGACCACGTACGTGTGCAAAAACGCCCGTTTTTGGGTGGTGTCCGCCTAGCGAGGGCAGTGAAATATGTGCATATAGAAGGAGAAATGGCTTTCATTTCAAGTTTAGGTGTAGCCTCTGGCTAGCGTTGAAGATAGTAGATGCTTGGAGAGATTTATGGTTTTTCAAAACTTGTTTCACTCAAAACAGAGAAGTACACAAAATGATTCAACACAACACAATTTAAGCATTTCGAAATGGGGTGTGCGCCTCGCGTAACGCGTCATCCGCGTTTCAGCCCGAGTCGCATGCGTAACCGAATTCGGTAACCGTCACCGGAACCGAACCCTAGTTGTCTCTTCCGCACCAAACACGGTTCGGTTGCGGTTGGACATTTTAGGTTACGGAAATGTCTTCTCGACATTTCCCGAAACCCACTCTCCCACCATTCCGTTTCTTCCCGCTTTCTTCACGCTTTCCTTCCGTAGCTTCTTAGCATGCAGCCCCACCATTCTACCCGTTGACTCTCCTCCTTAGGTCGACATTTCCACCGCTCCTAATGTTATTCTACCGTCCCTAGGTTAGGCGCGTAGGCCGGTAGACATTAGGGCAGTGGCAAACCACCCTAACAATCTCCCCTGTGGTTTGCCAGCTGCCACCCTCCTATGCTCCAGTGGTTACCATGTAGCAAGCCTTGTTCTTCCCTTGCTGATCCCCTCCGTAAGTTGGTGTGGTGTCTCGTGTTGCAGCTCCACTGCCTCCCTTGCAAGTCCTTGAGTGTGCGTATGACGACAAAATGCTTGCAAAACTCGAAGTTTGCTTTTGGCTGTGTCAGAATGAACAAGGGTGATTGAACTAACAAGATTGGGAGTACAAGAAGGAAAACCTACAATGTTGTATCCCCTAAGGCTAAACCCACTATAGCCTACAGAATATAAACATATACAATGTTTGACACACCCCCATAGGCTAAGTGGGAGACAACCAGATGGTCACAAGACCAGTCAAAGAAAAAACAAAGCAAAACAAGCTCAAGGTGGATCTCAAGGATACCACACAAATTCCGAGCACAAGCAAGTGGTCACAAGGCCAGTTCACATGCAGTTTGATAATATAACAAGAGATACAGTGATCACAACCTAGCAAGTGTAAGCATGCATGTATGTATATAGAGATCACAGTACAAGCAGAGTCAAGAAGTGAGCAAGTGAGGCACAGTAGGCACAAGGCCTAGAACAGTACAGAAACGCTGATGATCACAAGGCTGAAGCGCCTTGGTGAACACATCAGCAGTGTTGGCCCGAGTGGCCACGTAAGCAAGACGAAGCTGACCACGCTGCTGCAGCTTTCGAGCAAGGAAGTAGCGCAGAGCGATGTGCTTCGTTCTGTGCTCCAGTCTGTGCGTCTGACACAAGGCAATGGCGGCCTTGTTGTCGACGTACAGCACTGGAGGAGAACGAGGCCGCTCTCCCAGGTCGGTCAGCAGGTAGGTGAGCCAGCGTAACTCCTGTGCAGCCATGGCTGTGGCGTAGATCTCAGCCTCACAACTGGAGCTGAGAACTGAAGACGAGCGTGTAGAACGCCAAGAAACTGAACCAGAGCCAAGGCTGAAGGTGTATCCCTAAGACGACCGCTGCGTAGCCTGGTCGTCAGCCCAAGAAGCGTCTGAGTGCCCAGTGAGGACAGCTCAAGCCAGTCCTCCAAGCACAAGTCCCATGCCCGACGTACTGCACAAGTAGCGCAACACCCTCTTAGCTGCATCCATGTGCTCCTTTCGGTGACGGCCAGGAGCAACATAGCGTGCTAGGATGCTAAGAGGGTATGCAAGGTCAGGTCGAGTGCAGGTCATCAGGTACATGAGGCAGCCCACAAGCTCTGGATACGGGCCACTCGGCTCTACGGACTCATCCGAAGGCAGAGCTGAGAGCGAGTGACCGGTAGGCAGAGGAGTGGGCTGAGGCGAGGAGTACGTGAAGCGGAAGCGCTGAAGGACCTGCTGCACCATGTGTGACTGAGTCAAGGTGATGGTGCGCTGTGCTCTGTCCCGGGTGATCCGCAAGCCAAGATAGCTTGTCAGCTCACCCAGGTCTGTGCACGTGTGTCTCTTCTGCAGCTCCGACTTCACGTGGGCGAGTGCCTCAGTGTCAGCAGTAGCAAAGACCAAGTCGTCTACGTACACGAGAACGTAGAACGGCGGCAGAGTGGTGTCGGTGCGTAGAAACAGCGACGGGTCAGCAGTAGAAGGAGCAAACCCAAGAGCCGCAAGAGTAGTCCTCAGTGTGCCGTGCCACTCACGGGGTGCCTGGCGGAGACCATAGACTGGCCGCCAGAGGCTCCACTGGGTACCAGGAGGGAACGACCCAGTGAAGCCAGGTGGGTGGCGCAGCCAGATCTCCTCGTGCAGGCTGCCCTGTAGGAACGCAGTGCTGAAGTCAAGAGAGTGGAGCTCGTAGTCACGCTGAGCGGCATCATGCAGCAGAACCCGAAGAGTGGTCATCTTCGGGGTCGGGAAGAAGGTCTGGAAGAAGTCAACTCCCTCTCGCTGACTGAAGCCTCGTGCAACGTAACGCGCCTTGAAGACAGGCGGAGAACCCGGCGGCCGCTTCACCTTGAAAATCCACATGCCACTGACGATGTTCGCCCCAGGTGGGGGAACCTCGTCTACGTAGGTGCCTGTGGACTTCCAGGAAGCCATCTCTGCGTCCATGGCTGTCTGCCACTGAGAGGAGTAGGGACCCTCCATTGCCTCTGCGTAAGAGCGTGGGGTCGGGATGTCTGGTGCATCCGGGTCTCCCTCAGGGGCAATCAGCATGGACACGAGATGAGGTAAAGCAGCGGCAAAGCACTCAAACTCCTCCTGTCTGTCCTCAAGGACGTCCGTGCCAAGAGCACACTCACCCTCGACGGACGGAGGACAGACAGACTCAGACTCAGCAACAAGGCTAGCGGCGTATTCTAGACGACAGGCGGCAGCAAAGTCAACTAACTCAGCGACTAGAGCAGACGCAGCAGAGGACTCAAAGGAAGGGTCAGTGACAACAGTGGCGAGGAGACGCGTGACAGTAGGACTGCCAGCACGAAGAGAGTCAGACGCCGGGTCAGCAAGAGCAGGAAGAGAGGACGCTGGAGGAGACGGCAGAGGGATACGCTGTGGAGCAGTGGAAGGACGCAAGGTCATATAGTGAGTGCCAAGGACAGGAGGAGGACGCTGACGCGGAGCACGACGACCAGCGCGGACAGCGCGGATAGGCGACTCTGGACGCGACTCAGACAACTCTGGACGAGACTCAGGCGACAGAGGACGAGACTCAGGCTCACGACGCTCCGTAAAACCTCCCGTCGGCTCAGCGTAAGGAGAAGGACCAGGCAGTGGAGAGGCTGGCTGTAACTGTGACTGCGACTGGACAGGCGGTGGACTCAGTAGGGGATGAGTAGGACCAGGAGAGGGCGGGAGGCCAAGAACCTGCTGAAGGAGCGGAACGTAGTACGGCCGCGGCCGCTCAGCACCTCCTGAACCAGCAGAGACAGCACCAGGACCCTCATCCCCAGGGTCTCCAGCTACAACTCCCGCAGCACCACCAGCAACCCCAGCAGCTCCAGGACCTCCAGCACGAGCACCTCCAGAACCAGCGGCTCCAGCAGCTCCAGCACCAGCAGTACCTCCAGTAGCTCCAGCAGCACCTCCAGCAGGACCAGCAGCACCTCCAGCACCAGCAGCACCTCCAGCAGCACCACCAGCAGCTCCTGCGCCAGCAGCACCAGCTCCAGGGTCCGCAGCACCAGCAGCGGCTCCAGCTCCAGGGTCCTCAGCACCAGCAGCAGCTCCAACTCCAGGGTCCTCAGTACCAGCAGCAGCTCCAACTCCAGGGTCCAAAGCACCAGCAGCGCCACTCCGGAGACTGCAGCGCCGAGCGTACCACTCTCGGAGCCGCTGGGGAGAGGGCGGCTCCCGCCTAGGCGAGGAACCACGAACACCAGCTCCAGCAGCACCCCTAGCCCCAGAAGCGCCCCTCCTGAGGCTGCAGTACCGCGAGTACCTCTCACACAGCTGCTGTGAAGAGGGAGCGCCTCCAGGCGCCGCACGGTCAGTCGCAGCACCCCCAGGCGCAGTACCCTCAGACGTAGCACTCTCAGGCTCAGCACCCTCAGGCTCAGCACCCCCAGGCTCCGTACCCGCAGGCTCAGCACCCCCAGACTCAGCAACCTCAGGCTCAACACCCCCAGGCTCTGCACCCCCAGGCTCCGCACGCTCAGGCTCAGCACCCTTAGCAGGACGAGAGTCGACAGCTACCTCGACAGGCTCAACCGGGTCTACCTGGGACACACCTGAGGGAGCGGCACCCTGAGGGGGGAGGGGGTCTACCACAGCAGCACCTGGTGCGAGGAAGAGAGGCGGGGGGGGGGAGCGGGGCAGTGCGGTAGGGGAAGAGGCGGTAGTAGGGGACCGACTCGTCGAACGTGACGTCCTGAGAAGGCAGGACACGGCGCGAGGTGGCGTGGTAAAACTGCCAACCAGACGCGTCCGGGACAAAGCCAAGGAAGACACAAGGAACAGCGCGGGAGGAGAGCTTGTCCGCGGACGTATCGCGAACAAAAGCTCGAGATCCCCAGACCCGGAAACGAGACGCATCGCCAACCTCTCCCGTCCAACGCAGTGTCGGCGAAGTCTCCGGAACGGAGACACGGGGCCAGAGGTTGAGCTGATGCGCAGCGTATCGGACCGCAAACGGCCACAGAAAGTGGGGGGCAGCCGCATGGATCAAGGAGGTACGAGCGACCCTCATGACCAGGCCAATGCGGCGCTCAGCAACCCCATTCTGCTGTGGAGAGGCCGGAAGCGTGAACGACTGCTCAATGCCCTGCCCCTGACAGTAGGCCCTCAAGAGGTCGGAGGAAAACTCCCCACCTCTGTCAGAGTGCAGACGCAGGACAGGAAAGTCCGAGTGGAACCTCTCGCTGAGCTGGAGACGGGCAGCGCGGATCCACGGACGCGGGCTGGGCCCCACACGTCCACGTGGAGCGTCTGCAAGGGAGCAGTCGTCGGGGGAAACGAGGAGGAGTGAGGAGCGGCGCGCTGCCGCCCCTCGACACAGGGAAGACAAGGAGGAGCAGGCGAGGGTGGGAGGGGAGGGAGAACCCTGGGAAGACCAGAGACAAGGTACCGGGAGTGCATGCCACGAAGGCGCTGCACTGACGGGTGACCAAGGCGGTGGTGCCAGAGGACGGTCTCGTGCGCCAGGGAGCGACACGAGCAGGGGGCCGACAGCTGACCTGACGCAGACGCAGACGCAGCTACCTGAGGGGACTCAGTGGTCAGTGTGTATAGGTCCGACCCCGGCTGCCGAGTGAAGGTAGCCAGGTGGCGACCCGTCCTAGCACACGTGCAGTGTGTCACGCGCTCGTAGGCAGGGGTGAACTGGTGGACACCCCCGTCCTGGAGCGCACTACCCGCCACCAAGTTCGTAGAGAACGAGGGGAGGTAGAGACCTGACAGTGTGCCCGACGGGACCGTAGGACAAGGGAGAACAGTAGAGGAGGTCGCAATGACCGGACCCCCAGAGGGGTCAACGAGGGAGACTGCAACCGGCCAAGCAAGCTGCTCAAGGGCAGTGCGGTCACGAAAGAAAAAGCGGGAAGCACCTGATTCCAGTGTGAAGGTGTGCAGTGCCTCAGTAGAGGGCGCAGACTCACGCGCACCTAGAGCAGCAGCCTCACCAGGACCTGGGGCAGCAGACGTACTGGCACCTAGAGCGGCAGCCTCACCGGCACCTGGAGCAGCAGACTGGATACCGGGGTCAGGCGGCACACACAGGTGACAGGCTCCCTCGGCACTAGTAGACAATGCATACATTGCAGTGAGAATAGCATCATAGTCAAGAGCAAAGATACCTACCGTCTGTCTAAGCAGCTCCAGCCAGGAGGGGAGCTCAGCGGCGTCGCCAAACTCTGTACGCCAAGCGTCGCCCAGACGGGCGAAGCAGTGGGACTCTGTGTGACCACGTGTCCCGCAAGGCTGACCAGTCCGGACACCTGTGCGAATGACGTACGGGCAGCGAGCAGTACTCAGTGACCCTCTACTCTGAGCGTACCACTCACGAAGCTGCTGGGGCGAAAGAGCCTCGCGCAGACGACGCTGTTGCTGCACCGGGCCGCTACAAGAAACTCCCGAACTACCCACTCCAGGACGACTCCCACTACTACCACCCCGAAAACCCCAACTGGCGTACCACTCACGAAGCTCCTGGGGCGTGAGGGACACATGCGGATGGCCCTGGAGCTGCATCTGGCCACGCCAGGAGCAGCAGTAGAAGCAGTAGCAGCAGCAGTAACAGCAGTAGCAGCACGGGCAGGGCAGTGCTCACCAGTGGTGGGAAGGGCAGGCGCACGACGGAGGCGACTGCGGGGCCGCCACAGCGGCTGCTCCAGGGGCGGCTGCTCCAGGGGCGGCTGCTCCAAGGGCCAGGGGCGGCTCCTGCAGTGGCGGCTGCTCCAGTGGCCAGGGGCGGCTGCTCCAGTGGCCAGGGGCGGCTGCTCCAGGGGCCAGGGGCGGCTGCTGCAGGGGCGGCTGCTCCAGGGGCGGCTGCTCCAGGGGCCAGGGGCGGCTCCTGCAGTGGCGGCTGCTCCAGTGGCCAGGGGCGGCTGCTCCAGGGGCGGCTGCTCCAGTGGCCAGGGGCGGCTGCTCCAGGGGCCAGGGGCGGCTGCTGCAGGGGCGGCTGCTCCAGGGGCGGCTGCTCCAGGGGCCAGGGGCGGCTCCTGCAGTGGCGGCTGCTCCAGTGGCCAGGGGCGGCTGCTCCAAGGGCGGCTGCTCCAGTGGCCAGGGGCGGCTGCTGCAGGTGCGGCTGCTCCAGTGGCCAGGGGCGGCTGCTGCAGGGGCGGCTGCTCCAGAGGCGGCTGCTCCAGGGGCCAGGCGCGGGGTAGGTCAGGGCGACGCAGCTGTCAGGGGCGACGCGCGGGCAAGGGCGACGCGGCGGGCAGGGCGACGCGGCGGGCAGGGGCGACGCCGCGGGCAGGGGCGGCGCGGCGGGCAGGGCGATGCCGCGGGCAGGGGCGACGCCGCGGGCAGGGCGACGCGGCGGGCAGGTGGCGACGCCGCGGGCAGGTGGCGACGCCGCGGGCAGGTGGCGACGCCGCGGGCAGGTGGCGACGCCGCGGGCAGGGGGCAACGCCGCGGGCAGGTGGCGACGCCGCGGGCAGGTGGGCGCGGCCGCGTTAGTAGTGGGGCGCGGCCGCGTTACTGCAGGGAGGGGCCGCGTCCGCGTCGGAGGGGCTGCGATTGCGACCTGAAGGGGTCGCGCGCTGGCCTGACGGGCCTGCAGAGGCTGCGTGCGGGCGGCGAGGGCCTGCAGGGGCAGCGCGCGGTCGGGCAGAGGCTGCGCGCGGGCCTGACGGGTCTGCAGGGGCGGCTCTCGGGCCTGACGGGCCTGCAGAGGCGGCTTAGGGGCCTGACGGGCCTGCAGAGGCGGCTCGGGGGCCTGACGGGCCTGCAGAGGCGGCTCGGGGGCCTGACGGACCTGCAGGGGCGGCTCGAGGGCCGTACTAGCTTGAAGGGGCGTCGCACTGGCCTAGGGCAGCAGGAGGCAGCGCGAGGGCTGCAGGACGGCACGCGGGCAGAACGAAGGGCGAGGCGCGCGAGAGCGCACTAGCAGAAAAAAGGGCGCACTGAGAAACTGAACGAGAATGAATTGACTAAGGGAAAGTTGAGTACAAATGTAAACCCTAGAAAACAGTACCCCATATGTGCTACCCCACTATAGCCTACAGTAGCTATGTCATATAAATCTGACACACCCCCATAGGCAAAGTGGGGGAGAACAAGGGGTCACAAGACCAGTCAAGCAAAGCAAAGCAAGCTCAGGGTGGATCACAAAGTCACCACACATTCCGAGCACAAGTTCAAGGCCACAAGGCCAGTTCACATGCAGGATTGCATATATATATAAGGCTAGACAAGCAAGAGCAGGTGTATATATATATGCAACAGTACAAACAAGGTCAAGGGGTGAGCAAGTGAGGCAAGGTAGGCACAAGACCCAGCTGAGTACAGAAGCGCTGATGATCACAAGGCGCAAGTGCCTTGGTGAAGATATCAGCAGTGTTGGCCTGAGAGGCCACGTACGCAAGCCGCAGCTGGCCACGCTGCTGTAGCTCACGAGCAAGGAAGTAGCGGAGAGCAATGTGCTTCGTTCTGTGCTCCAGTCTCTGCTCTCGACACAAGGCCAGCATGGCCTTGTTGTCTACGTACAGCACTGGAGGAGAACGAGGCGGCTCTCCGAGGTCAGTCTGCAGGTAGGTGAGCCAGCGAAGCTCCTGTGCAGCCATGGCCCCGGCGTAGATCTCAGCCTCACAACTGGAGCCGAGAACAGAAGACGAGCGGGTAGCCCGCCACGAAACAGAGCCGGAACCAAGGCTGAAGGTGTAACCCTGTGACGACCGCTGCGTAGCCTGGTCGTCAGCCCAAGAAGCGTCTGCGTGCCCAGTGAGGACCACTGGACTCTGCCCTCCAAGCACAAGCCCCATGCCCGACGTACTGCACAAGTAACGCAACACCCTCTTCGCTGCAGCCATGTGCTCCGGTCTGTGTCTCCCAGGAGCAACATAGCGTGCGAGAATGCTAAGAGGGTATGCGAGGTCAGGTCGTGTGCAGGTCATCAGGTACATGAGGCAGCCAACAAGCTCTGGGTACGGGCCACTCGACTCTACGGACTCATCCGAAGGCAGAGCTGAGAGCGAGTGGCGAGTAGGCAGAGGAGTGGCCTGAGGCGAGGAGTACGTGAAGCCGAAGCGCTGAAGGACCTGCTGCACCATGTGTGACTGAGTCAGGGTAATGGTGCGGCGTGCTCTGTCCCGGGTGATCTGCAAGCCAAGGTAGCTGCGCAGTCCACCCAGGTCTGTGCACGTGTGTCTCTTCTGCAGCTCGGACTTCACGTGGGCGAGTCCAGCAGTGTCAGCTGTGGCAAAGACCAAGTCGTCGACGTACACGAGGATGTAGAACGGCGGCAAAGAAGTGTCGGTGCGCAAAAACAGCGACGGGTCGGCAGTAGAGGGAGCAAACCCAAGAGCCGCAAGTGTAGTCCTCAGTGTGTCGTGCCACTCACGCGGTGCCTGGCGGAGACCGTAGACTGGCCGCCGGAGGCTCCACTGGGTGCCAGGAGGAAAAGACCCAGTGAAGCCAGGTGGGCGACGCAGCCAGATCTCCTCGTGCAGGCTGCCCTGCAAGAAAGCAGTGCTGAAGTCAAGAGAGTGCAGCTCGTAGTCGCGGTGAGCAGCTATGTGCAGCAGTACCCGAAGAGTGGTCATCTTCGGGGTGGGAGAGAAGGTCTGAAAGTAGTCAACTCCCTGCCGCTGACTGAAGCCACGAGCCACGTAACGCGCCTTGAAGACAGGCGGAGAACCCGGCGGTCGCTTCACCCTGAAAATCCACATGCCACTGACGATGTTCGCCCCAGGCGGGGGAACCTCGTCAATGTAGGTGCCTGTGGACTTCCAGGAAGCCATCTCTGTGTCCATAGCTGCCTGCCACTGAGAGGAGTAGGGACCCTCTATCGCCTCCGCGTAAGAGCGCGGAGTCGGGATGTCAAGTGCATCCGGGTCTCCCTCAGGGGTAAGCAGTACGGACACGAGATGAGGTGAAGCAGCAGCCAAACACTGGAACTCCTCCTGCCTGTCCTCAAGGACGTCCGTGCCAAGGGCACACTCACCCCCGACGGACGGAGGACAGACAGACTCAGACTCAACGACAAGACTAGCAGCGTAGTCTAGACGACAGCGAGCAGCAAAGTGGACGAGCTCAGCAACTAGGGCAGACGCAGCAGTGGACTCAAAGGAAGGGTCAGTGACGACAGTAGCAAGGAGACGCGTGACAGTAGGACTGGCAGCACGAAGAGAGTCCGACTCCGGGTCGGGAAGAGCAGGAAGAGAGGACTCAGGAGGAGAAGGCAAAGGGGCACGCAGAGGAGCAGTGGACGGACGCAGAGACATCCGGTGCGTGCCAGGGACAGGAGGAGGACGCTGACGCGAACCACGACCACTAGTGCGAGCAAGACGGACAGGCGACGCAGGGCGAGACGCAGGCTCACGACGCTCAGCCAGACCTCCAGTAGGACCAGTGTAGGGAGAAGGAGCGGGCAGTGGGGAGGCCGGCTGTAACTGTAACTGTGACGGGACAGGCTGTGGACACTCTAAGGGAGGAGGAGGACCAGTAGAAGGCGGGAGACCAAGAACCTGCTGAAGGAGCGGAACGAAGTACGGCCGAGGCCGCGCGGCGACTCCAGACACAACAGGGACAGCACCAGTACCCCCAGCGGCAGCACCAGCGCCAGCAGCACCTCCAGCTCCAGTACCTCCAGCAGCACCAGTAGCACCCCCAGCAGGACCGCCTCCAGGACCGACAGCAGTAGCCTCAGCGCCAACACCCTCAGCAGCTCCAGCTCCAGTCGTACCCGCAGGCCCAGCAGCTCCAGTACTCCCAGTACGAGCACCTCCGGGACCCGCGGCACCAGCACCCTCAGCAGCCGAAGAACCTCCAGCTCCAGGAGCACGCCTCCAGCGCCGGGCAAACCACTCTCGCAGCTCCTGTGGAGAGAGTGGCTCCCGCCGAGACGAAGCACCCAGAGAACCTCCAGGCTCAGCACCGCCAGACGCCACACGAGCAGGCCCAGCTCCCTCAGGCTCCGCACCCCCAGGCTCAGCACCTCCAGGCGTAGCACCCCCAGGCTCAGCACCCCCAGGCTCAGCACCCCCAGGCTCAGCACCCCCAGTAGTAGCACCCCCAGGCTCAGCACCCCCAGGCTCAGCACCCCCAGGAGTAGTATCCTCAGGCTCAGCACCCCCAGGCGTAGCACCCACACGCTCAGCACCCCCAGAGTCAGCACCCCCAGGCTCAGCACCCTCAGCAGCACCAGAGTCACCAGTAACCTCGACAGGCTCGACGGCGTCTACCTGGGACACACCTGAAGGGGCAGGACCCTGAGGGGGGAGGGGGTCTACCGGGGGGGGACCTGGCACAAGGAAGAGCGGTGGCGGGGGGAGGGACGGAGTGCGGTAGGGGAAGAGGCGGTAGTAGGGGACCGACTCGTCAAACGTGACGTCCTGGGAGGACAGAACACGGCGAGAGGTGGGGTGGTAGAACTGCCACCCTGGCGCGTCAGGGGGGAAGCCAAGGAAGACGCAAGGAGCAGCACGAGGGGACAGCTTGTCCGCAGACAAGTCGCGGACAAACGCCCGAGATCCCCAAACACGGAACGCAGACGCATCGCCAACCTTCCCCGTCCACAGCAAAGCTGGGGAGGTCTCCGGCATGGAGACCCTGGTGTGAAGGTTGATCTGATGCGCCGCGTACCGAACCGCAAACGGCCACAGAAAATGGGGGGCAGCCGCATGCATCATGGACGTACGGGCGACGTCCATGACCATGCCAATGCGGCGCTCAGCAATCCCATTTTGCTGTGGAGAGTCCGGAAGCGTGAACGTCTGGCGGATGCCTCGTGCACGACAGTAGGCTCGCAGAAGGCCAGAGGAGAACTCTCCACCTCTGTCGGAGTGCAGACGCAGAACAGGAAAGTCCGAGCCGAAGCTCTGCCTGAGCTGGAGACGAGCTGCGCGGATCCAGTCGATCAACACCTCAGTGACATCACCCTTGCTGCGCAAGGGGAAGACTGTGGTGTAACGCGAGTAGTCGTCAACCACCAGCAGGAAGTAGCGCTCGTGACCCTGTCCACGGACGCGGGCCGGGCCCCACACGTCCATGTGAAGCGTCTGCAGCGGGGCCTCTGTCGGAGGAAACTGGGAGGAGTGAGGGGCAGCCCGCTGCCGCCCCTCGACACAAGGGACGCAGGTAGGGCCGGGCCCTGGAGGAAGGGGAGGGAGGGACCGGGGAAGACCAGAGACAAGGACACGGGAGGCCATGCCTCGGAGACGAAGCAGGGAGGGGTGACCAAGGCGGTGGTGCCAGAGGAGAGTCTCGTGCGACAGGAGGCGACACGAACAGGGGGCAGACTCAGGACCAGACCTGGACGCTGCAGCAAACACCTGACCCGACGCAGCTACCTGACCAGACGCAGTGACTGGAGGAGACGCAGTGGTCAGTGTGTACAGGCTCGACCCCGGCCAACGTGTAAACGTGGCCAGGTGTCGGCCTGTCCGAGCGTCCGTGCAGTGGGTCACCCGCTGACTCGCAGGAGTGAACTGGTGAACCCCCGCATCCTGTAGGTCAGCACCACTCACCAAGTTCGTAGAGAACGAGGGGAGGTAAAGACCAGACAGGGTGCCAGAGGGGGCCGCCGGACACGGGAGGACAGTGGAGAAGTGAGCAAGGACAGGACCCCCAAAGGGGTCTGCCAGAGAGACTGCAACTGGCCGGCCAAGCGGCGTGAGTGTGGTGCGGTCTCGAAAGAAGGAGCGAGAAGCCCCCGAGTCAAGGGTGAAGGTGTGGGAGGCCGAAGCCGACGCAGTACCTGAGAGAGCAGACTCACCAGCACCTGAGGGAGCAGACGCACGAGCACCTAGAGCAGCAGCCTCGCTAGCACCTAGAGCAGCAGCCTCACCAGTACCTAGAGCAGCAGTCTCAATGCCCGGGTCGGGCGGAAAACACCGGTAACAGTCACCCTCATCACTAATAGTCACAGCATACATGGCAGCAAGAATAGCATCAAAGTCAAGGTCAAAGACAGCTACACCCGCCCTAGACAGCTCGCCCCAGCGGGGGATCTCAGTGGCCTCAGGGAACTGGTGACACCAAGCGTCCGTCAGGCGGCCAAAGCAGCGCTGGGTGGAGTGCGCACCCCCGCACTGCTCACCCGCGCGGTCGCCGGTGCGTAGGACGTAGGTGCACGGACCAGTACCCCCACCCCGCTGGCGTGCAGCGTACCACTCACGGAGCTGCTGAGGGGGGGGGATGTCACGAGTGCGCTGCTGCCGCTGCTGCTGCTGCTGCTGGCGCTGACCACCACCGGAGCCGACCCTCTGCGCAGCGCCACCCCGACCAGCTCCACCTCCTCCTCCGCCGCCTCCTCCACCGCCGCCACCTCCGCCACCTCCGCTCCCACCGCCACCGCCGCCGCCGCCTCCGCCTCCACTGCCGCCACCGACACCTCCACCCCCGCCACCACTCCCACCACCACCCCCACCCCCTCCACTGCCGCCACCGCCACCTCCGCCACCCCCGCCAGCCCCTCCAGCACCCTTGCCCCCCTTGCCCTTGCCGGTGCGGCGTCTCCCGCTCGGGGCAGACGCAGCGCCGACCGACTCGAAACCAACGAGGTCGGCCGCAGCAGCAGAGGCAACAGAGGGCAAAAGGGGGGAGGGGGAACACCCCTCGAAGACGGGGGTGCGAGGGTCACCACGAGAGGCTCCTACAGCGACTATGCTCTTCTCTGCTGCTAGGAGGGCCTTCTCGAGGAGGTCAACGGTGAGAGTGGTGGGGCAAACTGAGAGGAAGTGGTCCCTGACTACGCGAAGGGAGTCAGGGAGCCGGGTGACTATGTAGTAGAGGGTGATGTACATGGGGGGGGGGTTCTTGGCACAGAACTCAGCAGGAAGCGCAGCGCGGTAGCGAGTGTCACTAGTGCGGAGGTGCGTAATGAGGTCTGCGACTGTGGGAAAGGCAGCAAGGTCAGGGAAGAGGTACGGTAGCATGAGGCGGCTCAGTGCAGCAGTGGCAGGGGAGGAGTAGCGCGCAACTACAGCGTCGTACAAGGTGTGAGCACTCTTGTACTGGCTAAAGTGCGCACGCTCAGAGGTAGGCAGGTGGCGACGCACAGCTAGACGTGCAGCAGCATCGCGTGTGGCCCACTGTGAGCGAACAGTGGCGTCGGCATCAGCAGCAAGGGCAGGAGAGGCACCAGAGGTGAGGTCAAAGAGGGAGAGACCGTCTGCCCTATCGCACTGTAGGAAAAGCTGCAGGTCATCTACCCAGACGTCAAAGTCAATGGCCCGACCCTCAGCGTCAAAAGCGAGGACACTAGGGGTAGCCATGACAGCAGTAGACTAGCAGCGCGAACAGTAGGGTAAGGGCAGTGCAGTGACAGAGGCGCTGCTCTTACCGGACAGGGCGGCTCGAGCGGCTCGGCGGGTCGGCAACTCGGCGGCTCGGGCGGCTCGGGCGGCTCGGCGGTACGGCGGCTCGGCGACTCGGCGGCTCGGGCGGCTCGGGCGGCTCGGCGGTACGGCGGCTCGGCAGCAACTGCAGCTCGGCGGCTCGGCGACCCGGCGGCTCGGGCGGCTCAGGTGGCGCGGCGGCTCGGGCGGCTCTGGTGGATCGGGCGGCTCGGCAGTAGCTCGGCGGCGCCGGCGGCTCGGTGGTGACGGCGGGGCCGCGTGGGGACGGCGGCGGGGCCGGGTGGAGCGGCGGCGGGGCTGGGTGGAGCGGCGTCGGGGCCGGGTGGAGCGGCGTCGGGGCCGGGTGGAGCGGCGTCGGGGCCAGTAGAGGCGGCGCCGGGGCCGGGAAGGGCAGCTCCGGGGCCGCAGGGGTAGGCGACGGGGCCAGCAGAGGCAGCGCCGAGGCAGGGAAGGGCGGCGCCGGGGCCGCAGGGGTAGGCGACGGGGCCGCGAGGACGGCTAGGAGAGGGGGGTCGCGAGGGCGGCTTGAAGAGGCCGCGAGGGCGGCTAGAAAGGGCCGCGAGGGCGGCGTGAAAGGGCCGCGAGGGCGGCGCGACAAGAAGGAGCCGCGAGGGCGGCGGATCGGGGCCGCGAGGGCGGCGCGACGCGGCCGCTAGGGCGGCGCGACGTGCAGGGGCCGCGAGGGCGACGCGACGGGGCCGCAGGCGCGACGCGACGGGGCCACTAAGGATCGAGAGAGGGGAGCGCGACTCGGGCAGTGTAGAGCGCGCTCCGGGCAGGAAAAAAAAAGGTGGTGGGCCCTAGGAACAGTTCCCACAGGGGAACCTGCTCGATACCATGAGAAACTGAACGAGAATGAATTGACTAAGGGAAAGTTGGGTACAAATGTAAACCCTAGAAAACTGTACCCCATATGTGCTACCCCACTATAGCCTACAGTAGCTATGTCATATAAATCTGACACGCACGAGGGCGCACGAGCAGAGAAAGGCGCACGAGGGCGCACGTAAGGTAGGGCGCACGAGGGCGCTTCTAGCGGAATAGTGGGCCCGTAGTAGAAAGCGGTCCTAGGTGGCAACCTAGGCTCGTGATACCATGTCAGAATGAACAAGGGTGATTGAACTAACAAGATTGGGAGTACAAGTAGGAAACCCTAGAATGTTGTACCCCCTAAGGCTAAACCCACTATAGCCTACAGAATATAAACATATACAATGTTTGACAGGCAGCACCTTAGTCAGAAAATCCGCTGGCTGCTCCTGTGTTCCCACGTGCACGAAGGTGAATGCCTTTTTCTGTAGCTGCTCCCTTACCCAATGGTACCTCACATTCATGTGTTTCGTGCGCCCATGCCAGTTGTCGTTTCGTGCGAGGTCAATCGCCAATTTGCTGTCCGATTTGATCGCTGTAGGTCCTTTCACTTTGACCCCTATCTCTTGAAGTAGACGCCTCAGCCACACGCCCTCTTGGCATGCATAAAACAGCGCCATGTATTCAGCTTCCGCGCTAGACAGAGCCACATCGGTGAGCTTCTTGGCTTGCCACATGATTGCCGTTCCACCAAGGAGGTAGACATAGCCATAGGCCCCCCTCCCATCCTTCTTGTCTGATCCATGTGAGGCGTCAGCGTACCCCACTAGCTCTAGAATCTCCTCTCCTTCAAACAGCAGCCCCTCATTATCCCGTTGCAAGAGGTAAGTGATGGTCCGCTCCATTTCCTTCCACTTGCGTCCCTCGGTATGCAACAATTTCTGTCCAAGAAAGCTTGCATAGGCCACATCAACCCGTGTGCATAACACCGGGTACATGACTGAGCCTACCATGGATTGGTAAGCTTTCAGTGCTCTCTCCTTGCTGCCCCATGCCTCGATTTCTGCTCCCATATCGACCTCCTTGTTCGCAAGGCTGCTGAGAGGCGTTGTCACTGGTTTGGTCTTGCATTGCCCCCCAAACCTCTCCCGCAACCTCTGAAAATACCTTTTTCTGGTACAGCAGCAACTTCTTCTCCTCCCTATTTCTCTCCAGGTTTATTCCAAGGAAGAGAGTGGTCCTTGGAATCTTCTTCACCTGAAATGCAGCTGCGAGGTGAGTGCACACCTCCTCCACTTTCTCCTCCTTTGCTCCAGCCACTAGGATATCATCCATGTAGAGGAGCAGGAACACCTTGCTCTCCCCTTCTCCCTTCTAGTAGAATGCACGGTCACATAGGCTCTTGACAAACCCTCCCTTTTCCAGTTGCGCATCCATAGCTAGATACCACTCCCGTGGGCTTTGCTTCAGCCCACAAAGTGCTTTTATGAGCTTGCACTTTCTGTCCGTGCCGTCCTCACACCCCGGTGGCTGATTCATGTAGATAGGCTCCTTCAAAATGCCATAGAGAAAGGCATTTTTTATATCCAGCTGCACCATGAAGTAACCACGTGCCGTCACCACCTTGAGCATTATCCTTGCCGTTGTTAACTTGCTCACGGGTGCGTAGATTTGGTCAAAGTCCTCTCCTTCCACCTGAGTGTAGCCTTTAGCGACAAGTCGTGCCTTGAACCGCTCAAGTTGACCCATGTCTCCCAATTTGATCTTGAAAATCCAGAGCACCCCCACTGGTTTCCTCCCTTCGGGCATGTTCACAAGCTCCCATGTCCCCCTTTCAGCCAAGGTATCAAGTTCCTCTTGGATTGCAGCCCTCCATTCCTCTTTGTTGGGCCCGAACAGCTTCAATGGGGAGAGGCTCGGTGGGCAGCTTGTAGCTTTCCACCTTCCCCTTTGAGAGTAATGCCGTTGCCGTGGTGGTGAGGAGGAGGTGAGTGTGAATGTCTTTGCAGCAGGTCAGAAGCATTTGGGCATACTTGGGATTGGGTTTCTTAACCCATTTCCCTTTGCCCATCTCCTCATTCTCATTTTCAGCTCCACCTTTTTCTGCTGCTGCACTATCATCCGCTCCTTGTGGCACGGTAGTTCCACCAATATCCCTTCCAAGGATGATCGCACCGTCCGCAAGTAGGTCTTCAATCTCTGCTACCGCCTTTTCATTGTTCCCCATGTCAATGATTCGCCATGGGTCGGAGAAGCCCGTGCTAGCAGATTCAGCCACACTCTCCTCTACATCAGAATTTCAGCTTCTTCCTTACCGGCTGTATCCGTTGAGTTGTCACCAGCCTCTGTCCCCTTATCTTGTTCGTGTTCACTTTCTTCCATGGCAGTTGAAGGTGAGGGCAGCTCCGGAACCTCCCACACCCAATCAAATCCCGGTGTGGTGTGGTCTTCGTAGTCCTCATTGTCACCGCAGTCATTGGCTGCCCCTATCCCCTCTTTCTCACTCCCATTAATCATTTCCTCCACTGGAGTTGGTGATGTTGCCGCCTCCTTTGTCACAGCTCCTTGTTTCCATCCCTTCCACTCCAAGTAGAAAGCACGTTCGTAGAAGGTGACATCTCTGGTTGCCGTGACTTTCCCGGTCTCCACGTCGCGTATTACCCGCCCTTTGCTTTCAGGGCAGATTCCCAAGTGAATCCCCCACGTGGTCTTTGGAAGTAGCTTATGATCAGGCCCCGCCGTCTCTCGGTATTGCGTCATGCAGCCCCAAACACATAAAAAAATCCAGATTCGGCTTCCTCTCGTGAGGGGTAATGTCCGCCGCTAGTCCCTTTGTCGGTAGCAGGTTTTCCAGCCAACATGCCATGCCCAGCGCATCTCCCCGGTAGTGAAGGGGCAGGTTGCTATCCGCGAGCAAGCTCCTCACGCCCTCCAGCAGTGATCGGTTCACCCGCTCTGCTATGCTATTGTGTTGGGGAGTGTACGGGACCGTGAGCTGCCTTCGAATGCCCTTTGATTTTAGCTACGTGTTGAACTCGGCGTTAACGAATTCTCCCCCATTGTCCGTGCGCAACACCTTCAACTTCTTGCCGCTTTGCCTTTCCACTCCCGCCTTGTAATCAAGGAAGCTCGTGTAGACTTCTGACTTCTTCTTAATTTCAGTCACCCACGTGTGTCGTGTGCCAAGGTCGGTGAAGGTAACGAAATACTTGCTGCCATGTCGTGAAGCCACTCGCATTGGCCCACATACGTCGGCTGCCACAATAGCCAACGTCTCGTATGGCTCACGAGCTCCATGCTTGGGATGTGGTGCCTTTGTTGCCTTTGCTTCCACGCATGAGCTGCACTTCAGATTTTCCTCTCCACCCTCAGCTACCTTCACTCCCGCTGCCATGTTTTTCTTGACCAGCTCCTTGATTCGGGTGTGACCAGCGTGCCCCATCCTACGATGCAGCAGGTTGATGTCGTACAGCCCTTGCTTGCGTGATCCTTATGCTATCACCTTCCAATCCGAGCCAAACACCCATAGGCAGCCCTTGTCATTGAAGGTTTTGCATCCACCGCTGTCCAACTGCAATTGGCTTATGAGGTTGAGCGTGAGCTTGTCCACCAGCAACACGTTGTCCAGCTTCACCTCGCCATAATCACTTTGCAGCACTAGGTCACCTTCCCCTTTCACAGGAAGTTTCCCTTCATCTCCCAACAGCACGTACGGGATCATTGATGCTCTGAAATTTTGCAGCCACTCTTTCCGATTGGTCATGTGTTGGGTACATCTACTATCCATGTACCACTCCTTCCCTTTGAGGCCCTTTGCAAGCAGGCATGCGCCGGATGCTCTTGCAACATTGGCCTTGTGGGCTCCCCCGAGGATGACGTCGTCGTCGCTGGTTTCTGCTTCGGTGGCGTTGATCTTCGCGGGTACGTGATTCTTTTGCTGCTGCTGCCCTCCCCTGAACCTCTTGCTGGCCGGGTTGTTGTAGCCTTGTGCCCAAACTTTCTGCAATGGTTGCAATTTCCTCCAAATCCGCCTCTCGGTCGTTGTCCTTCTCCGCTTGCTCCTGCTGCCTTTCCTTTGAAATTCTTGCTTCTTGGGTTGGAGTAACACTCGGCAGCCTTGTGCCCTTTCTTCCCACAGTGGAAGCAAGCTCCAAATGCTTTTCCTGCCCCGGTTGCGTTCAACATTGCAGGTTTTTCGTTGCTGAAGTTTTCCGGCAGCGCCTCCCTTCGCTCTTCCTCCGTGCGTACAAGCGCCACGTCTTGAAGGGACTCCACTAAGTCCGTCATGTCCGTCGGGCGTCGGCAGGCCAGCATCCTCTTCTCTGCTGCCCATGTTTTCGGTAGGCCGCCAATGATGTAGCTCATCATTTGCTTCTCCGATTCGGAAACTCCCATAGCCGTCAAGTCATCGTTATAGCCTTTGGCACGCCCCACATAGTCCACCACCGTCTCGAAAGGTTCCATGGCCAGCAGTATGAGTTTCATCCTCACTGCTGCCATTTTTGCCTCGCTTTTCTTGAGGTACACTCTTTCCATGTACCCCCACGCCTTCTCTGCTGCGTTGTACCGAATGGCAGAGTTGAAAGAAAGCTTGTTGGCTTCTTTTCTTGAAAGCTTTTTTCTCTTGTGTGGTTGCAAGTGCAGGTCCATCTTCCTCCGTCACAGCCCCTGGATGTAGAAATGCCACAAGTCTACCTCCCGGGCGCGCCTCATGAACTTCAGTCGCCATGTGCCGAAGTTCTCACCATTGAAGCGTTGAGCTTCACTCAGGCCAATCGTCGGTTTGGCCACAATCTGCCCCTTAGCAAGGGCATCAAGTAGACTCTGCAGCTGCGCACCGTCAGTGTTCACTGAAGACCCCGAACTGGTCTCTCCATCTACTTTCCCCATGTCGTTGAATATTCGTTCGTTCCAATTACTCTAAAAACGCCTTCAATGCTATTATAATGAGGCTTGACGCGACAATAACCAAGCTCTGATACTAGCTCTAAGTTTAGGTATAGCCTCTGGCTAGCGTTGAAGATAGTAGATGCTTGGAGAGATTTCTGGTTTTTCAAGACTGATTTCACTCAAAACAGAGAAGTACACAAAATGATTCAACACAACACAATTTAAGCATTTCGAAATGGGGTGTGCGCCTCGCGTAACGCGTCATCCGTGTTTCAGCCCGAGTCGCACGTGTAACCGAATTTGGTAACCGTTACTAACACCGAACCCTAGTTGTCTCTTCCGCACCGAACACGGTTCGGTTGTGGTTGGACATTTTAGGTTACGGAAATGTCTTCTCGACATTTCCCGAAACCCACTCTCCCACCATTCCGTTTCTTCCCGCTTTCTTCACGCTTTCCTTCCGTAGCTTCTTAGCATGTAGCCCCACCGTTCTAGCCGTCGACTCTCCTCCTTAGGTCGACATTTCCACCGCTCCTAATGTTATTATACCGTCCCTCGGTTAGGCACGTATGCCGGTAGACATTAGGGCAGTGGCGAACCACCCTAACATTCTGGATGCAGGGCAGCACGCATGAAACAAGAGGAAGCATCGCAAAAAAACGGGGCTCAGATAGTTACTGGAGAGATTCCCTAGGTTAACCCAAGAGTTGGTTGTACAGGCCATACCCGAATGACACTCAAAAACATGCCCAATTGACGCTTTGAAACTCACAAGAATTGGTGGACGAATCCTAGCCGCACATCTCAATTTGAACAACAGCTACCCTTCCGTAAGTTTGAATGTGAAGTCCCTGCGCCTCGCCTACGTGTAATGCCCGTATTTGATGTGCCCAAGATAATTTCCCGTAACTTTGAATGTTCTAACTCTTTACTTCACATACGTGTAACGCGCGTATTTGCGGAGTCAGTTCACAAGCTCGCGATATAACTGGTCGATTTTGCCAGATGTCAACAAAAACACAATTCGTCTGGGTGAATGAAAGTAAAACTGATTGGGTAACGACATCGTGTTTGCGAAACTAAAACGCGTTACTAGTTACAAATTTGTTTTTCCGTTCTTACGTCACTTCATTTTTACACTGAAAATTTTTAATCAAGTTTATAGGGTTACCCCGTAACAGGTTCCAGAAACAAATCGCCAACAATATAATATGCAATTACAAATCCTCAGGGATCTGAATTTTCTTACTAAAACGTGTATTGCAAAACCGATAATTGAATCCTGATTATATTAACAATGACCCTTTCAATATCGAACATGAACCAGAAGTGTGCACTAGAAAATGTGTATATTAAGGACATAATAAGGCATCACCTTGCTGCACATCTTGTACGAAAATATTACTATTACAGACAGAAAAAGCATAGAACATGCACTACCTAGGATCATAAGATTAGAGCTTGATAGAATCCATGAGAGCTACCAGGAATGAACAAATCAACTTGATTCGCTGCACAGCAGGAACGATACTAGTGAGTGAGAGAACAATAAAAAAATCAACAATAGGCTTACGTGCAGTTCGTGAAGACTTGACAGCGTTGTCAGTCGCTGAACATTATCATAACTGGCCTGCAAGACAGCAAGGCAACAAAACAAGTCACGCTGAGCTCACTGCGGTGACGACTTCAGTTCCTACCAGAGACACAAACGAGGCAGCTGGGACATGAACGCACCTTGCTGCCTGTCTGATGCAGGGCGCTCCGTCAGGTTCGCAAGCCTGTTACGACAAAAAAAAGAGAGAAAAAACAGTGAAAAGGGAAAAGGGATGCATTAAAATGGTACGACTAAGAGCTGACATCGTCTGGTCGGTGCGAACAATGACCTAACTATGCATATCAGTCGAATACGTTAAAACTATAAAGAAGGGCTAACAGTGAGAAAGGAAAGTCGCACCTGGCGTCAAGAAAACTGAGCATCGGGGAAGGCGAAGTCGGTGTTAGCAGTCAGACGAAAGCAGACATATCCACAGAGCAGAAACAACTAACTGATGAAGGACGGGGTGTGAAAAATAGGCGAGCGAGGGTGGAAGGTGGAAGGGAGGGAACAGAGAAGATAGTTGGGGATGTGACTCTTCAGGAAAGTGGGAGAAGGGAGGGTGAGGTCGAGTTGGCAGGACAGGGAAGGAAAAAACATTTGTCGGCGAAGAAAAAAATTCACTGTCGACGATTTATTTGACGCACAACTTACTGTTAAATAGCAGGTCAACCCAATTTTGAAACGGGCAGTAGATAGAGAAACTTTTTTGTTCAACTTTTTGTCTAAACCACACATACCACCACCAGTTCGCGCACCGCAAGGAATGCGTTGGAATCAGCTGGGGGCATCCAGCAAGGCCCTGATACCCTCACGTGGCAGGAGTTGAGCTGGAGCAGATGGCACAAAGAAACCTGATTCGTTAAAATCAGATCCCCCCTTGTGCGTTGGCAGACCTAAAAGGCTCATTCGAACTGCAAGCACAGCTGGAGGTTGAATGAACCTAGTCAAACCTCTGCTGGAGGGATACAGAAATGCGATGTTCGACAATCGCACTGGCGAACCGCGCTGCTGCCAGCGCGCAATTTCTCGAACACCACCGCACTGTTGCCAGGGCGCGACAGATACAACGCGGAAGCTGTAACAGCGTGGCAGATTCTCGAACCAATTGTACACAAAATTCATGCCGAAGAGCGAACCACTAACTAATCACGTTTGTTTCAAGGCCCAATTTTGAATGTAAAAAAGGAAACAAACAGTTTGTCATGAATGATAACAAACACAGGCATGTGAAATAATTACGAGGAATGATTGACAAGGAAAAGAGTTGGGTACAAATATGTAACCCTGGTAAACTGTACCCCATACTGTCTACCCCACTACAGCCTAGAAAGACTATAGCATAAATGTTTGACACACCCCCATAGGCAAAGTGGGGGAGAACAAGGGGTCACAAGACCAGTCAAGCAAGACAAGCTCAGGGTGGATCACAACGTCACCACACATTCCGAGCACATGCAGGATTATAAATCAAGGTGAACAAGCAAGACAGTGATCGCAACCTAGCAAAGGTATACAGGCAGGTGCAAGATATATAGATCACAGTACAAAGCAAAGTCAAGAGGTAAGCAAGTGAGGCCAGGTAGGCACAAGACCTAACATAGTACAGAAGCGCTGATGATCACAAGGCTGAAGTGCCTTGGTAAAGATATCAGCAGTGTTGGCCTGAGAAGCCATGTAAGCAAGGCGCAGCTGGCCACGCTATTGCAACTCACGTGCAAGGAAGTAGCGAAGAGCAATGTGCTTCGTTTTGTGCTCCAGTCTGTGCTCCTGACACAAGGCCAGCATGGCCTTGTTGTCTACGTACAGAACTGGAGGAGAACGAGGCGGCTCTCCCAGGTCGGTCAGCAGGTAGGTGAGCCAGCGTAACTCCTGTGCAGCCATGGCCCCTGCGTAGATCTTGGCCTCACAGCTGGGAGCCGAAAACAAAAGACGAGCGGGTAGACCGCCACGAAACAGAGCCGGAACCAATGCTGAAGGTGTAACCCTGTGACGACCACTGCGTAGCCAAGTCGTCAGCCCAAGAAGCGTCTGCGTGACCAGTGAGGACCACTGAACGTCGCCCTCCAAGCACGAGCCCCATGCCCGACGTACTGCACAAGTAGCGCAACACCCTCTTAGCAGCATCCATGTGCTCCTTCCTATGTCGGCCAGTAGCGACATAGCGTGCTAGGATGCTAAGAGGGTATGCAAGGTCAGGTTGAGTGCAGGTCATCAGGTACATGAGGCAGCCCACAAGCTCTGGATACGGGCCACTCGGCTCTACGGACTCATCCGAAGGCAGAGCTGAGAGTGAGTGGCGCGTAGGCAGAGGAGTGGGCTGTGGCGAGGAGTACGTGAAGCGGAAGCGCTGAAGGACCTGCTGCACCATGTGTGACTGAGTCAAGGTAATGGTGCGCTGTGCTCTGTTCTGGGTGATCCACAAGCCAAGATAGCTTGTCAGCTGACCCAGGTCTGTGCATGTGTGTCTCTTCTACAGCTCCGACTTTACGTGGGCGAGTGCCTCAGTGTCAGCAGTAGCAAAAACCAAGTCGTCTACGTACACGAGAACGTAGAACGGCGGCAGAGTGGTGTCGGTGCGTAGAAACAGCGACGGGTCAGTAGTAGGGGGAGCAAACCCAAGAGCAGCAAGATCTCCTCGTGCAGGCTGCCCTGTAGGAAAGCAGTGCTGAAGTCAAGAGAGTGGAGCTCGTAGTCACGCTGAGCGGCAACGTGCAGCAGAACCCGAAGAGTGGTCATCTTCGGGGTAGGGGAGAAGGTCTGGAAGAAGTCAACTCCCTCACGCTGACTGAAACCACGTGCAACGTAACGCGCCTTGAAGACAGGCGAAGAACCCGGCGGCCGCTTCACCCTGAAAATCCACATGCCACTGACGATGTTCGCCCCAGGCGGGGGAACCTCGTCGACGTAGGTGCCTGTGGACTTCCAGGAAGCCATCTCTGCGTCCATGGCTGACTGCCACTGAGAGGAGTAGGGACCCTCTATTGCCTCTGCGTAAGAGCGCGGGGTCGGGATGTCTGGTGCATGCGGGTCTCCCTCAGGGGCAATCAGCATGGATACGAGATGAGGTAAAGCAGCGGCAAAGCACTCAAACTCCTCCTGTCTGTCCTCGAGGACGTCCGTGCCAAGAGCACACTCACCCCCGACGGACGGAGGACAGACAGACTCAGACTCAGCAACAAGACTAGCGGCGTAGTCGAGACGACCGTGAGCAGCAAAGTCGACAAGCTCAGCAACTAAGGCAGACGCAGCGGTGGACTCAAAGGAAGGGTTAGTGACAACAGTGGCTAGGAGACGCGTGACAGTAGGACTAGCAGCACGAAGGGAGTCAGACTCCGGGTCAGCAAGAGCAGGAAGAGAGGACGCAGGAGGAGACGGCAGAGGGACACGCTGTGGAGCAGTGGAAGGACGAAGCGCCATCTGGTGTGTGCCTGGGACAGCAGGAGGACGCTGACGCGGAACACGACGATCAGTGCGAGCAGCACAAACAGGCGACGCACGACGAGACTCAGGCGACGCAGGACGAGACTCAGGCTCACGACGCTCCGTAAGACCTCCGGTCGGACCAATGTAGGGGGAAGGACCAGGGAGTGGTGAGGCAGGCTATAACTGTGACTGCGACTGGACAGGCAGAGGACACTCTAAAGAGGGAGTAGGACCAGGAGCAGGCGGGAGACCAAGAACCTGCTGAAGGAGCGGAACGAAGTACGGCCGCGGCCGCGCAGCGCCTCCAGAACCAGCAGAGACACCACCAGCACCCTCAGCTCCAGGGTCTCCAGCTACAACTCCCGCAGCACCACCAGTAGCTCCAGCAGCTCCAGCACCTCCAGCTCCAACTCCCGCAGTAGCTCCAGTCCCACTAGCTCCGGAAACTCCAGTACGAGCACCTCCAGGGCCAGCGGCCCCAGCTGCTCCAGCACTAGCAGCACCTCCAGCAGCTCCAGCACCAGCAGTACCTCCAGCAGCTCCAGCACCAGCAGCACCTCCAGCAGCTCCAGCACCAGCAGCACCTCCAGCAGCTCCAGCACCAGCACCACCTCCTACAGTAGGCCCCCCAGCTCCAGCAGCACGGCTACAGCGCCGAGCGTACCACTCACGAAGCTGTCGTGGAGAGAGGGGCTCCCGCCGCAACGGGACACTTGGAGGACCTCCAGTCCCAGCACCCCCTGACTCAGCAACCCCAGGCTCAGCACCCCCAGGCTCAGCACCCCCAGGCTCAGCACCCCCAGACTCAGCACCCCCAGGCTCTGCACGCTCAGGCTCAGCACCCCCAGACCCAGTACCCGCAGGCTCAGCACCCCTAGCAGCACCAGAGTCAACAGCTACCTGAGGGGGGAGGGGGTCTACCTGGGGAGGACCTGGCGTGAGGAAGAGCGGCGGGAGGGGGGGGAGGGGGGCAGTGCGGTAGGGGAAGAGACGGTAGTAGGGAACCGACTCGTCAAACGTGACGTCCTGAGAGGACAGAACACGGCGCGAGGTGGGGTGGTAAAACTGCCAGCCAGACGCGTCAGGGGGGAAGCCAAGGAAGACGCAGGGAACGGCACGGGAGGACAGCTTGTCTGCAGACAAGTCGCGGACGAAAGCTCGAGATCCCCAGACACGGAACGCAGACGCATCGCCAACCTTCCCCGTCCTCCGCAGAGTGGGAGTGGCCTCCGGCATGGAGACCCGGGGCTGGAGGTTGATCTGATGCGCCGCGTACTGAACCGCGAACGGCCACAGAAAATGGGGAGAAGCCGCATGGATCATGGACGTACGAGCGACATCCATGACCATGCCAATGCAGCGCTCAGCAATCCCATTTTGCTGTGGAGAGGCCGGAAGCGTGAACGTCTGGCGGATGCCCTCCGCCCGACAGTAGGCCTGCAGAAGGTCGGAGGAAAACTCTCCACCTCTGTCTGAGTGCAGACGCACAACAGGAAAGTCCGAGCCGAAACTCTCTCTGAGTTGGAGACGAGCAGCGCGGATCCAGTCGATCAACACCTCAGTGACCTCACCCTTGCGGCGCAAGGGGAAGACTGTGGTGTAACGCGAGTAGTCGTCAACAACCAGCAGGAAGTAGCGCTCGTGACCCTGTCCA
Source organism: Closterium sp. Naga37s-1 (assembly GCA_947471745.1). Lineage (NCBI taxonomy): Eukaryota > Viridiplantae > Streptophyta > Zygnematophyceae > Desmidiales > Closteriaceae > Closterium > Closterium sp. Naga37s-1. The sequence goes on from CANJKZ010001038.1 coordinate 285,381, forward strand.
CGGACGCGGGCTGGGCCCCACACGTCCATGTGAAGAGTCTGCAGGGGAGCCTCTGTCGGAGGAAACTCGGAGGAGTGAGGAGCGGCGCGCTGCCGGCCCTCGATGCAGAGAACGCAGGTAGGGGCAGGCCCTGGAGGAAGGGGAGGAAGGGAAGGGGGGAGACCAGAGACAAGGACACGGGAGGCCATGCCTCTGAGACGAGGCACGGAGGGGTGACCAAGGCGGTGGTGCCAAAGGAGAGTCTCCTGAGACAGGAGGCGACACGAGCAGGGGGCAGACTCAAGGCCAGACCGGGACGCCGCAGCAAACACCTGACCCGACGCGGCTACCTGACCAGTCGCAGTGACAGGAGGAGACTCAGTGGTAAGGGTGTACAGGCTGGACCCTGGCCGACGGGTGAACATGGCCAGGTGACGACCCATCCGAGCACACGTGCAGTGTGTCATACGCTGATAGGCAAGGGTGAACTGGTGAACACCCCTATCCTGAAGATCAGCACCCGCCACCAAAGTTCGTAGAGAACGAGGGGAGGTGAAGACCAGACAGCGAGCCGGACGGAGCCGCAGGACACGGGAGAACAGTGGAGGAACGGGCCACAACTGGTCCCCCAGAGGGGTCAGCCAGAGAGACTGCCACAGGCCGACTGAGTGGCGAGAGTGTGGTGCAGTCGCGAAAGAAGGAGCGGGAAGCACCCGAGTCAAGGGTGAAAGTGTGTAAGACCTGAGCCGACGCTGTACCTGAGAGAGCAGGCTCACCAGCACCTGGAGCAGTAGACTCACTAGCACCTAGCGCAGCAGCCTCAATGCCCGGGTCGGGCGGAACACACAGGTAACAGTCACCCTCAGCACTAATAGACACAGCACACATAGCAGCAAGGATAGCATCAAAGTCAAGATCAAAAATAGCAACCCCCGACTTAAGCAGGATATCCCAGCGAGGGATCTCAGCAGAGCCAGGGAACTGTGTACGCCAGGCGTCAGTCAGGCGGCCGAAGCAGTGAGGTGTGGTGTGCGGGCCGCCGCACGTCTCTCCACTGCGGTCGCCGGTGCGAAGAACGTAAGTGCAGGGACCAGCACCCCCAGACCTCCCACGCCGAGCGTACCACTCACGGAGCTGCTGAGGCGACAGGGTCTCACGGGAGCGCTGCTGCTGCTGGCGCTGGTCACCGCTAGCGCCTCCCCGTTGCCCACCACCGCCCCCGCCACCGCCGCCGCCGCCACCTCCACCCCCACTCCCGCTGCCTCCGCCGCCTCCACCTCCACAGCCGCCACCGAAGCCCCCACCCGAGCCACCACTCCCACCTCCACCTCCACCCCCACCCCCTCCGCCACCTCCACCGCCACCACCGCCGCCCCCGCCGCCCCCTCCACCCCCCTTGCCCCCCTTGCCCTTGCTGGTGCGGCGCCTCCCACTAGGAGCAGACGCAGCGCCGACCGACTCCGTGCCAACGAGGTCGACAGCAGTAGCAGAGGCAACAGAGGGCAAGAGGGGAGAGGGGGAGCACCCCTCAAAGAAATGGGAGAGGGGGAGCACCCCTCAAAGAAAGGGGCGCGAGGGTCACCACGAGAGGCCCCTTCAGCGACTATACTCTTCTCAGCTGCAAGGAGGCGTTCCTCGAGGAGGTCAACGGTGAGCGTGGTGGGGCAGAGGGAGAGGAAGTGGTCCCTGACCGAGCAAAGGGAGTCAGGGAGCCGGGTGATGAGGTAGTAGAGAGTGATGTACATAGGGGGGGGGGTTCTTGGCGCAGAACTCGGCAGGAAGCGCAGCGCGGTAGCGGGTGTCACTAGTGCGGAGGTGCATGATGAGGTCAGCGACTATGGCAAAAGCGGCTAGATCAGGGAACAGGTACGGCAGCATGAGGCGACTAAGTGCAGCAGTGGCAGGGGAGGAGTAGCTCGCAACAACAGCGTCGTACAGAGTCTTAGCGGTCTTGTACTGACTAAAGTGCGCGCGCTCAGCAGACGGCAGGTGACTACGAATAGCAAGGCGGGCAGCAGCATCGCGAGTGGTCCACTGTGAGCGAACAGCACTATCAGCAGTGGCAGCAGGTGCAGCAGAGGCGCCAGACGTGAGATCAAAAAGCGAGACCTGATCTTTGCTATCGCACTGCAGGAACAGCTGTAGATCATCAACCCAGACCTCAAAATCTACTGCCCGACCCTCAGCATCGAATTTGAGTACGTTGGGGGCAGCCATGACAGCAGTAGCAGGAGCAGTAAGAGCAGCAAGAGCAGCAGTAGCGGCGCGACTCGATAGGGCGGCACGGCTAGGCAGGGCGGCGCGGTTCGGCAGTGCGCTTACCAGGGGCGGGTGGGTAGGGAGGCCGCTACTGGTGGGGCAGGGCCGTGGTGCGCCGGCAGGGTCGGGGCCGCAACTGGGCGGCAGGTCAGGGCCGCGGCTCGGCTGCAGGGCAGGGCCGGGGCAGAAGCGACAACAGCGGCGGCGGCGGCTTGTCACACCGGCGGAGGCAGGCTCGGCAGCGGCGGCAGGGACAGCAGCTGCTGCAGGGCTCCTCGGCGGCTGCTGCAGGTGGAGGCCGCGACTGGCGAGAGGGGCAGGGCGGGGCCGCAGTGGCGGGTCGCCGAGCAGAGCAGAGGAGGGCCGCGCCGAAGGCAGGGCAGGCCGCGACAGGTGACGGGGCGGGGCCGCGAAGGGCCGTGAGGGGGGCCTCGAAGAGCCACGAAGGGGGCCGCGAAGGGCCGTAAGGGGGGCCGCGACGGGCCGCTAAGGGGCCGCGGAGGGCCGTGAGGGGGCCGCGAAGGGCCGCGAAGGGGGCCGCGAAGGGCCGCGAAGGGGCCGCGAAGGGCTGAAAGAGGGGCCGCGAAGGGCCAAGAAGGGGCCGCAAAGGGGCCTTAAGGGGCGCGACGGGCCGCTAAGGGCAGGGGACGCGACGGGAGGGCAGGCGCACGGGGTGCAACTAGGGCAGGTGCGAAGCACGCTCCGGGCAGGTGAGGAAAAAAAAATTTCGTAGTAGTGGTGGGCCCTAGAAAACGTTCCCACTAGGGAACTCGCTCTGTACCATGTGAAATAATTACGAGGAATGATTGACTAGGAAAAGAGTTGGGTACAAATATGTAACCCTAGTAAACTGTACCCCATACTGTCTACCCCACTACAGCCTAGAAAGACTATAGCATGAATGTTTGACAAGGCAATATCTGACCACGAGCACCAACAAGCCCACGCGTCGTGAAGTTTATGAATATATTGCCCACATTTTGCTGTCAAAAATACATCTGTGACAGATTCAAACAATCAACAACTGATTTCGAACATCACATTTGATATATATTTATCCGTACAAAAGATCCTCTGATATAAATACTCACCTCTAGGTTTGCACAAACACTTCCTGTACTGATATTGTACTGCTTCGTTTCCATTCAAATTATTGTTTGAGATATGTCTGGTATGTTGTTAACGCCCTCATACATTTGCAGGCACAACGACATATACTCCGTTATATCTAAACGAAATTTCTAATGATCATTCGTTCATTAACTATTATTTCAAGACTGCTGGACACATTTCGTACCACTCGCAGCATCTGGTACAGAGATATGGTATTCAAACAATTGGGTGTGTACAGCCATGCAATAATAGGCATGTGCGACACGCGGTGCCGTCTCAACATACGTTTGACATTTTTAACAAGGTTCCTCTTGATCAAACATTAATTTACTATACTATAAGGATGCTGGACCAATTTGGTGCCATTCGCAGCAATTGGTAGGAAGTTATGGTGTTCCAAACAACCGAGTAGCCAAAATTGTGCAAGGATATGCCTCTGCGATACATGGTGCCGTCTCGACATCGGTCTGTCATTTTTAACAAGGTTTCTTTTGATCAAACATCCACTTACTATATTGTAACGATGCTGGACCGATTTGGTGCCATTCGTAACATCTGATAGGAAGGTATGGTGTTTCAACCAACCAAGCAGCAAAAACTGTGCAAGGATAGGCCTGTGTGACACGCGACATCGGTTTGTCATTTTTAACAAGATTTCTCTTGATCAAACATTCATTTACTAAATTGTAAAGATGCTGGACCGATTTGGTGCCATTCGCAGCATCTGGTAGGAAGATGTGGTGTTTCAAACAACTAAGTAGCGAAAACTGTGCAAGGATAGGCCTGTGCAACACGCGGTGCCGTCTCGATATCGGTTTGTCATCTTTAACAAGGTTTCTCTAGATCAAACATTTATTTACTATATTACAAGGACGCTGGACCGATTTGGTGTCATTCGCAGCATCTCGTATCAAAATATTGTGTTTTAAACAACTGAGCAGCGAAAGCTGTGCTAGGATAGGCCTGTGCAACACGCGGTGCCATCTCGACATCAGTTTGCCATTTTTTGTCAAACTTATATGCTATTGTCTGTTTAGGCTGTAGTGGGGTGGTTCCTATGGGGTACAACATTTCTAGGTTTTCCTACTTGTACCCACCCCTTTCCTAGTTCATTCACTCTTGTTCATTATGACATGGTATTACGAGCCTAGGTTAGGCACCTAGGACCGACTACTACTACGGGCCCGCCGTTCCGCTAGAAGCGCCCTCGTGCGCCTTAGTGTCAAACATTATATATGTTACTGCTGTGTAGGCTACAGTGGGTTAGCCTTTAGGGGGTACATTTCTCTAGGGTTTCATACTTGTACTCCAAATGTTTCTAGTTCATCACTTCTTGTTTTTGACATGGTATTAAGAGCGTAGGTTTAGACCTAGGATCGCTTACCTAAGGGCCCACCTTCCGCTAGAAGCGCCCTCGAGCGCCTTAATGACTTAGCGCCCTCGAGCGCCTCTCTCCTAGTGCGCCCTCGTGCGCCTCTCCTTCTCCTGCTGCCCGTGCGCAGCTCGCTAGTGCCGCGCGCGGCCTTTTTTTTTTTAGCGCGCGTAGCCCGCTAGCAGCCCGCGCGCGGCCTCTTCTGCGCGCGCGCCGACCGTTAGCCGCCCGCACGACCAGCGCCGCCCACGAGCAGCCCGCTAGCCGCCCGTCGACCGGCCCTTCTGGCCGTCCAGAGCGTCGCAGCCCTGCCCGTAGGCCGCCACGTCGCCCTCGTAGGCCGCCGCCCGCGCGCGACTGCAGCCCACGCACAACCGCGGACCGCCCGCTACAGCCGCCCCAGCGCAGGCCCACCGCTGCGCCGTGCCGCGTAGCCTAGTCCGAGCCGCGCCGCGCCGCCCTGCTCGAGTCGCGCCGCCCGAATCGCGCCGCCCTGACCGAGCCGCGCCACCCCACCTGCTACTGCTACTACTGCTACTGCTACTGCTACTGCTGCTACTGCTACTGCTACTGCTGCTACTGCTACTACCACTATGGCCAGTCCTACTGTTCTCACCTTTGACGCTAAGGGCCGACCGATTAAGTTTGATGTCTGGCTCGATGACCTGCACCTGTTCCTCCAGATCACTGCCAAGGACGACGTTTCCCTGTATGACCACACGTCCGGCGCTGCTCCCGCACCTGCTGCTACGGCTGACAGTACTGCTCGCTCACAGTGGCAGACTCGTGACGCTCATGCTCGCCTAGCCGTTCGCAGCCACCTGCCGTTAGATGAGCGCGAGCACTTCGGCCAGCATAAGACCGCTAAGGAGCTGTATGATGCTGTAGTTGCCCTCTACTCCTCCCCTGCTACTGCTGCGATAGGCCGTCTCTCGCTGCCCTATCTCTTCCCGGATCTGTCTGCCTTCGCCACTGTAGCTGACCTCATCACTCACCTTCGTACTAGTGATCTCCGCTACCGTGCCGCGCTCCCCCCCGACTTCCTAGCCAAGAACCCTCCCCCGATGTACCTCACCCTCTACCACCTCGTCACTCGCCTCCCTGACTCTCTCCGCTCTGTCAGGGACCACTTTCTTGCTCTCTCACCCACCGATCTCACTGTCGACCTGCTCGAGAAGGAACTCCTTGCAGCCGAGAAGAGCATTGTAGCTGTAGGAGCCTCTCGTGGTGACCCTCGCACTCCCTTCTTTGAGGGATGTTCCCCCTCCCCCCTTCTCCCCTCCATTGCATCTGCTGCTGCTGTCGACATCCTCGGTGCTGAGGGGGCCGGATGTCAACATATATTTTATATGTGTTGTTTAGGTTAGTCTAGGTGTTACGTTTCTACTTACTTGCATGATTAGGGTTTGCTATATCTAGGGTTGTACTTCACATTTTCTATCAATTCATTCTTATCGTAACATGGTATAGAGCTAGGTTTCCCTTAGGCGATTTTTCCCCTAGGCGATTTTTTCCCTTAGGCGAAATTTCTCTCGATAGTCTATGGGCCCACCACCCGCGCGCCTCGTAGCGACCCATAGCCCGAAGCGCCCTGCCCCGTAGAGCCCGAGTAGGTCGCGCCCCCCCGTCGACATCGCGCGTCACCCGTTTCTGCCCTGCGCCCCACCCGTTTTTGCCGTGCGTCACTCGTTTTCTGCCCCGCGCCCCACTCGTTTTACCCCGCGCGTTTCCCCCCAGCCCTCTAGCGCGCAGCAGACGAACGCGCGTAGCTGCGCGCGCAGCCTTAGTCGCACCCGCAGCTTCGCGCTAGTACGTCGCGGCCGCGCGCACGTGCAGCCCACCGTCTTAACCGCCCCCCAGACCTGAAAACCCGCCATTACAGACCTGAAAACCGCCGCCGAACTTGGAAACCCGCCGCCCCAGACCTGAAAACCGCCGCCCCAGACCTGACAACCGCCGCCCCACCTGGAAACCTGCTGCCCCACCCGTTCCAGGCACCTCACCCGGGATCAGCCGCCCCACCCAGTCCTCTCCACCGCATTGAACCGCACAGAACTGCACATAACTGCACAGAACCGCACAGAACCGCCGCCTTAACAGCTTCCCCACCTGAAAACCACCGCCCCAGACCTGACAACCGCCGCCCCACCTGGAAACCTGCTGCCCCACCCGTTCCAGGCACCTCACCCGGAATCAGCTGCCCCACCCAGTCCTCTCCACTGCATTGAACCTCACAGAACCGCACAGTACTGCACATAACCGCACAGAACTGCACAGAACCGCCGCCTCACCCGTAGCCCGCTGCCTTAACAGCTTCCCCACCTGAAACCTGCCTCCCCACGACCTACCACACCCGCCGTCAGTAGCCCCAGCCGATTACACTGCCGCCAGCTACACCAGCAGCAGCATAGGCTGCCCCCAGCGCACCAGCAGCAACGTAGGCTGCCCCCAGCAGAACCAGCAGAACCAGCAGAACCAGCAGAACCAGCAGAACCAGCAGAACCAGCAGAACCAGCAGAACCAGCAAAACCAGCAGAACCAGCAGAACCAGCAGAACCAGCAGAACCAGCAGAATCAACAGAACCAGCAGAACCAGCAGAACCAGCAGAACCAGCAGAACCAGCAGAACCAGCAGCAGCATAGGCTGCCCCCAGCGAACCAGCAGCAGCATAGGCTGCCCCCAGCGCACCAGCAGCAGCTTAGGCTACCGCCAGCGCACCAGCAGCAGCTTAGGCAACTGCCTGCGCACTAGCAGCAGCATTGGCTGCCCCCTGGAGAACCAGTAGCAGCCTAGGCTGCCTCTCAGCAGAACCAGAAGCAGCACAGGCTGCCCCCAGCGCACCAGCAGCAGCTTAGGCTGCCCTCAGCAGAACCAGTAGCAGCATAGGCTCACATGGCATGTACTAGGGTTCTACAGCAGCAGGGCCAGCCGCAGCACTCCCGTCAGTTGGGGCCTGCGGGTCCAAAGTGTGGCGCCCCCAGCAGTGGCTCAGCTAGCAGTGGGCGAGACGTCGGCCCCTGCGGGTACCGGGCCCTGACAGGCCCTGGTGCTGGCACTACCTGCTGGAGTCCTGACCACACTGCGTCCAGCTGCTATCGTCGACTCGACGACCTCCACCGTGAGCGTTTTGGTCCTCACGCTATTACACCGCACTGGCCTTCGCGCCTTCGCCAGCGCACTACTGCACCAGTTGAGTCTCACCTGCCTGGTCTAGGACCCTTTCCGGCTGCACGAGTAGAGACCTGTGTTTCCAGTCTTGGTGCGTGTGTTGTTTCCAGTCCCGGCGCCTCTGAGGGTCTTTGTGTAGAAGCTGCAGCTACCACTAGTCTAGCACTAGCCTTTGTAGCTGGTTCGGGTGCGACCCCACAGACTGCACAGCTTTCCTTCACCCTAGATTCTGGAGCGTCCAGCTGTTTCTTTCGCGACTGTATCGACCTCACACCACTGCGCACTCCAGTCACTGTCGCCTTGGCTGACCCCTCTGTGGGACATGTAGTTGCTAGCAGCACCACCACTCTTCCGTGTCCGGCGGCTCCCTCAGGTTTTCTTACAGGTTACTACACCCCCTCGTTCTCTAGGAACTTGGTGGGTGTCAGTCACCTTCACGACCTAGGCGTAGTCACTACTTTCCCACTGGACGAGCCTGTTGCCTCCTGCACTGTCGGTGCCACTGGGGCGCCCCTGGCCACATTCCACAGAGAGCCGGGATCTGGTCTGTACTCACTACACACTGGGTCCCACCACACTGAGTCGGGTCAGGTCAGGTCAGGTCAGGTAGCTGCTGTGTCGTGTGACTGTCGGTCCCTCACCCACCCGTCGGTCCTCTGGCACCACCGTCTAGGTCACCCGTCGTTCCCGCGTCTCAGTAGGATGGCACGTTACCGTCTGGTCTCAGGTCTCCCAGGGTCGCTTGCACCGCTTCCCCGCTCGCCTGCGCCGCTGTGCACTCCTTGCGTCGAGGGTCGGCAGCGCGCTGCCCCTCACTCCTCCTCGTTCCCCCCCACCACGGCTCCCTTCGAGACCCTGCACTTGGACGTCTGGGGCCCCTCTCCGGTCCTTGGCCCACGTCAGGAGCGCTACTTCCTGATTGTGGTGGACGACTACTCCCGCTACACCACGGTTTTCCCCTTGCGACGGAAGGCCGACGTGCCTACCGTCCTCGAGCCGTGGCTACTAGCGTGGGGTGGCGCCCAGGGCCTGTGTGGGCTTCGCCTACACTCGGACCGTGGTGGTGAGTTTTCTTCCACTCGCCTGGAGACGTTCTGTCAGGGTCGGGGGATCATCCAGTCTTACACGCTACCAGCATCACCGCAGCAGAACGGGGTAGCCGAGCGACGCATCGGCCTGGTCATGGAGGTTGCCCGGACCTCCATGTGCCATGCCGGTGCCCCCCAGTTCTTGTGGCCCCAGGCAGTCCGCTACGCCGCGCACCAGCTGAACCTGTGGCCCAGTGACGCACGGCCAAGGGTGACGCCGGTCTCCCTTTGGACAGGTTCTCCGGGCGTAGCAGCTGACTTCCGCGTCTGGGGTTGTCTGGCTCACGTTCGCGCCCCTGGCGCGAACAAGTTGTCTCCGCGCACTCGTGCCTGCGTCTTTCTTGGCTTCCCTTTGGACGCCTCCGGCTGGGTGTTCTACGACCCGGTCACCTACCAGTTCTTCGCTTCGCAGGACGTCACGTTCGACGAGTCTGTCTGTTACTACAGGAGTCGCCCCCACCGAGGTACTCAGGCCTTTTCCCCCCCGCTGTTCCTCACCCTTGAGCCCCCACCAGTCGCCCCGGTAGCCCCCCCCCCTTCGCGTCCTGCCCCGTCAGGTGTGTCGCACGTCACTCCGCAGTCTTCCCCCCCGCAGCGTCCAGTCCCTGTCGTGTCTGGGGGTGCGGAAGGTGCAGTTGCGGAGGGTGAGGGTACTGGGGCTGCAGGAGCTGGTGGTGTCGGCTCTGGGGGTGCAGGGGTTGTGGGCGTGGAGGTCACTCCTGTGGAGGACACGGCAGCCTCGACTCGGCGGCCTCGCCCTGCCTCACCCCCTGGCTTCCCGTCCGTCCCGCAGTTTCCTCCTCTTTCTTCTCTGCGGTCGGTTGTTGCGGAGCCTGGGGGTGTTCCTGCGGGAGGTACTGGAGGCCCCGGGGGTGTCGGTGGTGGAGGTGCTGGTTCTGGGGGTGCTGGAGCTGGAGGCACTGGCACTGTGGCGCCTACACCGCGCACTGTACGTTTCCTGACCCGTGAGCAGCGTCTCCTCCGGTTGGAGAGGGAGGAGCGTGAGCGATTTGAGAGGGCACAGCAGCAGCAGCAGCAGCAGCAGCAGCAGCAGCAGCAGCAGGAGAGAGTAGAGGAGGAGTCACAGCAGCAGCACGAGAGGGTAGCGCAGGAGTCCCGGTCGCAGCAGCGGGTGCAGCTGCAGCCGCAGCAGGAGAGGGTAGAGGAGGAGTCACGGCCGCACCAGGAGAGGGTAGAGCAGGAGTCCCGCCCGCAGCAGCAGGTGCAGTTACAGACACAGCAGGAGAGAGTAGAGGAGCAGTCACGGCCGCACCAGGAGAGGGTAGAGCAGGAGTCCCACCCGCAGCAGCAGGTGCAGTTCCAGACGCAGCAGGAGAGAGTAGAGGAGGAGTCACGGCAGCAGCAGGAGAGGGTAGCGCAGGAGTCCCGGTCGCAGCAGCGGGTACAGCTTCAGCCGCAGCAGGAGAGGGCAGAGGCGGAGCCACAGGAGCAGCAGCAGGGGCCGGTACCGTCGCAGCAGACGCCAGAGGAGGCGGAGCAGCAGCGACTGCGACTACGCGACCTCCCCGACCCAGCACCTGCACGCTTTGTTCGTGGTCCCCTGTCGTCCCCTCCTGTTCCACCAGTTGAGTCCCTTTCCTCCTCCCAGTGGACTCGTCGTCCTCCCCTCAGTCGTGCTGTGTCTCCACAGCCCCGTCGGTCCCGTTACCGTGCAGACGGTCCGTTTCACCTTGTTCTCCGCTCTCGTGTTCCACCTCCTCCTGTCCTTCCACAGCCCCCTGAGTCGTCCCTCACTGTGCTTCACGACCCGTTGTCCGACTACCTCCGTGCCTCCCGTCCTGTCGTCTCCCGTGTTTTGTCCGCGTTGGTCACTCACCCGACTGCACCTCTGTCGTCTGTCTCAGCACTTGTTACCACTGTCTCTGGCTTTGCCTCTTCCCACCGCCTTGACTACGCCGCTCACTTGGTGAGTGGCCCTGCACGTTCTCCGTCCTCTGGGGGTGCTCCTGTCTTTCCCCTGGAGGTCGTAGAGGACAGGCAGTTCGAGCTTGGTTTTCTTGCGGCCGCTGTTCCTCATCTCTGCGCCATGCTGCTTGCCCCTGAGGGGGATCCAGACGCCCTTGACATCCCGATCCCTCGCACTCACGCCGAGGTGGTCTCGGGACCCTGGGCTTCGTACTGGATAGCAGCTGAGGAGGCAGAGATGGCATCTTATAGGTCCACAGGCACTTACGTCGACGCAGTCCCACCACTTGGGACGAATGTCGTCAGTGGCCGATGGCTCTACAAGGTGAAGCGGCCGCCTGGATCACCACCTGTGTTCAAGGCACGCTATGTTGCGAGAGGCTTCAGTCAGCGAGAGGGGGTGGGCTTCTTCCAGACCTTCGCTCCCACCCCGAAGATGAGTACTCTTCGGGTGTTGCTGCATATTGCAGCCCAGCGCGACTACGAGTTGCACTCCTTGGACTTTTCCACCGCGTTCCTTCAGGGGAGCCTGCACGAGCAGATCTGGCTGCGTCGCCCGCCTGGCTTCACTGGCTCTTTCCCACCTGGGACCCAGTGGCAGCTGCGTCGACCAGTCTACGGCCTGCGTCAGGCCCCACATGAGTGGCACGACACACTTCGCTCGACCCTTGCAGCTCTTGACTTCTTTCCGTCGTTTGCTGACCCGTCACTGTTCGTTCGCCGTGGCTCGACCCCGTTCTTTGTCCTGGTCTACGTCGACGACCTAGTGTTTGCCACTCCCGACCGACGCGCGCTGGCCTCCGTGAAGGAGGAACTGCAGAGGAGACACACTTGCACTGACCTTGGTGAGCTACAGCACTACCTTGGCCTGCAGATCACCAGGGACAGGGCAGCTCGCACCATTACGCTGACTCAGTCGCATATGGTCGAGCAGATCCTCACGCGGTTTCGCTTCCCGTTCTCCAAGGTACAGCTCACCCCTCTTGGTGTGGATCATGGGCTCACGGCTCCACCTTCGGACGAGTCATTTGAGTCCAGTGGTCCATATCCTGAGCTGGTGGGTTGTCTCATGTACCTGATGACCTGTACTCGCCCAGACCTAGCTTACCCTCTTAGCGTCCTTGCGCGCTTTGTTGCGCCTGGGAGACACCGACCTTCCTACTGGTACGCTGCTAAGAGGGTGGCGAAGTATGTGGCGAGTACATCAGGCATGGGACTTGTCCTTGGAGGGAAGCAGCCAGTTACACTCACAGGTTACTCGGACTCGTCGTGGGCCGACGACGCGGAGACGCGTCGGTCTACACAGGGGTACTCCTTTAGCCTCGGGGCAGGTGCTGTTTCGTGGCGGTCGACTCGGGCGTCGTCTGTCGCCGGTTCCAGCTGTGAGGCAGAGATGTACGCTGCGGCCATGGCCGCTCAGGAGCTTCGCTGGCTGTCTTTCCTTCTCACCGACCTTGGTGAGCGGCCTCGCTCTCCCCCAGTCTTGTTCGCCGACAACAGGTCTGCTGTCCTGTTGTGTGAGGAGCCCCGACTGGTTGGGAAGGCGAAGCACATCCAGCTTCGTTACTTCCTTCTGCGTGAGTTGCAGCAGCGTGGACAGGCACTCGTTCGACGTGTGGTCTCTGAGGCAAACACGGCAGATATCTTCACCAAGGCGTTGCCGCCTTGTGACCACCAGCGTTTCTGCACCCAGCTTGGCCTTGTGCCTGCCCGTCCTCACTTGCTTGCTTAGAGATGCCTTGTTCTGCATGTCTTGTGCTCTTGCATCTCTTTATATTTGCTATATACCTGCATGTGGACTGGCCTTGTGGCCCCTTGCTTGCTCTCGGAGTGTGTGGTGACTTTGAGCTCCACCCTGAGATTTGTCTTGTTCTTGTAGACTGGTCTTGTGACCGTTGCTTGCTCTTGTTGTTTCTACAGGACTTCCGTCACCTAGACTATGGGGGTGTGTCAACATATATTTTATATGTGTTGTTTAGGTTAGTCTAGGTGTTACGTTTCTACTTACTTGCATGATTAGGGTTTGCTATATCTAGGGTTGTACTTCACATTTTCTATCAATTCATTCTTATCGTAACACCGGAGCTGCGTTCGCTCCCAGTGGGAGGCGCAAGGGCGGCAGGGGCAAGGGGGGCCGGGGTGGTGGAGGTGGCGGCGGGGGAGGTGGTGGTGGAGGGGGTGGAGGGGGCGGCGGCGGTGGCGGCGGTGGTGGAAGTGGTGCTGGTGGTGGGGGGGTCAGTGGCGGAGCCGGGGGTGGTGGCGGCGGCGGTGGTGGAGGTGGCGGGGGTGGTGGTGGCAGCGGCGGCGGCGGTGGAGCTGGTGGCGGGCGCGGTGGAGCAGTGCAGCGTGGCGGGTTTGGCGGGGGCCAGAGACAGCAGCAGCAGCGTCCCAGCGAGCCCCAGTCGCCCCAGCAGCTCCGTGAGTGGTACTCTCAGCGTGGGGGGTCTGGGGGTGGAGGTACCTGCCCGTACGTCATCCGCACAGGTGACCGCACTGGCCAGACTTGTGGGAGGTTTCACACGGCGCAGCGCTGTTTCTTTCGCCATGACGACGCCTGGCGCGAGCAGTTTCCTGACGCCTCTGAGCTGCCCCACTGGGCTGATCTGCTTAAGAAGGGAATTGATATCTTTGCTCTTGATTATGATGCTATCCTTGCTGCTATGTATGCATTGACTATTAGTGTTGAGGGTGACTGTTACCTGCCTGTACCGCCCGACCCGGGTATTGGGACCAGTGAGGCTGCAGCTCTAGGTGCTCGTGCGTCTGCTGCCCTAGGTCCTGGTGAGGCTGCTGCTCTAGGTACTAGTGCATCTGCGTCTGCTGGTACCGCGTCTACTGAGGAACTGCACACCTTCACACTGGACTCAGGTGCTTCCCGCTGTTTCTTTCGCGACCGCACTGCCCTAGAGCAGCTTCCTAGACCAGTTGCTGTCTCCCTGGCTGACCCCTCAGGGGGTCCGGTCCTTGCGACCTCCACCACTGCCCTCCCCTGTCCTGCTGTCCCGTCTGGCACGCTGTCGGGTCTTTACCTCCCCTCGTTCTCTACGAACTTGGTGGCAGGCTCTGCTCTCCAGGATGGGGGTGTTCACCAGTTCACCCCTGCCTATGAGCGTGTGACCCACTGTACGTGTGCTCGGATGGGTCGCAACCTGGCTACCTTCACTCGGTAGCCGGGGTCGGACCTGTACACACTGACCACTGAGTCCCCTCAGGTAGCTGCGTCTGCGTCTACGTCAGGTCAGCTGTCGGCCCCCTGCTCGTGTCGCTCCCTGTCGCACCAGACCGTCCTCTGGCACCACCGCCTTGGTCACCCGTCAGTGCAGCGCCTTCGTGGCATGCACTCCCGGTACCTTGTCTCTGGTCTTCCCAGGGTTCTCCCTCCCCTCCCACCCTCGCCTGCTCCTCCCTGTCTTCCCTGTGTCGAGGGGCGGCAGCGCGCTGCTCCTCACTCCTCCTCGTTCCCTCCCACAGAGGCTCCCCTGCAGACTCTCCACCTAGACGTGTGGGGCCCAGCCCGCGTCCGGGGACAGGGCCACGAGTGGTACTTTCTGCTGGTCGTCGACGACTACACGCGCTACACAGCGGTCTTCCCCTTGCGTACCAAGGGTGAGGTCCCTGATGTCTTGATCCCTTGGATCCGCGCTGCTCGTCTCCAGCTCCGCAAGCGGTTCCAGTTGGACTTTCCTGTCCTGCGTCTGCACTGTGACAGAGGTGGTGAGTTTTCCTCCGACCTCTTGGCAGCCTACTGTGCGGAGCACCGCATCCGCCAGACGTTCACTCTTCCGGCCTCTCCGCAGCAGAATGGGGTTGCTGAGCGCCGCATTGGTCTAGTCATGGAGGTCGCTCGTACCTCCATGATCCATGCGGCTGCCCCCCATTTCCTGTGGCCGGTTGCAGTGCAGTACGCCGCGCATTAGCTCAACCTCTGGCCCCGTGTCTCCGTTCCGGAGACCTCGCCCACCCTGCGTTGGACGGGGGAGGTTGGCGATGCGTCGGTGTTCCGAGTCTGGGGATGTCGAGCCTTTTTCCGCGATACGTCCGCGGACAAGCTCTCCTCCCGTGCCGTTCCCTGTGTCTTCCTTGGCTTTGTCCCTGACGCGCCTGGCTGGCAGTTTTACCACCCCACCTCGCGCCGTGTCTTCCCCTCTCAGGATGTCACCTTTGACGAGTCGGTACCCTTTTACCGTCTCTTCCCCTACCGCACTGCCCCGCTCCCCCCCCCGCTGCTCTTCCTCACCCCAGGTGTCCCGTCGGTAGACCCCCTCCCTCCCCAGGGTCCTGCTCCCTCAGGTGTTTCCCAGGTAGACCCGGTCGAGCCTGTCGAGGTAGCTGTTGACTCTGGTCCTGCGCGAGGTGCTGAGCGTGCTGAGCCTGGTGGTGCTGGGTCTGGGGGTACTGAGACTGGGGGTGCTGAGCCTGGGGGTGCGGAGACTGGGGGTGCTGAGTCTGGGGGTGCGGAGACTGCGGGAGGTGAGCCTAGGGGTGCTGAGCCTGGGGTTGCTGCGACTGGGGGTGCTGAGCCTAGAGGAGCTGAGGCTGGGGGTTCTGAGACTGACCGTACTACGCCTGTTGGCGCTCCCTCTTCACAGCAGCTGCGTGAGTGGTACTCCCAGAGTTACAGCCTCCGTCGTGGGGCTACTGAAGCTGGGGGATCTGCTGGAGTTGGGGCTGGTGGCCCTGCGGAAGCAGTGTCGCAGCCGGAGCCTCCCTCCCCTCAGCGGCTACGTGAGTGGTATGCTCGGCGCTGCAGCCTCCGGAGTGGAGCTCCTGGTGTTGAGGTGCCGCCCGCTGGAGGCCCTGCTGCTACTGGAGGTCCTGGAGCTGCTGGAGGTGCTACTGGTGCTGGTGCTGCTGGAGGTGCTACTGGTGCAGCTGGTGCTGGTGCTGCTGGAGGTGCTACTGGTGCTGCTGGTGCTGGTGCTGCTGGAGGTGCTGCTGGTGCTGCTAGAGGTACTGGAGCTGCTGGAGGTGGTGCCGGTGCTGGTCCTGCTGGAGGTGCTGCTGGTGCTGCTGGAGGTCCTGGAGCTGCTGGAGGTGCTGCTGGTGCTGGTCCGGCTGGAGGTTCTGGTGCTGTCTCTACTGGTTCTGGGGGCGCTTCACGGCCGCGGCCGTACTTCGTTCCGCTCCTTCAGCAGGTTCTTGGTCAGCCGCCTCCTCCTGGTCCTCCTCCCTCCTTAGAGTGTCCTCCGCCTGTCCAGTCGCAGTCACAGCTACCGCCTGCCTCGCCACTTCCTGGTCCTTCTCCCTACACTGGTCCGACAGGCGGTCTTACAGAGCGTCGTGAGCCTGAGTCTCGTACTGTGTCGCCTGAGTCTCGTCCTGCGTCACCTATTCGTGCTGCTCGCACTGGTCGCCGTGTTCCGCGTGAGCGTCCTCCACCTGTCCCTGGCACACACTATATAACTCTACGTCCTTCCACTGCTCCACAGCGTGTCCCTCTGCCGTCTCCTCCTGCGTCCTCTCTTCCTGCCCTTGCTGACCCGGAGTCTGACTCTCTTCGTGCTGCTAGTCCTACTGTCACGCGTCTGCTCGCCACAGTTGTCACTGACCCTTCCTTTGAGTCCGCTGCTGCGTCTGCCTTGGTTACTGAGCTTGTCGACTTTGTTGCTCACTGTCGTCTAGACTACGCTGCGAGTCTTGTTGCTGAGTCTGAGTCTGTCTGTCCTCCGTCCGTCGGGGGTGAGTGTGCTCTTGGCACAGACGTCCTTGAGGACAGGCAGGAGGACTTTGAGTGCTTTGCCGCTGCTGTACCTCATCTCGTGTCCATGCTGATTGCACCTGAGGGAGACCCGGATGCTCCAGACATCCCGACCCCGCGCTCTTATGCTGAGGCGATCGCGGGTGAGTACTCCTCTCAGTGGCAGACAGCCATGGATGCAAAGATGGCATCCGGGAAGTCCACTGGCACTTACGTTAACGAGGTTCCCCCTCCTGGGGCGAACATCGTCAGTGGCATGTGGATTTTCAGGGTGAAGCGGCCGCCAGGTTCTCCGCCTGTCTTCAAGGCTCGTTACGTTGCTCGAGGCTTCAGTCAGCGAGAGGGAGTAGACTTCTTTCAGACCTTCTCCCCCACCCCGAAGATGACTACTCTTCAGGTGCTACTGCACGTTGCCGCTCAGCGTGACTACGAGCTTCACTCTCTTGACTTCAGCACAGCTTTCTTGCAGGGCAGCCTGCACGAGGAGATCTGGCTGCGCCGCCCTCCTGGCTTCACTGGGTCGTTTCCTCCTGGTACCCAGTGGAGCCTCCGGCGGCCGGTCTACGGTCTCCGCCAGGCGCCACGTGAGTGGCACGACACACTGAGGACTACACTTGCAGCTCTTGGGTTCGCACCTTCTACTGCTGACCCGTCGCTGTTTCTGCGCACCGACACTTCACTGCCGCCGTTCTACATCCTCGTGTACGTCGACGACTTGGTCTTTGCCACTGCTGACACTGAGGCTCTCGCCCACGTGAAGTCCGAGCTGCAGAAGAGACACACGTGCACAGACCTGGGTGAGCTGACAAGCTATCTTGGCTTGCGGATCACCCGGGACAGAGCACGCCGCACCATCACACTGACTCAGTCACACATGGTGCAGCAGGTCCTTCAGCGCTTCGGCTTCACCTGGTCCTCAGCACAGCCGACTCCTCTGGCTACAGGTCACTCGCTCTTAGCTCCACCTTCGGACGAGTCCGTAGAGCCGAGTGGTCCTTACCCAGAGCTAGTTGGCTGCCTCATGTACCTGATGACTTGCACTCGTCCTGACCTCGCGTACCCTCTTGGCCTTCTGGCTCGCTACGTGGCTCCTGGTCGGCACCGAAGGGTGCACATGGATGCTGCTAAGAGGGTACTGCGCTACTTGTGTAGTACGTCAGGCATGGGGCTCGTGCTTGGAGGGAGGAGCTCAGTTGTTCTCACTGGGCACTCAGACGCTTGTTGGGTTAACGACCAGGCTACTCAGCGGTCGTCACAGGGTTACACCTTCAGCCTTGGCTCTGGTTCAGTTTCTTGGCGTTCTACTCGCTCGTCTTCGGTTCTCAGCTCCAGTTGTGAGGCTGAGATCTACGCCACAGCCATGGCTGCACAGGAGCTACGCTGGCTGACCTACCTGCTGACCGACTTGGGAGAGCGGCCTCGTTCTCCTCCAGTGCTGTACGTCGACAACAAGGCCGCCATTGCCTTGTGTGAGGAGCACAGAGTGGAGCACAGAACGAAGCACATCGCTCTGCGTTACTTCCTGGCTCGAGAGCTGCAGCAGCGTGGTCAGCTTCGTCTGCGTTACGTGGCCTCTCAGGCCAACACCGCTGATATATTCACCAAGGCACTTCAGTCTGGTGATCATCAGCGCTTCTGCACTATGCTGGGACTTGTGCCCACTTTTCCTCACTTGCTGTAGGCTTTGCCTGTACTGTGATCTCTATATATCTATACCTGCTTGTTTGCTTTGCTAGGTCGAGATCACTGTGTTGTTTGTACTGCATATATGCCTCTGCATGTGAACTGGCCTTGTGGCCCTTTGCTTGTGCTCAGAGTGTGTGGTGACGTTGTGATCCACCCTGAGCTTTCTTTCTTGACTGGTCTTGTGACCCCTTGCTCTCCCCCACTGAGCCTATGGGGGTGTGTCAAACATTATATATGTTACTGCTGTGTAGGCTACAGTGGGTTAGGCTTTAGGGGGTACATTTCTCTAGGGTTTCATACTTGTACTCCAAATGTTTCTAGTTCATCACTTCTTGTTTCTGACACTTACCTTACTCGCGCCCTCGTGCGCCTCTCTCTGCTCGTGCGCCCTCGTGCGCCCCGCCCCTAGTACTGCCCGCGCGCCGTCCACTCACCGCGCGCGCGCAGTTTGCTAGCCGCCCACGCGCAGCCAGCTAGCCGCCCGAGCGCAGCCCGCTAGCCGCCCGCGCGCAGCCCGCTAGCCGCCCGCGCAGCCAGCGCCGCCCGCGCGCAGCCCGCACCGGCCTCGCGCGGCCCTACGCTCAGCCCGCGAGCTGCCCGCTGGCCGGCCGTGCTGGCCGTCCCGCGCGCCGCAGCCCCGCACGTAGGCCGCCACCTCGCGCCCGTAGGCCGCCGCCCGCACTACGCCGCCGCCTCGCACGGCCGCTGCCCGCACGCAGGCCGCAGCCCGCGCGCCGCGGCTGCTCGCACGCCGGCCGCTGCAGCCCGCGCACAGCCGCCGCCTACACGCAGCGGCGGCCCGCTCGCAGCCGCAGCCTACGCGCAGCCGCAAACCGCGCGCAGGCCCACCGTCGCGCCGCCCTGCCTGCCCGAGCTGCGCCGCGCCGCCTTGCCCGAGTCGCGCCGCCCTACCTGCCCGAGCCGCGCTGCCCTGCTGTACAGCAGTGCCCCACCTGCAGCAACTGCTGCTCCTGTTCCTGCTGCTACTGCTGTTTCAGCTGCTCCTGCTGTTCCTGCTGTTCCTGCTGCTACTGCTGCTACTGCTACTGCTGCAACCATGGCTAGTCCCACCGTTCTCTCTTTCGATGCTGAGGGCCGACCGATTCAGTTTGATGCTTGGCTCGACGACCTGCACCTGTTCCTACAGATCACTGCTAAGGACGATATCTCGCTGTATGATCACGCGTCCGGAACCGCTCTAGCGCCTGCTGAGACTGCTGACAGTAGTGCTCGCTCACAGTGGCAGACTCGTGACGCTCACGCTCGCCTAGCCATTCGCAGCCACCTGCCGTTAGATGAGCGCGCGCATTTTGGCCAGCATAAGTCTGCTAAGGCGCTGTACGATGTTGTAGTAGCACGCTACCCCTCGCCTGCCTCTGCTACGATCGGCCGTCTCTCGCTGCCCTATCTTTTCCCCGATCTGTCCGCATTTCCCACCGTCGCTGACCTCATCACCCACCTCCACACTAGTGACACACGCTGCCGTGCCGCCCTTCCTGCTGAGTTTCTCGCCAAGAACCCCCCACCGATGTACCTCACTCTCTACCACCTTGTCACCCATCTCCCTGACTCTCTTCGCGCAGTCAGGGACCACTTTCTCGCCCTCTGCCCCACCGAGCTCACCGTTGACCTGCTCGAGAAGCACTTGCTTGCAGCTGAGGCTAGCATAGTCGCTGTAGGTGCCTCTCGTGGCGACCCCCGCACGCCCTTCTTTGAAGGGTGTTCCCCTTCCCCCCTTCTCCCCTTAGTCGCCTCTGCTGCTGCCGTCGACTACCTTGGAGCTGAGGAAGTCGGGGCTGCGTCTGCTTCTAGTGGGAGGCGCAAGGGCGGCAGGGGCAAGGGGGGCAAGGGTGGTGGGGGTGACGGTGGGGGAGGCGGTGGTGGAGGCGGTGGCGGCGGTGGGGGCGGTGGCGGTGGTGGGGGTGGTGGCGGGGCTGGGGGAGTCAGTGGTGGCGGCGGGGGTGGTGGCGGCAGCGGTGGTGGAGGTGGCCGGGGTGGAGGCGGTGGTGGTGGCGGCAGTGGGCGTGGTGGCGGCGGCGGGGGTGGTGGTCGGGGTGGACCGGCGCAACGTGGAGGTTCTGGTGGTGTCCAGAGCCAGCAGCAGCGTTTTGGAGAGACCCCGTCGTCCCAGCAGCTTCGTGAGTGGTACTCTCAGCATGGGGGGTCTGGGGGTGGAGGTACCTGCCCGTATGTCATCCGCACAGGTGACCGCACTAGTCAGACGTGTGGGAGGCCCCACACGCAGCAGCGCTGCTTCTCCCGTCTCGACGATGCCTGGCGTGCACAGTTCCTTGACGCCTCCGAGCTGCCCCGCTGGGCTGATCTGCTTAAAAAGAACATTGATATCTTTGCTCTTGACTTTGATGTTATCCTTGGTGCCATGTATGCATTGACTATTAGTGTTGAGGGTGACTGTTACCTGTGTGTCCCGCCCAACCCGGGCATTGAGACCAGTGAGGCTGCCGCTCTAGGTGCTAGTGCGTCTGCTGCCCCATGTCCTAGTGAGGCTGCTGCTCTAGGTGCTGGTGAGTCTGCTGCTTCAGGTGCTCGTGAGTCTGCGCCTTCAGGTACTGCGTCTACTGAGGCACCGCACACCTTCACACTGGACTCAGGTGCTTCCCGCTGTTTCTTTCGCGACCGCACTGCCCTCGCACAGCTCCCTAGGCCTGTTGCTGTCTCCCTGACTGACCCCTCCGGTCCGGTCCTTGCGACCTCCACCACTGCCCTCCCTTGTCCTGCTGTCCTGTCCGGCACGCTGTCGGGTCTTTACCTCCCCTCGTTCTCTACGAACTTGGTGGCGGGTTCCGCGCTCCAGGACGCGGGTGTTCACGAGTTCACCCCTGCCTATGAGCGCGTGACACACTGCACGTGTGCTCAGACGGGTCGTCACCTGGCTACCTTCACTCGGCAGCCGGGGTCAGACCTGTACACACTGACCACTAAGTCCCCTCAGGTAGCTGCGTCTGCGTCTGCGTCAGGTCAGTTGTCCGCCCCCTGCTCGTGTCGCACCTTGTCGCACCGGACGGTCCTCTGGCACCACCGCCTTGGTCACCCTTCGATGTAGCGCCTTCGTGGCATGCACTCCCGTTACCTTGTCTCTGGTCTCCCCAGGTCACTGCCTCCCCTGCCACCGTCCCCTGCCCCTCTCTGCCTTCCCTATTTCGAGGGGTGGCAGCGTGCCGCCCCTCACTCCTCTGAGTTTCCCCCGACGGAGGCTCCTCTGCAGACCCTTCACATGGACGTATAAGGCCCAGCCCGCGTTCGTGGACAGGGCGGAGAGCGCTACTTTCTGCTGGTAGTTGACGACTACACGCGTTACACCACGGTCTTCCCCTTGTGCACCAAGGGTGAGGTCCCTGATGTCTTGATCCCTTGGATCCGCGCTACCCGTCTCCAGCTGGAGAGGCGCTTTCGCACGGACCTTCCCGTCCTGCGACTGCACTCTGATAGAGGTGGTGAGTTTTCCTCCGGCCTCTTGAGAGCCTTCTGTCAGGGGGAGGGCATTGAGCAGACGTTCACGCTTCCGGCCTCTCCGCAGCAGAATGGGGTTGCTGAGCGCCACATTGGCTTGGTCATGGAGGTCGCTCGTACCTCCTTGATCCATGCGGCTGCCCCCCATTTTCTGTGGCCGTTTGTGGTCCGGTACGCCGCGCATCAGCTCAACCTCTGGCCCCGTGTCTCCACTCCGGAGACCTCGCCGACACTGCGTTGGACGGGAGAGGCTGGCGATGCGTCGGTGTTCCTGGTCTGGGGATCTCGTGCCTTTGTCCGCGATACGTCCGCGGACAAGCTCTCCTCCCGCGCCGTTCCTTGTTTCTTCCTTGGCTTTGTCCCAGACGCGCCTGGCTGGCAGTTTTACCACCCCACCTCGCGCCGTGTCTTCCCCTCTTAGGACGTCACGTTTGACGATCGGTCCCCTTTTACCGTCTCTTCCCCTATCGCACTGCCCCGCTCCCCCCTCCGCCGCTCTTCCTCACGCCAGGTGCTGCTTCAGTATACCCCCTACCTCCCCAGGGTCCTGCTCCCTCAGGTGTTTCCCAGGTAGACCCGGTCGAGCCTGTCGAGGTAGCTGTCGACTCTGGTCCTGCGCGAGGTACTGAGCCTGAGCGTGCTGAGCCTGGAGGTGCTGAGCTTGGGGGTGCTGAGCTTGGGGGTGCTGAGACTGGGAGTGCTGCGACTGGGGGTGCTGAGACTGGGGGTGATGAGCCTGGGGGTGCTGTGAATTGGGGTACTGAGCCTGGACGTACTGCGCTTGGGGGCACTCTCTCTTCCCAGCAGCTGCGTGAGTGGTACTCTCGGCACTGCCACCGCCGACGTGGTGCTGTGGGAGCTGGGGGTGCTGCTGGAGCTGGAGCTGAGGGAGCTAGTGCTACTGGTGCTGGTGTGGCGGCCGGCCCTGGGGTTGGCGCTGGAGGTGCTGGAGCCACTGGTCCTGGAGGTACTCGTACTAGCGGTATTGGAGCTGCTGGGACTGGAGGTGCTACTGGAGCTGCTGGAGGTGGTGGTGCTACTGGAGCCGGAGCTACTGGAGGTGCTACTGGTGCTGGAGCTTGTGGTGCTGCAGGGGCTGGAGCTGGAGGCGTTAGCGCTCGTCCTGCTGGAGCTGCTGGAGCAGGTGCTCCTGTGGGTGCTGGAGTTGGCGCTGCTAGAGCTGCTGGTGGTGCTGCAGGAGTTGGAGCTGACGCTGGGGGTGCTGGTGCTGTCTCTGCTGGTTCTGGAGGCGCTGCGCGGCCGCGGCCGTACTTCGTTCCGCTCCTTCAGCAGGTTCTTGGTCTTTCGCCTTCTACTGGTCCTGCTCCTCCCTTAGAGTGTCCACCCCCTGTCCCGTCACAGTCGCAATTATAGCGCGCCTCCCCACTGCCTGCTCCCTCTCCTTACACTGGTCCGACCGTAGGTCTTGCTGAGCGTCGTGAGCCTGCGTCTCGTCCTGCGTCGCCCGTTCGCACTGCTCGCGCTAGTCGTCGTGCTCCGCGTCCGCGTCCTCCTCCTGTCCCCGGCACGCACCAGATGGCACTTCGTCCGTCCACTGCTCCACAGCGTGTCCCTCTCCCGTCTCCTCCTGCGTCCTCCCTTGCCGACGGTCCGGACCCTGAGTCCGACTCTCTTCGTGCTGCTAGTCCTACTGTCACGCGTCTCCTGGCCACTGTTGTCACTGACCCTTCCTTTCAGTCCACTGCTGCATCTGCCTTAGTTGCTGAGCTTGTCAACTTTGCTGCTCACTGTCGTCAAGACTACGCCGCGAGTCTTGTTGCTGAGTCTGAGTCTGTCTGTCCTCCGTCCGTCGGGGGTGAGTGTGCTCTTGGCACGGACGTCCTTGAGGACAGGCAGGATGACTTTGAGTGCTTTGCAGCCGCTGTACCTCATCTCGTGTCCATGCTGATTGCACCTGAGGGAGACCCGGATGCACCAGACATCCCGACCCCGCGCTCTTACGCAGAGGCGATAGAGGGTCCTGTTGTTCAGGATCCGTCACTTCGAGAACTTACGACGAACTCATTTCTCAACTAAACGCAAATCCGCTCGGTAGGATGTTGCGCCTTAGGCTTAGCTACCATCTCCAATTTCAATCACTTAAAAAGATGGTCTAGAGAGTGAGAACCAAGTAAGAACGTCCAGCAGCCGCATGACTAGAATCGTGGGGGAAGTACAAGCATTAAGGCCTAGAAAGTTGGAGTTGGGAACCTCCAAGAGAACCATGAGAGGGAAGGGGTTCTCCAAGAGCTAGGGAAGGATGGTAGGAACCTTCCTAGCAGCAAGGATGCAACCCTCATCATGAGGTCCTTGAGGTGTCACATGCAAAATCCAATATAGTTGGATTTTGCCTAGGTGTTGCAACATTTGCAACCCATGCTAGAAACTTCTAGCCACCCCAATCCCTAGCCACCCAACCAAAGATCCCTTTATAGTCATGTCCCAAGTAATCACCCAAATTAGATATAACCTTAAAAGGTAATAAGAAATCCAAGTCTTGGAAATCTTGTAACTTGGGCGATCTTGGTCGGAATAAGGCGATCTTGGTATCGTTGGAAAGCTCTGGATTTCTCCTGCATGGTCAAGCAAACTTGGAGAAAACACAGAGATGGTAAAATCCAACAGCCATGCACAATGACAAATGCTCATGCAAACAATGCACGCATGAATAGCACGAGCACTCGGCATGACGTTAGGATGACATGCACTCAGAATGACGTGCATCCAACTAACTCCCCCTCAGACTAATGGACTGCATGCACACACACTCACACACATGCAAACTCTCATGCACACAATCACACATGCACTCATGACACTGCTGCACACACTAATGCAATGCCATGCCACACATTTTAGCACACTTCCAATGTGCGCTCTCGGGAAGTCTCTTGGTGAGAAAATCTGCCGCCTGCTTGGTAGCGTTTACATGGTGAAGCTCAACAATCCCCTCCTTCACCATCTGCCTCACCCAGTGCCACTTGATCTTCATGTGCTTGTTCAGCCCATTCTGGATAGGATTATTGGCCATGCCAATAGCAGCCTCGCTGTCGGAGAAAAGTAGGTCCCTCCTGTTCAGCTCCCATGTCCTCCAGCAGCTTCCTCAGGAGCACGATCTCCTTGATGGCATGGTACATCGCCATGTACTCTGCCTCTCCGGAAGACTGAGCAATCTCACTCTGCTTCTTGGACCTCCAGCTTACTGGTCCACCTCCGACCATGCACACAAAGCCGCCAACTGATGACAGATACTCCTCCTCTGAGGCCCATGTAGCGTCGGTGAAGCACGACAGCTTCAAGGTTCCAGGCGTGACCCCATCTTCTCCAATCTGTTTCAGCTGGCCTCCAGCTGAAAACTGAACACCAGCAGATGCCGTTGATCCGAGGTAGCGCACCAAGCGCTTTGCCACATCCAACTGCTCCTCTGTAGGCCGCTGCACAACTCTGGCCAGCTGCCCCACTCCGAATGAAGCATCAGGTCGCGTATGCACAGCTGCATACATCACACTCCCAATGAGTGACTGGTACTCATTCTGCTGCTCATCCTCGAGTACATCATCCTCCTCAGCTGCCTTCTTCAGTTTGAAGCCCGCAGTGAACGGTGTCATCACAGTGCGACCCCCAGTCACACCATACCGCTCCATGAAACCAGAGATGTAGTGTGACTGATGCACCTTCAGCCACCTCCTCTCAACACCCCTCTCAATCTGCAGCCCCAAGTAGTAGTGGACATCCCCCAGCATCTTGCACTTGAAGTTGTCCATCAGCAGCTTCTGTGTCCTCTCAATCTGCTCCATGGAAGGTGAGAACAGCATTATGTCATCGACATACACCAGCAGCAAGAGCAGCTGCTCCCCCTCTCCAAGCAGAAACAAGCTGTGATCCGCCTGGGACGTCTTGAAGCCTCCACTCAGCAGCACCTCCTCCAGCTTCTCATACCAGCACCTGGGCGCTTGCTTAAGGCCATAGATAGCCTTCTTGAGCTTGCACACACGGCTGGTCCCATCCTCATAGCCGTCGGGCTGCGCCATGTAGATATCCTCCAGCGGTATTCCATTGAGAAACGCCGTGGTGATATCCATCTGCTTCACATGCCATCCCTTCACAGCTGCGCCAGCCATCACAGTCCTCAATGTCACTGGCTTGACAACGGGAGCGAAGATCTCCCCAAAGTCGACCTTCTCTTTCTGCTGAAACCCCTTGGCGACCAAACGGCTCTTGAACCGCTCCAACGCACCATCAGCACCACTCTTCACCTTGAAGATCCACTTGCTGCTGATCGGCCGTCGCCCCTCGGGTAACTCAACAAGCTCCCAAGTCCCATTCTCAATGAGACTGTTGAACTCCGCATCCATGGCAGCCTTCCACTCCTCCTTCTGAGGTCCACTCAGTGCCTCCTCCACTGTGGCTGGTTCTCCAGGCAAGGGTGTGAAGAAACAGAAAGCCATCTCCTCATCTTCTCCCTCATCCGCCTGAACCGCCATGGCACCTTGCTTGGGTCCTCCCAAACGGCTATACTTCAGCCTTGAGGGTGCTGCTGCCACTCTCTTCTCGCGGGTTGCAATCTGCTGCCCATGTGGTGAAGCTCCTCTCTGCACACTCCTCTTGGTGACATTGGCGTTTGCAGCAGGCTCGGGCTGAGATGGTGAGTCCACACGTGCCGACTCATCCTCCAACCCCTCCTCCGCAGCAGGACCAGCACCTTGCTGCTCACCACCGCCACTGTGGTCACTGGTCAGCTCTGACCCAGGGAGATCCTCAAGGTGCAGCTGAACCTCCTCCACTGCAGACCGCTCAATCTCCTGCAGACGCAAGCCAATCTGCACCTGCTGCTGCTGCTGCCAGCCCTTGTACATGACGTCCTCCACAAACTTGACGTCACGGCTGACCAGCGTCTTCTTGCTCTTGGGGTCCCACATCAGCCACCCCTTCGAGTCAGGAGCCATCCGATGGACAGCCCACACAGCAGCAACTTCCAGCTTGTGCCTCTGCTCCTTAGGCACCATCACAAGCCCCATGCAGCCCCACACCCGCAGCATGTCAATGGATGGCTTCTTCCCAAGCCAACGCTCGTACGGCACCCAATGCTTGTCGCCAACATGCGTCAAGACCCTGTTCTTGACAGTGATGACATGGCGAACAGCTTCAGGCCAGAACTTGTAAGGCATCCCAGCAGCCCCCAACAAGGTCTTAGCCGCCTCGTCAATGGTCCGGTTGGCACGCTCAGCAATGCCGTTCTGCTGCGGTGTTCATGGGCAGGTCTGCTGGTGTCGAATGCCGTTCCTCTTGAGGAACTTGGTGAAATCCGCTCCAAGGAACTCTCCACCTCGGTCGCTCCTCAACACCTTCACCAACCGCATCGCTTGCCGCTCCACCATCGGCAACCAATCCTCCTTGATCGCCGCTGCAGCATCGCTCTTCTTGGACAAGGGACGTGCCCACGTGAAACGGCTCCATTCGTCCACCATGGTGAGGAAGTACAGCACTTCCCCAGTCCCCTCAGTCCTCATAGGACCCACCAGGTCCATGTGCACCACCTCCAGTAGCGCCTTCGCTGATCCCTCCGCACGTGGAAACGGGACCCGCACAAACTTGTGTTGCATGCACGCCTCGCAGCTGCCATAGTGAGCGCCATCTCCTTGCAGTTGCAGCCCATGCACGCACTTCTCCTTGTGCATCACCTCCAGTGTTGAAACAGCCACGTGTGCGAGCCGCCGATGCCAGGTCTCCCAATCCGCTTGGCCCGAGGTAGCCGACGCCTTCACCGCCGCGCTTCCTCCAATCAGCTCCTCTCCTTGCACACCTTGCTGCTCCTCCTCGGTGACGCTCTCCTCCATAGATGCCGCCGCTGCCGCCTTGCCCGATTTCCGCCAAGGGAGGACCGGGATCTGCCACATGCGCTTGTGGACATCTCCCTTCCACTGCAGGTCCCAAATGAGGCGCTCATCGTTGTAAGCACGATAGCGCCCCGAGCCAATCGTCTCGGTGTTCACACCCGCATCTCCCAACCGGCCGGTAGAAATCAGGTTCGCGCACAAGTCCGGCACCCACAGCACGTTCTTCAGCCCCACGAGCTCTCCATCCGCTCCCATAAACTTGGCGCATCCCATGCCCATGACCTTGGCCTTGGCGCCCGTCGCGGATGTGACTGTAGAGATAGGTGCGGGCTGAATCTCATCGAGTAGGTCCGCACGAGGAGTCATGTGCCAAGAGCTGCCCGAGTCAATCACCCAATGGGTGAGGGGATGAAGAAGAACCTTGGCAGCCATAGCGAGGTCGGTTGCGCCTTCGTTCACGAAGAAGAACCCGGCCTTCCGCTCCTCAGATTTGCCGCCTTTCTCCTCATCCTTCTCCTCTCCACTAGCTCCCATGACTCCCCCACTCCTCTTGCCACCATGCTGGTTGCTTGATGAAGGCGGGGTCCAATCCTTGGGTCGTTGGTAGCACTTCCGCCAACGATGTCCGCGCTTCTTGCAGTAGAAGCACACCTCCCCTTGACCCCCGCCGCCATCCTCCTTAGGGTTGTCCTTGTTCTTGCTCTTCCACTTCTTCTTGAAGCCACTCTTTCCACCTCCAACTCCATAGCCAGCCCCCTCCTCCGAGCGCTCCACACTCCGCCGCCGCAAGTCCTCCAATAGGATGCGCGCGCGAATGTAATCCACGCTCCATTGGGGTTGTTGGGGGTTGAGGTTGATCGCTAGGGCAGACCATGACTCCGGCAGCCGTATTATGATCTCCACGCATTGCACGAGCTCCGGGTACACCACACCGCCGCCTTGGAGCTTCGTGAAGATGTCCCGCATCTCATCCAACACCGGTTGCACCGGTTGCAACGAACTTGATGTCGCGTAGCCGCCGCGCGAGTAGCACGATGCCAGTAGCATGTGTCGGTGAGTGCACATCCAGAAGCTTCCTCCAAGCCTTGGGGCCACACTCTGGATCACCCATGAGGTCCTTGATGTGGTCAAGTTGTCGCCCGCCAACCGCTTGCACCATGAGCATGTACGCGTCGAACGATCGTTTCATCCACGCTCCTTTCAGCTCCGCGGCCTCCGGCATCTTCTCCTTCCCCTCCACCAAATCCAATAGAGTGTATTGGGTATACATCAGCCTCATGCGGAAACTCCAGTGCTCGTAGTCCTCCCCCATGAACTTCTCAATAGAGAACGCCTTCACAGGATCCATGGTTGTAGGAGATGTTGTAGAAGTTGAGGGTAGCGTAGGGTTGGCTGGTTGGTGAGTCCCCACTCCTCCACCAGCAACTCCCCCTTGCTCTCCAGCCTCTCTACTTCTATCCATATCGCCACTAGCACCTCCGGAGTTCGTACCAACCATATTGAGGCCTTATGAACGGTGGAAACTTGAGAAATCGTTTGGAAAGAACTCTGCCAGAAATTTCAACTTAACGAAAAACACCGTCGCGGACTGGATACTTTGAATTAGAACGCGGTTCGACCACCAATCGAAAGTTCGCAAGCAGAGATACTAGAAAATGGTCTCACTCGTAAACATTGGTTGAGAATGCACGACGATTCGTCGTCTCAAAGTCGACTACCCGCTCTGATACCACTTGTTGTTCAGGATCCGTCACTTCGAGAACTTACAACGAACTCATTTCTCAACTAAACGCACTCAGTAGGATGTTGCGCCTTAGGCTTAGCTACCATCTCCAATTTGAATCACTTAAAAAGATGGTATAGAGAGTGAGAACCAAGTAAAAACGTCCAGCAGCCGCATGACTAGAATCGTGGGGGAAGTACAAGCATTAAGGCATAGAAAGTTGGAGTTGAGAACCTCCAAGAGAACCATGAGAGGGAAGGGGTTCTCCAAGAGCTAGGGAAGGATGGTAGGAACCTTCCTAGCAGCAAGGATGCAACCCTCATCATGAGGTCCTTGAGGTGTCACATGCAAAATCCAATCTAGTTGGATTTTGCCTAGGTGTTGCAACATTTGCAACCCATGCTAGAAACTTCTAGCCACCCCAATCCCTAGCCACCCAACCAAAGATCCATTTATAGTCATGTCCCAAGTAATCACCCAAATTAGATATGACCTTAAAAGGTAATAAGAAATCCAAGTCTTGGAAATCTTGTAACTTGGGCGATCTTGGTCGGAATAAGGCGATCTTGGTATCGTTGGAAAGCTCTGGATTTCTCCTGCATGATCAAGCACTTAAACTTGGAGAAAACACGGAGATGGTAAAATCCAACAGCCATGCACAATGACAAATGCTCATGCAAACAATGCACGCATGAATAGCACGAGCACTCGGCAGGACGTTAGGATGACATGCATTCAGAATGACGTGCATCCAACAGGTCCCTACTCCTTTCAGTGGCAGTCAGCCATGGACGCAGAGATGGCATCCTGGAAGTCCACAGGCACCTACGTCGACGAGGTTCCCCCTCCTGGGGCGAACATCGTCAGTGGCATGTGGATTTTCAGGGTGAAGCGGCCGCCGGGTTCTCCTCCTGTCTTTAAGGCGCGTTACGTTGCTTGAGGCTTCAGTCAGCGACAGGGAGTTGACTTCTTCCAGACCTTCTCCTCGACCCCGAAGATGACCACTCTTTGGGTTCTGCTGCACGTCGCTGCTCAACGTGACTACGAGCTTCACTCTCTTGACTTCAGCACTGCTTTCCTACAGGGTAGCCTGCACGAGGAGATCTGGCTGCGCCGCCCACCTGGCTTCACTGGGTCGTTTCCTCCTGGTACCCAGTGGAGCCTCCGGCGGCCAGTCTACGGTCTCCGCCAGGCGCCCCGTGAGTGGCACGACACACTGAGGACTACGCTTGCGGCTCTTGGGTTTGCTCCTTCTACTGCTGACCCGTCGCTGTTTCTGCGCACCGACACTTCACTGCCGCCGTTCTACATCCTCGTATACGTCGACGACTTGGTCTTTACCATTGCTGACAGTGAGGGATTTGCCCACGTGAAGTCGGAGCTGCAGAAGAGACACACGTGCACACTCCAGGGTGAGCTGCGCAGCTATCTTGGCTTGCAGATCACCCGAAACAGAGCACGGCGCACCATTACCTTGACTCAGTCACACATGGTGCAGCAAGTCCTTCAGCGCTTCGACTTCCAGTACTCCTCGCCACAGGCCACTCCTCTGTCTACTCGCCACTCGCTCTCAGCTCTGCCTTCGGATGAGTTCGTAGAGCCGAGTGGCCCGTACCCAGAGCTTGTTGGCTGCCTCATGTACCTGATGACCTGCACTTGGCCTGACTTGGCATACCCTCTTAGCATCTTGGCTCGCTATGTTGCTCCTGGGAGACACTGACCAGAGCACATGGCTGCAGCTAAGAGGGTGTTGCGCTACCTGTGCAGTACGTCGGGCATGGGGCTCGTGCTTGGAGGACGGGCTCGAGTTGTCCTCACTGGTCACGCAGACGCTTCTTGGGTTGACGACTTGGCTACGCAGCGGTCGTCACAGGGTTACACCTTCAGCCTTGGCTCCGGTTCTGTTTCTTGGCGGTCTACCCGCTCGTCTTCTGTTCTCAGCTCCAGCTGTGAGGCTGAGATCTACGCTGGGGCCATGGCTGCACAGGAGTTACGCTGGCTCACCTACCTGCTGACCGACTTGGGAGAGGCGCCTCGTTCTTCTCCAGTTCTGTACGTCGACAACAAGGCCATGCTGGCCTTGTGTCAAGAGCACAGACTGGAGCACAGAACGAAGCACATTGCTCTGCGCTACTTCCTTGCTCGAGAGTTGCAGCAGCGTGGTCGGCTTCGTCTTGCTTACGTGGCTTCTCGGGCCAACACTGCTGATATCTTTACCAAGGCACTTCAGCCTTGTGATCATCAGCGTTTCTGTACTGTGCTAGGTCTTGTGCCTACTTGGCCTCACTTGCTTACCTCTTGACATTGCTTGTAATGTGATCTATATACCTATACCTGCATGCTTTCACTTGCTAGGTTTTGATCACGGTTGTATAACTCTGCATGTGAACTGGCCTTGTGGCCATCTGCTTGTGCTCAGAATGCGTGGTGACGTTGTGATCCACCCTGGGCTTGCTTTACTTTTCTTGACTGGTCGCGTAACCCCTTGCTCTCCCCCACTTTGCCTATGGGGGTGTGTCAAACTTATATGCTATAGTCTGTTTTGGCTGTAGTGGGGTAGTTCCTACGGGGTACAACATTTCTAGGTTTTCCTACTTGTACCCACCCCTGTCCTAGTTCATTCACTCTTGTTCATTATGACATTTTTTACAAGGTTTCTCTTGATCAAACACTCGTTTACTATATTGTAAGCATGCTGGACCAAATTGGTGCCATTTGCAGTATTTGGTAGGAAGATATGGTGTTTCAAAAATTTAAGCAGCGAAAACTGTGCAAGGATGGACCTGTGCGACACGCGGTTCCATCTCGACATCGATTTGTCATATTAAACAAGGTTTCTAATGATCAAACATTCTTTTTCTATATTGTAAGGACGCAGGACCAACTTGGTGCCATTCGCAGCATCTTGTAGGAAGATATGGTGTTTCGAACAACTGAGGAGTGAAACCTGTGCAAGGATAGGCCTGTTCGACACGTGGTGCCCTCTCGACATTTGTTTGTCATTTTTATCAATGTTTCTCTTGATCAAACATTTATTTACTTTAGTGTAAGGATGCTGGACCGATTTGGTGCCCATTCGCAGCGTCCGGTAGGAAGATATGGTGTTTCAAACAACTGAGCAGCGAAAACTGTGCAAGGGTAGGCCTTTGCGACACGCGGTGCCGTCTCGACATCCGTTTGTCATTCTAAGCAAGGTTTCTCTTTATCAAACATTCATTTACTATATTATAAAGATGCTGGACCGGTTTGGTGCCATTCGCAGCGTCCGGTATATATCATAACAAACAACTGAGCAGCGAAAACTGTGCAAGGATAGGCATGTGCGACACGTGGTGCCGTCTCGACATTCGTTTGTCATTTTCAACAATGTACCTATTGTTCAGACACTCATTTACCATATTGTAACCATGCTGGACCGATCTGGTGCCATTCGCAGCGTCTGGCAACAAGATATGGTGTTTCAAACAACTGAGGAGCGAAAATTGTGCAAGGATATGCCACTGCAACACATGGTGTCGTCTCGACATCCGTTCGTCATTTTACACAAGGTTTCTCTTGATCAAACATTGATTTATTATATTGTAAGGACGCTGGACCGATTATGTGCCATTCGCAGCATCTGGTAGAAAGATATGGTGATTCAAATATTTGAATAGGGAAATATGTGCAAGGATATGCCTGTGCGACACGCGGTGCGGTATCGACGTCCGTTTTTTATTATGAACAAGAATACTCATGATCATTCAAGCATTCACGGATGCTGGACAACATTTGGTGCCGTTCGCAGCATCTGGTATAAATATGTTGTGCTTCATACAATTGAGCAGAGAAAACATCATGACGATGAGCAACATGAAGCACGCCAATTTGAAATACAATGTAAGATATTACTTGAAAATTGTTGAAAGTCAATGAAGAGGTTATTTCACTTTGATGTATCTATTGGGAAGAAATGAATGTGGACAAAAAAACATTCATAACAATAATAGAAAAAATCATGCAAGCAAATATTTTCAGCCTCTATTTTTTTCTATTTGTTGATGGCATGCTTGATCATTTCAAAGTTAAGCAAAAAGTTCATTTGATAATAATTTTGCTGTTGTAGTAATACATGTCAAACTTATATGCTATAGTCTGTGTAGGCTGTAGTGGGGTAGACAATATGGGGTACAACACTTTTAGGTTTTCCTACTTGTACCCACCTGTTTCCTAGTGCATTCATCACTTGTTATTCTCACATGGTATAGAGCAGGTTCCCTAGTGGGACCGTTTCTTCCTAAGGGCCCACCATTAAATTTTTTTTTTTCCTATCCTGCCCGAAGCGCGCCTCGCGCTCTGACCTGCCCTACCCTTTCGCGGCCCCTTAGTGGCCTGCCCTGCTCCTGAGGCCCGTCGCGGCCCCCCCTTTACGGCCCCTTAGCGGCCTCCCTTCGCGGCCCCTTCACGGCCCCTTAGCGGCCCCTTCGCGGCCCCTTCGCGGCCCCTCACGGCCCCTTAGCGGCCCCTTCGCGGCCCCCCTCGCGGCTCCCTTCGCGGCCCCTTCGCGGCCCCGCCCCGCTGCCCGTAGCGGCCCCGCCCTGTCGCCAGTCGCGGCCCCGCCCCGTCGCCAGTCGCGGCCCCGCCCCGTCGCCAGTCGCGGCCCCGCCCCGTCGCCCCTGCCTCGTCGCGACGCCTCAACGGGACCCGCGCGTCTGAGCGGCTGAGCTCCCCGACGCGGCTGAGCTCCCCGACTGGGTGGAGCTGCTTAGGCTGAGGGTAGATATCTATACTCTTGACTATGATGCTATCCTCACTGCCATGTATGCATTGCCTACTAGTGATGAGGGTGACTGTTACCTGTGTGTTCCGCCTGACCCGGGCATTGAGACTGCTGCTGTAGGTGCTGGTGAGGCTGCTGCTCTAGGTGCTAGTGCGTCTGCTGCTCCAGGTGCTGGTGAGTCTGCTGCCCCAGGTGCTGGTGAGTCTGCTCTCTCAGGTACCACGTCGGCTCAGGCCTTACACACCTTCACCCTTGACTCGGGTGCTTCCCGCTCCTTCTTTCGAGACCGCACCACACTCACGCCGCTTAGTCGGCCAGTTGCGGTCTCCCTGGCAGACCCCTCTGGGGGTCCTGTCCTTGCCCACTTCTCCACTGTCTTACCGTGTCCGGCGGCCCCTTCTGGCACCCTGTCAGGTCTTTACCTCCCCTCGTTCTCTACGAACTCGGTGAGTGGTGCTGATCTACAGGATGGGGGGGGTTGACCAGTTCACTCCTGCGAGTCAGCGAGTGACCCACTGCACGTGTGCTCGGACGGGCCGACACTTGGCCACGTTTACCCATCAGCCGGGGTCGAGCCTGTACACACTGACCACTGAGTCTCCTCCGGTTGCTGCTTCTGGTCAGGTAGCTGCGTCGGGTCAGGTGTTTGCTGCAGCGTCCAGGTCTGGTCCTGAGTCTGCCCCCTGCTCGTGTCGTCTCCTGTCTCACCAGACTCTCCTCTGGCACCACCGCCTTGGTCACCCCTCCCTGCCTCGTCTCCAAGGCATGGCCTCCCGTGTCCTTGTCTCTGGTCTCCCCCGGTCCCTCCCTCCTCTTCGGCCTGCCCCTACCTGCGTTCTCTGCGTCGAGGGGCGGCAGCGCGCCGCTCCTCACTCCTCCGAGTTTCCTCCGACAGAGGCTCCGCTGCAGACACTTCACCTGGACGTGTGGGGCCCCGCCCGCGTCCGTGGACAGGGTCACGAGCGTTACTTCCTGCTGGTCGTTGATGACTACTCGCGTTACACCACAGTCTTCCCCTTGCGCACCAAGGGTGAGGTCACTGAGGTGTTGATCGACTGGATCCGCGCAGCTCGTCTCCAGCTCAGAGAGAGTTTCGGCTCGGACTTTCCTGTTCTGCGTCTGCACTCCGACAGAGGCGGAGAGTTTTCCTCTGACCTTCTGCGAGCCTTCTGTCGTGCACAGGGCATCCGCCAGACGTTCACGCTTCCGGCCTCTCCACAGCAAAATGGGATTGCTGAGCGCCGCATTGGCATGGTCATGGACGTCGCTCGTACGTCCATGATTCATGCGGCTGCTCCCCATTTTCTGTGGCCGTTCGCGGTTCAGTACGCGGCGCATCAGATCAACCTTCAGCCCCGAGTCTCCTTGCCGGAGACCTCCCCTACTCTGCGGTGGCCAGGGAAGGTTGGCGATGCGTCTGCGTTTCGTGTCTGGGGATCTCGGGCTTTTGTCCGCGACTTGTCTGCGGACAAGCTGTCCCCCCGTGCTGTTCCCTGCGTCTTCCTTGGCTTCCCCCCTGACGCGCCTGGTTGGCAGTTTTACCACCCCACCTCGCGCCGTGTTCTGTCCTCCCAGGACGTCACGTTTGACGAGTCGGTCCCCTTCTACCGTCTCTTCCCCTACCGCACTGCGCCCCTCCCCCCGCCGCCGCTCTTCCTCGCGCCAGGTCCCCCCCCCGGTAGACCCCCTTCCCCCTCAGGGTCCTGCCCCCTCAGGTGTGTCCCATGTAGACGCAGTCGAGCCTGTCGAGGTAGCTGTTGACTCAGGTGCGGGGCCTGGGGGTGCTGAGCCTGGGGGTGATGAGTCTGGGGGTGCTGAGCCTGGGGGTGCTGAGTCTGGAGGTGCTGAGCCTGGGGGTGCTGAGTCTGGTGGTGCTGAGCCTTGGGGTGCTGGGTCTGGGGGTGCTGAGCCTGGGGGTGCGGAGCCTGAGGGTGCTGGGCCTACTCGTGTGGAGTCTGGCGGTGCTGGGTCTGGGGGTCCCTCGGGTGCTTCGTCCCGGCGGGAGCTCCCCTCTCCTCAGGAGCTGCGCGAGTGGTTTGCTCGGCGCTGGAGCCGTGCTGCTGGAGCTGGAGGTACTGTTGGCGCTGGCGGTTCTGCTGCTACTGAGGGTGTTGGTGCCACGGGTTCCGGAGGTGCTCGTACTGGAGGTACTGGAGCTGCTGGGCTTGGGGGTGCTCCTTGTGCTGGAGCTGCTGGTGGTGCTGGAGCTGCTGGTGGAGCTTCTGGAGCAGGTGCTGCTGGAGGTGCTGGAGTTGTGGCTGTCGAGTCTTCCGGTGGTCCGGCTGGAGCTAGAGCTGCTGGGGGTGTTGGCGCTGGAGGTGCTGCTGGCGCTGCTGCTTCTGAGGGTGCTGGAGTTGGCGGTGCTGCAGCTGGGGGTACTACTGGTGCTGGTGCTGCCGCTGGGGGTGCTGGTGCTGCCCCTGCTGGCTCTGGAGGCGCTGCGCGGCCACGGCCGTACTTCGTTCCGCTCCTTGAGCAGGTTCTTCGTCTCCCGCCTTCTGCTGGTCCTGCTCCTTCCTTTGAGTGTCCGCCACCTGTCCAGACTGAGTCGCAGTTATAGCCCGCCTCCCCACTGCCTGCTCCCTCTCCCTACACTGGTCCTACTGGAGGTCTTGCTGAGCGTCGTGCGCCTGCGTCTCGTCCTGCGTCGCCTGTTCGTGCTGCTCGCACTAGTAGTCGTGTTCCGCGTCCGCGTCCTCCTGCGGTCCCAGGCACACACCAGATGGCACTGCGTCCTTCCACTGCTCCACTGCGTGTCCCGTTGCCGTCTCCTCCAGAGTCCTCTCTTCCTGCTCTTGCTGACCCGGAGTCTGACTCTCTTCGTGCTACCAGTCCTACTGTCACGCGTCTTCTGGCTACTGTTGTCACTGACCCTTCCTTTGCGTCCACTGCTGCGTCTGCCCTAGTTGCTGAGCTTGTCGACTTTGCTGCTCGCTGTCGTCTAGACTACACCGCTAGTCTCGTTGCTGAGTCTTTGTCTGTCTGTCCTCCGTCCGTCGGGGGTGAGTGTGCTCTTAGCACGGACGTCCTTGAGGACAGGCAGGAGGAGTTCCAGTGTTTTGCTGCTGCTTTGCCTCATCTCGTGTCCATGCTGATTGCCCCTGAGGGAGACCCAGATGCACCAGACATCCCGACTCCTCGATCGTACGCTGAGGCGATCGAGGGTCCCTACTCCTCACAGTGGCAGTCAGCCATGGACGCAGAGATGGCTTCCTGGAAGTCCATAGGCACCTACGTCGACGAGGTTCCCCCACCTGGGGCGAACATCGTCAGTGGCATGTGGATTTTCAGGGTGAAGCGGCCGCCGGGTTCTCCGCCTGTCTTCAAGGCGCGTTACGTGGCTCGAGGCTTCAGTCAGCGGCAGGGAGTTGACTACTTCCAGACCTTCTCTCCCACCCCGAAGATGACCACTCTTCGGGTGCTTCTCCACATAGCCGCTCAGCGTGACTACGAGCTTCACTCTCTTGACTTCAGCACAGCTTTCTTGCAGGGCAGCCTGCACGAGGAGATCTGGCTGCGCCGCCCACCTGGCTTTACTGGGTCGTTTCCTCCTGGTACCCAGTGGAGCCTCCGGCGGCCAGTCTACGGTCTCCGCCAGGCGCCTCGTGAGTGGCACGACACACTGAGGACTACACTTGCGGCTCTTGGCTTTGCTCCTTCTACTGCTGACCCGTCGTTGTTTCTACGCACCGACACCTCTTTGCCGCCGTTCTACATCCTCGTGTACGTCGACGTCTTGGTCTTTGCCACTGCTGACACTGCTGGACTCGCCCACGTGAAGTCCGAGCTGCAGAAGAGACACACGTGCACAGACCTGGGTGAACTGCGCAGCTACCTTGGCTTGCAGATCACCCGGGACAGAGCACAGTGCACCATTACCCTGACTCAGTCACACATGGTGCAGCAGGTCCTTCAGCGCTTCGACTTCACGTACTCCTCGCCTCAGGCCACTCCTCTGTCTACTTGCCACTCGCTCTCAGCTCTGCCTTCCGATGAGTCCGTAGAGCCGAGTGGCCCGTACCCAGAGCTTGTTGGCTGCCTCATGTACCTGATGACCTGCACTCGACCTGACCTTGCATACCCTCTTAGCATCTTGGCACGCTATGTTGCTCCTGGGAGACACCGACCAGAGCACATGGCTGCAGCGAAGAGGGTGTTGCGCTACTTGTGCAGTACGTCGGGCATGGGGCTCGTGCTTGGAGGACGGGCTCGAGTTGTCCTCACAGGTCACGCAGACGCTTCTTGGGCTGGCGACCAGGCTACGCAGCGGTCGTCACAGGGTTACACCTTCAGCCTTGGTTCCGGCTCTGTCTCGTGGCGGTCTACCCGCTCGTCTTCTGTTCTCGGCTCCAGCTGTGAGGCTGAGATCTACGCGGGGGCCATGGCTGCACAGGAGCTACGCTGGCTCACCTACCTGCTGACTGACCTAGGAGAGCCGCCTCGTTCTCCTCCAGTTCTGTACGTAGACAACAAGGCCATGCTGGCCTTGTGTAGGGAGCACAGACTAGAGCACAGAACGAAGCACATTGCTCTTCGCTACTTCCTTGCTCGTGAGCTGCAGCAGCGTGGTCAGCTGCGCCTTGCTTACGTGGCCTCTCAGGCCAACACTGCTGATATCTTTACTAAGGCACTTCCGCCTTGTGATCATCAGCGCTTTTGTACAATGCTAGGTCTTGTGCCTACTTGGCCTCACTTGCTCACTGCTTGACCTTGCTTGTACTGTGATCCATCTATACCTGCACTTGCTTGTTTACCTTTATATATAATCTTGCATGTGAACTGGCCTTGTGGCCTTGAACTTGTGCTCGGAATGTGTGGTGACGTTGTGATCCACCCTGAGCTTACTGTGCTTTGCTTGACTGGTCTTGTGACCTCTTGTTCTCCCCCACTTTGCCTATGGGGGTGTGTCAAACTTATATGCTATAGTCTGTGTAGGCTGTAGTGGGGTAGAAAATATGGGGTACAACACTTTTAGGTTTTCCTACTTGTACCCACCTGTTTCCTAGTGCATTCATCCCTCGTTATTCTCACAATACATGATAACATAACACCTTTCAAAGCAATAAGGAAATTGCATTGTTTTTTCACAGTACTGTTTCAATGGTCCCTATACAGCTATTGAAATTGGATCTAAAACAAAGCGAACCAGCTACTGTAGTCAAAGCAATTGGCGAAATCTTACCCAGCCGTAACTTCGAACCTTCAGCCAATCACGGGTGTGAAGAATTTTGCGCCCAAACAAACCAGGTAACTTTGGGCAACTTTCCCGAAGCGCCCATCGCCAAACATACTCTCTCGTAACTGAACCGTACGTTGTTCCCAGGTAACCTTTCGGAACCCTAAAATGATCATGCCCAACCAGCCACGCCTTTTTTGGGATGAGGGCAGATTATTACCTCGTAGAACGCACTGTTGTACTCGCACTCCTCCGCGATGTCACTCTCTACGTGAGCGAGCATATGTTGGAATTGGTTCCTTTGCACAATGAATTCTGACCATTGGCGGCGGTTTGACGCTCGAAAGGGTCGCTTGACACTGCTCTTGTGGAAGGTTTCATACATATTTGTTGAATACTCTTCAGGCAACCCGCCTCTTTTGATGGCATCCACGTAGTGAACCGTCATATGCACCTTGATGAGCTTCCACGACAACGCTTGTTCTGGAAATGCCAACTTTTGTTTCC
Source organism: Closterium sp. Naga37s-1 (assembly GCA_947471745.1). Classification (NCBI taxonomy): domain Eukaryota; kingdom Viridiplantae; phylum Streptophyta; class Zygnematophyceae; order Desmidiales; family Closteriaceae; genus Closterium; species Closterium sp. Naga37s-1. The sequence goes on from CANJKZ010001038.1 coordinate 325,144, forward strand.
GAATCATGCTGAAAAAGGGTGAAATGGGTGGAATGTGGATCATATGTGAACACAAACATAGGGGGGAAACACATGGACGGGACCCTGAACCAACAATGGGGTTCCGAGCATGTCATGAAGGATGTGCTACCACATGTGTTGAAACGGGAATGGCCTGCAATACCAAGAATAAGGCACGATAAGGGCAGAAGGGGAAAGAATAGTTGTGGGAGAATCGAAGTGAAACCAAGGGAGAGGGTAGATGCAAAGTACAATCTGGCCAACGTGATTGGACGTAAAACGGGGGGAATGGGTATGTGGAAATTCCTTGGTCTGGCCTGGTGCGTGATGGGTAAAGTATGGACTGGCTGATGGCACTTGAATATCCCCACGATGGGTGAAATAGGGCGCTGAAGGAAGAGTAGGAGCATGAGACCTGCTGCTAAAAAAACAAGGAACCACCAGTGGGCGGCAGAAGGGGTATGCCTTGGTGAGTGATGGGGGGGAGATATGGGGAGTATGAAATACAAGTATAGGAAAAAGGGAAGGACAGAGTGCACATTGGGCATGAAGGGGATTTGGTGGATACATATGCTGCAGAACAGAAATTACAATGCGCCTACCTATGTGATTTAAGCACGACGTCTGCAAGACTGGCGTTGTGTGGTGTCGGGGACGAAAGGTACAGTTATACCAATCCAAGAACCCCTTCACCGCATCCATCTCATCATCTAACATAAGACCTTCGAGTATGAAAACAGCAGCCTACATGACCGCACGGTGCTCTACAGCAGAAACGTTTGCACCCGATTGAGAGTAGCCTCCAGGCTGAGGCAAGTTCATTCGTGCAATGCGTCCATGCTGCCACAGCCATGTGAGGCGCCTAGAGCATTGCGGGAAAGGTTTTTTGCGGGGATTGACATGAGAAATGTGTAGGGATGGTTTAGAGTTTGAAAAGGGAGAGCGGAATGGTGAGAGTGGTAAAGGCAAGAAAAACCTAAAGGGAGAGGGCACAGGGGAGTGGGGAATGGGCCGGTTGGGGGACAGGGCGGATAAGGGGATAGAGAAGGTGAGGGGGGTTGATGGCAGGGTGAGGGGACAGGGCGGATTAGGGGATGACGGGGGAGGGCAAAGGGATGTGAGGGGGTTGAAGCATGTGAGGGGATTAAGGGGGGCCTCATGGTTGTGAGCAGTCGTCAGTGTAGGTGAGGGGATGATGGGTTGATGGGCTTCAATGGAATTAAAAACTTGAGGATGATTGAATGTAGGCATACAAGTGACAAAGAAGAACGAGATGGAGATGCGAAAAAGGTGCTCACTGATCAAGTAAACCGTTCTTAGCACTATCAGTCAAGGCCAATGCATCTCGAATGTATGTCCAAATGCCGATATCAGATTGGTGCAGGGCATCTGGCATCAATGCCAGGTACGGGTTCCCCCAGTCAGTACTGGCAAACCTCCATTCCGAGAAGAAGCACTGCATTGGAACAGATTGGTACAACTATGCACAGATCAGCTCTGCTCAATCGTCCATCAAAGCATTGGGCTGCATCTAGCTTCTTATTGACTCACGGGTATCGGGAAGGTGGACCAGTCCTGTGCATATTTCTTTGCCATGGTCTTGCCAGTTTCGAAAAACATATTGTACTTATTCAGAATGAACCTCTGCTGCTTCACGTTCCTCGCTACAAATCGCATTTCAAGGTCGTCCATCTTGTCCGATGTAGCGTAGCACAAGGAGCAGGGTCTTTTGCTGTTGTGCTGAAATGTGCCTGAGACTTTGCAACTCTCGGGATATTCGCGCGCGTAACAGTACAGCAACGGCCACACGGAGCGGATATGACCAGTCGGGTCAAACCACATGCATCCGATCAAGCTGTGCATGTAAAAACCGAAGGCAGATTCAGTAGGTGTCATATAGTGCAATAACATTGGGGAAGGGAGGTGATGGTGCTCACCTGTTGCTTGCATCGATGAGCGGCTGCAGAACAATCTTCATGCACTTATGAAAATAGTTCCGTTTTGACCTTGCTAGGCCATTTTGAGTTACACATAGGCAGCATAGCAACCAGTTGTTTGGCATGCAGTCTCAACCTATGATCCACTGCAATGTTTGCCATGGAAATCACCACAGGCCAAACCTTTTGCGTGTCATTTTTGCTTAGCTGAGTAACTTCGGAGTAAACAATCATTGAAGCAATCACACCATCGGGATACCCACGTTCCCTTTGCAAATGAAGAGTAGGGTATGAAAACGATTCCAGCCAAGTATGGATATGAAGGGGGATTGGCCTATGTAATTGGATGAATGGGTTACATGATGTGTCACAGACAAGGTACAGTAGAAGAGAACAAAAAGTATGATAGGCGCACGCATGCACAGCTTTCAATCCATTTGGCTTATATATAAGCAGCGCTTATATAGATATGAACAGGTGACTATATATTAGCGTGCATAGAAAGGGAAAGAGTATGCCAGGTGGGAATGTTTTGAAACAAGCAATCACACCTTTGCCCTTATCCACCAGCCACTGTGTTGTGGACGATCTAATACTCAAACATTATTGACATGATTTTCACTTGGATGCAGGGCAAAACCCTTGTGGTTGCTCCTGTTCTCGAAAATAGTCTTCGCAATCTAAGCGAGGGTCGTATCACAGTGGGTGCTTTGAAGAAATCTGGAGTATGTAAAAAAAGGTTTGATGAATGGAGAAATGCATGCAGCATGATGCACGTGGCAGAATGGGGAATGAACAGAGCAACACGATACAGGGGAATGGGGGGAATGTCATGCCTTGAAGCGTATGGGGGTACGGGGACTAAATGTGGCAGCTGAGTGTAAACGAGACGTAGGATTATAGTGGCTTCATGTATGGGGGCATGGGGACAGAAACTGGCAGCAAGGCACAATGGACTGGGGGAGGTGGACAGAGCATGAGGCGCGTGGACAGCGGAGCATGTAAGAGGCCGAAAAGTTTAGGATAATGATAGGATGGGAAGTGCTTGAAGCGCAAGGGTGAAGGGAGATTAGATAAGCTAGCAGGACATGGGAAACTGATGGGATGTAAAAGGCTTAAAGCAAGGTTGCATTTTCCTAGGGGTGGTTTTTGGGGGCATTGTTAGTGCTCACCCTTTGGCGCTTGCTGATTCAAGGGCGAATTATCCAGTGTATGGAAAGCTGGTGCGAAGAATTGAAACCAGGCCGGCGATACCAACCATTTCGTACGGGGGTTGGCTTGGGGAAACACACCGCGGAAGGGGGAAAATCAAGCGAATGGTGGAAACAGGGAAGCGGAGATGACAAAACTGAGTCGATTAACCAGACAAAGCGAGTGATAAACCAGTGAGAGCATCAACCACTAAACGTAGAAACTACAAACTTAATAGCAGGAAACGTGGCAATCGTTCCCTAATCGTCACGACGACATAGCCCACGAGTAGCGACATCGCGTCTAGCTCGCGACGTGGTCGCCTACGCGGTTCGTCGTTTTCCCGTCCTCGCCCCCTCCTCGGCGCCGTGTCGCTATCTTGCCTCTTTCGTTCTTCTCACTACATTTTCACCCCGCAAACCTGTTCCGTCACTTTTGTCTGGCGACTCTCCCCTGCATTTCCGCCCTAAATCACCGGCCGTCAGCGAAGCACGCGGTGGGCGTGGCGGGGCCGCACTATTTGGTGGGCGTCGACGTGTCGCTGCCGCGCGCCTCCTCCTCCGCCAACCTCTCCGCGCATATGGTCGCTCCTGCTGCGACTTCCGTTGCAGCACTGCGCGGTGAGGGCGAGGGGCAGCGGGAAGCCGCAAGAGCAGCGGGAGTGGGCGTTGAGGGGGCGAGGAAGGACCGTGACGACAGCAGGGGCGCTGTGTTGAACGATGCAGAGAGGCAGTCGCCGCAGAAGTCACCCGCGTACGTGATGGTGCCTCGCCAGCGCACCTTGTATTTGCGCCCCTTCCCCGCCGCCCAATCCGCCCACGCCCCCTCCCGTTTCTACCTCACCGCGCCCTCCTCCCCTGGCCTCAGTCGCCCTGGAAGCACCGACAGAGCCCGCTATTCCAAGCAGAGCTAAGGGGGCTGAGAGCGACAGCGAGCGTTCGGGCCAAGGCGTGCTCCCCCGCCAGACCATTCTCCCCCTGCGCTTCCCACACGCCTCTCGCGGCTCTGCGGGTGGCCTCCCCAGACCCGCGCGCGCCTGCAGCAGCGGAGGCGTGCGGGCGGGGGGGGGGGAGCGGGGTAGTGGGGCGGAAGGGGAGGAAGAGGGGTGCGGAGGGGAGGAGGGGAAGGACGTGGCGGAACTGAGGCAAAAGGTGATGATGCCAGGGGGCGCCACATCGCCCTCCCCGCCTCGACTCCTCATCGCCGCCACATCGCAGCATCGCCTCCTCATCGGCGCGCCGCATCATGGGAGTGGCAATGAATGAAAAGAAGGTATGAAGCACGGCAGGAATCGGTAGCTGAAAAGTAAGACGTACAAGGCAGGAACGTGCATTATGATAGTACCTCAAGGGTGTCGGCGTGTTTGAGGGGAAAAAACACCAGTTTCCCATCATCCAAGATCCCTGGAACCTCCACTATTGTTGTTTTCCAGGATTGAGCTCGACTCCCCCAGTTATCAGCAGCCCACTTCTGCGCATCCTTGATGCTCTTCCACTTGCGTGCCTCAGCAATATCGAAGTTGGAACGCGACAACAAATGAAGTAACCACTTGCTCTCCTCTACCGTCATGCCCTGACCTTTGCGGAAACTTTGCATTAGCAAGGGGAGTTCCTTTTTTGTGTCAAAACTCATGTTCCGATAATCCTGAAAAAGGCCATTCAACTGCAACCAATGACTTTTGTTATTGCAATGTGGGCTGGGTATGTCGTCCAAGATATTCTCCGGGAGTGGGTAATTGGAATCGGGGTGGGAATGCATGGGTGTTGGACTTTCATGGTGCGCATGAGCTCGTAGATCTGGCGTTACATCGCCATCCAACGTCCTTGGGCGCTTCCTTACATGCGCTTCTTCTCTTGGCTGTTGGACAACTTTGCCATGTTCGTAAAGGTTGTACGCCTCCAAGAAACCCTAAGGCCGTGGAACTGCGAGGGTCAAATGGCGATCACGAAGGTGCAGGTGCCAAACAGTGTGACGGTGGTACTTGCTACGGTTGTTCACGGCGTTCGCTGTCCGTCTAGTTTGGATTGAGAACGCACCACCTTTACGGCAGCATACAAAAGTACACGTGTATGAGCACTCACCAACTTAATCAAAGCACACTTTCTTACAAGAACATGCCAACGACGCTTTAGTCTCATTCAACACCATCAATCATTACATATGTCTTGGAAAAAGCAGCGTTTGTCTTACAACTATGCTACTCCACACAAGTACTAAGATTCATTCAAGATTTTTTCCTCTGCTCCCTATAATAGTAGCAAAAAATAAGTCCGCAACTCCTCCCACCAGGTCGTGGATGAACCACACAGTGCAATATGGTCGGGACTGGCAAAGTCCGTCTCCACTAGATGCTGCATGTACTTGATGACGTAGATGCCACACTCCCAGTCATTGGGCTGTTGTATCGCTTGCGAAACCATATAACACAATCGTTGTTGAATGGATTATTAGCAGTGCACTAGGACATGGCTAAACGCTGAACACTAAAAGCACAAACGGATGGGGGTCTTACGTCGACTGTACAGTCCCGCTTCCCATGTGTCCGTCTGGGAGTCAGAAATCCAGGGGCGGTACGCCCTTAGCTGCTGCCTGAGATTACAGTGGGGGGTGTTTGCTTGGTAACGTAAAAGTCACTGCACGCGTATTAGCCACAGGCACCATTCGACACACGAAAGCACTGACCGTCGTATGTGGGCGTGGAAACCTGAATGCATACTCGAGGAATCAGAGTGCCAAATGCGCGTGGAGAGGGGCAGGTGGTCCTTTTTAGCGTCCTGGTCATTCTGTAGGATGACCAGGCTCCAATGATTACTGCACACTGCATATAACAGTGCCATGCATTCACATGGAGGGAAGGGCATTGACGGCTTATTAGGAAACGTACTCAAGATGGATCGGGATGAAAGCCCATCTATAGGACAGAATGTTGTCCCTCGTAGCGTATTGAATAGTTGTGGTCGTTGCTTTTGGCCGACTGATGAGCGGGTAGAACAACGTCCCACGGTATATTCATGCCTGATCATCATTGTGGGCATTGTAATTAAGCAATATGGGCAGCACAATGTTGTCGTTATATCGCAAAAGCTTTGTTTGAGCACGCATATACTAACAGTGCTAACCACTCTATAATATCACCAGTCAGCCATTCTTCAACGTCCAGTGTTCTAGCCTGCTCGCGACCTAGTGTCAGATATGTGCGATATTCGGGGTAGGGCATAGAATACGGGATGAACGTTGCGGTTGCCGTGTCCGATGTAGCCATGGCGATGGTCAGTCCTATGGGCACAGGTGAATTGAAAGGGTTTGCTAGTCCCAACTACTCGTTGCCTTGTTAGAGGGTTCCTTGTTATAGGTGATAGGTAGTGGCAATATAAACGATACATGAAATACTTGTTGAGGTTACCTGACCCACTAGATGATAAGCGTTGCATCAATGTGGTTGCCCCCGAATGACGGCGTCGCATTGCTTTGTGACATGTGTGTGGTCTAATCTGGGTGAGTTTTCCAACTTTGTAATTGTCGAACGATGTGATGGTCGTGAAGGCCGCTGCTCCCCTGCACCGATAGGGTCGCACTGGACGCGACATCGAGTCCCTCTAAAGCCATCAAGTGACTGTACAGTCACCCTCATCAACCCTAGGGGTTCGGATGAGGCCGAAACTGTTCACAGGGTTTTCGGTTAGCCTGGCCGCAACTGACGGACATCCGTGGATTGACACCAGTTTATCCACGATTCAGGAGTGGCCAGTGAGAGACTCTGCAGCGCTGTAGCTCGCACTCCCCATGCCGAGCAGTGACTAATCGCTATGCTAGTTTGACTTCCTCCATTAATCTATTATGAGCCCAGCAGTTAGTGCTGCATGCTCTAGAGATACTCGTGGGCGGCTGAGACGTCCGACGCACGTATTGGCTTCGGGAGATTTTGTTACCACGACCCCACGTACACGTGCGGCGGACCGGACGTGGCAAGCAGAGGCCCGCGAATGTTGCCGCATTGCTAGGGATTTTGTGAGCTTGCATAGGAGCGCAAGAGGCAAATCCGAGGAGTGCAAGCCAATGAAGGCGGGCACATCTCCGCCTCCCACAGGTGTGTAAGCATCGACCCCGCATTACTTGTCCGCATGTTATCCTTTCACAATCATTGCGCGGCTTTGGAGGTGCAGATCAGGTAGATGCTCCAGATGCTCGGATGTGTCAGTGTTCTATCATCCCTAGTACATGTCGTCCAGGTGATTGTAATGAGCACGCAGCTGGATTGGAGTGCACGGGAGTGGGTGGTCCTGACAGCGGGAATGTGACGCCTGCTGCATGGTATCACTACTACCCAGTTCTGTATGGGGCCGTACACTCGTCGTGCACCATGGATGGCTCTGATGGACGCACTGGCACTGTGTCCAGATCGTGCAACGCTGTATCGGAGCCCAGCGGTGCCTCTAGCGACGAGGAATGGTCGCCGTCCACTGACGTCGGCACGAGTGGGTATGAGTCGGAAACTAACATCAATGTCGTGACTACATGTGCAGGAACACAGGCTTCGGATGGAAAGCAACGAGGCCGTAAACGTGCAGGCCGGGGTCGTGGAAAAGGTGCTGTGCGGAAGCAGGTGAAGGATCTAATGGATGTGATCCGGAGTGTGAATCAACGCGTGGATATATATGGCACTTATGGCAGCAGTTCCACCAAGCTTGAATCACCCGCGCCGGAAGCGATGGATACAGTCCCGGCTCCCACCTCGCGCCCTGTTGAGGAGGAGAACGTTGTAGAAGTGACCGCAAGTGCAGGCGTCTCACACCAGTGTGTCTGTGTGCCTGTTTGAAGAAACCCATGCCCGCCGAACAAGTAGCGAGTATCATTGCAACGACAACGTGAAGGCACCAAACATCAATGAGCAAGGTCGGGTCGATCATGTGCATGGGTCTGAGCTCATTGGGGAAGGCACGCCAATGCACACGGATGTCGCTCCCAGCCCTGCCGTCACAACTGACACAGTGAAGGCCACTGCTGGTGGTGGACCTGGCATGGCGTCCGCCACTGCAGCACCTGACGTGGCACTCATTTCTCGGCTCCTCCAAGTGCTGGGAGGTGCCGGCTCTTTGGGTGAAGCTGTAGTACCTGGGTTCAACACAAGGGAGCAAGGCGGTGCAGCGGCTGAGCTGATTGTTGTCATGCAGATGTAACGGTCAGCAACCACGCCAGTAGAGGCCTCGATGGGGAGGGAAGAAAAACATTGCTGCTTCCCCTAAGTCTGCACGGGTCAGTGACGTTGTGGATGCAGGGACCCCGGCTGCTGTCGCGGCAGAAGGCAGGTCGCCACGCCGGGGCGTCGCGGTGGAGGGCAAAGCAAAGGGCGCCAGCTCTGGAGAACACACGGCGGCCAGAGTCGGGGAGCTGACGAAGGGACTGAACTGTGGGCTTTGGAAGAATCCCCTGGAGCAAGACAACATGGTGGAAGAGCGGTACAGGCCTGTTCAGGGTGTGTTGTGAAGTGGGTGATGAGCTGATGTGATGAATTGCATTTGCAATTGACCCTACAGGGCTCGCGACTATCGAAACCAGATCTGCCGAGGGTCTAAGCGGGAAAGAGGCAACGACTACATATCGGTGGTCGTTGACTATGACCCAGACAGCAAGATCCGACAACTCAAAACTGGACTAACCAGCCCCGAGGAGATTGGCGTGTATACATTGGGCTGGGGTTGTGCTTAATGTATCATGCGCGTGGAGAGCTACGAGGTGACTCTGTGGGACTGTATGGAATGCGGGGTGGACAAATTGGCAGTGTGGGTGGCTGTGCCATTTCTGACTCCTTTTTGTGGTGTCCTCAAATTTCCGAGTTATGCCGAGTGTACGTGTTGTACTTCGCAGTTCTACGGCAAGATGGCGATGGATTACTTGCTCCGCAAGTGCCGTGCACGTGGAGTGACCTATTGGCCGAACAACACCATGCGCCACTACGCTTCGAAGGTGGCGTTACGGCGGGACTATGGCGTGTGCTATAAGGACGTGGTGAAGCTCATGGAGGACAAGAACTACCGTTCGAAGATCAACAAGCTTTGGGCGAATTGGAGGACGGACACCTCCACAGCGTCATGGCGGTCGTTGATTGATGCCTTGGAGATCGATGTGGAGGCTGATGGCGTATTCAAGATCGAAATACCCGTGCCATTGAAGCAGGCCCTCGTGAAAGCATATGCACCCAGTAAGCACTTCTAACTTAGTGGGCGAGGCGGTGGAGTAATTGCATGTTTTTTTGGGCAAGTAGATGTTGAGATTGAGATAGCGGTCCCTAACTCTGTTCTCACCCTCCCCACCCACACGCTGCTTGTGTACACTGTCCACTGGTTTTTGTTCAGGTCAGTCTTGAGGTTGTGCAATCCATAGCGCAAGCACGATGGGTTACCATGGCAGTGGGCGATTTGTGGTGCTGAGGTCGTAACAATTCATCCCTAAACCCTCCACTCTCCCGCCCACTTCACGTTGAGTCCCAACTCCATCCCTCAACCATGTGTGGGAGTGTTGTGATAAAGCAAAACGTTAGGCAGGCGCTACCCTACTGGAGCCATGAGAAGGGGGATTGTAGGCCCTTCACAAGCAAGCAATTCTTCGAAGCATGTGTGAATGCATATCCGGAGTGGCTGACCGAGGACTTCATGTTTCTGGTGCCATACCACATTGCATGGGTGATGTACTCGGTGAGTCCGCCTAGGGACCCAGGGTGATTTCTTCTGTTACGTGCAAACCATGCCCTAACCCTCTTTTTACACCTTGACCGTTTCCATCACGTGTTGCGGTTCGACTATGGCCTAACCAGCCATGACACTAAAGCAATGTGCTTCACGGGCGGCCCTACGGAGAATGAGAAGAGGATGAAGTTGGCAGCAGGCCGAGTGTGGGAGGTGGTGGAAAACTGGCTGGGTATCACCAAGGGTATGTGGTACGACAAGGTGGTGGGAACGTTCAGGTGGGGTGAGTGGGGGCTATATGTGAACACCAGTGGGTTCACAAAGTTTGTTCCTAGCGAGGTGGACTTGGCACCCTTAGATGAGTCAATCTGACTAGAGCGATAGAACATGGCTATGCTGGAACCGTTATGTGGACATGCTAGTGTTATGGGCCCGATTGTATTGTATGGTAATAGGCATGAAACAAATATGCAGTTTTGTAGTGCATTACCTAATAAGAAAACATAGTTTATTTCCGAATGGTAGGAAATTCGTATTAAATGGGTAGTCTGTGGTTTTATGGTTGAAGTTGCCTGTTTAGTAAATACTAATAAGTCTAATAAGATAATGCATAAGGAGAATGTGGTTCGGACCCGAAATCCTTAACAGTGGAAACCTGAAAGTCACTGTCAGGTTACGCGTCATGTTAGTTGTGGGTCGAATTCGAGTGACCGGAAACTCACATACCCTACCCACAACTGACTTGCGCAACTCATCCGAAGGTGACTTAAGGGTCGACTTTGGGTGAGTGTCAGGTCGTCAAGATTTGGAGATGATATTTTATATACTTAATGAAATTGCTTGTGATTTAATTGTAGTGCAGTTATCCTGAATTCTGTTTGGTGGTGCACACCTAGTTGTTCCCGTTTGTACTGCTCGTTTCATACTGAATCACACTCAATTCCAACTCTCCTTGGCTCAAATCATTGGACACTCCCCTTGGCCTAGGCTCCTAAGCTTAGGCCCTAGACATACCATTTCCTAAGGTACCTACCGTTATGTCAGACTTATATGACTTAGCCTGTGTAGGCTGTAGTGGGGTAGCACATATGGGGTACAATATTTCTAGGGTTTGTACTTGTACACAACCCTTGTACTACTCAACCATTTCCTCATTTCTTCTCATGGTATCGAGCAGGTTCCCTAGTGGGAACGCTTCCTAGGGCCCACCACGATTTTTTTTTCCTGCCCGGAGCGTGCTTCGCTCCTGCCCGAGTCGCGCCCCGTTTGCCCTCCCTACCGTCGCGCCCTCTCACGGCCCCTCACGGCCCCTTCGCGTCGCCCTAAGCGGCCCCTCTCACGGCCCCTCGCGCCGCCCTTACGGCCCCTCGCGCCGCCCTTACGGCCCCTTACGGCCCCTCGCGCCGCCCGTCGGCCCCTCGCGCCGCCCTTAGCGGCCCCTTACGGCCCCTCGCGCGGCCCCTTACGGCCCCTCGCGCCGCCCTTACGGCCCCTTACGGCCCCTCGCGCCGCCCGTCGGCCCCCCCCTCTCGCCGCCCTTCGCGGCCCCTCGCGCCGCCCTTCACGGCCCGTCGCTGCCCTCCGCGGCCCCTCGCGCCGCCCTTCACGGCCCCTTCGCCGCCCTTCGCGGCCTCTCGCGGCCCTGTCGCCGCCCTTCGCGGCCCGCCGTCGCCGCCCCTGCAGCAGCAGCCGCCGCAGTCACTACAGCAGCGGCCGCCGCCGTCCCTGCAGCAGCAGCCGCCGCCGTCCCTGCAGCAGCAGCCGCCGCCGTCCCTGCAGCAGCAGCCGCCGCCGTCCCTGCAGCGGAAGCCGCAGCTGCCGCAGCCGTCACCAGCAGCAGCCGCCGCCACCTCCCTCGGGGCCGCAGCCGCCGCCGCCGCTGACTGCAGCCGCCGGTGCGCCTCGGCCCTACCGGCGCGCCTCGGCCCGCCTCTGCTGGTGCGCCTCGGCCCTACCTGCGCGCCTCGGCCCGTCCCTGCCGGTGCGCCTCGGCCCTGCCCCACCACTTGCGGCTCTCTGCCCTGGTAAGAGTGTCGCCGCACTGCGCTGTCACTACTGCCACTACTGCTCCTACTGCCACTGCTGCTACTGCTGCCACTGCTGTCATGGCTACCCCTAGCGTCCTTGTCTTTGATGCTGAGGGTCGGGCTGTTGACTTTGAGGTCTGGGTCGATGATCTGCAGCTCTTCCTACAGTGCGATAGGAAAGACGGTCTCTCACTGTTCGATCTCATGTCTGGCGCCTCTCCTGCCCCTGCTGCCGATGCTGACAGCACTGTTCGCTCACAGTGGGCCACACGCGATGCTGCTGCCCGTCTTGCTGTGCGTAGTCACTTGCCGTCCACTGAGCGCACACACTTTAGTCAGTACAAGAGTGCTAAGACCTTGTACGACGCTGTCATTGCACGCTACTCTTCCCCTGCCACTGCTGCTCTTAGCCGCCTCATGCTGCCGTACCTGTTCCCTGACCTAGCCGCCTTTCCCACAGTCGCTGACCTCATTACGCACCTTCGCACTAGTGACACCCGCTACCGCGCTGCGCTTCCTGCTGAGTTCTACGCCAAGAACCCCCCCCCCCATGTACATCACCCTCTACTACATAGTCACCCGGCTCCCTGACTCCCTTCGTCCAGTCAGGGACCACTTCCTCTCTGTTTGCCCCACCACACTCACCGTTGACCTCCTCGAGGAGCGCCTCCTAGCAGCTGAGAAGAGTATAGTCGCTGTAGGAGCCTCTCGTGGTGACCCTCGTGCCCCCTTCTTTGAGGGGTGCTCCCCCTCCCCCCTTCAGCCCTCTGTTGCCTCTGCTGCTGCCGTCGACTTCGTTGGCACCGAGTCGGTCGGCGCTGCGTCTGCTCCTAGCGGGAGACGCCGCACCGGCAAGGGCAAGGGGGGCAAGGGCGCTGGAGGGGCTGGCGGGGGTGGTGGAGGTGGCGGTGGAGGCGGCGGAGGGAGTGGGGGTGGCGGCGGGAGTGGTGGCGGGGGTGGGGGCTTCGGTGGCGGCGGTGGAAGCGGAGGCGGCGGCGGCGGTGGCGGTGGGAGCGGAGGAGGTGGCGGTGGCGGCGGTGGCGGAGGTGGCGGCGGTGGAGGTGGAGCAGGTCGGGGTGGCTCTGCGCAGCAGGGCGGCTTCGGTGGTGGTCAGCGCCAGCAGCAGCAGCGCACTCGTGAGACCCCGCCCCCCCAGCAGCTTCGTGAGTGGTACGCTGCGCGTCAGCGGGGCGGGGGTGCTGGTCCTTGTGCCTACGTCCTGCGTACCGGCGACTGCACTGGTGAGCCGTGCGGTGGCCCGCACACCACCCAGCGCTGCTTCGGCCGCCTGACGGACGCTTGGCGTCTCCAGTTCCCTGACGCCACGGAGATCCCCCGCTGGGGCGAGCTGCTTAGGTCGGGGGTTGCTATCTTTGATCTGGATTATGATGCTATTCTTGCTGCCATGTATGCTGTGTCTACTAGTGATTAGGGTGACTGTTACCTGTGTGTTCCGCCTGACCCGGGCATTGAGACTGCTGCTCTAGGTGCTGGTGAGGCTGCTGCTCTAGGTGCTAGTGCGTCTGCTGCCCCAGGTGCGGGTGAGGCTGCTGCTCTAGGTGCTAGTGCGTCTGCTGCCCCAGGTGCTGGTGAGTCTACTCTCTCCGATACCACGTCGGCTCAGGCCGTACGCACCTTCACCCTTGACTCGGGTGCTTCCCGCTCCTTCTTCCGAGACCGCACCACACTTACGCCGCTTCGTCGGCCAGTTGCGGTCTCCCTGGCGGACCCCTCTGGGGGTCCTGTCCTTGCCCACTTCTCCACTGTCTTACCGTGTCCGGCTGCCCCCTCTGGTACCCTGTCGGGTCTCTACCTCCCCTCGTTCTCCACGAACTTGGTGAGTGGAGCTGATCTACAGGATGGGGGGGTTGACCAGTTCACTCCTGCAAGTCAGCGAGTGACCCACTGTACGTGTGCTCGGACGGGCCGCCACTTGGCCACGTTTACCTGTCAGCCGGGGTCGAGCCTGTACAAATTGACCACTAGGTCTTCTCAGGCTGCTGAGTCTGGTCAGGTAGCTGCGTCGGGTCAGGTGTTTGCTGCAGCGTCCAGGTCTGGTCCTGAGTCTGCTCCCTGCTCGTGTCGTCTCCTGTCCCACCAGACTCTCCTCTGGCACCACCGCCTTGGTCACCCCTCCTTGCCTCGTCTCCGAGGCATGGCCTCCCGTTAACTTGTCTCTGGTCTCCCCCGGTCCCTCCCTCCCCTTCCTCCGGGGCCTGCCCCTACCTGCGTTCCCTGCGTCGAGGGGCGGCAGCGCGCCGCTCCTCACTCCTCTGAGTTTCCTCCGACAGAGGCTCCGCTGCAGACTCTTCACATGGACGTGTGGGGCCCCGCCCGCGTCCGTGGCCAGGGTCACGAGCGTTACTTCCTGTTGGTGGTTGACGACTACTCGCGTTACACCACGGTGATCCCCTTGCGCAGCAAGGGTGACGTCACTGGGGTGTTGATCGACTGGATCCGCGCAGCTCGTCTCCAGCTCAGGAGGAGTTTCGGCTCGGACTTTCCTGTTCTGCGTGTGCACTCTGACAGAGGCGGGGAGTTTTCCTCAGGCCTTCTGGGAGCCTTCTGCCGTGCACAGGGCATCGGTCAGACGTACACGCTTCCGGCCTCTCCACAGCAAAATGGGATTGCTGAGCGCCGCATTGGCATGGTCATGGACGTCGCTCGTACGTCCATGATCCATGCGGCTGCTCCCCATTTTCTGTGGCCGTTCGCGGTTCAGTACGCGGCGCATCAGATCAACCTTCAGCCCCGAGTCTCCTTGCCGGAGACCTCCCCCACCTTGCGGTGGACGGGGAAGGTTGGCGATGCGTCTGCGTTTCGTGTCTGGGGATCTCGGGCGTTTGTCCGCGACTTGTCTGAGGACAAGCTGTCTCCCCGTGCTGTTCCCTGCGTCTTCCTTGGCTTCCCCCCTGACGCGCCTGGTTGGCAGTTTTACCACCCCACCTCGCGCCGTGTTCTGTCCTCCCAGGACGTCACCTTTGACGAGTCGGTTCCCTACTACCGTCTCTTCCCCTACCGCACTGCGCCCCTCCCCCCGCCGTCGCTCTTCCTTGCGCCAGGTTCCCCCCCGGTAGACCCTCTCCCCCCTCAGGGTCCTGCCCCGTCAGGTGTGTCCCAGGTAGACGCAGTCGAGCCTGTCGAGGTAGCTGTTGACTCTGGTGCTGCTCGGGGTGCTGAGCCCGCGGGTGCTGAGTCTGGGGGTGCTGAGCCTGGGGGTGCTGAGCCTGGGGGTGCGGAGCCTGGGGGTGCGGAGCCTGGGGGTGCTGAGCCTGGGGGTACGGAGCCTGGGGGTGCGGAGCCTGGGGGTGCGGAGCCTGGGGGTGCTGAGCCTGGGGGTGCTTCGGGTACTTCGTCTCGGCGGGAGCTACCCTCTCCACAGGAGCTGCGCGAGTGGTTTGCCAGGCGCTGGAGTCGTGCTGCTGGAGCTGGAGGTGCTGCTGTTGCTGCTGACCCTACGGTCGGCGCTGGAGGTGCTGGAGCCACTGGTCCTGGAGGTGCTCGTACTGGCGGTACTGGAGCTACTGGGACTGGGGGTGCTGCTTGGGCTACTGGAGTTGGTCCTGCTGCTGGTACTGCTGGGAGTACTGGAGCTGCTGGGGGTGCTGGTGCTGGAGGTACTGCTGGGGCTGGTGCTTCTGAGGGTGCTGGAGTTGGCGCTGCTGGAGCTGGAGGTGCTGCTGGCGCTGGTGCTCCCGCTGGGGGTTCTGGTGCTGTCCCTGCTGTCTCTGGAGGCGCTGCGCGGCCACGGCCGTACTTCGTTCCGCTCCTTGAGCCGGTTCTTGGTCTCCCGCCTTCTACTGGTCCTCCTCCCTTAGAGTGTCCACAGCCTGTCCAGTCGCGGTCACAGTTAGAGCCTGCCTCCCCCCTGCCTGCTCCTTCTCCCTACGCTGGTCCTACTGGAGGTCTTGCTGAGCGTCGTGCGCCTGCGTCTCGTCCTGCGTCGCCTGTTCGTGCTGTTCGCACTAGTCGTCGTGTTCCGCGTCAGTGTCCTCCTGCGGTCCCGGGCACGCACCAGATGGCACTGCGACCTTCCACTGCTCCGCAGCGTGTCCCTTTGCCGTCTCCTCCAGAGTCCTCTCTTCCTGCTCTTGCTGACCCGGAGTCTGACTCTCTTCGTGCTGCCAGTGCTACTGTCACGCGTCTCCTGGCTACTGTTGTCACTGACCCTTCCTTTGAGTCCACCGCTGCGTCTGCCTTAGTTGCTGAGCTGGTCGACTTCGCTGCTCGCTGTCGTCTAGACTACGCTGCGAGTCTTGTTGCTGTGTCTGCGTCTGTCTGTCCTCCGTCCGTCGGGGGTGAGTGTGCTCTTGGCACGGACGTCCTTGAGGACAGGCAGGAGGAGTTCCAGTGTTTTGCTGCTGCTTTGCCTCATCTCGTGTCCACGCTGATTGCCCTTGAGGGAGACCCGGATGCACCAGACATCCCGACTCCTCGATCGTACGCTGAGGCGATCGAGGGTCCCTACTCCTCTCAGTGGCAGTCAGCTATGGACGCAGAGATGGCTTCCTGGAAGTACACAGGCACCTACGTCGACGAGGTTCCCCCACCTGGGGCGAACATCGTCAGTGGCATGTGGATTTTCAGGGTGAAGCGGCCGCCGGGTTCTCCGCCTGTCTTCAAGGCGCGTTACGTGGCTCGAGGCTTCAGTCAGCGGCAGGGAGTTGACTACTTTCAGACCTTCTCTCCCACCCCGAAGATGACCACTCTTCGGGTGCTGCTGCACATAGCCGCTCAGCGCGACTATGAGCTTCACTCTCTTGACTTCACCACAGCTTTCTTGCAGGGCAGCCTGCACGAGGAGATCTGTCTGCGTCGCCCACCTGGCTTCACTGGGTCGTTTCCTCCTGGTACCCAGTGGAGCCTCCGGCGGCCAGTCTACGGTCTCCGCCAGGCGCCCCGTGAGTGGCACGACACACTGAGGGCTACACTTGCGGCTCTTGGGTTTGCTCCTTCTACTGCCGACCCGTCGCTGTTTCTGCGCACCGACACCTCTTTGCCGCCATTCTACATCCTCGTGTACGTCGACGACTTGGTCTTTGCCACTGCTGACACTGCTAGACTCGCCCACGTGAAGTCCGAGCTGCAGAAGAGACACACGTGCACAGACCTGGGTGAACTGCGCAGCTACCTTGGCTTGCAGATCACCCGGGACAGAGCACAGCGCACCATTACCCTGACTCAGTCACACATGGTGCAGCAGGTCCTTCAGCGCTTCGACTTCACGTACTCCTCGCCTCAGGCCACTCCTCTGTCTACCCGCCACTCGCTCTCAGCTCTGCCTTCGGATGAGTCCGTAGAGCCGAGTGGCCCGTACCCAGAGCTTGTTGGCTGCCTCATGTACCTGATGACCTGCGCACGACCTGACCTCGCATACCCTCTTAGCATCTTGGCACGCTATGTTGCTCCTGGGAGACACCGACCAGAGCACATGGCTGCAGCGAAGAGGGTGTTGCGTTACTTGTGCAGTACGTTGGGCATGGGGCTAGTGCTTGGAGGGCGGCGTTCAGTGGTCCTCACAGGTCACGCAGACGCTTCTTGGGCTGACGACCAGGCTACGCAGCGGTCGTCACAGGGTTACACCTTCAGCCTTGGTTCCGGCTCTGTCTCGTGGCGGTCTACCCGCTCGTCTTCTGTTCTCGGCTCCAGCTGTGAGGCTGAGATCTACGCGGGGGCCATGGCTGCACAGGAGCTACGCTGGCTCACCTACCTGCTGACTGACCTAGGAGAGCCGCCTCGTTCTCCTCCAGTTCTGTACGTAGACAACAAGGCCATGCTGGCCTTGTGTCGGGAGCACAGACTGGAGCACAGAACGAAGCACATTGCTCTTCGGTACTTCCTTGCTCGTGAGCTGCAGCAGCGTGGTCAGTTGCGTCTTGCTTACGTGGCCTCTGAGGCCAACACTGCTGATATCTTTACCAAGGCACTTCCGCCTTGTGATCATCAGCGCTCCTGTACGATGCTAGGTCTTGTGCCTACTTGGCCTCACTTGCTCACTTCTTGACCTTGCTTGTACTGTGATCTATCTATACCTGCACTTGCTTGTTTACCTTTATATATGATCCTGCATGTGAACTGGCCTTGTGGCCTTTGAACTTGTGCTCGGAATGTGTGGTGACGTTGGGATCCACCCTGAGCTTGCTTTGCTTTGCTTGACTGGTCTTGTGACCCCTTGTTCTCCCCCACTTTGCCTATGGGGGTGTGTCAGACTTATATAACTTAGCCTGTGTAGGCTGTAGTGGGGTAGCACATATGGGGTACAATATTTCTAGGGTTTGTACTTGTACCCAACCCTTGTACTACTCAACCATTTCCTCGTTTCTTCTCACGTTACATATCTTAAGCTCGCGTCTCATATTTTTTAGTTCCCAACCAAGTGTTAAAACGCTTGGTAATCGGTAACCCACAGACTGTCGTGTTGACTGATATAACGTTATGAGGAAGCGCTTAAACTGGAACTACAAACAAAGCTTAGCAACTCTTAACATCACTTGCAGCCCTTCGAGTGTGACAGCTTGTCACCTTTTAGCCAAGGGCGTAATAAAGGCGCAAGTTAGTAGTTATGCCTTGCTTATGCTTGTAGAACAAGTAAACTGGCCGAGCAGAGTTTCGGCAGCACCGTGATCATTTCTACTCTCGTCAATACGAAGTAGTAGAATTCAAGCTTGAAAAATAGTGAATGCACTGGAATAATTTCGACAAGTACAAGCACACATCTATATAGATTCTACACACAGGCAAGGGCAAGCAAAACAGTTGTTTAACCAAATCGCAGGATTTTGCCACGCCGTACTTGAAAACGGTTGCACAACTCATTGAGCACTTGGCTATATCCTCCTCTTTATAAAAACTGTCTTCAAACTGTACTTGTAACAGTTGCCCCTGCTGACTTAAATGTGTGCACTCATGAGACTCGTATGTGGCTCCAATGTAGCTCCAATGTCTTCATGCTTGCTCACAGTTGTATAACGGGTTCTTACCGTTCAAAAAAACGGAGTAACCAATTTGCACCTGTGTCGAAATGATTCCGCAAAGCGAAATGACTTTCGCGAGAAATTTCTCGTCCCGTGAGTCAACTCGGAAAACAGTTTTTCAACTGTAAATTCCGAGCACCCCTCGTGCCACACCCGTGACCGAGATATTTTCTCGGTCGTGCTGTACAGTGCGCCATGATCGCAATCATGCGCGTGTACAGTAACGAGACAAGGCGAAACGTGCCCTGTTCTGTTGTGATCATGCTGTACAGCACTCTCGCAACAGTGTGCGCCACACACCCGAGCTCTGAGGGGCCACACGCGCGAATTAGGACCCACACGCGGTCCCGATTTTCGCACCCTTTGACTCTCGCGAAACAGTCAAACAGCACCCCCCCTTGACCAGTCAAACATTCGAGCCCCCTACCACACCACCCACTCATATAAGCCTCGTATGAAATATTCGAGGCATAGGCCCAGTTCGGCAGCCAGGGGGCAGCAATTTTGTAGGAAGGTTATGGGAAGGTGAGGCTCGCGTCAAACCAGGGTCAACGAATTTTGACCCTGGGTTGACTGTTCCGCGGAAAACCTGCGCTATGGGGGAGCTGGGCCAGATTGGGGGGGGCAATGGGAAAAGGCGCCGCAAGAGAGAGGAACATTTGGCCTCAAATGTGCTTGCCCCAGGGCACTGTAGCGGGAACAGAAAGGTTCGCCAGAAAAAAACAAAAGACTTGCGCCCCATGCTGTTGGGGAAATCCAACTTTCAAAAAAAACGAACATTGTGTTTTTCAATGTAGTAACCCTTTCCTTTGTAGGGTCCAATGTTGGCCCGTGAACATTGAACCCAGGTGGAATCAAAAAGTTGATTCTTCTGTTTTCAAAGCATCACTTTCTTCTTCCGTCTCACTAGGGCGGAACCTTTCCGCCAAGGGGGGGAGAATAAGGACAGAAGACGGCGCGGAAGCAATGTTTGGAGGTGTTCGCGTCGCTGCTGCTAAACACCTGCGTTTCGATTTCCAGAAAGTTTACCCTACAGCCCGTACTGTTTTGCCCTCGATAATGCGATTAGAAGCTTCGAAGAAGACGGAAACATTTTTCTTCCGCCCTTCTTCCGTGGCTGCCGAACTGGGCCATATGGAACTTCAATGGGCCTCGCATAAATCATTCGAAGCTCGCCCATGTGAGCCTCGCATGAAATATTTCTCATGTGACTTTCATGAGAACTCATTTGAGTTTCATGAGGGCCTCATTTGAGACTTCGTGGGAGTCTCATTTGAGCGCATCAAGTGAGCCTCATTTGAGCGCATCATGTGGGCCTAGTTTGAGCGCATCATGTGAGCCTTATTTGAGCGCATCATGTCGGCCTAGTTTGAGCGCGTCATGTGAGCCTCATTTGAGCGCTTCATGAGAACAGTGAAAACAAAACTGAAAATGCACAAAAACAAAATGCAATTACGAATGCAAATGAAACATACAAAATGCAAGAACAATTGCGCACAGACCATCACAAAATGAAAATGAAAATGCGCGCACACAAATAATGCAAATGCGACGCGTGCGGCTGGTTGACGTGCAAAAATAAATATTTGCACCCAACAAACACCCCCTCAAGCAGTCGCTTGCTTGCACTCACATTCATGAGCCTAGTTAAGGATCATGCCACTCAGCTTGGCACAACGCCAATGAGGTTCCTCAGCCAGCCGCTTCGTGAGGAAATCAGCCGGCTGCTGCTGCGTTTCCACGTAGAGAGGCTCAAGGCTTCCCTTCTGCACTTACTTGCGCACCCAATGCCACTTGATGCGCATGTGCTTGGTAAGCCCATGCAGTACCGCGTTCTTGGCCATGGAAATGGCACTTGAATCGACACAGAAGAGTGGCGTTGGTGCCTTCTGCTCATGCCCAATCTCCTCGAGCAGCTTCCGCAGCCAAACCAACTCCTTGGCCGCGTGGTACATCGACATGTACTCAGCTTTAGCAGATGAACCCGCAGTTTCCACCTGCTTCTTTGACCTCCAGCTCACAGGCCCTCCCCTAATCACAGACAGGTAGCCACCCACTAAAGACATATCCTCTTTCTCTGAAGCTTATGACGAATCAGCAAAACTTGTAAAGAACAGCTCCCTCTCTCCCATGTGCTCCCCTTTCTCCTTGAGAACCTCTAGTCCCTTCTGATTCTTTTGTGCCGCAGCAGAGTACTGAACTCCAACAGTTGGGTAGGAGTTCAAGTACTGAATTATCCGATTAGCTGCATCCGCCTGCTCCTTGGTGGGATTCTGCACCACTCGAGCTAGCTGCCCGACAGCAAAAGAGACGTCAGGCCGAGTGTGCACTGCTGCATAGAGCAAGCTTCCCACCACGGACTGAAATCATGCTTGCTCTCGGTGATCCACCCCCTTGTTCCCTCCAGATTTGACAAGCTTGAACTCGGATGGAAGTGATGTTGCAACCTTCCTCCCGACTTCAATCTCATACTTGTGCCCCATGTTTTTGATGTATTTCTCCTAGTGCAGCTTCACCCACCCATTGCTGATGTCCCTCTCGATGTGCATGCCCAAGTAGTAATTTGCCTCCCCCAGGGTCTTACACTTGAATTTTGCATCAGCTTCTGCTGCACCTTCATCACCTCCTGCTTGCTGCTCCCACACAGGAGGATGTCATCCACATACACAAGGAACATGACGAGGGCATCCTTCTCCCCCATGAGGAAAAGGCTCTCGTCACATGCGCTCGCCTTGAAGCCCATCTCCTCTAACACCGAAGACAACTTCTTGTACCAGCAGCGTGGTGCTTGTTTGAGGCTATACATGGCCTTCTTCAGCTTGCACACACGCCCGGTGCCATCCTCATAACCCGGCGGCTGCGACATAAACATCTCCACATCTATCAGCCCATAGAGAAAGGCTGTGGTGATATCCATCTGAACTATCACCCACCCACACACAGCTGCACCGGCAAGTAGAACATGCAGTGTTGGTGACTTCGCAGTTGCAGCAAAGGTTTCCTTGAAGTCCTCCCTTTCTTTTTGTTGGTATCCTCCATGGTCAGTGGCTGAGTTGGTGCAGGTGCCATGAAGCAATACACCTCCTCCTCTGCTTCCTCATCAGAATCGCAGCTGCTCTCCAGCACCAGCAATGCATCATGTTGCTGTTGCTCTCCCCTTGTTCCTCCTTCACCCCTTGCCTTCGCCTTCAAGGCGACAGCTCGCATCTGCCGCGTCATCATGGGTGAGAAGGTTCGTCCTGTGGGTTGGGGTTTGGTTTGGGTTCACCTTTGGGGGAGAGTGGGGGGAATCACACGTGTTATGGGATGGGGTTCTTCAGGTTCAGCCGTTGGCTCTAACTCTTAACGACGGGAAGTTCTGCTGCAACGTGCTCCTCAAGTGCCGTTGCAATCTCCTCCCAGCCCACTCCTCCTCCACCTCAAAGCCCATGGTTGCCTGTTGCAGTTGCTGCACGAGCTGCTCCTTTAGCTGCTTGGACCAACTCCCGTATGTGATGTCTTCCATGAACTTGACATCCCTACTATCAAATACGACTCCCTTGCTCGGCTCCCATAGCAGCCACCCCTTGCTTTCCGCTGCCACACCTAAGTGCACACACCAAACAGCCATTGCACCCAACTTGTTGCGATGTGCTTTGGGGATATGAGCCACAGCCATGCAAGCAAACATACGCAGCATGTCAATGGACGGCTTCCCAAGCCACCTCTCCATGGGGACCCATGACTCACCGCCGACGTTAGTGAACACCCTATTCTTCACCACCGTGGCGTGGCGCACAGCATGTGGCCACTTTGAGTTCCCCAAACCCGATTCAATAAGAAGAGCCCGTGCTGTCTCCAAGACCGTGCGATTTGCCCGTTCTGCTACGCCGTAGGATTGCGGTGTGTAGGAGGTGGTGAGTTCCCGAATGATGCCCTGCTTCTTTAACCATGTAGTCAGGTCCTCCCCAAGGAACTCTCCACCCCTATCAGTCCTAATCCGCATCACCTTGTGCTCGAACTGCTTCTCCACCAACGGTAGCCAATCATCACAGATAATCACTGGAATGTGGTCCTTCTTCTTGATTGGGTATGCCCATGTCACTCGGCTCCAGTCATCCACTATGGTGAGAAAAAACTTCTCACCACGCTCCCCCAGCACCAATAGCGGCCCCACCACATCCATATGCACTAGCTCCAGCAGTTTCTTGCCGCCACCCTCCGTTGCATGGAATGGGAACCAAGTGAACTTGCTCAAGAGGCAAGTTTCACACTTGTGGGTTGCTGCTGCACCTATCAGCTTCAGTCCCTTCCTCCTTGTGCAGTTGCTGCAGTGCGGGCATGGCAATGTGCCCGAGGTGACGGTGGGCTATAATCCAGTCCGTTTCACCTCCCCTTGCTGAAACCTTCAGCTCCTCTACAGCTACAGCGTTTCACTCCCCCTAAGAACCATTCCCCTTGTCCCAAGGCACCACCAGCAGCTGCCACATAGACTTGCGGATGTCCCTGTCCTCGTGCAAGTCCCAAAGCATCCACCTTCCCAGCTGCCGTTTGATTGTCTTAGCGCCATTAGTAGATGTGCTGACCCCAACACACTTGGCCAGCTTCCTCAGGGAGATGAGGTTCGCCTTCATATCAGGTACTAGCAGCACCAAGGTCGGAGGCAAACTCACCACCTCTGTCAGAATGCAGACATAGGATAGGAAGGTCCGTGTGGAAACGCTCGCGGAGCTGGAGACGGACAGCGCGGATCCAAGGGATCAAAACACTAGGGACCTCCCCCTTGCTGCGCAAGGGGAAGACCGTGGTGTAACGCGAGTAGTCGTCAACAACCAGCAGGAAGTAGCGCCCGCGGCCCTGTCCACGGACGCGGGCTGGGCCCCACACGTCCATGTGGAGTGTCTGCAGGGGAGCAGTCATCGGGGAAAACGAGGAGGAGTGGGGAGCGGCGCGCTGCCGCCCCTCGACATTGGGAAGGCAGGGAGGGGCAGGCGAGGGCGGGAGGGGAGGCAAAGACCTGGGAAGACCAGAGACAAGGAGGCGGGAGTGCATGCCACGGAGGCGTGGCAGGGAGGGGTGACCAAGGCGGTGGTGCCAAAGGAGAGTCGGGTGCGACAGGGCGCGACACGAGCAGGGGGCCGCAAGCTGACCTGACGCGGACGCAGCTACCTGAGGAGGCTCAGTAGTCAGTGTGTACAGACTCGACCCAGGCCAACGGGTGAACGTGGCCAGGTGACGGCCCGTTCGTGTACACGTGCAGATCGACATACACTGACCCCAAGGAGTGGTGGTAGTGACCATCGCATCCTGGAGGGCAACAGTACTCACCAAGTTCGTAGAGAACGAGGAAAGGTAAAGACCTGAGAGTGAGCGAGACGGAACCGCCGGACACGGAAGAACAGTGGAGAAACGGGCAAGAACTGGGCCCCCTGAGGGGTTAGCCAGTCTGACTGCAACAGGTGCAGGGAGTGGTGTGACTGTGGTGGTGTCGCGGAAGAAATAGCGGGAAGCACCTGAGTCAAGCGTGAAGTTGTGCAAGGCCTCAGCAGGCGCAGTACCAGGGAGAGCAGACTCACTAGCACCTAGAGCAGAAGCCTCTATACCTGGGTCGGGCGGCACACACAGATAACAGTCACCCTCAGCACTAATAGTCAATGCATACATGGCAGAAAGAATAGCATCATAATCAAGAGCAAATAAATCCACACACTGCCTAAGCAGCTCTGCCCAGCGGGGGAGCTCACTCGCGTCGGGAAACTCTTTGCGAAAGGCGTAGTCAAGCATGGAGAAGCAGCAATACTGGGTATGAAGCTTCCCGCATGTATGACCAGCGCGGACACCTGTGCGAATAACATACGGGCAGCGAGCACCACCCCCAGACGCCCCACGCTGGGCAAACCACTCACGAAGCTGCTGGGGCGAAGGGGTCTCGCTCGGACGCTGCTGCTGCTGCTGCCGCTGGCCACCGCCAGAACCTCCCCTCTGAACAGCTCCACCCCGACCGCCACCACTGCTCCCGTCACCACTCCCACTGCCGCCACCGCTGCCGCCGCCGCCACCCCCATTGCCACCACCACCGCCGCCACCACCGCCGCTACCAACGCCTTCACTCCCACCACCACCCCCACCGCCACCACTGCCACCTCCACCGCCTCCACCTCCCCCACCACCGCCTCCACCTCTGCCACCCTGGCCTCCCTTGCCCCTGCTGCTACGGCGCCTCCCACTAGGAGCAGACGCAGCCCCAACCTTCTCAGCACGAAGGAAGTCAACAGCAGCAGCAGAAGAAACAGAAGGGACAAGGGGGGAGGGGGAACACCCCTCAAAGAAGGGAGTGCGAGGAGTGCCACGAGAAGCGCCTACAACGACTATGCTGGTCTCAGCTGCAAGGAGGTGCTTCTCGAGCAGGTCGATAGTGAGGTCTGTGGGGTCAAGAGCGAGAAGGAGGTCCCTGAATGCGCTAAGAGAGTCAGGGAGGCGGGTGACAATGAAGTAGAGCGTGATGTACATGGGAGGAGGGTTCTTGGCTAGAAACTCGGCGGGAAGCGCGGCTCGGTAGCGAACGTCACTAGTGCGAAGGTGAGTGACGAGGTCGGCGACTGTGGCAAAGGCAGACAGCTCGGGGAACAAGTAGGGCAGGAGAAGGCGGCCTAGAGCAGCAGTGGTCGGGGAGGAGTAGCTAGTCGTACAGGGCTCTATCAGTCTTGTGCTGGCCAAAGTGAGCGCGTTCGGCTAACGGCAGGTGGTTGCGAACGGCTAGGCGAGCAGCAGCGTCATGGGACTGGCTGCGCGCGGGCTTGGCGCGGGCTGTATGGGCTGCGTGCGGGCCTGGCGCGGGCTGTATGGGCTGCGTACGGGCCTGGCGCGGGCTGTACGGGCTGCGTGCGGGCCTTGCGCGGGCTGTACGGGCTGCACGCGGGCGGCGCGCGGGTTGTATGGGCTGCGCGCGGGCGGCGCGCAGGCTGTACGGGCTACGCGCGGGCGGCTCGCGGGATATACGGGCTGTGCGCGAGCGGCGCGCGGGCTGTACGGACTGCACGCGGCAGAGCAGGGCAGTGGTAAGGCACGGGGAAGGGCAGGGCAGGGCAGAAATTCGGGCAGGAACAATACTAAGTGGTGGGCCCCAAATAAAAAACCGGTCCTTAGGAAGGACCCGCTCTATACCATGTCGAGATTAACTAGGAGGGGTAAATGATGAGGTCAAGTGAGGGGTACAACAACAACATCGAGAGAAACTTTGTACCCCCTAGTGCTAATACCCATATAGCCTACAAAATGTATAAGCATTTACGTTTTGACAGATAGCACCACCTTCGCCAAACCTCGAAGCAGGCCGCCCGAGGCTCTCCGAAGCGTTCGATCCGAGCACAAGGGGATCGGACGTTCGACAATTTGTGGCGACCCTTGAATTTTATTTCGAGGTCATTGGCTATTCGACCCCGACACACGATGCAACAAGGATTCGGCTCGCAGTGACACTGTTGCGAGGACCAGCACTCGAGTGGATTTACTACAGTGACGTGGCCCAAGGGGAGAAAACATGGGCGCAGTTTCGAGCAGATCTCATGGAAATATTCGAACCGACAAATTCGGTATACATGGTGTGGCAGCAGATTCATCGACACAAGCAACTCGCGAGTGTAGCACTGTACATGCAGCAGAAGGAGCAACTTTTCAATCGCATCACCGACCTGACCGAAGGCGAGAAAATCCATGCGTACACTGAGGGATTAATAATGGAGATTCGCCGACAGGTCATCGCCGCGAACTACAGTAGCTACCACGACATGGTACGTGCAGCCGAACGATACGACGCGTGGTCAACCCGAAACACGACGCTACTGGCCGAACCGTACATTTGGCAAGGAGCGATCGGCACCCTCCACGTTCGCCGAACCGATGGATATCGACAGATTCGACGCGAAGAAGCAGCCGACAAAATGCGAATTTTGCGGTGCAGCTGGACATCAAATCATGTCGTGCTACAAAATGAAGAAAGCACATGCAGCATGGCTGGGCGGAAATAGTACAGCACCCTCGAAGTAAAAAAACGGGAATCGCCAGTGGCCGCGGATCGACCTGGCGATCGCGTAAAGATCTGAAAAGGGAAAAAGGGCGACGATGTGGCGACTTCGGAGCGGGCGAAAAGGGAGAAAATGATTATGCGAAAATAAAACGTCACGACCGGACGGCAACAGGGGAAATTGCCGAGGCAAATGGAGGCTCCGCGAAAAAAGTCTCTGCACCAACCGGGAAACTCCAGCCGAATACCCACGAAAGTAAGAATTCGTTTAAGTTATCCTACAAAGATACTTTAACCAAGAATACTACTTCTTGTGGTTTTCAAGATTTAGAAAAATTCAGGGGAGGTTTAGAGGCCAAGAAAAAGCCTTTGGACATTATTCAGGTACCTGAGAAGTTGGGCAAAGCATTACGGAGTGTAGAAAAGGGTCGTGCGTTCCATGGAGTTAATATTCTCTCCCCTCAGCAAGTGTTAAGGCTTCCTTTCGCTCACAGGTGAAGCCTATACAGCTGCAAAATCTTAAAGGAAAATTTCAGGCTCAGGAGAAGTTGTTCAAGCCTCGGAAAAATCCTCCTACCCCCCAGGTAGAAGTTGGAAATGAAAAGTGCTGAGTCTGGTATAGGAGAAAGGGATGGTAATATATTGATGTACCCTATGATCCTATCAATGAGACCCTCTTTGGCTACTCAGTGCAGCACGAACCACTACTCCTCGAGGTGTTATGCAAAGGGCAACGCCTCCAAGCAATGGTGGACAGCGGTACATCTCACTTGATGTGTGACCGCGGGACGTTGGAGAATATTGGAGAACCTTCGGAGAAGACCAAGTTCACGGCAATGATGGTGGACGGTACGAAACTTCCCATCCACGGCGAAGCATCATTGCAGATGCACATAGGGGCGTTGAGGAGGAAGCCGACATTGCCAATCACGAACATCAAAGGTTTTCATCTTGGGGTGAGATTACCTGAAGCGGTTCAACCCCGAGATCGGCTAGGTCAACAGGAAGGCGTGCATCTACAACAACGGGAAACGAGTGGAGCTACGAAGCTGGACGGATACAGGGAATGTTCCTGAAACCACACTGGCACGGTTTGAATGGACGGTGAACAAGAACGACAAGGGTTACTTAGCGCTGGTTATGGCAGCAGCAAAGGAGGAGAAGCCGAACACAGAGCTACCTGCAAACAGTGAAGGAGGTGTTGGAGCACTACAAAGACATCATGCCAGATGACCTACCTGCAGGAGTACCTCCAGCATGCACCCACGAGCACAAGATCGTGGAGGAACCAGGTGCGATACCCGTCTCACGTTCACCATACCGTCCGACTAAACTACCAGACATGAAGAAGCAAATAGAGTATCTACTGGATAGACAACTGATCCGCCCATCCACCTTTCCCTACGGTGCACCAGTTCTCTTAACTCCAGAACTAGGCGGCAGTCTAAGGATGTGCATCGAGTACCACACACGGAACAAACAGACAGTTAAAAACAAATAGCACATACCCTGCATAGACGACCTACTGGACCAACTGCGTGGTGCAACAGTCTTTCCGAAGCTGGATCTTCGGTCGGGTTACTTGCAGATCAAGATGGCAGACAACTCGATCCACAAGACAGCATTGACAGCGTTCCGTACCAGATACGGCTCCTACAAATACTTGGTAATGCCGTTCGGACTCTGCAATGCACCAGCAACGTTTCAGGAAGAGATGAATCACATCTTACGGCCCCTGCTGGACGAGTGTGTGGTGGTGTACCTGGGCGACATTCTCATTTACTCCAAGATCATGAAGGAGCACATGGAGCATCTGCGGAAAGTCTTCGAGATCCTGCGGAAAAAAACAAGTCCTCTCGAAGAGCGACTTCGCCCTCAAGAAGGTGCAGTTTCTCGGGCACATGGTGACTGCGGAGGGCGTACACGTGGACCCGCGGAAGATCGAAGCCGTTAAGAAGTGGAAAGTACCGGAGAACGTGAAGGAGTCCCAGCAGTTCCTAGGCTTGGCCAACTACTAAAACAGGTTTGTGCCGCAGTACGCTAAGATAGCAGCGCTACTGACCGACCTACTGAGGAAGGACACGCTGTACAATTGGGATACTCCTCATCAGCAAGCCATGGAGCAGCTACAGACAGCACTGACTACAGCACTAGTACTCATCCTACAGAACCCAGACAAGGACTACGTGGTGGAAGCAGACGCTAGTGACCAAGCATTCGGAGTAGTACTGATGCAGGATCACGGACGCGGTTTGCAGCTCATCGCCTACCTCAGAGAGAAATTACACAGACCAGAACTGAACTACCCCATCCACGACAAGGAAGCCTTAGCGATAGTCATAGCCTTCAATACCTATAGGGAGCCAAGACTACAGTCTATACTGAGCACTCCATTCTCAAATACCTGAAGTCGTAGCCGACGCTCTCACGACAACATGTGCGGTGCGTGGACTTCCTGGAAAATCACTTCCACTACGACATCGTCTACAAGCCCGGGCTACACAATAAGGCAGACGCGTTGAGCCGCCCCGGACATGTAGCAGGCATCTAGCTCGACGGGATGAACCCTCTGCTCAAGGGTCTATTCCAACATGGGTACTCCGTGGACGCAGAGATTACTACAGCAGAGAAACAGAAGCTGTTACAGTGGGAGAAAGACTTAACGGTAGGAAAGGGCACATGAAAGATTTGGGTACCAAACTATGCCCCGCTACGGCAGATCTTATAAGAGGAGTTTCACAACGTACCATACGCGGGACATTTCGCAAGCAACAAGACGTTGGCAGGGATAGCAAAATATTACGACTGGCCTGTGATGGCATCAGACGTGCAGCGGTTCGTCACCTCATGCGACACGTGCCAGCGGATGAAGAGTAGCAAGCAGAAAAAAGCAGGGTTACTTCAGCCTCTACCCAATTGGCAGGTCGTTAGCCTCGACTTCATCACAAAACTTCCTTCGACCTCACGAGGGCATGGCCCTATACTCGTTGTGATTGACAAGTTCTCCAAAACGGGTCACTTCATCCCGACCAACGCCACAGCTACAGCTGAAGCAACTGCTCGCCTCTTCTTCGACCGCATTATCACCATCCATGGCATCCCGGCTACACTCATCTCCGACAGAGATCCTAAATTCACGAATAAGTTCTAGAAGGAGCTCATGGGAGTGTTGGGGACTAAGCTTGCGATGTCTTCAGCATACCACCCCCATACTGACGGACAGACACTGCGACTCAATCAAGTGGTTGAACAGTTACTACGCACAGCTTGCAAAGACGACGTCAGCCACCGGGACACACAGTTACCGACCCTAGAGTTCTTTTACAACAACGCATCACATGCGGCCATAGGGAAAACTCCTTTCTTCCTGTGTTACGGATGGGAACCACTTACACCACAGCAGCCAACCACACCGGCACATGTCCAAGCCGCACATAACTTCGTCACCACCATGCAGCAGCTATGGGAGAAGACTCAGCGACGTCTCACCATGATGCAGAACTCCCAAATGCAGTATGCCAATTGCGAGCGACGTGATCACACGGTAGCAGTCGGAGATCAGGTGCTTCTCGACACGCGCAACTTGAACCTGTCTCATCTACCATCCAAGCTCCAGCCTCGCTTCTGTGGTCGTTTTCACGTTGAGGCACCGGTGACACCAGTAACATCCCGCTTGCGCTTACCTACTACGTGGAAGCTTCACAACGCTTTCTATGTTCAGCTACGGAAGCCCTACAAGGACCCCAACCAACAGTTCCAGGGACGACAGCTACGGCCACCACCACCGTTCTCACTCATCAGCGCCGCAGCAGCAAGACCCTCGAGTTCCTGATACGTTGGAAGGGATACGACCCCACTAAGGACAGTTGGGTTGCAGAAGCTGATATGGGCAACGCACGCTGTGCTCTCAATGACTATCTTGTCAAGCAGGGTGTATCTCACACCACCCAGCTTTAAGGGGGGGACGTGTGAGAGTACGACGGCTTAATGCAGCTATGCTTGCTTGCCTTTACTTTATTACGCTATTTCTAGCTTAGGTTTAAATTTGCATGCATGCTTATGCTTGATTTCCTAAGGTAGGTGCTTTCCTATATTATTGTTATAGCACCGAGCTAGGTTGCGTGCACCGAATTCCAGGCTTTTCGTTTGCCACCGATGCCTTCTACCGAATTCAAGAGGGCTCCATTCGGGACGCTTCGCGACCCTCGGAACCTTCGCGTAACAACTCGTTACTAGGCCTTGTGTCGAGACTGTTTATAGCCTCCTGTTGTACCCAGGTGAATCATTTAATTCAAACTCTTTTTTCTGAGCTCGATCCTAGATCCTCACAGTCCAGGTCCTCGTACTGGAAGAGCATGCGGAAGAAGTGGGAAAAGAAACCGCAGAGAAAATCTTGGCACAGACGTGGATATCGTACAAACGCCATCAGGGATATCGTGCTGATTCTGACATCTGGCACAAACGCATCCGACACCCATCACTTGAAGCGCTCAACAACTGCATCAACGCAAAAGTGTTTGCGGAAGATGCACTGTTGCTTCCAGATAGAAAATTGCTCAAACTGAGAGAAGGCTTACCCAACTACACTGTCTTTCCAGAAGTCGTGTTGCGCCACACTCCCTTTGCCGAAAAGATACCTGGAGCTGAGCGGTACGACCCACTCAACAAGGTCTACAGCGACTTCCTAGTTCTTACAGCAAAGAGGCTGGGAGGGGAGCAGTATACTCTTACCCCCATTGACGCTGTCACGCGCTTCGTTTGGGCTGTGATTGTGAATGTCATTGCTACCTCGCCATGTCACATGCCGCCCGTACCTATGGTACGCCGCTAGCCAGCTCGCCCAGTACCTGCGTCGACCTGAAGGGGAGAACATGGCGAACCTACGATGCGCCCTACAGTACTTCTTCTCTTCGCGTAACGACTACTCTGCAGCTTATTGGCTACATGAACGCTTACCATGCAGGGGACGCAGACAACAGGAGATCCGGCACAGGCTTCATTTTCAAGTTCGAACCTGCGGAAACCATCTCTTGGGACTCACAGAAGCAGGAGCTCATCGCCTTTTTGTCTGTAGAAGCTGAAATCAACGCAGCAAGCGCAACAGTTTGCAAAGGACTCTACCTCACAGAGCTCCTACAGGAAACGAAGATGGCGATGAACGGGTCATTCAATTAACTGTGCGACAACCAGAGCGCGATCAAGATCGCGAACAAGCCTGGCTTCGTCAACTGCACGAAACACATCGCTCTGCGTTACTTCTTCGTCAAGGACAAAATCGAGAAGGGCAGAGTCCAACTCACCTACTGCCCAACTGGCGAAATGGCGGCTGACTTATTGACGAAGAAACAGCCACATAAGAAGTTCTAGTATAGCGCGGACCTGTGCGGAGTCGTCAAGAAGAGCCATGTTGCGCACCTTTAGGAATGAAGGGGATTGTTGGAGTAAGCTAGAATTAACTTTAGCATTCCTGAAGGTGCAACTGTATCACACCCGCTACTAGTGAAGCAACAACAGCAACAGTATTGGATCAGCCCATGAAGGGCAGGAAGGTCAACACTCGCTAGGTCAACAGTCGTGACTGTAGACCATCTGGACCGAACGGTTACATGCAGCAATTTGGTAACAAAGAGAAGAGCAAGAGTCTGGGTTACTGTGGAAATGCCTGTAAAGTAGTTAAAATAAGGGAATGCACCCTTTAGAGTACATGACTAGCTATATCAATCTATTGTGTGTAAATTTCTATTTTTATCAATCTAGTCATCTACATTCACTATGCACAAGGTTCCTACTACTACCAAGACTTCCACTACCAATCTCTAAGGCAGACCTATCCTATCCAAGATTCTTATTGTAACAAGGTGAACTAGGATTTATGCTTTCCATGCCTTTGTGGAGATGTGTTCTCTTGTGTAAGGATTATTTTTAGCATTCCTTACCGCGACCTTCAACATCACGTATACCAGCAGCCGTTGTTCGCCCGTTACTGCTAACGAGGCTTTGCCAACTTCGCGCGCACTGTTTTAGCAAACCATGAACCGCTGGCCTGGCCGAGTCGGCCTACGCTTCGGGACTACCCCGAACCTCGATGCTAGCCTAGCACTAGCTAGCTCGCACGCAGCGCGTAACCGTTGCATGTTTCGCACATAAGTAACCGTTGCTTATACTTTGTACTGGTTTGACACCTAGTGCAATCAGGGCTAACGTTTCAAATTTAGGTACCCTGATGTCCACCTTTTTTTTTTTTTTTTTTTTCTTTGGGTTGCGGAGCAACCTATTGCAATCGACGGGGACTACTTTTTTTTCGCAAAATTTTTTTTTTATCCAAGAAAAAAACGGGAAAATAGAAGAAAACTCTGGATAAGTTTAATAATCGTAAAATATATGCTATAACTGTTTGACCCTAACATTGATTTTAAGTCATATCTTTATGTCGTAAATCAGTCATCTATATAGATATATTTTGCAAGACTGAGAACTCTGAAAATTACGGTATTAGTGAAACTTAATGACCGACCAACCAAATGATCATTGAATTTCCCCTTTTGTGTATACCACCTAGTATACACGAGACGTGACGTGAGCATATTCATCAAATGAATTGATGAATATGTCTCATGGTTTGAACAAACAAACATTTTGTAGCAAACGAATACAAAAATTATACTACCGCTTCCCCAGCCTAGCATGGGGGGGAAGTCAGCGGTATAAACAATAATCATGACAGCGCAATACAATCTGCATATCCCAAAAAATGTCTACACCGATCAAGTCCAGCTGAAAATGGTTTTACTGTCATAGTGGTGGGCCACTCAACCTTTTGTGACGATGATCGGCAAGATATATTTTTGAAACATGCAGACATGCATTACGATTGCAACGAGAAGAAGCATAATAGAAACAGAAATGAAACAAAATAAACAATTACTCATAATGAAAATAACTAAATTAAATGCACTGTAAATTGTACGAGACACTACCTTCCTTCCATCACATCCTGCCTGGAAACCAGTATCTGCGATAACAAAAAAAAAAAAAAAAAATCGAATGCAAAAAAAAAGATGTAATTTTAAGACTTGAAGTTTAGGAGAGAATGAAGAGAATGGCTGTAAAACATCATTGAAACATCAAGACAGAGAA
Source organism: Closterium sp. Naga37s-1 (assembly GCA_947471745.1). Taxonomy (NCBI): domain Eukaryota; kingdom Viridiplantae; phylum Streptophyta; class Zygnematophyceae; order Desmidiales; family Closteriaceae; genus Closterium; species Closterium sp. Naga37s-1. The sequence continues at coordinate 359,095 of CANJKZ010001038.1, forward strand.
AATCCTAGAACGAGAGAGAGGGAACGAGAGAGGGAACGAGAGAGAGAGAGAAGGAGAGAGAGAGAGAGAGAGAGAGAGAGAGAGAGAGAGAGAGAGAGAGAGAGAGAGAGAGAGAGAGAGAGAGAGAGAGAGAGAGAGAGAGAACGAGAGAGAGAGAGAGAACGAGAGAGAGAGAGAGAACGAGAGAGGGAGAACGAGAGAACGAGAGAGAGAGAACGAGAGAGAGGGAACGAGAGAGGGAACGAGAGAAGGAACGAGAGAGAGGGAACGACAGTGAGGGAACAAGAGAGGGAACGAGAGAGAGAGAACGAGAGAGAGAACGAGAGCGAGAGAACGAGAGAGAGAACGAGAGAGAGAACGAGAGCGAGAGAACGAGAGAGAGAGAGAACGAGAGAGAGAGAGAGAGAGAGAGAGAGAGAGAGAGAGAGAGAGAGAGAGAGAGAGAGAGAGAGAGAGAGAGAGAGAGAACGAGAGAGAGAGAACGAGAGAGAGAGAGAACGAGAGAGAGAGAGAGAGAGAGAGAGAGAGAGAGAGGGCGAGAGAGAGAACGAGAGAGAGAGAGAGAGAGAGAGAGAGAGAGAGAGAGAGAGAGAGAGAGAGAGAGAGAGAGAGAGAGAGAGAGAGAGAGAGAGAGAGAACGAGAGAGAGAGAACGAGAGAGAACGAACGAGAGAACGAATGAGAGATAAAGAGAGAGTTCAATAAACTACGGTTTCGAGAAAAAAATGTGTATGTATCAAATCGGGCTGCAACAATTCGAAAGAGAGGAACACAAACCCTAAGCTAGATTGTCTTATTTCAACAGAGAGTAAAGGAGAGAGGCAAACGGACGACAGAAAGAGATGGAAGCGGGAGAGAAGGACAAGGGCGAGAGACTAACATTTCGTCCTGAAATCTACACACTATAGAGAAATCATATATGAAACTTTGGCTCAAACATGAGAAAACGACTAGCCACGAGGTGGTTTCGCCAAGATCTATATATCTTCCTAAAGAACTAATACTACTCTAGTAAACGGCTCACCTACGAAGCTGAGTTGCGGGAGGACACCAGGAGCAGCAGCGGGAAGAAAAAGAGCTCTTGCTGGAAGACACGAGCGAACAAAAGGAAAAAACGAAACCCTAGGAAGTTAACAACTGTGTCGCAATTTTAGCGGTCCTAGTTAAACAACGGAACAACAAATTGTATCTGTTTAGCACAGCGGTCTTCGAGGAGTTTCATGAGGGAAAGGTTTTCGATTCGCGGTGTGCGCGTTGCTCGAGTTAGAGAATTTGTTGGTCAATGATCTTAGAGCAGAAATTTTACCTACACTATTTTTTATATATTGACATCATAAAAAACTGAATGTTGTTTTAATTTGTAGTGCTAACATACTGAGGGTACGCGTTTTTTTAAGGCACAACACTTGCTATACGGAGGTTTAAAGAAAATGTTCTTACCGTAGAAATTCTATGGGTACAATATTAATGCCTAATATGGTACATATCTTAGTAAACAATAAAGAAATTTTTATCAATCCAAAATGCTCCGCAACCCTAAGACGGTTTCGTCGCCTCTTGTTTTTTTTTTTTTTTTTTTTTTTACCCTGAAGGCATATTTTCCAAAAAAATACAGCACCCTGATTGGTCAGTGTTGGAAAATTATATAGTCTGATTGTTGAGGGTCGAGAAGTCAGGATCAAAGTGGTAACGCGCTGTGCATTGCCGAAACTAAACCTCGATTGTGGGTGCATAGGGACGAAAGTTCGTTGAAACTTCGTAAAAAGTATCCTGGAAACTCGCAGTACGATCTCGATGGTGAGGGGTGTCAGAATGTTATCTTATGCTCTAGCCTGTAGTGGGGTGCTCTATAGCGAGTACAACCCTTCTAGGGTTTGCTATTTGTATCCTCATTCTTGCTAGTGCAACCCTCTTCTTTCTTCTAAACTTTAACATGGTATCAGAGCAGGTCGATCCCCTTGGATCGATCCTGTGGGTGGGCTTACCACCTCCTAGCTTCCGCTGCAGCTCCTACCACTACACTCGGTGCCGCACGCCCCGTGGCGTGTGGCAGTTTTCTTCCCGCCGTGCGCCCCGAGGCGCGCGGCGGTTTTCTTCCCGCCGTGCGCCCCGAGGCGCGCGGCGGTTTTCTGCCCGCCGTGCGCCCCGAGGCGCGCGGCGGTTCTCTGCCCGCTGTGCGCCCCGAGGCGCGCGGCGGGCTTCGGCCCCGTCAACCGTCGCGTCGCCCTCGGGAGGCGCCGCGACGGGCGACGGGGACCCGTTCGTCGCCCCCCGTCGCCCGTCGTGGCCTGCGCGCGGCCCGTACAGGCAGCGCGCGACCCGTACGGGCTGCGCCAGGCCCGCGCGCGACCCGTACGGGCTGCGCCAGGCCCGCGCGCCACCCGTACGGGCTGCGCCAGGCCCGCGCGCGGCCCGTACGGGCGGCGCCAGGCCCGCGCGCGGCTCAGGCCGCCTACGCGCGGTTCGGGCGACCCTACCAGGCCCGTGGTGGGCCCGCTCCTTGCTGCCCCTGCCCTCCCTACTGTCCCCCAGCGCTTCTACTCGTGCCCCACCCCTCCTACTCCCCATTCTCCTGTATTAGGGTTTGGGGGTGCGGGGTATGGGGGTGCACCCACTGTGTACTGTTCCCTGCTCCTCCTCCTCCTCCGTCTCCCTGTGCTGCAGCTGCCGCTGAGGGGGGGTGGACGTGTTGGAGCCGGTGGAGTGGTACTAAGGGGGGGTGAAGGGGGAGTGGAGCTAGCGGTGTAGCAGCGGGTATGTGCCAGGGGGGAGTGGGATAGTTTGGGGAAGCTGAATGGAGGTTGCCGTCGTGTCGCCAGCAGCACCTGTATTCCGGGGACTTCGTCCGGTAGCCCAGTCGTAGCCAGCTGTGCCAGCCGCCCGTGGGTCCTTTGCTCGTCTGCCGCTACTTTAGCCGCGGGGCCTGTTACTCCTGTATTCCGGGGACTTCGTCCGGTAGCCGCTGTGCCAGTCTGCCTCCTGTTGCCTGTGTGTCTGCAGCTTCAGCCGTCGCCTCCTATCTCCTCTCCTCTCACTCTCTCTCCTCCTCCTCACTTGCCCGTTGTGACTACCACTAGCTTTGCTCATAATTGTGAACTTAGACTATTGCTTCTTGAACTTGTGCTCAGAATGTGTGGTGACATTGTGATCCACCCTGAGCTTGTACTCCTTTGCTTACTCTGCTGATTACACCCCACTTTGGCTATGGGGGTGTGTCAGAATGTTATCTTATGCTCTAGCCTGTAGTGGGGTGCTCTATAGCGAGTACAACCCTTCTAGGGTTTGCTATTTGTATCCTCATTCTTGCTAGTGCAACCCTCTTCTTTCTTCTAAACTTTAACAAGGGGTTTACACATTTGGGGGGTACAATTACGAAGTTTATTGGAACCTTCACCTCGATAATGTCTCATTCGAGGTCGCTCACGCCCTGGCTATACTGCAATCAATCCGAAGGCGGGGTTATCGAAAGAAAATTTTGGAAAAACTTCCTTTCGATAAGGTCAAAGTCGGGGACTATAGAATCGATAATTTGTTAAGTCAGGGTCCATTAAACAGGCTAGTCTGTTACACTATGATATGTTACACTACTCAAAATCAGGGATATGAAATCTATTACTATGATAGAATCAGGGTTGAGAACTTAAATCACCCTTAAAGTGGAAGGCCTGAAATCACCCTTAAACCAGGGAAATTTCCTTGATAAAAACAGCACTTAGTGCAATTCTCTCTATCTCGTTCCATTGCACCCGTAACATCTTGCTACATGTGAATATCAGCAATCTTATTCACTTGATGCCTCGAAATCGTTGTTGCGTTCGGTTCCATTGGCACAGCGAAGCCAGAAATCGTCTTGAATCGAGTACGAACAAGGTAACAGATTTGGTGTCGCACGTTTTTCCCAGCCTTGCACGAAATCACTGATGCCGAATTCGTTCGCATACTCGCTGCTGCGCACTGCACTAACCGTTTCCGCGACATCCCGAGGAACACCAACAGCCTTTTCCAAGCCAAGATCGAGATTGAAGCCGAGAGGGAAAAGCAACCTCTGCTGCTTCTCCCTCGTCAATTCTTCTCTACGTCCTTGACTTCACCGATAGGCGACAGGCACGGAAATACTGACGAGCTCTTGTTTGCTGCGATTCGTCCCACTAACTTGCAGATTGTCGGGTAGAATGCGACACGGCTAATGCATGTCGTTGACTCACGAACTGCTTCTAACCGCGAAGCTCCCTTTATTCAAAGGAAGGTAGTACTGAGACGAGTAGGGACATGAGAATCGAACCGGGCGAGAGAAAACGAGTGCGATTCGGAATCCAGGGACGACGCTGATCCGGTGTGGTAGTTAGTTCCAGCAAACGCGAATTTCGTTACATGGATCATGGCATCATGTCGGCAGGTCGAGTCGCTCTAGAGAGGTTGAGAGAAATCCAGCCTCGGTATGCTTCAGCGACGCGCATGATCTTACGCATCATATGAACCGCGCTACAGCCAGCAATGAGATCCTTCGTCACGATGGGTAACGATGGCTCTGAATCATTGCCACAGCCACAACATCGGCATCCAAGCGTGCGAGCAGCGATTGCGACGCACTTCCCGTCGCATCATTCGTCGCCTCGCATGATTCCACGACACCTCGCCTCCTCCAGTGATAGCGTCGCCTTGCGCTAGTGGAACTTCCTCCACGCCACGTATTCGTCGAGTCGCGGGACACCTCTCTTAACTACCTCTCTCCACAGCCGTGCAGCGGTGCACACCTCTTCCTGCGCCTATAAAGCCGGCGCCATGTGCAGCCATGGACTCATCAGCTCCAATCCGCCATTCTTTTCAGTCTTCCATCCGCCTCTCTTCTCACTCTCCCCTTCAAGAACCCGTTTGCAGCAGCCTTCCAGCTCTCTCCAGCTGCTTTGCAAGCCCCATTCCAACTCAACTCAGCAACCCAAATCTGCGCAAGCCGAGTTCTAAGGCAACTCAGCAGTCACTTGTGTGCCTTCCCTCATGGCGAAGGCTGGGATGCGCGTGCTCGTGCTGGCAGCGCTGGCAGTGGGGCTGCTGGCGGCGGCAGTGAGTGGAGCGCGGGACGCCATGAAGGTAGCCAGGGGCCTGGTCCCAGAGGAGGGTGGGGACGGTGCTGCGCCTGGCGGGGTGGGCGCGGGGCAGCAGAGGAAGGGCGCGCGCATTCTGGCGGCTGAGACCTTCGCTCACCACGCCCCTCTGCCCGACTACCTCGACCACATCCCCCGCCGCCAGGCCCTCGCCACCAGTACGCAACACAACGCTGCTCCCTCCTCTCCCTCTCGTCGCTGCCTTGCTTCCTTAGCTCTGCTGATCCTTTCTTATCACAGCCCGTTCCTGCTCTCCTTACCTCTCATTTCTCTGCTCCCCTTACCTCTCACTTCTCTCTGCTCCCCTTACCTCGCATTTCTCTGCTCCCCTTACCTCTCACTTCTCTCTGCTCCCCTTACCTCTCGTGTCTCTGCTCTCCTTAGCTTTCATTTTTCTGCTCACCTTGCTCCTCTTGGCCCTTGATTCTCTGCTCCCTTTACCCCTCATTTCTCTTCTCCCTTTACCCCTCATTTCTCTGCTCCCTTTACCCCTCATTTCCCTGCTCCCTTTACCTCTCATTTCTCTGCTCCCCTTACCTCTCACTTCTCTCTGCTCCCCTTACCTCTCGTGTCTCTTCTCTCCTTAGCTTTCATTTTTCTGCTCACCTTGCTCCTCTTGGCCCTTGATTCTCTGCTCCCTTTACCCCTCATTTCTCTGCTCCCTTTACCCCTCATTTCTCTGCTCTCTTTACCCCTCATTTCTCTGCTCCCTTTTCCCCTCATTTCTCTTCTCCCTTTTCCCCTCATTTCTCTGCTCCCTTTACCCCTCATTTCTCTGCTCCCTTTATCCCTCATTTCTCTGCTCCCTTTACCCCTCATTTCTCTGCTCCCTTTACCCCTCATTATTCTGCTCCCTTTACCCCTCATTTCTCTGCTCCCTTTATCCCTCATTTCTCTGCTCCCTTTACCCCTCATTTCTCTACTCCCTTTTCCCCTCATTTCTCTGCTCCCCTTTCCCCTCATTTCTCTGCTCCCTTTACCCCTCATTTCTCTGCTCCCTTTTCCCCTCATTTCTCTTCTCCCTTTTCCCCTCATTTCTCTGCTCCCTTTACCCCTCATTTCTCTGCTCCCTCTATCCCTCATTTCTCTGCTCCCTTTACCCCTCATTTCTCTGCTCCCTTTACCCCTCATTATTCTGCTGCCTTTACCCCTCATTTCTCTGCTCCCTTTATCCCTCATTTCTCTGCTCCCTTTTGCCCCTCATTTCTCTACTCCCTTTTCCCCTCATTTCTCTGCTCCCCTTTCCCCTCATTTCTCTGCTCCCTTTACCCCTCATTTCTCTGCTCCCTTTTCCCCTCATTTCTCTTCTCCCTTTTCCCCTCATTTCTCTGCTCCCTTTTACCCTCATTTCTCTGCTCCCTTTTCCCCTCATTTCTCTGCTCCCTTTACCCCTCATTTCTCTGCTCCCTTTATCCCTCATTTCTCTGCTCCCTTTATCCCTCATTTCTCTGCTCCCTTTCCCCCTCATTTCTCTGCTCCCTTTCCCCCTCATTTCTCTGCTCCCTTCACCTCTGATTTCTCTGTTCCCCTTGCCTCTCATTTCTCTGCTCTCCCTGGCTTTTAACTGCTACCTTAACCTTTCATTTCTCTGCTCTCCTTGGCCCCCAATTATCTAATCACCTTGCCTCTCATTCCGCTGCTCCCCATGGCTCGCATTTCTCTCATGGGGATGCATAGTGATAGCTCTGTCTATTCGTCCTCCCTCCCCCCCCCCTTCCCCCCAAGCCCCACCTACTCTCCAGCATGTGGGCGCACGACGGTGACAATCCTCCCGGCATGCCTGACCCCACTCACCACTTCCCCTGTCCCTTCTGCCCCTCCCACCTCCCAGCATGCGGCCGCACAACAGTGACGATCCGCTCGCAGTACCTGGGGCCGTACGACCTGCACTCACTTCTGCCCCTCCCTCCCCTTATCTCCCTCCCCCTTTTCCCCTGCACCTCCCAGCATGCGGGCGCACGACAGTGACGATCCGGTCGCAGTACCTGGGGCCGTACGACCTGCACAACGACATCTACAACATGACATTCTACAACGGCTGCGCCTACAACGTCACCAGCCCGTTGCGCGTGTGGCAGTGCTTCAACTTCTACAACATATGGGAGGGCGTCCTCGACAATCCCGCGCCCAACCCCACGCAGTACCAGACAGGCGACATTTTCGTGCAGACGCTGCCGGGGTACTGTGAGATGCGCATGAACCGCGGTGCTAACGGCAAGTTGCAGATGCTCCCCGGGGAGACGGTGAACATTGTGTATGCGCACACGTGGGACTTCCGGCCCTGCGTGCAGGAGCTGCGCTTCGGCAACGGCAACAGCTACTCAATGACCAACACCACCGAGTGCCAGCTCGCCAAGGTCATCTAGACTAGGCCGCTGGTACCGTATCGTGAAATGTTTGTTATTATTGTTTCATGTGGTGTAGCAGAATGAGATGAAGAGGTGTACCGGTAGTTGGTGGAGGGAGGAGGCGGGAAAAGTGGTTAAGGCAATAAAAATGCATGTAATGTTCATAACATGTATCATTCACCAATGTTTTTCTCTGACTCTATCCTCATCCGTGGAGCTTTCAAATTAGGAGAGGCGAAGGTGAGGTGGTGTGGTGTGTAAGGAAACAAACAACCTTCCTTACTTCGCGTCTGTTGAGATACGTAAGTACAACGCTGCAGCGTGGTGCTCGGGGGGACTGGAGCTTTGACACAAGGCAAGGCACCCTTTTTAATGTGCCGACGAATAGATTTGCCACTGCATCTTGCCGGCTAGGTGCCTGGCAGTATCGATACCAAGACACACAAGGCAACACTACAATCCACCTACTGAGCTTACTCGACCAAGGATACGTGCAACTACAGAAAGTAACCCCTCGGTGTCTGTTTCGCCTTCCGTTCTGCCAACCCTAGCTCCATGCACACAGCCAAGAGGAGAATGTATTGTTGGGGGCACATCCACATGCGCTGCCCTCAATGCATTCTCCGCATTCCCCGTCTTCTCATTAACCCCACAACCGCTCAGCACCGTAGAGTCTGCCTTTAGAACACCTTCGCCGCCCGCCTCCGCGCGTTTCTCTGCGAGCCAGGCTGTCAGGTCGTGAACAGTGTCGATGTCCCTCAGGCGTGGTAGCGAATCCAGTGGTGCCACGTCAGCCACCCCGTTGGAGTGGAGTGCTGAGAGAGCAGAGAGCGACTGCTGCAGCACCCTGTCTGTGCTCCACTCTATGCCCTGATGGGGTATGGTGGTGGGAGAGCAAGGGGATGGGGCCAGGAAGGGGGGCAGGCATGCCTGTGATACCATGGCAGGCATTGGGTTGGTGTGGCGTGCAGAGAGTGACTGCTGCAGCACCCTGTCTGTGCTTCACTCGATGCCCTGATGGGGTTGGGTGATGGGAGAGAAAGAGGGGGGGTGGAAGGATGGCGGGGGAAAGAGTCGCGGGGAGAGATTGGAAGAACAAGAGAATGCAATCGAGAGGGATGCAGATGGGAGATCGGGTATGCATGAATGGACCACACTACACATGGCGACATGCCCCACACTCATTGCGACATGCCCCACACACATGGTGACATGCCCCACATACATGGTGCAATTCCACACATACATGGTGACATGCCTTTCACACACATTGTGGCATGCACCACTTACTTGGAAAAGGCATGGCAGCACTGCGGTGAGCCCAAGGAGGTAGTATCCGCCATCCAGGGCCGGCCCAAACACCACCTGCCAGGGAACCCAAAGGATGCAATGAACCAAGAGCTTTCATAAAAATAAAACGGGCATATTTGCATACTTTCTTTCAGAAACTTGATTTCCAACGCAATCCTGGTCATCAAACACAAGCCCCTGTGTTCCTTTCCCTTCCCTCGAACTCATCCCCTCCACCTGCCACACATCCCACATCCAGCCTGCATGTTCGTTACCCTCCAGTCCTCCACTCATCTGGTGGTGCCCGCGAGCAGAGAGCGCGCAGCAGCCACAGCGGCCTCATCCCGATCCGATCACAAACCTTACCTCTGCAAGCCACAGAGTGTCCAGGAAATGTCCGCACGCCTCCTCTCACCCACTGGTGTCCCCACTCCCCTCTCCTCCACTCACCCGGTGCCGCTTAAGAGCAGAGAGCGCAGCAACAACAGTTGCACCATCCACATCAGGGATGTCTGTTCCGATCACCACCACCTGGCATGGCGGAGCGTGGGAGGCAAAGAGGCAGAGAGACGAGCACATGCCATGGGGAAGAGAGAGAGAGAGAGAGAGCAGCGGCACAGCAGCACCAATCATATCAGGGATGTTGTTTTCAATACCACCAACTGCCTTAGCGCAATGATGATTTGCGAGTCGACTGAAAGAAATACAATCTCTTGCCAAAGGCCGACGGCATGGAAATACGTGAAGGGTGGAAAGCAGGGAACACTAGCAAGGATCCGATTCAAGACCGAGTAAACACCTGTTAGGTGACATGACTACACGTGGTGGCAGCAACTTTTGTTCAGGTAAAAAAGAAGAGGGCGCTTTCTTGTAAACCCTTGTGTAAGAGTGGAAAGCAGGGAACACCGGCAAGGATCTGATCAAAGAGTGCAAGCAGACGGATGTGCGACTCGCAGGATTCACAACGCTCACCGGAGGTATCCACATGCACAATCCCCAGAGCTCAGCTCACCCTACGTTAACCTTGATGTGCTCTCACCCGCTGGTATCCCAGGCCCAGCACGTGCTGGAAGGCTGCTTGCATGCGCGCCCCCACGTCTCCCCCCACCTGCATGGGTTTGGGTTTTGGGTTCAGGTTGGAGGGTTTAGGGTTTCGGATGTAGGGTTGTGGAAGGCTGCTTGCATGCATGCACCCACGTCCCCCCCCACCTGCATTTAGGTTTTGGTTCAGCACTATGGGGTTTAAAGTTTTGGTTGTACAATGATGAAAGGCTGCTTGCATTGGGTTTCAGGGTGACGGGGTTTTGGGTTTCGGGCTTAAAGTAGTGACAGACTCCTTGCATGCGCGTCCCCACGTCTCCCCCCTGGTTGCAGAGGAGCGATCGATGCATGCACGGACTCCGGCATATGGGCGACAGGCGTGCGTTGCATGTGGGAATGATGGTTGCATGGGTGTGAGCATGGGGTGTGAGCATTGTGAGAATGGGGTGTGAGAATGGGGTGTGAGAATGGGTGTGAGAATGGGGTGTGAGAATGGGGTGTGAGAATGGGTGTGAGAATGGGTGTGAGCATGGGATGTGAGCATGGGGTATGAGAATGAAGTGAGACTATACCGCTGAGCTGGAATAACGCGAAAGTTCCAACCTGAGGCACAAAGCGGAGGGAGGTGGAGGAAGGCAGCATCTGCTGCATCCACCGTCGGATCTCGCCTTCATCCGACGGCTCAGAGAAGAAGATGAAGACATGCGTGGAAGCCCGCCTGCCTGCCACACCACAGCACCGGCTGATCAGAATGAAAATCGAAGCCATCTACGGCACAGCAATGATTGCACTGAGCACATCCCCAGACATGCACTCGCCGCGACCATGCCATACCTGGATCACTTTTGAGAATCCTCAAAGGGGAGTCAGATATAGTCGCAACTGGAGGTCACACACAACAGCTACCGTACTTGCCGAGGGCTCTGCGCCTCGCTATAGTCACGTACAGGTCGGGGCAGAGCACGACCCGGGTGACGACGTGCTCGCAGCACGCGCGGTAGAAGTTGCACGCCGCGTCCGCCCCCACGCCGGCCGCCAGGCGCGTCTTCACGCGCCCCGGCGCCGGCCGCTTCACGAAGATCATCACCGCCTGCTGCGCGCCGAGCGGCTCCGTCGCTTCACTCCGCGCCTCTTCCGCTTCGCTAAAACTCAGTTTAGGGTCGCTCATTCTAGCGTCGCACACTCCAGAGTCGCTCATTCGCTCTGTAGGAGAATCAGGAGACTAAGGCGATTGAGAGAACGGACGGCGATAGTGATTTTCTGGCTGCGGATGCTGCAGTCACGCAGTACGGGTAGGCAATCGTTTAGGGTGGTGCGCGGCGAGACGGATCGATAAATGGACAGCTCGGCTGAGCTGACGTGTCGAACGTATACGAACGCCAGGCACCTTGTGACTTGGCGGCAAATGTGAACAGACTGCCTGGTCAAGTGGCCAGAAGGGGAAGGAAACCGTGGATGACCAGCTTGGAGGGGAAAGGAAGGAATAGGCGAATTGTTTGTTTGAGTGCGGTTCAGTGAGATGCTTTACGTTCTTTGAGTATTCGCTTGGGCATTTGTTCATTGGCTCGCGAAGGCATTCGGTTCCGTCGCCAATCTCGCGATGTTCTCGATGCAGCTCGTTCGCCAATGAGCGTCCAGGTTTTTCTTAGATGTCCAATGGGATCATGGCTTTGGAACACCGACCATCGAATCCCGAGAATCAGATTGATGACAGCGCGCGAATGTCGCGAACGCAAAAGAGAAGGATTCGTTGGCGGGAGGATTACGTAGGGGCGCGCTACCAGACAACCAGATCTCCGCTGATGCGCGCAGCAGCGGTGGAGGGAAATCCGCAACACAGCCCAAATGAATTACTGAAATAGAATAGCTCAGTGCTCCTTGTCCAAGCTTCAGATCAGAAAGGTCGAGTCGTGTGAAGCGGATATTCACATGTTCCTTGTATTCTTTTACCACGAAGTGCTTCGAGCATAGTTCACGACAAGGTAGTTGGCGCATACTATCGCATACTGTCGCTTACGGTCGCATACTATCGGATACTGTCCTCCATTCTCCATAAGCGAGAGCAGCGCAGCGACGGCCACGGCGACAGCGGCAGGCGTCAGCTTGAAGCAGCGTCGGACGCCGGCCGACGCATCGCAGCCATCCATCGCGCCGGACAACGTCAACGCGATCAAACCGACGGGTTGAAGGACAAGGCGAAGCCACGTGGCGCGTCGCCGCGCCGGCGGTCCGGCTGGCTCGTGCTGGTGCTCGTGGTTCTGGTGGCGGCAGCGGCGGGCGCGGGTTATTATTTGTGGCGGGAATACAGCGAGTTTGTCGCGATCGACGACGACGAGGAGTTCGAGAGCGAGCCGCCCGTCGAGAAGGTCGCGACGCGGTCCAACCCGCGGAAAGCCCAATGGCAAGCTGATGTGAGTCGCTGCGTTCGTCGTTCAATGTGTCCCCAATACGCGTCGCCGAGTCGCTGAGTGCGTCGCAGGGCTGGCGACGAAGGGCTGCGATCATCTCTCGCTGAGCGATCCCTTTTTGTCACCTCATCCCTTATTGTCACGTGATTCATTCTCGTTTGTCCCTCTGCAACCGTCCTTTTCTTCCCCTCGGACCTTACCTTCTGAAATCTAGCTCGGATGTGAATCCTCTAGTCATCTGTGAATTCTCAACCGCGGCGCGTCACACACACACACGTACCACTCTCTGTCAGATAGATCACCGCATGCTGTTTGAGACATTTAAAGAGGCATCAGCGGCGCATCCCCACGCATGCGACTCTCTTTGTCAGCTGATTACATGCTTCTCCAGCGCCACCCCGACCCTCACCCTCGGGTTTCTCAGCCTGCGTTTCCTCATCCGCTGCTGCCCTATCTGTGCGCTTGCATGCAAGCTTCACGTGGGTTCGAATGTGCACAGATAGGGCAGCAGTACTGGCGATGCCAATGTGACTGACTGGAAGTGTGACTGTATTCATTGTGACTGTCTCGTTTGTGACTGTCGTTTATAACAGAAGCTGTGGAGCGCGGAGGAGCTGGCCAAGTATAACGGGTCGACGAAGGGACTTCCGCTGCTGCTGGGCATTCTGGGGTGAGCGGGGCGTTGGATTAGTCAGAGGAATGCGTGTGCAGTGGCCAGGCGAGGGTGAATGTGGCGTGGGCAGGCGAGAGCTAATGCTCAATGCCCAATGCCTCATGCTCACTTCCCAATGCCCAATGCCCAATGCCCAATGCCCAATGCCCAATGCCAGTTGACTTTTGAGTCGACTCAAAAGTCAATGCCCAATGCCCATAGCCCAATGCCCAATGCGCCATGCCCAATGCGCCTTGGCCTATGCCCAATGCACCATTCTTCACACCCATATCCCATATACCACTCCGCATGCCCCACACGCCCATCCTCCTCCATACCTCATACCCCATGCGTGTAGGGACGTGTTTGACGTGACCAAGGGCAGGAAGCACTACGGCAAGGGGCAGGGGTACAACCACTTTGCTGGCAGGTTAGTAGCCCAGGCTGCCAGGTCAGCACCGCAGGCTGCCAGATCAGCCGGGCTCAGGGTCCCAAGCCAGTAGGTCAATTCCTCAGGGTGCCAGGTCAGCCTCATGGTGCCAGGTCAGCCTCAGGGTGCCAGGTCAGCCTCAGGGTGCCAGGTCAGCCTCTGGGTGCCAGGTCAGCCTCAGGGTGCCAGGTCAGCCTCAGGGTGCCAGGTCAGCCTCAGGCTGCCAGGTCAGAAGCGCATGTTGCCAGGCCAGAGTTTGAGAAGGACTTCAAAGTGGCTGTGATGTAAAAGCCAGCACAATGCTGCGCAACATTGGACGGGATTCCACCAAGCATATATGAACTTATATGAACAGACGAATCCCCACAGGGCTCAGCCAAACAGCACACCGCACATGGCATGACATGCCAAGTCAACGAGTGTCACGATGCTCTCGACACGCCTGCTGCGGTGCTTTGAAGACAATTTCGGGTGAGATATCTGTGCTTCTTCTTTTGAGGCTCCTCAAAAGACAATTCCGATGTGGGGTATCTGTGCTTCTTCTTTTGAGGCGCCTCAAAAGATAATTCCGATGTGGGATATCTGTGCTTCTTCTAGTCACTTTAGAGCTGCCAGGTACTTAGACGAAAGGTTGTGCTTCAATGGCAGGCAGGTCAACGAACTCACTCCCTCGGCGTGCCAAGAGTTCGCATTACAACCCCCAGTTTCTACACTCCCGTGATGGGTCTTGTGCGCATCCCAGAGTATATGGCTTGGAAGGTTGAATTAAATTAAACCCACCTTTGTGCGTGCAAGCTCGTGCATTGCTCCTCTGCCATGCCATCGGCTGTCTCAAAAGCTGCCCACTGCTCCCTCCATCCGCTTTCTTCCTGCCTGTGCCTCAACTCCGCTTCTCTGCATCTATACTCCTACACCCTCGTTTGGCATCCGTTTCCCCACCCTTCTCGCACTCACTCCTTTCCACACCTCGCTCTCACCTCAACCCCTTTCTCCATGAATCCCATCCCCTCTCACAGAGATGCCACGAGGGCATTTGTCTCAGGCAACTTCTCAGGTATGACGGACCATGCCATGCCATGTCATGCCATGCCATGCCATGCCATGTCATGCCATGCCATGCCATGCCATGCCATGCCATGCCATGCCGTGCCATGCCATGCCATGCTATGCAATGCCATGCCATGCCATGCCATACCACACCATGTCATAGAATGCCATAGCATACTATACCATTCCATAGCACACCGTAGCATACCATAACATATTATATCATTATACCATACGGCACCATGACAAGGTATGCGATGCCATAGCATGCCATGCATGTGTGGTAAGCCTTTGTCCTATTCAAATTGAGCTCCTTTGTCCCTGGCTGACCGCTTGGCACTGCTTGGCACCACATGGCACCACAGGTACACCCTCCTTTTCCCCCGCTCTCCCTCCCTGTTCAATCCCTTCCCACCCCTTTCCATCCCTCTCCATCCTGCAGATGACGGCTTAACGAACGATCTGACAGGGCTGTCAGGAGAGCAGTGCATCGGCATTGCTGACTGGCGCGACTTTTACTTCAAGACCTACATGTGAGTTGCTTCGTGCATTTGACGTTCATGTGCTTACCCTGGTGCTGAGCACCCCACTGTCTGTGCTGGGTGTGGTAAGAATGCATGTGAGGGACTGATATCCTGTCAGTCGAGCAGTGCATTGGCATCTCGGAGAGGGTGAGATGGATCTATGGGTGCAGAGGGGTGAGGTGCCGTGCAGGGCGAGTTTGTCGAGCTGCTGAAGGAGGGCAAGCGGCTGAGGCCACTGCTGGCAGAGCATTACACAATCCTCCCTGCCTTGAACCTTTACCCCTTCCCTCCTTCGGTTTCTCTACTTGCAGCCACGTGGGCAAGCTGGTGGGGCGGATTTACGACGAGCAGGGGAAGCCAAGAGAAGCGCTGGGCGAGTTTGACGAGCTTCTCAAGGAGGGCAAGCGGCTGAGAGACGTGGGCTCAGAACGAGGGCGGCAAGGTGGGGCTTCCTCTTTCTTGCGCCCACCTTCTTCCCGCCCTGCTCTCCCCTCTCATCTCTTGAGGCACTTCAAACGCCCAAGGCTGTGGAGAAGCAAAACCCCGGGTGCAACTCGCGGTGGGCGCAGAATGAGGGCGGCAAGGTGCGACCCCGTTACCATCCCTTACTCTCCCATTACCTCCTGTTTAAAAACCCTTTCCATCCCTCTCCATACCTTTCCATCCCTTTCCATCCCTCTCCATCCCTCTCCATCGCTTTCCATCCCTCTCCATCCCTCTCATCCCTCGCCATCCTGCAGGCGACGGCTTAACGGACGACCTGACGGGGCTGTCAGGCGAGCAGTGCATCGGCATCGCTGACTGGCGCGACTTCGACTTCGAAACCTACATGTGAGCTGCTTCGTGCAAGCACCATTCATGCGAGGAACCGCATGCATGAGAGCTGCATGTGTGTGTGCATGGGGCGTTTCGACTATCCCTCTCTTCACCCTCACCCTTTGTCCTCCGTGGTTTGCGCTGCCCTCCTTCCTACAGCCACGTGGGGAAGCTGGTGGGTCGATTTTACGACGAGCAGGGCAAGGCGAGGGATGCTCTGGGCGAGTTTGACGAGCTGCTGAAGGAGGGCAAGCGGCAGAGAGACATGACCAAGGCTGGCAGAGCGATAGGCAATTTCTCCTCCCTGCCTTAACCCGCCACCTTCACCTCCTGTCCCCCTTGCCTTCCTCTCCTACCAGCCACGTGGGCTATCTGGTGGGTCGATTTTACGACGAGCAGGGCAAGGGAGGGATGCTCTGGGCGAGTTTGACGAGCTGCTGAAGGAAGGCAAGCGCAAGCGACTGAGAGACGTGGCCAAGGTGGCGGAGAAGAAATATCGCGGGTGCAAGCTCCTTCCCAGCTCCTCCCTCCCCACGCATCTCTCCCCACGCCCTTTTCAACACTCATCGTTTGAGGCGTCTCAGTGGCCAAGGCAGCGGAGAAGAAGTACCCCGGGTGCAACTCGCAGTGGGCTCAGAACGAGGGCGGCAAGGTGGGGCTTCCTCTTTATTGCGCCTGCCCTCTCCTCTCCCTGCCCTTCCCTCTCATCTTGTGAGCCATTTCGAACGCCCATGGTGGCGGGGAACCCCTTGAGCAATACCCCTTGTGCAACTCCCGATGGGCGCAGAACGAGGGCGGCAAGGTGCGACCCCGTGTTTCCCGCGTTGTTCCCCCCTGCTACCTCCCAGCCCCTCCCTTCCTGCTCCCTCCCAGCCCCTCCCTTCCTGCTCCCTCCCAGCCCCTCCCTTCCTGCTCCCTCCCAGCCCCTCCCTTCCTGCTCCCTCCCAGCCCCTCCCTTCCTGCTCCCTCCCAGCCCCTCCCTTCCTGCTCCCTCCCAGCCCCTCCCTTCCTGCTCCCTCCCAGCCCCTCCCTTCCTGCTCCCTCCCAGCCCCTCCCTTCCTGCTCCCTCCCAGCCCCTCCCTTCCTGCTCCCTCCCAGCCCCTCCCTTCCTGCTCCTTCTTCCCCAATCCCCGGTCCCCATTCATCTCTCCCGCTCGTCTTGTGAGACATCTTAAGGCCCAAGGCCGTGGAGAAGCAATACCCCGGGTGCAACCCGTGATGGGCGCAGAACGAGGGCGGCAAGGTAACGTGTCTCCCTCCCTGCTCTTTTCCAAGTCCTCCCTCCGCTGCGCATCTCTCCCCACCTCCCATTCCCCACTCATGGTTCTGCGTTCCTGCCTTGTTCCCCACTGCTCCCCCCTTGCTCATACTTCCCTGTTCCTCCCTCCTCGTTGCTCCTTTCTCCTCCCCGCTCCTCTCTCCGGATCAACTTCTGCGGCGTCTCACAAGGCCGATGCAGTGGAGACGAGGTACCCCAGATGCATTCTTTAGATTGGCTCAGAATGAGGGCGGCAAGGTGGTGCCTTTCTCTCCTTGCATCTACTCCCTGCCGTCTCCACCCTCCCTGCTCCTACCCCCTTCTCGCCCCTCTCTCCCCCTCCTTTCTTGTGAGGCACCCCAATGCTGTGGAGACGAGGTACCCCGGGCGGGTGCAACCCGCGATGGGCTCAGAACGAGGGTGGCACGGTGCAGGCAGCCACTCTCTCTTCGCGTTCACTCCCTGCCCTGCCCTCTCCTCCCTCTCCGCTCCAACCTCCTCCCCCACTCGAGAGAGCATTGTAGTTTATAATTGTCAGTGCCACTGATTGGTGCTCTACACCATGCTTATAGTCTGAGAATTCACACACACATGAATCTCTTGTGGGTTGCATTGCATACAATGGGCAGCCTGCTGCTTGTCACACCAGCATGTGCACGTACGGTAGTCTTTTCACATTGACTGCTGTTTTGTTGAATGCTGTAGGAGTTATAAATTGTAGTGATAGACTAAACAAAAGCCCAACATGTTGGAAACAATCAACTCTGAGCGCCTCTGTCGTTTCGAAACACCAAGTCAGAAGCGAAGCGAAGCATATCGAAGCACTGGCGAGTCAACCCTCGGAGGTTCAGCAGTTGCTGGAGGTTACGCGAAAGTCAAAGGTCAGCGACTTTTGACCTGACAAGTACAGCGCGACAGCAAGGACACACAACTGACTCGTTACAGAGCAGTTGCCCGAGTCGTCGCTGTATCGAACCGCAACAGCAACAGTAAAACAGTTGGAACCGTATCTCTACGTATTCATTGTACTCTTATATAATCTTGTATCTCTTTGCTTTAATCAATTCACTTTGCCCTCACATACCAGCGCAAGGTGGTTCAAACACTTCTCATTAAAGCTTCCGCTAATTGCAACAAGTCCTACCCAGAGTTCAGCCCTGCAAAGATCCTAAGCGCTTTTCTCAGCCCAACATGGTATCAGAGCTAACAGGGGGAATTCAACCATTATCAAGTTATCTACAACGTCAGAAGACATGGCAACACAAAAGGAAAGGAGCTCCTCTAACGGCTCCCCGAGTACTACTCCTACTCCACCTCATGCCTCTGGCCTACAGACAGAGGAGGGTACGGCAACAAGACCAAGAGCAACTTCTACTGAGACTCCTGCGAATCAATCTGCAGGCTTCGATCAGAACATGATGGAGAAGTTTTTCTCCTTCATGTCCTTCTACGAGCAACACCAACAGTCGGCACCTGCGCAGTCAAACAACAGCAACAACAACAACAACGTGACTCCAATGAGCCTTGATGATTCATCCTACGCACGCGGAAAACAACAGCAGCAACCTACCTTTGCTCCGTACGAGCCCCAGCGCGGCTCCGTCAGCTTTATGCCACAACCACAGCCTGCACCTGGACAAGAGAAGACACTGGACGCACTTCAAGTTCAGTCGTTGTTCGCGCACGTCCTAAAACTACAGACGTCAAGACCCTTCGACGGAAAGGACTTCTTCGCCTGGTCATTCGAGTTCGAATTGATGATGGAAGGCACGCAGATTCTTGGCTTCTTCGACGGATCCCTGCCATATCCAACACACGGCACACAATATGACAAACAGCAGTACACGTATCAGTCAATGATGGCGTACACGATTCTACTGAGGAACATCACTCCGAATCAGCAGCAGAATATTCGGTCTTACCGGGGATACGGCAACTCCACCGAACTCGCATACAGCCACTTGAAGAGCCTGTACCAAGCAACAGACAGCGTAAATCAGAGTCGGTTGATGGCGCAACTGACAACAGTCGAGATGAAACCAGGCGAAAAGGGAATGGCGTATATCAGCCGCTGCCGCGAACTACGCGACAAACTCCTTCGATGCGGAGGGTCAATCTCCGAAGAAGCCTTCGTCACAGTTGTCATCACTGGACTTGGTCCTCATTGGCGCTCCACTCGAGCCATTCTCCAAGCTCATGGGAAGATTTCCAAAGCAGCACTCTGCGTCGAAATTCACGCCGAGCAGCAAGACATGGACCTGCAAGAGGAGCGGCACAAGAAGAAAACGTCAGTTCCCGAATTTGCGTTCCACACTCAGCGACGCTACAACAACAACAACAACACCCGACATCAACCAAAGCCTGTACCTCCGTTCTGCCATCTCTGCAAGACGTCAGGACATCCGCACACACACTGCCCGAATCGACAACAATCAACACCGCCACAGCGACAACTTCGACCTTCAAGCAGCCAAGTCGCTTCAACACAAGCGAACCCCACCGCTCAAGTTCAAACGACATCAACGGGACCACCTGCACAAGGAGCAAGGAACATCGTCAGTTGTATGGCAAGACTGAGCGACTCCTGTATCACCGAGTCACCGCCACACTACTCACCGGAGGAGCAACACAACACCACACCTCGCCGCGAGTCACTTCAACCGAACCCAACGTACGCAGCCATCGCCCAAAGCGAGCCATACGGAAAAGATACTTGGTTCTTGGATAGCTGCTGCGGGCAACATATGTGCTCCTCGGGACGTTTCGTTCAGCGCGAGCACCAACTTCAACGCGAAGTCGTCATCACCGTCGCCAACAATCAGAACCTGCGCACACGACGACAAGGCGTGGTTCAACTTCAGTCAAGGGAGACAAATGTTATACTGCAGATGTCAAAAGTATTAATCGCGGAGGGACTTGGCTACAACTTACTGAGCGTCAGCCAGCTGATGGCGAAAGGCATCCACCTTGAAGCAGATAGCACCACTCAGGAGTTCAAGTTGTACCACGGAAGAGGAGGTCTCTACATCGGCAAGGCAGTTCTGAAGAACAACGTCTTCGTTCTCGACTTCGTCCCAGACCTTGGCACAGCTGACAGCGACGGGATTGTCACCTTCACTTCCTGGACACATCCACCGGATCTTGACCCCAACTTCAGCCCCGAAGGATTCTGGTACTCGCACACCATTCCTGAAGCAGAAAGAACAAGAGCGTTAGCGACAATTCAACATTCGGCAGCAGCAGAGACAACATCGGCAGCAGCAGATACAACATCGGCAGCAGCAGAGACAACAACGGCAGCAGCAGAGACAACATCAGCAGCAGCAGAGACAACAACGGCAGCAGCAGAGACAACAACGACAGCAACAGAGACAATGGTAACAGCAGTGGTAACATCAACACCAATCACTGGTCCTTCAACGGCACCGATCTTCGTCGATGACACACCACCGACACCCGCACAGCAGCTAAACCCGGCATGATGAGAAGTTCATCGAAGCGCCAACTTCTACTCCAACTCCGACATGTACCGACGTTCACCCGGACACCGCGCCAGCGAAGAAATCTGGCATGCACGGATGGGACACCCGAGCAACACAACGTTAAACAACACGATAAGAGGAGGATTGCTCGACAAAGACTCGCTCCTACTACACGACGGGAGAGAACTCCAACGAGTAAAAGGAACGTGCTTCACATGTCCTGAAGCTGACTTACCGCATCAGCCGTTTGTCCCTCACCACAACCCGAGTGCACCAGCATACGCACCGCTCGAAAAGGTGTACAGCGACATCCTGTACAATCGCGTACCAGGACAAGGAGCTTACAACTACACCATCACCTTCATCGACGCTGCCACTCGATACGTTTGGCACCTGAACCTTTCGAGTCGCGACATGGCTTTCGAAGCATTCGTCGCCTGGCTTCCAGCAGCAGAACGAGAGTCCGGAGTGAAGCTAAAGAGTTTTCAGTCAGATGGAGGCGGAGAATACACCTCACAACGCTTCAAGGACTACCTGGCGGAGAAGGGAATCAAGAGGCTCATCTCCCTTCCCTACGCCCATCAACAGCAGGGTGTGGCAGAAAGAATGAACAGAACCCTTCAGAACACCATGCGCAAGCTGCTACGTGGCATGCGACTACCCAACCACCAGTGGCCCGAAGCAATGGACCACGCCGTCATGCTGCACAACTTGCTCTCGTCATCATCGCTCCCGAACAACGCATCACCACATCTGCTGTGGACAGGCAAATTGGGCAGCACAAAAATGTTACGGGTCTTCGGCTGCATGGTACAGTACCGACCCCCATCTGCACGAGCCGGCCGACTCTCCCAACGCGCACAGTGGGGGCTACACCTGGGCATCGAAAAGAATTACAACGCATGGAAGATTTTCGACGTCCACACCAAGGAAACAGTGGCAGCACGTGATGTGATTTTCTACGAACGACTCACTCTCGACTCCTACCTAGCCAACGTGGAAGAACAACGCGACCTCACCAGTGGACTTCATGGAGACCGAGCCTTCGCTTTCGCAGCGGACGAAGCTGACTGGGACGAACAGAACGTGGAAGCAGCCTCGGAGGAAGCCGGACCTCTCCCGTACTGCTCCGTCAATGTCCTTATGGATGACGAAAACCCTCGCGAAAGCGTCAACGCCGAAATATTCTATCACTTCGCCGACAATGGTTACGTTACACCTGCAGAAGTCAACACCAACGAAGCAGAACGCATAGGGCCCAACTTCATACCTGACCCAGAAGCAGGTGACGAAGCAGCTTATCCCGCGGATCCCACACTCCCCCGCTACACACAGAGTGGCCTCCAGATACTTGGCCTGGTCACCGCGGTCCACGGCGCTGCGATTCCTAAGGAGCCTGCGACGGTTCAGCAGGCTCTGGGGGGGGAGCACAGGGAAAAATGGCGCGAAGCCATGGACAGGGAATTGAAGGCACTAGAGGAGCGCAACACCTGGAAAGTCGTTCCCATCAGTGTGGCACGAAACAAGACTATACTTACCGGAAAGTGGGTCTTCCGTGTGAAGACAAAGGCAGACGGCACCATTGACAAATTTAAAGCACGCTGGGTCGTACGCGGTTTCGACCAAGAACACGGGCGCGACTTCACCGAGACATTCGCCCCGGTCAGCCGACACACGTCATTGCGAATCCTTCTCGCGATCGCCGCCATGAAGAAGAAGAAGCTGCGGCAAATCGACGTCGCCAACGCCTTTCTTTACGCACCCGTCGACGCAGAGATCTTCGTTGAGCTACCACATGGCTCTAGCACGAACTCCAACCACGTCTGTCAGTTATTGAAATCCCTGTACGGGATCAAGCAAGCCCTGAGACTGTGGCAGCAGTACCTCCACGCCCGACTCGTTCGCATCGGATTTCACCAACTACCGCAAGATCAAGGCATGTACCGGCTCACAAAAGGAACCGACTATATTTTACTTATTGTCTACGTGGACGATCTTCTCTACATCGGCTCAACCGACGGGGTCACCACCTGGTTCGAAGGGGAGCTGCAGAAAGATCTCACTCTCACAGTCTCCTCTACCGTCACGCAATACCTCGGCCTCAACATTCAGGAAAAAGGAGACGCAATCTACCTCAGCGCCGCAAAATACGCCGACACCATCGCTAAACGCTTCACACTCACACCGACCACTATCTCCACGCCATATCGTTACGCGGCAGGAAACAACAAGGAAGGATCCACTCCGCTAAGACCCTCCGGCATGCACGACTACCAAAGAAAGCTAGGCTGCCTTCTCTTCGCAGTTGTCACCTGCCGCCCGGACCTATCATACTCTGCAAGTCAACTCGCCACCTACCTTAAAAGGCCTGAAGCCGAACACATGGCGGAACTCGACCGCGCTCTTCACTACCTCGTTAACACTCCGACGATCGGCCTGAATTATCACAAGAACGGAACCTCGACACCCAAATTAATTGGCTACGTCGACGCCGATCACGCTGGCGACTCTGACAACAGGCGCTCGCGCACCGGCTACATCTATCGCTTCGAGCCTATCGGGCCTATCTCCTGGCAGTCGAGCAAGCAGGAATTAATCGCCCTCTCTTCAGCTGAGGCAGAATATATCGCACTCTGCTCAGCCACCAAGGAAGGACTGTACCTTCGCGAACTCCTGGAGGAAGCCAAGCTAGCCCAGTTACCAAACTTCACCCTGTTCTGCGACAACCAGTCGGCCATTCGCATAGCCAACAAGAACGGTTTCCCGAACAGGACGAAACACATTGCCCTGCGATACTTCTTCGTGAAGGACGAGATCGAGAAGGGGAGACTCGAGCTGTCATACTGCCCCACGTCCGAGATGGCAGCCGACTACTTGACCAAAAAGCTCGGAAAGCAGAAGTTCGAGTACTGCATGCTGCTGACTGGACAGAGCCACGTCACCAGCAGCAACACTCCAGAAGCGAAGGGGAGTGTTGGAAACAATCAACTCTAAGCGCCTCTGTCGTTTCGAAACACCAAGTCAGAAGCGAAGCGAAGCATATCGAAGCACTGGCGAGTCAACCCTAGGAGGTTGAGCAGTTGCTGGAGGTTACGCGAAAGTCAAAGGTCAGCGACTTTTGACCTGACAAGTACAGTGCGACAGCAAGGACACACAACTGACTCGTTACAGAGCAGTTGCCCGAGTCGTCCCTGTATCGAACCGCAACAGCAACAGTAAAACAGTTGGAACCGTATCTCTACGTATTCCTTGTACTCTTATATAATCTTGTATCTCTTTGCTTTAACCAATTCACTTTGCCCTCACATACCAGCGCAAGGTGGTTCAAACACTTCTCATTAAAGCTTCCGCTAATTGCAACAAGTCCTACCCAGAGTTTAGCCCTGCAAAGATCCTAAGGGCTTTTCTCAGCCCAACACAACAAACCTTCAACAACATCCGAACAAGCTCCCACCCACCCAAGAACAACCATGCACCTACGCAACTAAAACGCTAGACAGAGCAATTCACGTCACCACACTATCTTGAATTGAAGACAATTCAGTCACTACCTCCCACGTGGCAGGTCACGGAACCCGTTAGCAGGTCACAACGCATCAATCTCTTGGGGATATTGTCACCCTTACAAGTGCACATAGTCAAGTCTTTCCACGTTGACACTGCTGTTTTGTTGAATTTAGAATTATAAATTGGAGTACCCATGAACCATAAACAACTGGAAATTCACATGCCCAACGTCCGAACGACTTCCAGCCAAAAAAGTCCATGCACCTAAGCAAGCAACTACAACACTAGAACAATTCAAGTCACCTTACTTTCTTGAAATGAAGACACTTCAGTCACTACCTCCCACTCGCCAGGTCATCGTACGGTGGACCTCTCGTTTCATACTCCTGCGTTCGCCGGTCACTGAACCCGGAACACGGTGCCTTTCGCGACGGGGTCCTTGCAGCGGCGACCGTTGTTGAGCGCCGTGAATCGTAACTGCTTGCCGCCGAAGTACTGCTTCAGCAACACGCTGCACGACTCGCCGCGCATTTCGTAGTACTCCGGCACATTCATTTTGTGAATCAGCCTCCCCGCCGTTAACGGAACTGGGTTACACATATAAAACAACTTGATAAGTAGCTGAAGTTTCCAACGGATCAGCATACAACGGATCAGCATGCTCGACGGACCAAGTAGGTTATCCAGCGAGAACAAAACGGATCTGATGTTTAAAAGTACAGTAGGGGTGACATCAATTCTGACCATGGCGCAACTCACCGTGGGAAACGAGAAGAAGAGCCAGTGCCAACACCAGCATGGCGCGGACAACATTCACGAGCCTGAAACCTGTTGCCATGGCTAGGGAACGACTGGATTGAGAGGACGAGATGAGGCCAAAGGGGGAATGGGAGAACTCGGAAAAACGCTGGCAAGTGCTTGAGGAGGGAAGAATGATGTGTTGAGAAGACGGGATGGGCTAAATAAATAGTAATACCGAGATGATCACCAAGTTTTGGCTCCTCGCATCGCGGAAAAGGGTTTGGTCCAGAATCGAGTTCAAGTCTGAAGGCTGCTGGAATGTTGCGGATACGTTGCAGAAGGAGTATCCGAAAAGCACTGAGTGAAAACAGCAACTTTCGCCAATTTCGGCTAAGTGGGGAAACCGAGCCGCACATTTCAGATACGTGGGAGAACCGAGCTGCGAATTTGTAGCGTGAAATTCGCTACATCTGCACCGAACTGTACACCTGTTCACGGCCCAAACTTCGAATTTGCCTTGGTGTTTTTCCGTTGGTGTGCAATCAGGGAACACTTCGCACGAAACTAGTTTGGGTTTTCGAAAGTTGCGAGCACAGTAACATGGATACGAAACCGGACGAAAGTGCGAAGGCAGAACCAAGTATCGAAACTCACAACAGGCACACTTTAATTGACACACCTAATCAAATCCAAGTGTTCAGATTTCGGTATACTGACGTGGCTTCCCCGAACCAATGTAATAGAACCTCCTGATTTATTACTAACCAATGACTGGTGTGATGCATAATAAATCAGAGATCAATGGCATTCCCTCACGACACATCATCACACCTTCTGAATGACAAATTGTATAACAATGACAATGTCAGGCTGGCCCCATGGATTTCGCTTCCTTTGACTCGGTCAATGTCCTCGCTAGGAGTCTCATTTTGAACATCTGTTTTTACCACTTGCTTCGTCTGTAACACACCTACCAGAAGACCCATCATTTA
Source organism: Closterium sp. Naga37s-1 (assembly GCA_947471745.1). NCBI lineage: Eukaryota > Viridiplantae > Streptophyta > Zygnematophyceae > Desmidiales > Closteriaceae > Closterium > Closterium sp. Naga37s-1. The sequence continues at coordinate 384,732 of CANJKZ010001038.1, forward strand.
TGTTGATCGTGGCTTCGATGTTTACCAGGCGTTTATTTCAGATGTTTATCAGGCTACCTCGGGATCTGTCCGTCAAGCTCGAAATCATGGATTTTCACAGTTTAAGCAGTCTACATTTCAGCCAGCATCTATCAAGAATAATACGGCTTATGCTCCCGAGGTTTAGTCCTCGAGTTTGTTTCATGTTCTACTGGAGCGCAAGGGCCCAGACAAGAGTACCAACCAAGCTATTTAATGGTGCTGTGTTCAGAGTTCAGGCATCAGAAGCCTCTAAGCCTTCTTATTCTGCTCTTCACTCAGCAGAGCCGCCTTCACTTCATCATCACACTATGGCTCCGCCTAAGGGATCGCGCTCCAAGGCTGTCATTGATCCTCCCGCGTCCTCTGCGGTTGACAATGATGTCACCACTACGGATGCTCCTGCATTGATGCCGAACAAGGGGAGCAACTTTAACTTTGAAGACGCTGCTAACAGCCAGCCTATGGCTGGTGGTTCTGGCCTCACAGTCGCTGACAAAGCTGCTGACAATGCGGACAAAGGCAAAGCTGCTAGTGTTGACCCACCGATCGATGATGATGGCTTCATTGACGACTCCGACGATGACATGGAGATGGATCTGTCTCTGGAGGCTGAGTGTCGTCTTCGCACTGCCATTATCCTGCTCATTCCGTTTGCCCTGCACAAGGAAATTTCAGGCATCATTTTTGCTATTCGTACGCTGATTAAGCGGGGGTGGAATGCAGAGCTCTCTACAGAAACATCTACGCCCTCGACGAAGTTCCAGGAGTTACCGGCTGCGTATTTCGCCAAGGAACGCTTCCGCAGGCTTCAAGTCTCCTTCGTCCTGGAATCTGATGCGGAATTGGTGAAACGCAAGGATGTGATGTATCAGCGGCTGAAAGGAGATTTGGTGACCCTGCACTGGCAACACACGGAGGATGTGGCTTACGCGAGAGAGAAGGCTTTCCACCCAGAAGCCATTGAAGTGATCATCAAAAGGGTCTCGGCTACGGTGGAGCTGGATATGATTACAAGGAGGATGTCTACGTACCTGATCACCAGTAGTAAGCGGACGGCTTTCATGCGCAACTCCAACTTCCACCACGTGCTGCACCCTGTCACTGGCGCGGATACGGATACTGACAAAGGCCTGGTCTACGCTCACCCTGGTAATAAGCACCGCTGGCTGCACGCGATCGCTGACCCCGCTGACAACGCGAACAGGCTCATGGTCCATTACCCTTCGCTAACTTGTGCGCTCTGTGGCTGTCAGCATTATGATAACTATCATAATGCTTTTGTCACTGAACGCCAAACTAACGTAGGGAAATGGAACCTAACCCTGGGTGTGAGGATCTAGGATCGAGCTCAGAAAAGAGAATTGTAATTGATTCAATCACCTGGGTACAACACGAGGCTATATATAGTCTCGACACAAGGCCAGTTACCCAGGTGTTACGCGAATGTTCTGAGGGTCGCGAAGCGCCCCGAACAGAACCTTCCCGAACTCAGTAGAAAGCAATTCGGTGGAAAACCGAATAGGCTTGAGTTCGGTACACGTAACCTGGTTCGGTGCTACCGTATCACCTCGGATATAAGCGCAGGTGCGCTTATAATAGAACAGTGATTTTTAGGGGGGTGCGCATATAATTGAGTCAGATTTATAAGCGCATGCGCTTATAAAATGACAATTACAGAAGTATGATTTAAACTTACCAAATTGTACATCTCAGTCGTGCAATTTCAATCGAATCAGAACATTACAGCGTCCCAAATGAGAGAATCGCGCGAGGGCGATTTCTGCCGCCGCACTGGGGCGAGGACACGTCACTTCGCAGAGGGATGTGTCAAGCTCGCCCCGAAACAATGTACGAGCAAGTCGCACGGAGTCGCTTGCTCGCAGCGCAGAGGCACAGTCGTTCCCGAGCCCCCCCGCCTGCCCCTTTTTCGCTCGCACAACGCACAGGACAGTCGTTTCCAGCGCCCATCTTCCCTCCCCCCCCCCCCCTCCCAACGATGTGCTGTCAGTCAGTCAGCTTCGCGCCGTTTCGCTTCTCCTGCGAATCGCTCGCCCTCGAGCGAGTCAAACAAAGTAGGAACGGATCTGGACTCGCTGCAAAAAGGGAAATCGTTACTGTTTTAATCAGGATTTAATAATATAATTATTGATGCGCTTATAATAAGTCAAGGTTTTACAGGAGGTGCGCTTATAATCGAGGATCGGGCATAAGCGCATTGCTCCAGATATAAGCGCATGCGCTTAACATAGGCCTGCGCTTATATCCGGGGTGATACGGTATAACTATAATAAAATATAGGAATGCACCTAACCGGAAATCAATCATATCTATGCATGATAAAATAAACCCAAGCTAGATATAGCGTAATAAAGTCTAGGCAAGCTAGCAAAGCCAGCATAAGCCGTCGTACTCTCACACGTCCCCCCCTCAAAGCTGGGTGGCATGAGAAACACCCTGCTTGACAAGATAGTCCTTGAGAGCACGGCGTGCGTTGCCCACATCAGCTTCTGCAACCCAAGTGTCCTCAGTGGGGTCGTATCCTTTCCAGCGTATCAGGAACTCGAGGGTCTTGCTGCCGCGGCGCCGATGAGTGAGAACGCGCTCCACTCCGTACTCTGGTTCATCCTGGATGAGAACAGGTGGTGGTGGCGGTAGCTGCCATCCCTGGAACTGTTGGTTGGGGTCCTTGAAGGGTTTCAGTAGCTGAACATGGAAAGCATTGTGAAGCTTCCACGTATCTGGTAAGCGCAAGCGGAATGTAACCGGTGTCACCTGTGCCTCAACGAGAAAAGGACCACAGAAGCGAGGCCGGAGTTTGGATGGGAGGTGAGACAAGTTCAAGTTGCGTGTGTCAAGAAGCACCTGATCCCCGACTGCTACTGAGTGATCTCGTCGCTGGCGATCGGCATACTGCTTCTGGGAGGTCTACATCGTGGTGAGACGTCGCTGAGTCTTCTCCCATAGCTGCTGCATGGTGGTGACGAAGTCATGTGCGGCTTGGACAAGTGCCGGTGTGGTTGGCTGCTGTGGTGTAAGTGGTTCCCGTCCATAACACAGGAAGAAAGGAGTCCCTGTGGCCGCATGTGACGCGTTGTTGTAAGCGAACTCTAGGGTCGGTAACTGTGTGTCCCAGTGGCTGACGTCGTCTTTGAAAGCGGAAAGCAGTAACTGCTCAACCACTTGATTGAGTCGCTCGATTTGTCCGTCAGTCTGTCGGTGGTATGCTGGGGACATCGCAAGTTTAGTCCCCAATAATCCCATGAGCTCCTTCCAGAACTTACTCGAATTTAGGGTCTCTGTCTGAGATGAGTGTAGCAGGGATGCCATGGATGGTGATGATGCGGTCGAAGAAGAGGCGAGCAGTTGCTTCAGCTGTAGCTGTGGCGTTGGTCGGTATGAAGTGACCCATTTTGGAGAACTTATCGATCACCACGAGGATGGAAAAATGTCCCCGTGAGGTCGAAGGAAGTCCTATGATGAAGTCAAGGCTAACGACCTACCATGGTTGCTCCGGTACGGGTAGAGGCTGAATTAACCCTGCTTTGTTCTGCTTGCTACTCTTCATCCGCTGGTATGTGTTGCTTGAGGTGACGAACTGCTGCACGTCTGCTGCCATCCCGGGCCAGTAGTAATACTTCGCTATTCCCGCTAACGTTTTGTTGCTCCCGAAGTGTCCCGCGTATGGTATGTCGTGAAACTCCTCCAGTAGAATCTGTCGGAGTGGGGCATTGTTCGGTGCCAAAATCTTTTATGTGCCCTTCCTTACAGCTAAGTCTTTCTCCCACGGTAACAGCTACTTAGTCTGTGCTGTAGCGATATCTGCGTCCACGGAGTATCCATGTTGGAATAGACCCTTGAGCAGAGGGTTCATCCCGTCGAGCTGGATGCCTGCTACATGTCCGGGGCGGCTCAACGCGTCTGCCTTGTTGTGTAGCCCGGGCTTGTAGACGATGTCGTAGTCGAAGCGAGTTTCCAGGAAGTCCACCCACCGCACCTGTCGTTGTGAGAGCGTCGGCTGCGACTTCAGGTTTTTGAGACTGCAGTGGTCAGTATAGACTGTAGTCTTGGCTCCCTCTGGGTAACACCTCCACGACTTGAAGGCTATGACTATCGCTAAGGCTTCATTGTCATGGATGGGGTAGTTCAGTTCTGCTCCGTGTAGCTTCTTACTGAGGTAGGCGATGGGCTGCAAACCGCGTCTGTGATCTTGCATCAGTACTGCTCCGACTACCTGGTCACTAGCGTCTGCTTCCACCACGTAGTCCTTGTCTGGGTCTGGTAAGATGAGTACTGGCGTTGTAGTCAGTGCTGACTGTAGCTGCTCCATGGCTTGCTGATGAGGAGTATCCCATTTGTAGGGCATATCCTTTTTCAGTAGGTCGGTCAGTGGCGCTACTCTCTTAGCGTACTGTGGCACGAACCTGTTGTAGTGGTCGACGTCGGCCCCTCCTCCGTCGACCACCAGGTCACGCCTGGTCGACCAACCACCAAGTCGACCAGCAGGCCTGGTCGACCAACCACCAGATCGACCAGCAGTCCTGTCAGCCGACCACCCAAGTCGGCTGCCCCAAGTTGGCGTCACGAAGTCGACGTCCTCCGCAGGTCGACTTCCCAGGTCGACCTCCCTGAAGTCGGCGCCACCCTGAAGTCGACGCCCGTGCAGGTCGACTTCCTCGTCAACCAGCTCGCCCACTGCTGCAAGTCGGCTGTTCCCCTCACACCCGACCACGAATTCGACTCCGCCCAAGCGAGGACGGGGCCAACACACAACTCCCGTTGACATCCTCTCCTCTCCTCCGCTTACCCGGTGGTGTCTGAGAGCAGAGAGCGCAGCAGCCATTCTAGAATGGAGACTTTTGAGACGTCTCAAAAGTCAGCAGCCATTCTGAAATGGAGCCATCCACATGTCAGAGATGTTTATTCCAATCACCAACTTACCTCTGCAGGCCAAATAGTGCCCACGCAATGCCCCCAAGACTCACCCACCAGTGCCATCCCTCCCCTCTCCTCCTCTCACCCGGTGGTGCCTGAGAGCAGAGAGCGCAGCAGCCACAGTGGCACCGTCGACATCAGGGATATCTTATCCGATCACCACCACCTGGCACGAGCATGGGGGCAGAGAGATAAGCGGAGAACAGTGGAGAGAAGAGAGAGAGAGAGAGAGAGAGAGAGAGAGAGAGAGAGAGAGCAGCAGCAGACCCACACGCATGATGCCATTACCTTGCATGTCTGTACACGTTTCACAATCAATGAAAGGGCCATTAGAGAGAGCAGCAGCAACAGTGGCACCATCCACATCAGGGATGTCTGTTCCGATCACCACCACCTGGCATGGATGGATGCGTGTGGGAGGCACGAGGCAGCAAGACGAGCAGCAAGCAGTGGGGAGGAGAGAGAGCAGCAGCAACAGTGGCACCATCGGCGTCAGGGATGTCTGTTCCAATCACCACCACCTGTCATGGATGGAGCGTGGAAGGCAGGCAGGGAGACAAGCGACATGCAACGGGGAGCAGGGAAAGCAGCAGCAACAATAGCGCCATCGACATCAGGGATGTGCGATTTGATCCAATCACCACCACCTGGCATGGTGGAGTGTGCGGGGCAGAGACATGAGTGGCACGCAATGGCGGGGAGAGAGGGAGCGGCAGTAGCAGTGGCACCATCCACATCAGGGATTTCTATTCAGATAACCACCCCCCCCACCATCTGGCATGGCGGAGTGTGTGAGGCAGAGGGACGAGGGACATGCAACGGGGAGGAGAGAGAGCAGCAGTGACAATAGAGCCATCCATATCAGAATTCCTGTTGCTGTTGCCATCCAGATCATCACTGCCTGCCATGAGAATCTCTCGCCAAAAGGGCGGCAGCATGGAAAGGTGAGGAGTGAAACTGTGGAAGCGACTTCTGTTCAGGTAAAAACCGCGAGGGTGATTTCTTGTCATTCCTTGTGTAAAGAGTGGAAAGCAGGGAAGACCGTGGAAAATTTGACTGAGCAGACTGATTTGCCGCTACTCGCAGAATTTGCAGAACTCATCCTGAGGCATTGACATGCATTACCCCCAAAGCTCACCCCACATCAACCCCGATATGCTCTCACCCGTTGGTACCCCAGGCCCAGCACGTGCTGGAAGGCGGCTTGCATGCGCGCCCCCACGTCTCCCCCCACCTGTATGGGGTTGCAAGGGATTAGGGTTTCAAGGTTTAGGGTTCGGGTTTAAGACGGTGGAAGGCTGCTTGCATGTGCACACCCACGTCTGCCCCCACCTGTATGGGGTGGAAATTTGGGTTAAGGTTCCAGGGTTTAGGGTTAGTTCATTTTTAGGGTGGTGGAAGGCTGCTTGCATGTGTGGCCCCACGCCTCCCCTCCCCCCACCTGCATGGATGGTGGCAGGGGAGCGATTGATGCACGCATGGAATGGACTATGGCATATGGGCGGCAGGCGTGCGTTGCATGTGAGAATGATGGTTGCAAAAGGTGTGAGCATGGGGTGTGAGCACGGGGTGTGAGCATGGGGTGTGAGCATGGGGTGTGAGCATGGGGTGTGAGAATGGGGTGTGAGAATGGGGTGTGAGAATGGGGTTTGAGAATGGGATGAGACTGCAGAGCTGAGGTAAGGTGAACATTTCACCTGAGGCACAAAGCGGAGGGAGGTGGAGGATGGCAGCACCTTCTGCATCCACCGTTTGATCTCGCCTTCATCCGACGGCTCAGAGAAGAAGATGAAGACATGCGTGGATGCGTGCCTGCCTGCCACACCACAACCATGGCTGATCAACAAGACTGTCATGTCACAGCCGTCTGTGTGTCGGAGTGATTCGGAGGCCACTGCCAACTATGAGGCGGGCAGGAAGGCAGGCAATGTCGCAGGATGGTCGCATTGCGCATGCCAACTGTCACGTAAATGAGGCACATCGTCATCCTCGGACATGCTCCCGCCGCGACCATGCGAGGCTGAGCTAGAGGCCACGCTACAACAGCTAGTATCATAATAGCCACAGCCTGCGCCTCGCTATAGTCACGTACAGGTCGGGGCAGCGCGCGATATTGGTGACGACGTGCTCGCAGCACGCGCAGTAGAAGTCGCACACCGCGTCCGCCCCCACGCCGGCCGCCAGGCGCGTCTTCACGCGCCCCGGCGCCGGCCGCTTCACGAATATCATCACCGCCTGCTGCGCGCCGAGCGGCTCCGTCGCTTCACTCCGCTCCGCTTGCGCTTCAATCGCACTCACTTTAGGGTCGCTCATTCTAGCGTCGCCCATACTACTGGCGTCGCACACTCCAGAGGCGCTAATTCGCTCAGGCTCGCTCTAAGAAAATCAGGAGATTGAAGCAATTGAGAGAACGAAGGTGCCTTGATCCTAAAACAGCAATGGCGATTTCCTGGCTGCGGATGCAGCAGTCACGCCGTACGCGGCGAGAAGGATCGACATATGGACAGCTCAGCTGAGCTGACGTGTTAACAGATACGAAATACCAGGCGCCTTGGGATTGGCGGAAAATTTGAGCAGGCTGACTGGTCAACGGCCCAGAAGAAAATGGAAGGGAAAAGCAGTAGTTTACCGGCCTGGGGGGAGAAGGGCTGTTTGGGTGCGGCTCAGTGAGGTTCTTTGCGTTCTACAGCTGTCAAATATTGTTATCAAACGGTTCCCCTCTGACTCGCGAAAACACTTGGTTCGATCGCCAATCTCGCGGTGTTCTCGAAGCAGCTCGTTCGCCAATGGGCTTCGAGTTTTTTCGTAGTTATCCAATGGGATCCTGGCTTTGGAACACCGACCATCATGGGGGCGTGTGACCAGACAACCAGATCTCCGCTGTGGCGCGCAGCAGCGGCGGAGGGAAATCCGCAGCTCAGCCAAAACAAATAGCCCTACTGCTCCATTTGCTAGCTTCTCCCGTTCAGAACACGAAGTGCTTGACAGATTCACAGATTCCTTGTGTATTTTCGCCACGAAGTGCTTCGAGCATAGTTCACAACAACGTAGTTGGCGCATACTATCGCATACTGTCGCCTACGGTCGCTTACTGTCGGATACTACCCTCCATTCGCCATGAGCGAGAGCAGCGCAGCGACGGCCACGGCGACAGCGGCAGGCGTCAGCTTGAAGCAGCGCCGCACGGCGGCCGACGGATCTCAGCCGTCCGTCGCGCCGGACGCCGGCAACGCGATCAAAGATACCGACGCGTTGAAGGACAAGGCGAAGCCACGTGGCGCGTCGCCGCGCCGGCGGTCCGGCTGGCTCGTGCTGGTGCTCGTGGTTCTGGTGGCGGCAGCGGCGGGCGCGGGATATTATTTGTGGCGGGAATACAGCGAGTTTGTCGCGATTGACGACGACGAGGAGTTCGAGATCGAGCCGCCCGTCGAGAAGGTCGCGACGCGGTCCAACCCGCGGAAAGCCCAGTGGCAAGCCGATGTGAGTCGCTGCGTTCGTCGCAGGATGCGTCGCCGACGTTTGTCGCCAGTCGCGGATTGCGTCGCAAGGGTGGCGACAAGTGCCTGCGATCCGTTATTGTCAACCCATCCAATTCTCGTAGTGTCTGCGCCGGTTCTTGTTCCTCGTTTCTATATCCCCCAACTGTGCGTGATGCGTCACGCGTAGAGGATATACCACAGCTGAACCAATGCACGGCGCTTGAACCGCCTTAAAACCAACAGCGGCGCATCGCACCCACTCCAACCTCTCTCAGCCCCGCTGCTACTAACATTTCAGCTGAAATTAGGTTTCTCCTCACCGACTCCAGTCCTCCCCTTCTGGCTTCTCAACCTTTCCGTCCCCCCCCCTCCTCCTTGCCCCATCCGCTGCTTCCCATCTGCGCGCTTGCATGCCATGCCTCACGTGTTGCTTGTGACTGTATCAAGTACAACAGAAGCTGTGGAGCGCGGAGGAACTGGCCAAGTGCAACGGATCGCAGAAGGGCGTTCCACTGTTTACATGCCCATGCCCATGCCCTGCCCCCTCGCACGCCATGCCTCACTGTCTCCCTTGTGACTGCCTCGTTTGTGGATGTCTCGTTTATAACAGAAGCTGTGGAGCGCGGAGGAACTGGCCAAGTATAACGGGTCGACGAAGGGCGTTCCGCTGCTGCTGGGCATTCTGGGGTGAGTGGCGCGCGGGGGGCATTCTGGGGTGAGAGGGGGGGGGGGGGGAGCGGGTGAGTGGGCCGCTGCGCTGAATTGGTCAGAAGAATGCGTGGGCAGGGGACAGGAGAGGGTGACTGGGGCGCGCGTCATGCCCAATGGCCCATGCCCAATGGCCCATGCCCAATGGCCCATGCCCAATGGCCCATGCCCAATGGCCCATGCCCAATGGCCCATGCCAATGGCCCATGCCCAATGTGCCCAATGGCCCATGCCCAATGGCCCATGCCCAATGGCCCATGCCCAATGGCCCATGCCCAATGGCCCATGCCCAATGGCCCATGCCCAATGGCCCATGCCCAATGGCCCATGCCCAATGGCCCATGCCCAATGGCCCATGCCCAATGGCCCATGCCCAATGGCCCATGCCCAATGGCCCATGCCCAATGGCCCATGCCCAATGGCCCATGCCCAATGGCCCACGCCCAATGGCCCATGCCCAATGGCCCATGCCCAATGGCCCATGCCCAATGGCCCATGCCCAATGGCCCATGCCCATTGGCCCATGCCCAATGGCCCATGCCCAATGGCCCATGCCCAATGGCCCATGCCCAATGGCCCATGCCCAATGCCCCATGCCCAATGGCCCATGCCCAATGGCCCATGCCCAGTGGCCCATGGCCAATGCCCCATGCCCAATGCCCCATGGCCAATGCCCCATGCCCAATGCCCCATGGCCAATGCCCAATGCCCCATGCCCAATGCCCCATGGCCAATGCCCAATGCCCCATGCCCAATGCCCCATGCCCAATGCCCCATGCCAAATGCTACATGCCCAATGCCCCATGCTCAATACGCCATGGCCTGTGAGCCATGGCCTATGCGCAATGCACCATTCTTCATACCCCATACCCCATATACCATGGGCAGGGGTCACTAGGGCAAGGGGCAGAGGTCCGATTAGTGGCGCCTCAAGAACACACCCCAGACCCCATACCCCATAACCCAACCCATACCTCAAGGGCAGGAAGCACTACGGCAAGGGGCAGAGGTCCGTTCTGAGGCGCCTCAAATACCCACCCCACACCCTTCACCCGGCGCCCCAATCCTCTATCCAATGCCCCATACGTGCTGCAGGGACGTGTTTGACGTGACCAAGGGCAGGAAGCACTACGGCAAGGGGCAGGGTTACAACCACTTCGCTGGCAGGTCAGCGAAACCACACCTCGCACAGAGCTTTGAGTCGACTTAAAAGCAAACCGCACCTTGCACAGAGCATCCCGGAACAATCGTTCAGTGCATGCTGCTGCTGCTTCAGTGGCTCCTAGTTTTGATGCCGGATGGTTGTGCTTTCGAAACCAGCTCTGGCTTAAAATGCTGCATCCATAGGCGTGTCAGTGGCTGTGTTGTTTATCTTCTCTGCCATCATCCTTGTCATGTCCACTGCTTCTCCCATCCTCTTTATTCCTGCCCCTGTCCCCTTTCTATTTCCCTCTCTCAACCCGCTTCCCCGTGTGGCAACCTGCGTTCACGCCCTCTTTCTCTCTCCTCCGCGCCTCTGTCTCACACTTTCCCCCCTCTCTCTCTCCTCCGCGCCTCTGTCTCACACTTTCCCCCCTCTCTCTCTCCTCCGCGCCTCTGTCTCACACTTTCCCCCCTCTCTCTCTCCTCCGCGCCTCTGTCTCACACCTTCCCCCCTCTCTCTCTCCTCCGCGCCTCTGTCTCGCACTTTCTCCCCTCTCTCTCTCCTCCGCGCCTCTGTCTCGCACTTTCCCCCCTCTCTCTCTCCTCCGCGCCTCTGTCTCGCACTTTCCCCCCTCACTTGCACCTCCCCCGTCTCCCTCGTGTCTCTCCCCTTCCCACCAATCCCGTCTCACAGGGATGCCACAAGGGCATTTGTCTCAGGCAATTTTTCAGGTATGACTTTACCATACCATGCCATGACATACCATGCCATACCATACCATGACATGCCATACCAACCCATGCCATGCCATAGCTTACCACGCATGAATGGTAAGCCTGCTTCATATCAAATTCAAGCGTTTCTGTCCACTTTTGACCTTCAGCCATCCACCAGCACCACACATGGCACCACATGGCACCACATGGCACCACATGGCTCCTTCAAGGCTTTACTCCTCTCCCCCACACCTTCCTCTCCCCATCTGTCCCCATCTGCCTTGTTCAGACCTTCTCCATTCCTTTTCCATCCCTTTCCCCCTCTTACCATCCCTTACTCTCCCATTCCCTCCTGTTTTAACACGCTCTCCATCCCTGTCCACTCCTTTCCATCCCTCTCCATCCCTCTCCATCCTGCAGGTGACGGCTTAACGGACGATCTGACGGGGCTGTCAGGCGAGCAGTGCATCGGCATTGCAGACTGGCGCGACTTTTACTTCAAAACCTACATGTGAGCTGCTTTAGTCTCAAACCTTCAGTGCGTTGCGTTGGTCTCAGCACCCCACTGTATGCGCTGGATGCGAGGAGAAAGCATGTGAGGGGCTGTCAGGCGAGCAGTGCATCGGCATCGCTGACTGGCGGGACTTGTACTTCAGAACATGTTTGACGCGTTGCTGAAGGAGGGCAAGCGGCTGAGAGACGTAGCCAAGGTGCTCAGCATTCACCCTTCAACCCTTCTCCTCCTTGCCCTTCCTTTCCTGTCTCTCTTTGCAGCCACGTGGGCAAGCTGGTGGGGCGGTTCTACGACGAGCAGGGCAAGCCAAGAGATGCTCTGGGCGAGTTTGACGAGCTTCTCAAGGAGGGCAAGCGGCTGAGGGACGTGGCCAAGGTGGCGGAGAAGAAATACCCTGGGTGCAACTCACGATGGGCTCAGAACGAGGGCGGCAAGGTGAGGCGCCTCCCTCCCCGCGCATGTCTCCACACCTCCTTTTCCCCACTCATCGTTTTGAGACATCTCATCTCACCAGCCCCAAGGAGGTGGGGAAGAAGTACCCTGGGTGCAACTCGCGCTGGGCGCAGAACCACGGCGGCAAGGTGAGGCGCGTCCCTCGTTGCACATCTCTCCCCACCTCCCATTCTCCGCTCATGGTTTGAGTCACCTCAGTGGCCAAAGTGGGTGGAGAAGAAACACCCTGGATGCAACTCGCGATGGGCGCAGAACGAGGGTGGCAAGTTGTGGCCTCTCTCTCTTCGCTTCTACTCCCTGCCTTCTCCTCCCACCCTGCGTTCCTGTCTTAACTTGTGAGGCGCCTCACAAGGCAAAGGCCTCAGAACGAGGGTGGTAAGATGTAGCCCTGCGCCATCCGACTCCCACGTGTGGGCCAGTGGGGGCAGTAGGACGGGCGGGAGCAGCTCGCGTCGCGCTCTGACCTTCAGGAGTACAATGGGTGCCATCCTGACGCCACCAAGTGCGTGTCTTCAACTCCCCTTATCCTCCTTGCCCCGTTTTTTCCCGTCCTTGTATCCTTCTCTCCCAGGTGTGGTGTGACAGTGGGGTGCCCCGTAAGATCCCTCGAATCCCAGAGGCAGAAGGCGGGCCAGTGGGGGGCAGTGAGGACACGCGCTGTGCGTGCTTCACCAAGGAGCAGCTCGCCTCGCGCTCTGACCTTCACGAGTACGATGGGTGCGACCCTGACGCCACCAAGTGTGTCTCCTCCCCTCCCGAAGACCCCAATGCTGCATCTCTAGGGGATGGGGGTGAGGAGGAGGAATGAAGGGAGTGAGGCAGCCGGGGGTTGGGTGGGGTGGGGAGTGGGGGTGCGGTTGCAGTGTGGGATGCAGGGAGATGGAGGGAAGGGGGGGACAGTGTGGGATGTAGGGAGGGGGGGAAAGGGGGCTGGCAGTGGGGGGATGCACCCAGGAGCAGCTCGCCTTGTGTAGGGTTGGGATGACCCTGGTGTCACCGAGTGTGTCTCTTCCCCTCCTGAAGACCCCAATGCTGGGAGGATGGGAGCAAGGAGGATGAGGAATGAGGGGCAAGCAACGGAGAGCGAGGGCTGGTAGTGCTGCGGCTGAAGGAGTGGGGCGAGAGAGGGGCAAAGGCAGGATGGGCGGACAGAGAATGCCATAGTAGGATAGGGTGCTTGGCATGAGAATAGTTGCATGAGAGTAGTACCACTATGCTAGTTCATGTTTTGATACTTGCAATATTGAGGAGGCTATACAGTTTAGGAGATGCTGTTAATGAGTATGGTGTATGCAGGGTGGGTATGCTGTAACGATTTGCCTTGTTATGCAGTAGAATGTAACCCGTCCCTGCGATAAACATTTGTTGACTGCACTCATGGCTGAAAAACCATTCAGCCAGTGGCAAGCTTGCATATGCTTTCATACAAAAATCCCCCGAATATAAGACTCTAGGGTCTTATGTAAATCCCCTTGTAAAAAGGAAGGAAACAAAATATATTAGCCGGGGGTGCTCTATGTTGGGGGGGGCTTATATCTGGGGGATTATGGTAACAAGATTCGTGCTCATACCAATACTCTGCATTGCCACTTGCAAAATTTGGAAATGCCTAGTCTACCCCAAATCAGTAGGATTTTGATAGAAAACGAGTTGCAGTGTGTAAAGGCATGTTGTTAAGCGACAGGATCAGCTGTACCAAAATTCGCTCAAGGGGTTTGGCTCATGCCCCCCATCTGCGCTACGGTATCTCTCTCTTCCCCCTTCTCCCCCTTCCCGGCCTCTCCCTCGCCTCCCTCCCTCCCACCACCAGCCATTTCCACCCACTGCACGCCACCCCCCATCGGACCTCCTACTGCTGCGTCACCTCCTCCCCGCCCACCCACCTGCTCAACCCTCGTAACAGATCTCACTTGCCTTTCTCCCTTTCCCCTGCACCTCTTGTACCACCCTCACTCCCTCCACCAGCCATTTCCAGCCACTGTGCTGCTGCCACTCGCCGTCTAAACTCCACCTGTCGCTGCTTCACCTCCTCCTCGCGCACCTCCCCAGGTTCCAACGTTATACCGTCCCTCACCCCCTTTTCTCCCCCTCAACCACGCCTCCCGTGCCTCCCTCCCTACCCCCAACAGCCATTTCCAGCCGCTGTGCTGCTGCCACTCTCCGTCTGAACTCCTCCTGCTGCTGCTTCACCTCCTCCTCACCCACCCGTCTGCTCCAACCTTCTACCATCCCTCATGCCCCCTTCTCCCCCACGCCTGCACCTCCCAGGCCTCCCTCCCTCCCTGAACCAGCCATTTCCAGCCGCTGTGCTGCTGCCACTCTCTGTCTGAACTCCTCTTGCCGCTGCTTCACCTCCTCCTCACCTAGCCGCCTCACAGGAAGCCACTCTGGCCACTCCCACCGCCCTCCCGCCTTCACCCCTGCCTGCTCGCCCCGCTCCCCCACGCCCCGCTCCCCCACGCCCCGCTCCCCCACGCCCTGCTCCTTCCCTTGCAGTGCCCCTGCCTGGGCTCCAGCTGCTGCTGCTGCTGCTGGTGACTGCGAGAGGTGGGCTGCAGTGGCTTCTGGTGGGGACGATGCTGTAGTGGCTGCACCTGTGTCTGCTGCCGCGTCTGCATGGGAGGCATGAGGTTCGGCAGTGTGTTCAGCCACGCGGGCAGCCAGGAGCTGCTGAATGCGCCACTCCTTGAAACTTTCCACGGCTGCCCGGTGCCCTGCCCCGGCCAGGCCAAACATTACAGCTGCCCGGATGGCGATGTCTCGGCTGCCTGCAGGACAGAGAGGAGGGGAAACACATTAGAGAAGAAGAGAAGGCGTAAGAGAAAAGCATGGAGCTTCCTCCATGGAGGGAGCTTCCAACATGGAACATGGAGCTTCCTCTTAAGCACCATGTTCCATGTTGGAAGCTCCATGTTAAGCCCCTCTTCCTGCTGGAAGAGAGATGGACGTTCTTTTCTGTTATGTCCCTTTGCGTGGAACCTTTGTCTCCACGCGCCATCTTCTCTCTCGCCTCTCTGTCTCACCATTCCCTCACACCCCTCATCACACCTCTGCATCTCAACTCTGCATCTCATTGTTCCCTCCAACCTCTCCCTCACCTATCCCTCTCGCCTCTCGCCTCCCCCTCACCGCCCAAATCGTGCCCCAGCCAGAGCACCCCCTAGCAGCGCAATGGTGGGGTGGGTCGGATGTAGGTGGGGAAGGGAGAAGCGCACACCTCTCACCCTTCCAACCCTTCGCTTCCAAAAACCCCTCTCACCCCTCTCCCCCAAACCTCTCGCTCATACCTCTCGCCCTCACCTCACCCTCTCACCTCCCTCCCAACCAACCCCCTCCTCCCCTTCTCACCTCGCGGGCGCCCAGACAAATCCCAGCCAGAGCGCTCCCCAGCAGCCCGTTGGTGGGGCCGGAGGCACGGGAGGGAGAAGCGCACCTCTCACACCCTTCCCAACCCACCGCCGTTTCTCTCCAATCCCCCTCTTACTCCTCTCCCACCCTCCCCCCCTCTCACCTCGCAGCCGCCCAAAGAGTGCCCCAGCGAGAGCGCACCCCAGCAGCCTGTTGGGGGGTCGGAGGCCAGAGAGAATCGCACCTCTCACACCCTTCCCACCTTCCCCACCTTCCCCACCTTCCCCACCCTTCCACGCTCCTTCCCGTCTCTTCCCAACCCACCCTCTCTCACCTCGCAGCCGCCCAAAGAGAGCTCCAGCCAGAGCGCCCCCCAGCAGCCCGTTGGTGGGGTCGGAGGCCAGAGAGAATCGCACCTCTCACACCCTTCCCAACAACCCAATCCTTGTCTTTCCAAACTCCCTCTTACCCCACCTCTCCCCACCCCTTTTCTCACCTCGCAGCCGCCCAAAGAGAGCTCCAGCCAGAGCGCCCCCCAGCAGCCCGTTGGTGGGGTCAGAGGCCAGAGACTATCGCACCTCCCTCACTACCTCCTCCAGACCTGATGAAGGGTGGGGGGAGGGGTGGGGAGGGGGGCTCACGGGGGGAAGGGCGGGCAGGGGGCGGTCAGAGCGCCCCCCAGCAGCCCGTTGGTGGGGTCAGAGGCCAGAGAGAAGCGCACCTCCCTCACTGCCTCCTCCAGGCCTGAGGTTGGGAAACGGGTGAGGGGGAGGGGTGAAGCGGGTGGAGGGGCAGGAGGGAGGGCAAGGAGGGAGGGGGGGGGGGGGGGGGGAGGTGGGGAAAGGAGCAATCAGAGAGGCCAGAGAGAAGCGCACCTCCCTCACTGCCTCCTCCAGACCCGATGGGAAGACAGGGAGGTAGACAGACAGGGGGGCGGCAGGGGGAGCAGAGAGGTACGAGGAAGGGAGAGAGGAGGGGTCTATGGTAAGAGCGAGCCTCCCTCACTGCGTCTTCCCGACTTAAAGGTACATGAGAGAGAGCTAGACGGGTTGAGAGGTGGAGGGGAGGGAGTGGGGCCAGAGGTGGGGAGGGGGGGACTAAGAGGAGGGGTCGGAGGCCGAAGAGAGGCGCACGCGCACCTCCATCATCGCGTCCTCCACGTCTGAGGGGTGTGAGACAATTGATGAGTCGACTCAAAAGTCACCTCATTTTTGAGTCGACTCAAAAGTCACCTCATTTTTTAGTCGACTCAAAAGTCACCTCATTTTTGAGTCGACTCGAGATGCGCACGTCTGAGGGGTGTGAGAAGATCGATGAGAGGTGGAGGGGTGCAGTGGAGGTGAAGGAGGGAGCCTAAGGGGTGCAGTGGAGGTGAAGGAGGGAGCCTAAGGGGTGCTAAAGGAGGGGTCGGAGGCCAGCGAAAAACGCACCCCACTCACTAACAGCCTAAGGGAAACGGGATACTGCACCTAACAGCATAAGACCCATCAATTGCTACACACCACCTGACACACACATGCTACCTACCCCACACAAGAGACCCGCCCCACGCTACTTGTTCGCACATATCACCTGCCCCACACCCTACCTTAGACACACGCCCCGTACCTCCCCCGCACACTACCTGCCACACAGAAGGCTGCGATGCAGCAGTTGCTGGTGACGGCAACGATCGCTGCTGCTGGCGGTGCTGCCCCCACTGCTGCTGCCACCATGCCTCCCGCCATTCCCAACACAGCTGACAGGGAGGGATTGGGGGAAGAGGATTACGAGAAAGGGTTTATGAGACCAATCAAAAAGTCAGTGCTGCTCCTGGCGGGGTTTGCCCCCCCGTTGCTGCTGCCATGCCACCCATATATCCCAACTCAAGGCTTCTGCGGCGCCTATGAAGTCAGTGCCACCACTCCCCAAGCCATTCGCAGCACAGCCGATAAAGAGAGGGGTTGGGGAAAGCAAGAGGGTGGGATCTTGAGGCATTCCGAACAATAGCCAGTGATGCTGACGATGCTGCTGCTGCAGCCACTTTCCCCGCCATTCCCTGACATTCACCAGCACCCCCCCCCACTCCCATTAATACCCCTCCTGTTTCAACGATCCACCCCCCCTCAAACCAACGCACCAACGCGTGGCAGTTGGTCGACACCAGCGCACGTCCTGGGCGCACCAACGCACCCCCCGTGGCCGTGGCAGAAAGCACGCGCGCCTTCCACGCGCGAAATGGCTTTTAACTCAGCCGCCGTACCAGCACACTCGCCTGTCTCGCCAACGCACCTCCAGTGGCAGTGGTGGACAGCACGCGCGCCTTCCACGCGCATCCCTCGCGGTACCCGAGGCGAGTGGGTTTTGAACAGCAACTTCGTACGCGCGCCTTCCACCTGTGAGCCGACTTACAGTCCAGTCAAGTGGCGCCTTTCACCAACGGATCTCCCCTTGACGCACCACGCACCTCCAGTGGCAGTGGTGGACAGTACGCGCGCCTTCCACGCGCGCCCCTCGCGGTACCCCTCGGGGCGACCGCTGCCCGCCATGCCGCGAGGACGCGATCCGCGCGGAGGAGCAGAACGCGCCGAGTGCTTAATGTCAATCACGTTCCGCGAATCGAGTGCGCAACGTCGCGGCGCGGGAGCGTTTTCTCCGTATCGCGAGAATCACGAGCCGCTCGACTCAACAGCGGCCACGCAGCAGCTGAGGCAATCCTAGCCGTACGTTGGAAGCCTTTAAAACCCGCAGGCCAAGAAGGCCAAATTTGGTTCATCCTTCCTAGCGTTGGTTGGATGTCCCAAAAATGCCTGTGATCATTCCCGAATTCTAGACCTCGTCCAACATTTCGGACACTCCTATTGGTTCGCAGGCCTTTTGCGTTTTCACTCCCAACCAACCTTCCTAAGGTTGAAATTCTTGGCCTGCGGGTTTTAAGATGAGATTCTAGAGGAAGGATCCGAAACCCCTCATTGCGAGTCGCAATGAGGATGGCGATGCTCGCCAGGCGGCAATTCTCTGACGGCGAGCACGGGGACGCAATGCGGCTCGAATCCACGACGATCCCTGTGGGGACAGAATAATCGACGGATGATACAGGAAGCTCCGTTTTTGTGAAGGCTGATCAGGCTAACAGGCGATTACCTCGATAAATTTCCTAGTATTCGTCCCTCCACGAGTGAGAGTGGTGATCTCGAGGCTCGACACCGGGGTCATCCCCACCCTGGGTCGGATTCCTGAATTCAAAGGTCGACCTACCAGGAAGTTTTGAACCGTCTCATTTCAAGGATCATTTTGGGCGCTAGAAGTTTCCTCAGTTGACGACAACGGGACCGAGTTTAGCGATTTTTTGTTGCAGAAGTAACTGGGAACACCTCCCCTGAGTTGCCTGTGGCGAGAAATGAACTGCAAGAAGTCGCGGAGTTACGCCGGGTCCGCCAGCTTGTGTTCGCAATACGTTTCTCAGTATCCTACTGAGTCCTGGCTTCGGCACGGAACGAGCTAAGTGAAAATACGCTCTTTAGTAGCGTCTTTTGAGCTTCGCATCATTACCGTTTTCAACCACTTACACTGCGAGTATTTCCTGGTTCAAATCAGACGAAACGCTCTACTAGGCGGCAAACGACTTGTTTGGAGGCGAAGCGGCCATTTTTTGTTTTAGAGAATTATCCGTCGTGCCCGCGTCTACCGCGTCTGACGCAGCCATTTCTTCCGCCTGACCGTTTCGCTGCCCGCACGCCCCTCCGCGCTTACAGCTTCCGCGAGCCGCCGTCTTTCTGCCCGCTTCGCCTTTTCGCGCCATGGCTCCGGTGAGTCGCGCTTCGCCGCTTGCTCGCTTGCATGGGCTCCCTTCCCCCGCCATACCTCCGCCATTCCGCCGCCGCCCCGCCTCTACCTTCTTCCGCCATCCCTCCGCGATTTCATATCCGCACACTCTCGCTCTCGCGCGTCCTCTCCGCGCCTTCATCCCGCCTATCACAGGAAAGCGCCCCCCGCCTCACCTCAGAGGGTGCAGCGGCAGGAGCGGTTTTATCATCCCCTTCATCCCCTCCGCACTTCCCCACTCTCCCCTCACCTTCCCCCACCTCATTGGCCCTTGTTTCCCAAGCGTGCTGTATCTATTGTTCCCACACCCACACACCCACCCTCCCCCTTTCTGAACGCTTGGGAGGCACGGCAGTGGGTGTGGGATGATTGGGGCGGCTGCAATCCCGCGCTAACCTCTAGGCCCTTTCGCCCCCCTCCTTTCGCCCCTCTCCTTTCGCCCCCCTCCTTTCGCCCCCCTCCTTTCGCCCCCCTCCTTTCGCCCCCCTCCTTTTGCCCTCCTCTCCCCCTTCTCTCCCACTTCCTCCGTCCCAGCCCATCTCCCCCAAGTGGCTGCCCATGTATTGGTGGCTTGCGTCCCTCCCCCCAAGCACACGGAATCTTGCCCCATGGGAGGTGCGGCAGTGGGTGCAGCAGGAGTGGGGGCAGCTGCAATTCCACTCCATCCCCCCACACTCTCCCTTTCCCCTCCCCTCCTTCCTCACACATTTCATTTTTCACCCCCACCCCTCCCCTCCCTCCCGCTACACTCTCCCTTTATCCCCCCTTCCCGCCTTGCAACCCCCAGCCGATCTCCCCCAAGTGGCTGCCCATGTATCGGTGGCTTGCCTCCCTTCCCCCAACCACACCCACCCTTGCCGCATGAGAGGTGCGGCAGTGGGTGCAGCAGGAGTGGGGGCGATTACCCCTAGAGCTCAGACGCACTCCCATGCAGCGTATAGTGCAGTACACTGTTACCGCTTTCCACCGCATTAAACACCAGGGGAGGCTGGGGGTTGTGGGTGAGGGGATGGTGCAAGGAGAGGGGTCGGTGGGGGGAGAGGAGGGGGAGGAGGATGTGGTGGGAGATGGTGATGGGATGGGGAGGGAGGCAGGGAGGGGGAGAGATGGAGGGAGGAGGGACGGAGGGAGTGGGGGAGACAGAGGGATGGGGAGAAGGGCAGAGAGGAGAAGAGGAGCAGGGGTTGGAGCCGAGGGTGTGGACTATGATGAGTGTCGGAGCAGTGGGGAGAGAGGAGATGGGGAGGAGGGGGACGAGGAGGGGGACGAGGAGGGGGACGAGGATGGGGAAGGAGAGGAGGTGGGAGAAGAGCGGAGGGGAGGAGAGGGAGACGCTGGGAGGCGCAGGAGGCGGGGAGGAAGAATGGCGACATACACAGAGGTGAGATGAGGTGGGGTGGGGTGAAGTGAGGTGAGGTTGCGTGAGGTGACTCACCTTGATTGCATCCTCACTGCACCCTCACCGCACCCTCACCGCACCCTCACACCCGAGCTTGCAGCCTCTCTGCATGTGTTCTCTCGGTGAGCCCGAAACATATATTAATGTGGAAGTTTCATTATTGACGTGACGGTTTGGCCGAGTGGTCTAAGGCGCTGGATTTAGGCTCCAGTCTTGAAAAAGGCGTGGGTTCAAATCCCACAGCCGTCACTAACTGCTGAGTTGGAAAATTTATGTTTTGGTCTCCCCATCCTCTTTTTTACTCTCACTCTCCGCTCCCCCTCTTCTTGCCTTTCCGAGAGTCAGTTCGCCAAACAATTACCTTTCTGTGCGATGAGCTTCAGAACAAAAGTACAGACAATCCTGCAATGGCACCTGTAATGTTTTTGTCAGCCTGTTCGAATTACCTCCCGCTTTCCCCCTATCTCCGCTATTTTCCCGTCTCCCTTTTCTCCCCGTCCTCCCTATCTCCCCCATACCCCCCTCTGTCTTCCAGCATCCCATGAAAAAGCAGAGGGCAGTGGAAGCAGCGGTGGGAGGGGAGGCAGCAGAGGCAAAGGAGGTGGGGCGCTTGGTGCAGCAGCAGCACTGCGCTCTCGTGAACCACTTCAACAGGTAGGTAGGGCGCACTTGAGTCGTCCGAAAGATAGAGGATTCACTGCCGTCATTTGGAGGCACATGCGTGTGTGGGCGTGGGCGTGGTGGTGAGGGCCTTTGAGACATCTCAGAAATTGCTTCAACAGGTGGGTAGGGCGCACTTGAGTCGTCCGAAAGATAAGGCATTCACTGCCGTCGTTTGGAGGCACATGCGTGGGCGCGGTGGTGGGGGGAGGGGAAGCAGCAGAGGCGCAGTGCAGGAGGTGGGGCGGTTGGTGCAGCAGCAGCACTGCGCTCTCGTGAACCACTTCAGCAGGTGCGCGAAGTGTATCTGAGACGTGTGATACATGAAGCATTCGCTGTTGTTGGCTGGAGGCACATGCGTAGGAGCAACGGTGGAAGGGAAGGCAGCTGACACACAGGAGGTGGGGCACTTGGTGCAGCAGCAGCACTGTGCTCTCGTGAAACACTTCAACAGGTGTGCTGCGGGAGACATGCGATAGAGCCTTCACTGTTGTTGATCGGCCAATCTCGGAGTTGCTTCTGAGATTTCTCAGAAGCTACTTCAACAGGTGGGCTGCGTGAAACATCTGATGGAGCCTTCACTGTTGTTGATCAGCCAATTCTCTTAAGCCTCCGCCCATGCCATCTCTCGTCTCCTCCTTCCTCCCTCCCCTGCGCGCCCGTCCTTCCCTCCAAGCTGCATGGCACACTGCAGCGTCGTGTGGCTACAGGGTGGCAGTGGGGCGGGATGACTTTTGAGTCGACTCAAAAGTCACCTCGTTACAATGTCACACGACACATCTCCTTCCCTCCAAGCCGAATGGCACACTGCAGCGTCGTGTGGCTACAGGGTGGCAGTGGGGCGGGCTCGGTGATGGGGTCGGGGGCCGAGAGATGGAACACAGTGATTTCTCCTCTATCCAGCTGTGCCCATTTTCTCCTCTCACGTTCCCTCCCGGATCCCCTTTCCTCACACTTGCCGTACCCCTCCCCTCCCAGCCTCGTGTTGATGCAGCGCCACCTGCTGCTGCTGCAGGGATGCAGCGGGAGGGAGGAGAAGGGACGAGGGGCACAGAGAAAGGCTGTAATGAGTTCTCTCTATCCCGATATCCCTACTTACCTACTCACATTTCGTTCCTTATTCCATTTTCCTGCCAGCTTTGCTTTGCTGCAGCGACACCTGCTGCTGTTGCAGGGAGGCAGCAGAGAGAGAAAGGACGATGGGCATAGAAAAAGACAGCAGTGATTCCTCTTCTCACATTCCGCCCCTTGATTCCCTTCCCTCACTTTTTTTTGGGCCCTTCCCTGCCAGCCTCGTATTGCTGCAGCACCACCTGTTGCTGCTGCAGGAATGCAGCGTGGAGAGAACAGACAACAAGAGGTTGGGTCAAGGGTATAGGGGTCGGGGAGACCAGGGTAAGGG
This sequence comes from Closterium sp. Naga37s-1, assembly GCA_947471745.1. Lineage (NCBI taxonomy): Eukaryota > Viridiplantae > Streptophyta > Zygnematophyceae > Desmidiales > Closteriaceae > Closterium > Closterium sp. Naga37s-1. The sequence goes on from CANJKZ010001038.1 coordinate 407,312, forward strand.
GAAGAGGGAGGAAGAGGGCAGAGGGGAGGAGGACCAAGAGGGTAAGGGGAGCGAGGAGCAGCAGAGTGTGGGGCAGGGGGGGCAAGAGGGTAAGGGACAGGAGGACCAGAATGGAGAAGGGAAGAGGGGTGGTGAGGGAGGGGATTGTGAGAAGCAGACAAGTGCTGTGAGACGCCACGAGTTCGTCCCCCCATGGAAGCCCCCTTTCGCCCCCCGCCACTGCTCTCAGAGAGATGAAGGGCGCGAGGCGGGGAGGCACGGGGTGGGGAGGAGGCAGGCAGAGAGACAGGGGCCAGAGGCCAGAATGGAGAGGAGCGGGGAGATTCATGAGTCAACTCAGGAACAGGTTGTGGGGACGAGCTATCCCCAACGAGAAGGGGCTGAGGGGCGTGGAGCGGGTCGGAGGCAGGGAGAGGGAGGAGTTGAGAGGCGTGGGGTGGGGCGGAGGCAGGGAGAGGGGGAGGGGCCAGAGGCAACGTTAAAGGCATGGGTGGTGTGCAGTGTTGACTATCACCGGTGTGACTTTAAGGGGGGGAGGAGCAGCGATGGAGGTTCCAGGGAGGTGTGTGGGGGTGGAGGGAGAGGCAGGCGAGAAGGTGGGGAGATGGCTAGGGGCAACTTGGGAGGGCAGGAAGGTGCAATGGAGGGGGGTGAAAAGGAAGTAGCGTTGGGTGAGGACGAGAATGAGGAGGAGGTGAAGCAGGGAAGGAGGGAGGGGATACGGAATGGAGGGACAGAGCATGCAGGGGAACGTATGGGCAGCAGCGCAGTAGGGGGCATGGGGAGGGGTGTGGGGGATGGGGGTGTGAGTGCGGCAGTGAGGGCGAGGGAGTGTGGGCGGGGGTACAGGAGACTGGCTGGGTGGGGGGAGAGCGGAGGGGCGGAAAGCAGAGGGAGATGGATGCGAGCTAAGAGCGCCCAGGGCTACTTGTCTGTTTGGACAGGTGGGATCAGGCAGGGTGGGGTAGGGCAGGGTGGGATATGGCAGGGTGGGTGGGGTAGGGCAGGGTGGGGCTGGGTGGGGTGGGGTTGGTGTGGAGTAGAATGCGTGTGGGATATGGTGGTTGGGATAGGGTGGGTGGGGCATGGAGGGTTGGGAATGGTGGGCCTGCCATTGTAAGGCATGGAAGGATGATTGAACACATAAAGTGCACGTGCTTTTATGCTTCTGAAATATCCCAACAGTCAGTACCTAATTTACGAGGATTGTGGTGCTGTGGGGTGCGTTGCTGTGCTGTGCGGTACTGGACTGATTATGGCAGGATGGGGATCACTGGACAACCCACGTAGAGGCCTGGGTTCGGTCCTCCGCCAATCACGTGGTGACACGTGGCGGCCTACCTGGGCCAGCTACACCTCCCATGCTGCTGACGCGCCCACCACTAACATCAGCGATGTGAGATGATGGGGTGATGGTGGGACAGTGGGATGATAGGCTGTGGTGGGATGGTGGGATGGTGGCATGGTCCCATGCTGCTGATGCATGCACCCACCACCAACATCAGCGATGTGACATGATGGGGAGATGGTGGGGTGGTGGGATGTTGAGGTGGTGGGATGGTGTGATGGTGGGATAGTGGGATTGCGTGTGAGAGGAGCATTTGAAAATTGAAACCACTGCGATTATTCCAGTCCCCTATCACACACATACCATTTCCACATCAGCACATTTAGTCTCGTTGCCATGCCATGTGGACCCACATCACATCCACATCGCATCACATCACACATCACGTCACATCACATCACATCACATCACATCACATCACATCACATCACATCACATCACATCACATCACATCACATCACATCACATCACATCACATCACATCACATCAGGTCACGTCACGTCACGTCACATCACATCACATCACATCACATCACATCACATCACATCACATCACATCACATCACATCACATCACATCACATCACATCACATCACATCACATCAAATCACATCACATCACATCACATCACATCACATCACATCACATCACATCACATCACATCACATCACATCACATCACATCACATCAGGTCACGTCGTCACGTCACGTCATGTCACATCACGTCACGTCATGTCACATCACATCACATCAGATCAGGTCACGTCACGTCACGTCACATCACATCACATCACATCACATCACATCACATCACATCACATCACATCACATCACATCACATCAAATCACATCAGGTCACGTCACGTCACGTCACGTCACGTCACATCACATCACATCACATCACATCACATCACATCACATCACATCACATCACATCACATCACATCACATCACATCACATCACATCAGGTCACGTCACGTCACGTCACGTCACATCACATCCCATCGCATCGCATCGCATCACATCACATCACATCACATCACGCCATGTCACGTCACATCACATCACAACACATCACATCACATCACATCACATCACATCACATCACATCACATCACATCACATCACATCAGGTCACGTCACGTCACATCACATCACATCACATCACATCATGTCACGTCACATCACATCACATCACATCACATCACATCACATCACATCACATCACATCACATCACATCGCATCCACTCCCCATCCTGCATCATGTTACCTTGGAAAGTTCCAAAGATCCACACCAGCATGTGTCGTCCTATCTACAGTCCACTCTCCCTCACAGCCTGCACTGTGGTCTGTGGTGTGATGTGGTATGGTGTGATTGTGGAATTGTATGTTGTGTAACACGTCATCATGTCATCTCTTACACGTCATCATCCATGCATGCTGTTGGTCGCCAGCTGGCAGTGCAGAAGGTATTGGATGCGCGCTTCCATCCGAGGGGCCAGCCTCAGCTTGTCATTGGCTGCAACGAGGTGAGCGGTGACTTTTGAGGCGCCTCAAAGGTGCGCCGGACATGACAGTTGCTTGCAACAAACATGACGACTTGTTGACTTCGGAGAGTCGACTCGAAATTCAACTCGGTTCCACCCCAGGGGCAGGCCTCATCTGGTCACTGGGGCAGGCCTCATTGCTGCAATGAGGTGCGAGTGCGCCTCTCATGACGGTTGCTTGCAATAATCATCACACTTTGTCGACTTTTGAGTCGACTGGAAAGTGAACTCGCTCCATACCAGGCCAGCCTCAGCTTGTCTTGTCATTGGCTGCAATGAGGTGCGCCTTTCCTCGCGTTCCCTCCCTTTCATCGCATTCTCCTTTGTGTAAGGAACAGGTGCAATATCCTCTCATTCTCCTTCCTTCTCTCCTCTTCCTCACCTTTCTTCTCTTTGCCAGCGATAACAATTGCCCTTCGAGACATAATTCTTTTGCGCTTGCGACCGTAAGCGAATACCCTCACACATACGATCACCATGACCTTCTCTAATAACCCTTCTGCCCCCTGCCCCACCATCCCACCAGGCCCCGAACGAGTTGCTCCTCTTCGACCTCTCCTCCGGCTCCCACCGCCCCCTGCAAGGCCACGCCTGTCAGGTGTGTACCTAACCCCACCAAGCGCACGCCTGTTTTGTGTGCCGGTGTTTCATCACCTTCTCCCCCCACGAACCCTCACTGGTATCCCCTATCCGCCCCACCTCATATTCCTTGGGGCGCCGTCCCAATGCATACCACCGCATCACATCACGTCACACCATGTCATCAAATCCAGGCGGTGGGGTATGCCATGCATGGTGACAACATTCCATCCCCCATCCTTCCCTCCCCCATTTCCCTTCCCGTGTGCCCCATCCCCATCACATCACATCCCCACCCCTCCGCACCCCTACCCACCCCACCCCACCGCATTACACCAAGGCAGATCCAGGCGGTGGAGTACGCCATGGATGGTGACGTCATCCTCTCCTGTGGGGGCTGTACACTCAAGGTGAGAGAGGACTTGCCTTTTAATGCCATGCACTGCCATGCCATGCCCTTGCCATGCCCTGCCATGCCCTTGCCATGCCCTTGCCATGCCCTTGCCATGCCCTTGCCATGCCCTTGCCATGCCCTTGCCATGCCCTTGCCATGCCCTTGCCATGCCCTTGCCATGCCCTTGCCATGCCCTGCCATGCCCTTGCCATGCCCTTGCCATGCCCTGCCATGCCCTTGCCATGCCCTGCCATGCCCTTGCCATGCCCTTGCCATGCCCTGCCATGCCCTTGCCATGCCCTTGCCATGCCCTTGCCATGCCCTTGCCATGCCCTTGCCATGCCCTTGCCATGCCCTTGCCATGCCCTTGCCATGCCCTTGCCATGCCCTTGCCATGCCCTTGCCATGCCCTTGCCATGCCCTTGCCATGGTGGCTGGCTTGACATGACAGCATACTTGAAACAGTTTAGTTTCGGTCCGTCCATACCCACGAGTGTACTCGTGGCGAGGTTTCAGGCATCCCACGCTTGCCCTGCATTCAAGCCCGGGCTTGACTTTTGAGACGTGTCAAAAGGCATTTAACTCTTTCTCTGCATTCAAGCCCATCCATGCAGGCTACAAGCCTACCGTCAATCAACCGCATTTCCGATCCACCTGCCGTGGCAACCATTCCCTTCAGGTGTGGGACTCCACGTCAGCATCGCTGCTGCACTCGTGTGGGCCGGGAGTTGCTGCCACCGCCACCGCCACTGCCAGTGGGAACCCGTCAATTGCGTGTCATCGCGACAAGATCCGTGCTCTTGCCGTTAACCAGAAGATGTCATGTGAGTCATGTGTGCATCTTGTCATGTGAGTCATGTGTGCATCTTGTCATGTGAGTCATGTGTGCATCTTGTCATGTGAGTCATATGAGCATCTTGTCATGTGAGTCATGTGTGCATCTTGTCATGTGAGTCATGTGTGCATCTTGTCATGTGAGTCATGTGTGCATCTTGTCATGTGAGTCATGTGTGCATCTTGTCATGTGAGTCATGTGTGCGTCTTGTCATGTGAGTCATGTGTGCATCTTGTCATGTGAGTCATGTGTGCATCTTGTCATGTGGGTCACGCATGCATCTTGTCATATCAACAGAGGCATTTGCAGCGGCAGTGGCAGAGGCAGCGGCCACAGCACTGCCAGTGCAAACCTGCCGATTGCGTGTCATCGCGACAAGATCTGTGCTCTCTTGCCGTTAACCATCGGCTTTCCCGTGAGTCAGAGCAGTCACCAAGGGGGCAACGAGAAAGCTGACATAAAAAAGGGATGACAAAATGAGGAGCGGATGGCAGATGGGGTGTGATGATTAAGGGAGCAAAGAGGGGTAGGGAAAGCTGTTTGATGGGGTGTGATGTGCGCTCAGCCAAGCCCCTCGCCACCACCCCCACCCTGTCACTACTTTGCTTCCCACCCTGCACCACACATCAGACCTAGCAGCCACCAGTGGTGCCAGTGGGGACCCTGGGTCATCCTGTGGGACGTGCGTGTAGCCAAGCCGCTCGCCCACCTCTCCCCCTCCTTCACTCTGCCGCCCAGGTGCTGTGCCGCCCAGTACTGTTCCGCCCATGTATTGTGTTGCGCACGCCCATGTTTGAGAATTCTCAATAGTGATTGAAGCTTGCAAGCCAGCCATACCTTGATTGGCATGAGCTCTTACCGGTGGTGCCATACCAGCTGTTTCAAGCACCAACGACCAGTTTCTTTCGTCTGATCATCTGATAGATACATGCCAGATCAGATGATCATTTAATCATTCCATGGAATCACATGCTCTGCTTAGTCTTAGCCCACACCTCACTGCCAATCGTCTTTATGACTCAACCATGGAGCTGGCACGTCAGGAGCTGGAGGGGCTGCAGGGGCGGGGGGGGCAGCGGGGACAGTGGAGGATGCGGGGCCAGGGGTTATACCCTTGCGCGGGCCACATTGGTTGGTGGCGGGCAGAGTGCCTCAGTGCAAGTGCGCATGGCAATGGATGCGCTCTGCTTGCTTTGCTTTGCCCTACGTTGCATGTCCCATCATCCATTCATCCCCCAACCAACCAACCCCAGCTGGGCAGTGGGAACAGCTGGCCAGAGTGCTCCGGTGCGAGTGTGCATGGCAATGGATGTGGTGTGCTATGTGGACTCTGCATCACACATTGTTCAAACACCTCATTCAAATCCCATCAGGGCAGTGGGTGCAGCAGGGAAGAATGCAAGTGCCCCGGTGCGAGTGCGCATGGCTGTGGATGCGCCGTGATTTGAGCTGCCATGCATTGCATGTCCCATCATCCATTCACCCCTCAACCAACCAACCCCCAGCAGGGCAGGGAGTGCAGCAGGGAAGAATACCCTGGTGCGAGTGCGCATGGCCACAGATGCGCCGTGCTTTGCTTTGTGTGGACACTGCACCGGACATCACATCATACATGTGCTTCCCCAACCCCAGCAGGGCAGCACGGCAACCTCCCCCGGTGCGAGTGCGCATGGCGATGGATGCGCTGCGCTTCGCTCGCCTTACATTGCATGTCTCATCATCCATTCACCCCCAGCAGGGCAGCAGCGCAGAGTGCCCGTGTGCGAGTGCGCATGGCAATGGATGCGCTGTGCTTTGCGGACGAGCGCTGGCTCGTGTGCGGCTCTGATACCACGGGATCTGCGCCGTCCACCATCGTCCTCTGGGATACCTCCCGCCCCCCCTCCTCCTCCGCTGCACCCTCTGCCTCGCCTGCTGCTACTGCCACTCCTCTTGCCTCTGCTCCCAGTGCGGGACCCTCTGTGTTCCACATGCCTGCCTTTTCCTCAGTGAGTCCACTTGGCACCAAGTGAAGGGTATGTGAAGTTCTTACTTTGCCCTTCACCTCACATGCCACCACGCATGCCACCACGCATGCCACCACGCATGCCACCACGCATGCCACCACGCATGCCACCACGCATGCCACCACGCATGCCACCACGCATGCCACCACGCATGCCACCACGCATGCCACCACGCATGCCACCACGCATGCCACCACGCATGCCACCACGCATGCCACCACGCATGCCACCACGCATGCCACCACGCATGCCACCACGCATGCCACCACGCATGCCACCACGCATGCCACCACGCATGCCACCACGCATGCCACCAACGCATGCCACCACCACGCATGCCACCACGCATGCCACCACGCATGCACCACGCATGCACCACGCATGCCACCACGCATGCCACCACGCATGCCACCACGCATGCCACCACGCATGCCACCACGCATGCCACCACGCATGCCACCACGCATGCCACCACGCATGCCACCACGCATGCCACCACGCATGCCACCACGCATGCCACCACGCATGCCACCACGCATGCCACCACGCATGCCACACGCATGCCACCACGCATGCCACCACGCATGCCACCACGCATGCCACCACGCATGCCACCACGCATGCCACCACGCATGCCACCACGCATGCCACCACGCATGCCACCACGCATGCCACCACGCATGCCACCACGCATGCCACCACGCATGCCACCACGCATGCCACCACGCATGCCACCACGCATGCCACCACGCATGCCACCACGCATGCCACCACGCATGCCACCACGCATGCCACCACGCATGCCACCACGCATGCCACCACGCATGCCACCACGCATGCCACCACGCATGCCACCACGCATGCCACCACGCATGCCACCACGCATGCCACCACGCATGCCACCACGCATGCCACCACGCATGCCACCACGCATGCCACCACGCATGCCACCACGCATGCCACCACGCATGCCACCACGCATGCCACCACGCATGCCACCACGCATGCCACCACGCATGCCACCACGCATGCCACCACGCATGCCACCACGCATGCCACCACGCATGCCACCACGCATGCCACCACGCATGCCACCACGCATGCCACCACGCATGCCACCACGCATGCCACCACGCATGCCACCACGCATGCCACCACGCATGCCACCACGCATGCCACCACGCATGCCACCACGCATGCCACCACGCATGCCACCACGCATGCCACCACGCATGCCACCACGCATGCCACCACGCATGCCACCACGCATGCCACCACGCATGCCACCACGCATGCCACCACGCATGCCACCACGCATGCCACCACGCATGCCACCACGCATGCCACCACGCATGCCACCACGCATGCCACCACGCATGCCACCACGCATGCCACCACGCATGCCACCACGCATGCCACCACGCATGCCACCACGCATGCCACCACGCATGCCACCACGCATGCCACCACGCATGCCACCACGCATGCCACCACGCATGCCACCACGCATGCCACCACGCATGCCACCACGCATGCCACCACGCATGCCACCACGCATGCCACCACGCATGCCACCACGCATGCCACCACGCATGCCACCACGCATGCCACCACGCATGCCACCACGCATGCCACCACGCATGCCACCACGCATGCCACCACGCATGCCACCACGCATGCCACCACGCATGCCACCACGCATGCCACCACGCATGCCACCACGCATGCCACCACGCATGCCACCACGCATGCCACCACGCATGCCACCACGCATGCCACCACGCATGCCACCACGCATGCCACCACGCATGCCACCACGCATGCCACCACGCATGCCACCACGCATGCCACCACGCATGCCACCACGCATGCCACCACGCATGCCACCACGCATGCCACCACGCATGCCACCACGCATGCCACCACGCATGCCACCACGCATGCCACCACGCATGCCACCACGCATGCCACCACGCATGCCACCACGCATGCCACCACGCATGCCACCACGCATGCCACCACGCATGCCACCACGCATGCCACCACGCATGCCACCACGCATGCCACCACGCATGCCACCACGCATGCCACCACGCATGCCACCACGCATGCCACCACGCATGCCACCACGCATGCCACCACGCATGCCACCACGCATGCCACCACGCATGCCACCACGCATGCCACCACGCATGCCACCACGCATGCCACCACGCATGCCACCACGCATGCCACCACGCATGCCACCACGCATGCCACCACGCATGCCACCACGCATGCCACCACGCATGCCACCACGCATGCCACCACGCATGCCACCACGCATGCCACCACGCATGCCACCACGCATGCCACCACGCATGCCACCACGCATGCCACCACGCATGCCACCACGCATGCCACCACGCATGCCACCACGCATGCCACCACGCATGCCACCACGCATGCCACCACGCATGCCACCACGCATGCCACCACGCATGCCACCACGCATGCCACCACGCATGCCACCACGCATGCCACCACGCATGCCACCACGCATGCCACCACGCATGCCACCACGCATGCCACCACGCATGCCACCACGCATGCCACCACGCATGCCACCACGCATGCCACCACGCATGCCACCACGCATGCCACCACGCATGCCACCACGCATGCCACCACGCATGCCACCACGCATGCCACCACGCATGCCACCACGCATGCCACCACGCATGCCACCACGCATGCCACCACGCATGCCACCACGCATGCCACCACGCATGCCACCACGCATGCCACCACGCATGCCACCACGCATGCCACCACGCATGCCACCACGCATGCCACCACGCATGCCACCACGCATGCCACCACGCATGCCACCACGCATGCCACCACGCATGCCACCACGCATGCCACCACGCATGCCACCACGCATGCCACCACGCATGCCACCACGCATGCCACCACGCATGCCACCACGCATGCCACCACGCATGCCACCACGCATGCCACCACGCATGCCACCACGCATGCCACCACGCATGCCACCACGCATGCCACCACGCATGCCACCACGCATGCCACCACGCATGCCACCACGCATGCCACCACGCATGCCACCACGCATGCCACCACGCATGCCACCACGCATGCCACCACGCATGCCACCACGCATGCCACCACGCATGCCACCACGCATGCCACCACGCATGCCACCACGCATGCCACCACGCATGCCACCACGCATGCCACCACGCATGCCACCACGCATGCCACCACGCATGCCACCACGCATGCCACCACGCATGCCACCACGCATGCCACCACGCATGCCACCACGCATGCCACCCACGCATGCCACCACGCCATGCCACCACGGCAATGCCACCACGCATGCCACCACGCATGCCCACCACGCATGCCACCACGCATGCCACCACGCATGCCACCACGCATGCCACCACGCATGCCACCACGCATGCCACCACGCATGCCACCACGCATGCCACCACGCATGCCACCACGCATGCCACCACGCATGCCACCACGCATGCCACCACGCATGCCACCACGCATGCCACCACGCATGCCACCACGCATGCCACCACGCATGCCACCACGCATGCCACCACGCATGCCACCACGCATGCCACCACGCATGCCACCACGCATGCCACCACGCATGCCACCACGCATGCCACCACGCATGCCACCACGCATGCCACCACGCATGCCACCACGCATGCCACCACGCATGCCACCACGCATGCCACCACGCATGCCACCACGCATGCCACCACGCATGCCACCACGCATGCCACCACGCATGCCACCACGCATGCCACCACGCATGCCACCACGCATGCCACCACGCATGCCACCACGCATGCCACCACGCATGCCACCACGCATGCCACCACGCATGCCACCACGCATGCCACCACGCATGCCACCACGCATGCCACCACGCATGCCACCACGCATGCCACCACGCATGCCACCACGCATGCCACCACGCATGCCACCACGCATGCCACCACGCATGCCACCACGCATGCCACCACGCATGCCACCACGCATGCCACCACGCATGCCACCACGCATGCCACCACGCATGCCACCACGCATGCCACCACGCATGCCACCACGCATGCCACCACGCATGCCACCACGCATGCCACCACGCATGCCACACGCATGCCACCACGCATGCCACCACGCATGCCACCACGCATGCCACCAGCATGCCACCACGCATGCCACCACGCATGCCACCACGCATGCCACCACGCATGCCACCACGCATGCCACCACGCATGCCACCACGCATGCCACCACGCATGCCACCACGCATGCCACCACGCATGCCACCACGCATGCCACCACGCATGCCACCACGTGCCACCACGCATGCCACCACGCATTGCCACCACGCATGCCACCACGCATGCCACCACGCATGCCACCACGCATGCCACCACGCATGCCACCACGCATGCCACCACGCATGCCACCACGCATGCCACCACGCATGCCACCACGGACATGCCACCACGCATGCCACCACGCATGCCACCACGCATGCCACCACGCATGCCCACCACGCATGCCACCACGCATGCCACCACGCATGCCACCACGCATGCCACCACGCATGCCACCACGCATGCCACCACGCATGCCACCACGCATGCCACCACGCATGCCACCACGCATGCCACCACGCATGCCACCACGCATGCCACCACGCATGCCACCACGCATGCCACCACGCATGCCACCACGCATGCCACCACGCATGCCACCACGCATGCCACCACGCATGCCACCACGCATGCCACCACGCATGCCACCACGCATGCCACCACGCATGCCACCACGCATGCCACCACGCATGCCACCACGCATGCCACCACGCATGCCACCACGCATGCCACCACGCATGCCACCACGCATGCCACCACGCATGCCACCACGCATGCCACCACGCATGCCACCACGCATGCCACCACGCATGCCACCACGCATGCCACCACGCATGCCACCACGCATGCCACCACGCATGCCACCACGCATGCCACCACGCATGCCACCACGCATGCCACCACGCATGCCACCACGCATGCCACCACGCATGCCACCACGCATGCCACCACGCATGCCACCACGCATGCCACCACGCATGCCACCACGCATGCCACCACGCATGCCACCACGCATGCCACCACGCATGCCACCACGCATGCCACCACGCATGCCACCACGCATGCCACCACGCATGCCACCACGCATGCCACCACGCATGCCACCACGCATGCCACCACGCATGCCACCACGCATGCCACCACGCATGCCACCACGCATGCCACCACGCATGCCACCACGCATGCCACCACGCATGCCACCACGCATGCCACCACGCATGCCACCACGCATGCCACCACGCATGCCACCACGCATGCCACCACGCATGCCACCACGCATGCCACCACGCATGCCACCACGCATGCCACCACGCATGCCACCACGCATGCCACCACGCATGCCACCACGCATGCCACCACGCATGCCACCACGCATGCCACCACGCATGCCACCACGCATGCCACCACGCATGCCACCACGCATGCCACCACGCATGCCACCACGCATGCCAACCACGCATGCCACCACGCATGCCACCACGCATGCCACCACGCATGCCACCACGCATGCCACCCACGCATGCCACCACGCATGCCACCACGCATGCCACCACGCATGCCACCACGCATGCCACCACGCATGCCACCACGCATTGCCACCACGCATGCCACCACGCATGCCACCACGCATGCCACCACGCATGCCACCACGCATGCCACCACGCATGCCACCACGCATGCCACCACGCATGCCACCACGGCATGCCACCACGCATGCCACCACGCATGCCACCACGCATGCCCCCACGCATGCCACCACGCATGCCACCACGCATGCCACCACGCATGCCACCACGCATGCCACCACGCATGCCACCACGCATGCCACCACGCATGCCACCACGCATGCCACCACGCATGCCACCACGCATGCCACCACGCATGCCACCACGCATGCCACCACGCATGCCACCACGCATGCCACCACGCATGCCACCACGCATGCCACCACGCATGCCACCCCGCATGCCATGCCACACGCATGCCACCACGCATGCCACCACGCATGCCACCACGTCATGCCACCACGCATGCACACCACGCATGCCACCACGCATGCCACCACGCATGCCACCACGCATGCCACCACGCATGCCACCACGCATGCCACCACGCATGCCACCACGCATGCCACCACGCATTGCCACCACGCATGCCACCACGCATGCCACCACGCATGCCACCACGCATGCCACCACGCATGCCACACGCATGCCACACGCATGCCCACCACGCATGCCACCACGCATGCCACCACGGCATGCCACCACGCATGCCACCACGCATGCCACCACGCATGCCACCACGCATGCCACCACGCATGCCACCACGCATGCCACCACGCATGCCACCACGCATGCCACCACGCATGCCACCACGCATGCCACCACGCATGCCACCACGCATGCCACCCCGCATGCCACCACGCATGCCACCACGCATGCCACCACGCATGCCACCACGCATGCCACCACGCATGCCACCACGCATGCCACCACGCATGCCACCACGCATGCCACCACGCATGCCACCACGCATGCCACCACGCATGCCACCACGCATGCCACCACGCATGCCACCACGCATGCCACCACGCATGCCACCACGCATGCCACCACGCATGCCACCACGCATGCCACCACGCATGCCACCACGCATGCCACCACGCATGCCACCACGCATGCCACCACGCATGCCACCACGCATGCCACCACGCATGCCACCACGCATGCCACCACGCATGCCACCACGCATGCCACCACGCATGCCACCACGCATGCCACCACGCATGCCACCACGCATGCCACCACGCATGCCACCACGCATGCCACCACGCATGCCACCACGCATGCCACCACGCATGCCACCACGCATGCCACCACGCATGCCACCACGCATGCCACCACGCATGCCACCACGCATGCCACCACGCATGCCACCACGCATGCCACCACGCATGCCACCACGCATGCCACCACGCATGCCACCACGCATGCCACCACGCATGCCACCACGCATGCCACCACGCATGCCACCACGCATGCCCACCACGCATGCCACCACGCATGCCACCACGCATGCCACCACGCATGCCCACCACGCATGCCACCACGCATGCCACCACGCATGCCACCACGCATGCCCACCACGCATGGCCACCACGCATTGCCACCACGCATGCCACCACGCATGCCACCACGCATGCCACCACGCATGCCACCACGCATGCCACCACGCATGCCACCACGCATGCCACCACGCATGCCACCACGCATGCCACCACGCATGCCACCCACGCATGCCACCACGCATGCCACCCACGCATGCCACCACGCATGCCACCACGCATGCCACCACGCATGCCACCACGCATGCCACCACGCATGCCACCACGCATGCCACCACGCATGCCACCACGCATGCCACCACGCATGCCACCACGCATGCCACCACGCATGCCACCACGCATGCCACCACGCATGCCACCACGCATGCCACCACGCATGCCACCACGCATGCCACCACGCATGCCACCACGCATGCCACCACGCATGCCACCACGCATGCCACCACGCATGCCACCACGCATGCCACCACGCATGCCACCACGCATGCCACCACGCATGCCACCACGCATGCAACCACGCATGCCACCACGCATGCCACCACGCATGCCACCACGCATGCCACCACGCATGCCACCACGCATGCCACCACGCATGCCACCACGATGCCACCACGCATGCCACCACGCATGCCACCACGCATGCCACCACGCATGCCACCACGCATGCCACCACGCATGCCACCACGCATGCCACCACGCATGCCACCACGCATGCCACCACGCATGCCACCACGCATGCCACCACGCATGCCACCACGCATGCCACCACGCATGCCACCACGCATGCCACCCCGCATGCCACCACGCATGCCACCACGCATGCCACCACGCATGCCACCACGCATGCCACCACGCATGCCACCACGCATGCCACCACGCATGCCACCACGCATGCCACCACGCATGCCACCACGCATGCCACCACGCATGCCACCACGCATGCCACCACGCATGCCACCACGCATGCACCACGCATGCACCACGCATGCCACCACGCATGCCACCACGCATGCCACCACGCATGCCACCACGCATGCCACCACGCATGCCACCACGCATGCCAACCACGCATGCCACCACGCATGCCACCACGCATGCCACCACGCATGCCACCACGCATGCCACCACGCATGCCACACGCATGCCACCACGCATGCCACACGCATGCCACCACGCATGCCACCACGCATGCCACCACGCATGCCACCACGCATGCCACCACGCATGCCACCAACGCA
Organism: Closterium sp. Naga37s-1; assembly: GCA_947471745.1. NCBI lineage: Eukaryota > Viridiplantae > Streptophyta > Zygnematophyceae > Desmidiales > Closteriaceae > Closterium > Closterium sp. Naga37s-1. Next base: position 422,584 of record CANJKZ010001038.1, read on the forward strand.
TTCCACCCGCATGCCACCACGCATGCCACCACGCCATGCCACCACGCATGCCACCCACGCATGCCACCACGCATTGCCACCACCAGCCTGACCACACGCATGCCACCACGCATGCCACCACGCATGCCACCACGCATGCCACCACGCATGCCACCACGCATGCCACCACGCTGCACCAGATGCCACCACGGCACACGCATGCCACCACGCATTGCCACCACGCATGCCACCACGCATGCCACCACGCATGCCAACCACGCATGCCACCACGCATGCCACCACGCATGCACCACGCATGCCACCACGCATGCCACACGCATGCCACCCGCATGCCACCACGCCTGCCCACCCGCATGCCACCACGCATGCCACACGCATGCCACCACGCATGCCACCACGGCATGCCACCACGCATGCCACCACGCATGCCACCCACGCATGCCACCACGCATGCCACCACGCATGCCACCACGCATGCCACCAGCATGCCACCACGCATGCCACCACGCATGCCACCACGCATGCCACCACGCATGCCACCACGCATGCCACCACGCATGCCACCACGCATGCCACCACGCATGCCACCACGCATGCCACCACGCATGCCACCACGCATGCCACCACGCATGCCACCACGCATGCCACCACGCATGCCACCACGCATGCCACCACGCATGCCACCACGCATGCCACCACGCATGCCACCACGCATGCCACCACGCATGCCACCACGCATGCCACCACGCATGCCACCACGCATGCCACCACGCATGCCACCACGCATGCCACCCACGCATGCCACCACGCATGCCACCACGCAATGCCACACGCATGCACCACGCATGCCACCACGCATGCCACCACGCATGCCACCACGCATGCCACCACGCATGCCACCACGCATGCCACCACGCATGCCACCACGCATGCCACCACGCATGCCACCACGCATGTGCCACCACGCATGCCACCACGCATGCCACCACGCATGCCACCACGCATGCCACCACGCATGCCACCACGCATGCCACCACGCATGCCACCACGCATGCCACACGCATGCCACCACGCATGCCACCACGCATGCCACCACGCATGCCACACGCATGCCACCACGCATGCCACCACGCATGCCACCACGCATGCCACCACGCATGCCACCACGCATGCCACCACGCATGCCACCACGCATGCCACCACGCATGCCACCACGCATGCCACCACGCATTGCCACCACGCATGCCACCACGCATGCCACCACGCATGCCACCACGCATGCCACCACGCATGCCACCACGCATGCCACCACGCATGCCAACACGCATGCCACACGCATGCCACCACGCATGCCACCACGCATGCCACCACGCATGCCACCACGCATGCCACCACGCATGCCACCACGCATGCCACCACGCATGCCACCACGCATGCCACCACGCATGCCACCACGCATGCCACCACGCATGCCACCACGCATGCCACCACGCATGCCACCACGCATGCCACCACGCATGCCACCACGCATGCCACCACGCATGCCACCACGCATGCCACCACGCATGCCACCACGCATGCCACCACGCATGCCACCACGCATGCCACCACGCATGCCACCACGCATGCCACCACGCATGCCACCACGCATGCCACCACGCATGCCACCACGCATGCCACCACGCATGCCACCACGCATGCCACCACGCATGCCACCACGCATGCCACCACGCATGCCACCACGCATGCCACCACGCATGCCACCACGCATGCCACCACGCATGCCACCACGCATGCCACCACGCATGCCACCACGCATGCCACCACGCATGCCACCACGCATGCCACCACGCATGCCACCACGCATGCCACCACGCATGCCACCACGCATGCCACCACGCATGCCACCACGCATGCCACCACGCATGCCACCACGCATGCCACCACGCATGCCACCACGCATGCCACCACGCATGCCACCACGCATGCCACCACGCATGCCACCTACGCATGCCACCACGCATGCCACCACGCATGCCACCACGCATGCCACCACGCATGCCACCACCGCATGCCACCACGCATGCCACCACGCATGCCACACGCATGCCACCACGCATGCCACCACGCCATGCCACCACGCATGCCACCACGCATGCCACACGCATGCCACCACGCATGCCACCACGCATGCCACCACGGCATGCCACCACGCTATGCCACCACGCATGCCACCACGCATGCCACCACGCATGCCACCACGCATGCCACCACGCATGCCACCACGCCATGCCCACCACGCATGCCACCACGCATGCCACCACGCATGCCACCCACGCATGCCACCACGCATGCCACCACGCATGCCACCACGATGCCACCACGCATGCCACCACGCATGCCACCACGCCATGCCACCACGCATGCCACCACGCATGCCACCACGCATGCCACCACGCATGCCACCACGCATGCCACCACGCATGCCACCACGCATGCCCACCACGCATGCCACCCGCATGCCACCACGCATGCCACCACGCATGCCACCACGCATGCCACCACGCATGCCACCACGCATGCCACCACGCATGCCACCACGCATGCACCACGCATGCCACCACGCATGCCACCACGCATGCCACCACGCATGCCACCACGCATGCCACCACGCATGCCACCACGCATGCCACCACGCATGCCACCACGCATGCCACCACGCATGCCACCACGCATGCCACCACGCATGCCACCACGCATGCCACCACGCATGCCACCACGCATGCCACCACGCATGCCACCACGCATGCCAACCACGCATGCCACCACGCATGCCACCACGCATGCCACCACGCATGCCACCACGCATGCCACCACGCATGCCACCACGCATGCCACCACGCATGCGCACCCACGCATGCCACCACGCATGCCACCACGCATGCCACCACGCATGCCACCACGCATGCCACCACGCATGCCACCACGCATGCCACCACGCATGCCACCACGCATGCCACACGCATGCCACCACGCATGCCACCACGCATGCCACACGCATGCCACCACGCATGCCACCACGGCATGCCACCACGCATGCCACCACGCATGCCACCACGCATGCCACCACGCATGCCACCACGCATGCCACCACGCATGCCACCACGCATGCCACCACGCATGCCACCACGCATGCCACCACGCATGCCACCACGCATGCCCACCACGCATGCCACCACGCATGCCACCACGCATGCCACCACGCAGCCACCACGCATGCCACCACGCATGCCACCACAGCATGCCACCACGCATGCCACCACGCATGCCCCACGCATGCCACACGCATGCCACCACGCATGCCACCACGCATGCCACCACGCATGCCACCACGCATGCCACCACGCATGCCACCACGCATGCCACCACGCATGCCACCACGCATGCCACCACGCATGCCACCACGCATGCCACCACGCATGCCACCACGCATGCCACCACGCATGCCACCACGCATGCCACCACGCATGCCACCACGCATGCCACCACGCATGCCACCACGCATGCCACCACGCATGCCACCACGCATGCCACCACGCATGCCACCACGCATGCCACCACGCATGCCACCACGCATGCCACACGCATGCCACCACGCATGCCACCACGCATGCCACCACGCATGCCACCACGCATGCCACCACGCATGCCACCACGCATGCCACCACGCATGCCACACGCATGCCACCACGCATGCCACCACGCATGCCACCACGCATGCCACCACGCATGCCACCACGCATGCCACCACGCATGCCACCACGCATGCCACCACGCATGCCACCACGCATGCCACCACGCATGCCACCACGCATGCCACCACGCATGCCACCACGCATGCCACCACGCATGCCACACGCATGCCACCACGCATGCCACCACGCATGCCACCACGCATGCCACCACGCATGCCACCACGCATGCCACCACGCATGCCACCACGCATGCCACCACGCATGCCACCACGCATGCCACCACGCATGCCACCACGCATGCCACCACGCATGCCACCACGCATGCCACCACGCATGCCACCACGCATGCCACCACGCATGCCACCACGCATGCCACCACGCATGCCACCACGCATGCCACCACGCATGCCACCACGCATGCCACCACGCATGCCACCACGCATGCCACCACGCATGCCACCACGCATGCCACCACGCATGCCACCACGCATGCCACCACGCATGCCACCACGCATGCCACCACGCATGCCACCACGCATGCCACCACGCATGCCACCACGCATGCCACCACGCATGCCACCACGCATGCCACCACGCATGCCACCACGCATGCCACCACGCATGCCACCACGCATGCCACCACGCATGCCACCACGCATGCCACCACGCATGCCACCACGCATGCCACCACGCATGCCACCACGCATGCCACCACGCATGCCACCACGCATGCCACCACGCATTGCCACCACGCATGCCACCACGCATGCCACCACGCATGCCACCACGCATGCCACCCACGCATGCCACCACGCATGCCACCACGCAATGCCACCACGCATGCCACCACGCATGCACCACGCATGCCACCACGCATGCCACCAACGCATGCCACCACGCATGCCACCACGCATGCCACCACGCATGCCACCACGCATGCCACCACGCATGCCACCACGCATGCCACCACGCATGCCACCACGCATGCCACCACGCATGCCACCACGCATGCCACCACGCATGCCACCACGCATGCCACCACGCATGCCCCCACGCATGCCACCACGCATGCCACCACGCATGCCACCACGCATGCCACCACGCATGCCACCACGCATGCCACCACGCATGCCACCACGCATGCCACCACGCATGCCACCACGCATGCCACCACGCATGCCACCACGCATGCCACCACGCATGCCACCACGCATGCCACCACGCATGCCACCACGCATGCCACCACGCATGCCACCACGCATGCCACCACGCATGCCACCACGCATGCCACCACGCATGCCACCACGCATGCCACCACGCATGCCACCACGCATGCCACCACGCATGCCACCACGCATGCCACCACGCATGCCACCACGCATGCCACCACGCATGCCACCACGCATGCCACCACGCATGCCACCACGCATGCCACCACGCATGCCACCACGCATGCCACCACGCATGCCACCACGCATGCCCCCACGCATGCCACCACGCATGCCACCACGCATGCCACCACGCATGCACCACGCATGCCCCACGCATGCCACCACGCATGCCACCACGCATGCCACCACGCATGCCACCACGCATGCCACCACGCATGCCACCACGCATGCCACCACGCATGCCACCACGCATGCCACCACGCATGCCACCCACGCATGCCCACCACGCATGCCACCACGCATGCCACCACGCATGCCACCACGCATGCCACCACGCATGCCAACCACGCAATGCCACCACGCATGCCACCACGGATGCCACCACGCATGCCACCACGCATGCCACCACGCATGCCACCACGCCATGCCACCACGCATGCCACCACGCATGCCACCACGCATGCCACCACGCATGCCACCACGCATGCCACCACGCATGCCACCACGCATGCCACCACGCATGCCACCACGCATGCCACCACGCATGCCACCACGCATGCCACCACGCATGCCACCACGCATGCCACCACGCATGCCACCCACGCATGCCACCACGCATGCCACCACGCATGCCACCACGCATGCCACACGGCCACCGCATGCCACCACGCATGCCACCACGCATGCCACCACGCATGCCACCACGCATGCCACCACGCATGCCACCACGCATGCCACCACGCATGCCACCACGCATGCCACCACGCATGCCACCACGCATGCCACCACGCATGCCACCACGCATGCCACCACGCATCCCACCACGCATGCCACCACGCATGCCACCACGCATGCCACCACGCATGCCACCAAGCCACACGCATGCCACCACGCATGCCACCACGCATGCCACCACGCATGCCACCACGCATGCCACCACGCATGCCACCACGCATGCCACCACGCATGCCCACCACGCATGCCACCACGCATGCCACCACGCATGCCACCACGCATGCCACCACGCATGCCACCACGCATGCCACCACGCATGCCACCACGCATGCCACCACGCATGCCACCACGCATGCCACCACGCATGCCACCACGCATGCCACCACGCATGCCACCACGCATGCCACCACGCATGCCACCACGCATGCCACCACGCATGCCACCACGCATGCCACCACGCATGCCACCACGCATGCCACCACGCATGCCACCACGCATGCCACCACGCATGCCACCCATCCTCACCACTTGTCCCATGCCTACATTCCATCCGCCATGAGACTAGGCGAGCTGCAGCTTAGGAGAATTCTTTAGCAGAAGAAAAACAGTAGAGTTTAAAACTCTTGTGTTGCCAGTTCAAAAAACAAGATCGAAACTGAGCTCTAAGTCCACTACAACGATTGTGCATGCCTACATTCCATCCCCGCACTGCATACCTCTCCTCTCCACTTAGTTCACTTCCCCCTCTTCCTTTCCCTCTCCTTATCCCTCTCTCCCTGCCCACCTGCAGGTGGTGGATAAGGCAGAGTGACTTTATTTTACTCACGCACGTACACAAGGCCGTGACTCGCCTGTTAAACAGCCCATGCCACCTCCGACCATGGTGCTTCCATCCCACCCACACATTGCATTCCCACCTCACGTGCTTCTGCGCTCCCTCCCTCTCTCTCTCTCTCTCTCTCTCTCTCTCTCTCTCTCTCTCTCTCTCTCTCTCTCTCTCTCTCTCTCTCTCTCTCTCTCTCTCCCTAACCGCCTGCAGGCGGCGGGGATGGCGGCGTGGCTCTCTTTGATTCACGCACGCACAAGGCCATCACTCGCTTCTCACTGGGAGGCAGTTTTGAGGTGAGAGGGATCAGAGGGGCGAGGGGAAGGCAGGTGAGAGGGGGTGATGGGGGGTATAGGGAGGGATGGCGGTGTGGCTCTCTTTGATTCGCGCATGCACAAGGCTGTCTCTCGCTTCTCCCTGGGGAGCAATTGCGAGGTGAAGGGAGTAAATGCGAGAGGGGAGAAGAGATGGTGAGAGTGAGATGGCCTATATCAATGAAAGGGGGAATATTGAATCTGACGTCTGTCCTCCCTAGCGCACCCCATTAGCTGACGCCAGCACCGTTCAGCCCCTAACTGCTCCATGCCACTTGCTCCACCAACTGCTGTTCCTGCTCCCTCCCGTCCTCCTTCACAGCACTGCACCCTCCTCTCGATCGTCATCCCGTATTTCTCGTCTCTGTTCACTCCCTGTCACTTCTCCCACACGCCCCATACCCCACCTCCACTCCATCCCCCCGCACACCCCTTCAGGTGACGTCAGCAGCGTTAAGCCCGTGTGATAGATCCCGCTGCTGCTCCCATTGCTGCTCCCCCTCTTTGACTCCCGCTGTCTCCCCTCCTCTCCTCTCATTTGCATTCCCCTCTTGTCTTTCCTCTGCTCACCTCTTCAGGTGACGTCAGCAGCGTTCAGCCCCTGTGGTCGGTTTTTCCACGCTGCCTGCTCGGCCAACTGCTGCTTCCTCTTCGACTCCCGCTGCCTCCCCTCCTCCTCCTCCTCCGCTGCTGCTCCCCCCTCCTCCTCGTCCGCTCCCCCTTCCTCTTCCTCCTGCCCCTCCCCCTCTCTGCGCGCTCTCTTCTGCCTCTCCCACGGCCCACCCATGCCGTCAGTGCAGCACTCCGTGCAGCATGCGGGGTGAGTGAGTGTCGTGCGGTGCAGTGCGGTGTGTTTGGGTGATGGGGGTTGGGGGATGTATGCGTGGGGCGTGTGTGGTGTGGTGTGGTGTGGTGTGGTGTGGTGTGGTGTGGTGTGGTGTGGTGTGGTGTGGTGTGGTGTGGTGTGGTGTGGTGTGGTGTGGTGTGGTGTGGTGCCAAGCCAACCCCACTTGTTCCCGCTTGTGCGCACTTGTGGTTTGGTTGGAGCATGCGGAGAGCGGGGTGAGAGGAGGGAGGGGAGGGGGGTGAGTGCATCGTGTGGTGTGCGTTGTGTGTTGTGTGGTGCATGGCGCATGGTGCATGGTGTATGGAGCACAGTTCATGGTGCATGGTGTATGGTGTATGGTGCATGGTGCATGGTGCATGGCGCATGGTGTATGGTGTATGGTGCATGGTGCATGGTGCATGGCGCATGGTGCATGGCGCATGGTGTATGGTGTATGGTGCATGGTGCATGGCGCATGGTGTATGGTGCATGTTACATGGTCTGGTACCTAACCCTCTTGATTGCCTTATCTGCTCCCGCCATCTACCACACAGACTCTTCACCCCCCAGTGTTGTGGATTGTGGGGAAGTGGGATGAACGACACCGAATGTGTCTTTGTCTCGCGCCTCTTTCCACTCCCTTTCCTCTCCCAACCCTACCTTACACACACTCTTCCCCCCACCCAGCTTTGTGGATTATGGGGACGAAGGGGTCAATGATGCCAGGTGGCTCTCTGCTTCGCCTGGCCTCGTGACTGCCAGTGGCAATGGCAGGTGGGATTGCTCTGCCACGCTGGCATGCTCTGCCACGCTGGCATGGTAGCGTGTGAGAGGCAGTGACAATGGCAGGTGGGAATGTCTTGCTGTGCCATCCTGCCATGCCCTGCCATGCTGTCACCCTTCCAAATCCCCGTGAGCATCTTTTAGAGAGGGTCCATTTCCCCCTTCCCCTTCCCCTTCCCCTTCCCCTTCCCCTTCCCCTTCCCCTTCCCCTTCCCCTTCCCCTTCCCCTTCCCCTTCCCCTTCCCCTTCCCCTTCCCCTTCCCCTTCCCCTTCCCCTTCCCCTTCCCCTTCCCCTTCCCCCTCCCCTCCCCCTCCCCATTCCCCTTCCCCTGCCCCACCCATCGGTGCCATACTCTACTAAGCTGTCAGCGTAACAATACCTCCTTCCCCACCCTCCCCCCTGTCTCCTCCTGTGCAGCGTGGCTGTATGGGACTTAAAGAGGTGACTTTTGAGTCAACTCAAAAGTCACCATCTTCCCCACCCTTCTCCCTGCCCCCTCCTATGGCAGGGACCTCACTCTAGCCAATCCCCTCACTGCCTTCTCTTTCAACTGGCTCAATGATCAATCATGTATTCTGCTTACCCTGCAGCCCTTCCCTTGTTCATCCGCCGTCCCTTCAATCCCCCCTTCCCCACAGCAGTGTGGCAGTGCGGTACTCTGCCCGACCCACTCACTGCCCTCTCCTTGAACCTTCCTCGGTCATCTGTTCTTCTTACTTTGCGTTGCTTCTCTTGATTCTCCTGCCCCGTTGCCTCACCCCTTCCCCATGCCAGTGTGGCTGTGTGGGACGTCTCTTTGGCCGATCCCCTCACTGCCTTCTCCTTCGCACACACTCGATCTATCAACACTGTAAAGCAGTCCACATGCCGTATGATCGTACCGTAACTTTGTATATTTCCTGTATTCGGTGAGGATTTCCCTGTGCATCCTTTTCAATTACACTTATCCTACACTGGTTCAGCCTAGAACTTATACGTTGCCCCTCTCTCTCCCTCCATGGGCATATTTTGCAGTGGCTGACAAGGCTGTTGCTTTGGCGTCCCCCTCCCTGCATGGCAGGTGGCGGGGCCACCCGGTGACGCCTGCATTGCCTTTTGAGGCGTCTCAAAAGCCTTTTCTCTGCTCCTCCTCCCCCTCCCTCCATGACCAGGTGGCAGTGGCACCCGATGATGCCTGCATTGCCACCGGAGGGGATGATCAGAAAGTGGTGAGCGCATTTCTCTCCCCTCTCCTCCATTCCTAGGTGCACTAATACATGCTCGCATGCAAAAGCTTCATGCATGCATGTAGCCCACATGCGCACGTCCATGCATGCACGCACTCATTCTTGCACGCGTGTACGCAATCCAAGTGCTAGCAATTGCGTGAACCCGCACACACACACTCGCACACACACACTCGCACACACACACACTCGCACACACACACACTCGCACACACACACTCGCACACACACACTCGCACATACACACTCTCGCACACACACACTCGCACACACACACTCGCACATACACACTCTTGCACACACACACTCGCACACACACACACGCACACACACACTCGCACACACACACTCGCACACACACACTCGCACACACACATTCGCCTACACACACTCACCTATACACACTCGCACACACATTCGCACACACACACTCACACACACACATTCGCACACACACATTTGCACTCACACATACACCACATGCACTCAACCCTCATATGTGTACGAGCAGCACTAACGCACTTGCACATACATGCACACACATGCACACAAACATGAACACACCCTGTCAAATGTTCTTATCCAACTTTCTCATTACCATTTTGTGTTGCCATATGCTCTATCTCCCCTTCCCTGCTTCCATCCTCAAATCCTTTACCTCTCTCCCAGAATCGCTTGTAACTGTTTTATAAGTAAGGGACGAATGGAAAATAAGCTCTCCGCGTCATTTTCTCCATTTGCTGCTTCCCCCCTCAAGTCCTCTACCACCCCCCCTCACTTTCCCTCGCCTCCCTTTCTCATGCCCATAAGGTGTTACCATCTGTACCTCTCTCCATTCAACCCTTCCCCCTTCAGGTCCTCCATCTCTCTCCTTTGACCGCCTCTTCAACCTCGACTCACTGGAAGCTCACACATCCCCTTGCCTTGTAGCCTTGCTGCAGCATGTTGCAAATGGTTTGAGGCACCAATAAATACTGTCATCGCTCGGATAGTAGACATATATGTCTTATCTCGTACACTGCTCAAAATTCTTGAGTTATCTTGTATTTGGGATGGTTTAGGGTGTCTTATAAGTCTTATAAGTGGAAAAAAATATAAGTACTCTGCATCATTTGCAAAGTGTGTAGAAACCACCCAGGGGCCAAATTCATTGAAACAGGATGACCTTGGTGGTGATGCATGCAGCGCCCCCACTTGCCACATGGGGGATGCAGCAAAGCTGCTACTGCTGGCAACATCACTCCGTGCTGGCAGCATCTAATAATGCTACCAGCGTCGTTTTGCTGCCAGCGTCGTTTTGCTGCCAGCGTCGTTTTGCTGCCAGCGTCGTTTTGCTGCCAGCGTCGTTTTGCTGCCAGCGTCGTTTTGCTGCCAGCGTCGTTTTGCTGCCAGCGTCGTTTTGCTGCCAGCGTCGTTTTGCTGCCAGCGTCGTTTTGCTGCCAGCGTCGTTTTGCTGCCAGCGTCGTTTTGCTGCCAGCGTCGTTTTGCTGCCAGCGTCGTTTTGCTGCCAGCGTCGTTTTGCTGCCAGCGTCGTTTTGCTGCCAGCGTCGTTTTGCTGCCAGCGTCGTTTTGCTGCCAGCGTCGTTTTGCTGCCAGCGTCGTTTTGCTGCCAGCACCGCATGGATGCTTCCAGAACGCTGCTGGCAGCACGATGGCAGCGTGAGGGCTGTCCTCTACGAGGAGATTCCTCGTAGAGGAGCGGCTCGACACCTTTGGAAGGGACACTCTAGCTGGGGAAGGTAGTCGGCTTGAGCTTCATTTGGTGCTCAAAGAGGTTGAGATCTCAACTCAACCTTTGCTCTCGGCAGGCTTAACCATGCGCAGCAAAGTCCCCGTAGGCACGTCCTCACCTCGCCCTCACGTGCAGGTAAATAACTACGGGCGAATTAACTTGCCCGGTGATGACATCTATGTAGCCATGGCGAAGAATACGCGCAAGGCAGGAACATCTACCGCCGCCTCCGATGCGAGCTGTGACGGGGACGGCGGCGACGAAGAACACGGCGACGACGACAAGGAGCATTGGCCGGAGAACGGCCACGACGACAACGCTTCAGGGGATGAAATAGCTCCTACCAACATCGACGAGGACGAATGGTGGAATCGGCTGGTTGGGAGTGACGACGAAGTGGAAGAGTGGCGGGCTGGTGATTTGGACAACGACGAGGGTGCTGATGCTGATGGTGAGCACGCGAAGGCAGCGACGTATGCAACGGGAGCGACGGTGGATGCGAATGCGGAGGCTGACGACGAGGCGGATGCAGAAGCGAGGACGGAAGAGGAGGCGAAAGCGGATGCCGATGTTGTTGTGCCCGCGGATGTGGCCGCAATTGCGGACGCGGATGCTGTGGCGGAGGCAGATACGAATGCTGCGGAGGGAGGTGCTGATGCTGTCTTATTTGACGGTGAAAACTCCAATGATGACCCGTGGAGCATCACGGGTGACGACGATGTTCCGCTTCTTAAGCGGAGGCTGCGTCATCGCCTACAATCCAAGCCGAAGCGTGCCCGCGTGGTGCTCTCTGATGACGACAGTCCGGGGGAAGAGCGTCAACCGTGCATCACTGCTGCAGACAAGGGGAAAAGCAAGGTCGCGGAAGCCCCTGCTAAGGCCACCATTCGTCGCAGCACAAGCAACAAGAAGCGGAAGAACGACGGCGACCCCGGATCCAGCACGGGTGCTGCTAAGAAGAAGAAGAAGAAAACGCCAAACAAGGACGACATTGTGGTCAACGAGGCGTTCGGCAGCGACGATGACTACGCGGAGGCTGCAGGCCCGATTCCTTCATTCCCTAAGAAGGCGAAGCCGAAAGATCCCACCCTCAATAATCCCAACTCCCGTCCACCTTCCCCTCGTAGCAAGGACAGTAAGATTAGGTGACGCGGAAGGACCGTATGCGAGAAGCTCAAGTGGGCGCGCCGCTACCACGAGGAATCCTAGGAATCTACCACATCCTTAAAGAAGACATCCTAGGAATCTACCGCATCCATCGCCTGCATCAGACGGTGTGCGGAGGCGGCTGCAGGCGTCTACAAGGGAGCGACGAACTGCCGCAAGCGAATGCATGGGGGGGGGGGGCGCCACGCACACTATCCCGACATGGAGGCGGCGTTATACCACTATATCTGCCTGCAGCGTGCTAATGGGGTGGCGATCTCGGTGAAAGCCACCCACAAGTGGAGCCGTGAGTGGATGAAGAAACACCACCCCGGCAAGGACTGGAACGCAAGCTCTCACTGGAGCTAGCGTTTCCGTGAGTGCTGGAACCTGGTCATGCGTGTGAAGACCAAGGTCGGCCAACGTGCCCAACTGTGAGATTCCAGAAGGTAAGCTCGCAGAATTCGGGAGCCGGAAGCCTGATGAGCTTGCCCTCCTTGTCTGACGCCCGTCTATCCCCTATGTGCCTGGCAGGAATCGTGGTCCAAGCACAGGACAACGGGTGGATGGACGAGAGCACTGTGCAGACCTGGCTGACCAAGGAGGTGCCCCATCTGAACCCCCAGCGCGGCCAGAATGCGAGGCGTGCGATGCTGGTGTTGGACTCCTACCGCGGCCACATCACCCAGACCATGCTTCAAGCTTACCGCACGCACAGCATCACCCCTGCAGTGATCCCAGCAGGTTGCACGAGCTAGATTCAACCCCTTGACGTCTCCATCAACCGGTGCTTCAAGGCTACTGTGCGAGCGCGCTACGCCAAGTGGTTCATGCGTGAAGGGATTCACCTGGAGACGAAGAAGGGTGAGTAGCCTTTTGAGTTAAACTTCCACTCTAGCGACTCGCTACCCCTGCCTCTGTCCCACCCGCAGGGAACCTGCGGAGGCCTCCGCACCCCGTGGTGCTGCAATGGATTGCGGAGGCGTGGGATCAAGTCCCCAAGAAGGTCATCATTGACGCGTTCTGCCACTGTGGGATTTCAAGCAAGATGGACGGGACGAGAACCACCTGGTGATGTCTCACCTGCGCGCCAGGAGCACCACCGATGTCTCCGAGGACATGTGCCTCGGTGGAACCACGGGCGACAACATGCTCCTGCTTGGGCAGGCTCCAGAGGAGGAGGAGGAGGAGGAGGAGGAGAAGGAGGAGGAGGAGGAGGAGGAGGAGGAGGAGGAGGAGGAGGAGGAGGAGAAGGAGGAGGAGGAGGAGGAGATGCAGGCGGAGGGCGTGAGGGAGGTGGCCGTGGCAACCGGCCTGGAGGTGCTGTACCAAGAGGCCCCTAAGTACCGGGGAGTGGCGGCTGAGGCTGACCGCATGATCGAGCCTAGGGAGACGGCTAGGCATGCCTGGCGAGTGCCAGACCTGGGTGTTAGGGAGCCTGCTGTTAGTGCAGGTGAGAAGGCCGTGACTGAGGGGGGCTAGGTAGAATTAGAGATTCATATATGTATGCATGTACCCCCCTAAAGTAACAAATGATCGTTTAGAAGACACCCTCTGTTTAATAGAAAACCCCGAAACTCCCGTTCTGATTATAAGACATATATGTCTTATCTCGTATGCACAAATCGGTGTCTTATAATGAGGCTAGCCTGTTTATAAGAGACACCCGGATAATAGACAGCCCCTGTCTACTATCCGGGCAATGACGGTATGTATTTTGAGGCGCCCCACTCATGCATGCCCATTATGCGGCAAATGTTACATTTTGCTGTCCCGTGTATGTACCGGATGTACCGTATTCTCCCGGACAAAACACCCCCCCGTAATTGTACACCCCCAGGTAGCTTGTGCGGGGTGGGTGCTATAGCCGACCCCTTTTGTACTATACCCCCCCTTTTTGGGTGATTTTCTATAACACCCCCCTTTTCTTACGGATTCATATTATAGCTGTTATCGAGTCAGATTCTTTACGGGAGGATATTGCGAGAATCGCTGCCTAGATGAAATTTTGCGTATACTTTCACTTAGAATCCGCCAACATTTCCCCCCTCCCACAATCTCGCTGTCGCCACGCTGGCGAATCTTCCGCTGCAAGTGGCCCGAGAAGTGAAACTCATATTTTCGCCAAAACTCACATTCTCACCTCAAACTGTTATGTTAAAACGACCATTGAAACACCCAAATTGTCTAATATAAAAAAAACTCTTACGCTAAAATATGCCATATATAACCACCCGGGTATTAGGGTATGTAGCATTTTCCTTTGAGAGGACCCCCCCCTTTTTTTCCCAACACCCCCAGGTGTTTCTGTCCGGGAGAAAACGGTAGACTTCTGCTGTTAAACTCTACTCAATCCACAACACATTATTTCCCAGATAGAACTGGACCAGGCCTCTTGATATAAGGGTGAATCACCCTTATGACCCTTATTATAAGTGAATATGTTTAGGACCCTGATATTTCAGAGTGAAGTGGTGTAGTCGCACTGATCGGAAACATACATCCTCCTCAAAAAATAGATAATTAGCTCGAGGAACCGAGTCCCATGGAAAATACAGCCCACCAAATGCCTCCCACAAGTATCGATCCTGCGTCGCTTTCACTGCACCCACTGTACTAAGTTGTCACGCAAAACATCCATTAGCTATAAATATTGAATAGTTTTAGTTTGGTTACAACCCTTACAAAAAAGAGTGGTGCTTGCCTGGTACCCTTACAGAAAGAGTGGAAGCAGCTGGTTACCCTTATGAGAAAGACTGGTTCAAATCCTATCCAGAGGCCTGAACTGGACTATCAGGGTATCAAACATAAACACCCTGGAGCAGCAGAGCAGAGGGGTGTAGAACACTCAGAAGTCTCAGGGTGATATACGGTAAATCAACTCTCTTGAAATTACAAACATACAAACATACCGAAATCTCAAGGAAGTGGAGGTAGCGTCATCCTGAAATCACAGGTCAGAAACAAGAAGTGGTTTAACTAGGAAACAATTATGGTACAAGTATGAAACCCTAAAGTATTGTACCCCCTAAAGGCTAACCCACTGCAGCCTATACAGCAATAACATATATAATGTTTGACACACCCCCATAGGCTAAGTGGGGTAGAGCAAGGAGTCACAAGACCAGTCAAGAAAGAGAACGCAAGCTCAGGGTGGATCACAAAGTCACCACACACACTGAGCACAAGCAAAGAGCCACAAGGCCAGTTCACATGCAGAGGCATATATGCAACACAAACATCACAGTGATCTCTACCTAGCAATGCAAGCATGCAGGTACATATATATTGATCACAGTACAGGCAAAGTCTACAGCAAGTGAGGAAAAGTGGGCACAAGCCCTAACAGAGTGCAGAAACGCTGATGATCACCAGACTGAAGTGCCTTGGTGAATATATCAGCAGTGTTGGCCTGAGTGGCCACGTAACGCAGACGAAGCTGACCACGCTGCTGCAACTCTCGAGCCAGAAAGTAACGTAGAGCGATGTGCTTCGTTCTGTGCTCCAGTCTGTGCTCCTCACACAAGGCAATGGCAGCCTTGTTTTCGACGTACAGCACTGGAGGAGAACGAGGCTGCTCTCCCAGGTCGGTTAGCAGGTAGGTGAGCCAGCGTAACTCCTGTGCAGCCATGGCTGTGGCGTAGATCTCAGCCTCACAACTGGAGCTGAGAACTGAAGACGAACGCGTAGAACGCCACGAAACTGAGCCAGAGCCAAGACTGAAGGTGTAACCCTATGACGACCGCTGAGTAGCCTGGTCGTCAACCCAAGAAGCGTCTGAGTGCCCAGTGAGAACAACTGAGCTCCTCCCTCCAAGCACGAGCCCCATGCCCGATGTACTGCACAAGTAGCGCAATACCTTCTTTGCAGCATCCCAGTGCACCTTTCGGTGCCTACCAGGAGCCACGTAGCGGGCCAGAAGGCCAAGAGGGTACGCTAGGTCAGGACGAGTGCAAGTCATCAGGTACATGAGGCAGCCAACTAGCTCTGGGTAAGGACCACTCGGCTCTACGGACTCATCCGAAGGCAGAGCTGAGAGCGAGTGACCTGTAGCCAGAGGAGTGGCCTGTGCCGAGGACCAGGTGAAGCCGAAGCGCTGAAGGACCTGCTGCACCATGTGTGACTGAGTCAGTGTGATGGTGCGGCGTGCTCTGTCCCGGGTGATCTGCAAGCCAAGGTAGCTGCGCAGTTCACCCAGGTCTGTGCACGTGTGTCTCTTCTGCAGCTCCGACTTCACGTGGGCGAGAGCCTCAGTGTCAGCAGTGGCAAAGACCAAGTCATCGACGTACACGAGGATGTAGAACGGCGGCAGCAAAGTGTCGTTGCGTAGAAGCAGCGA
This sequence comes from Closterium sp. Naga37s-1, assembly GCA_947471745.1. NCBI lineage: Eukaryota > Viridiplantae > Streptophyta > Zygnematophyceae > Desmidiales > Closteriaceae > Closterium > Closterium sp. Naga37s-1. The sequence continues at coordinate 439,658 of CANJKZ010001038.1, forward strand.
CGGGTCAGCAGTAGAAGGCGCGAACCCAAGAGCCGCAAGAGTAGTCCTCAGTGTGTCGTGCCACTCACGTGGCGCCTGGCGGAGACCGTAGACCGGCCGCCGGAGGCTCCACTGGGTACCAGGAGGAAACGACCCAGTGAAGCCAGGAGGGCGGCGCAGCCAGATCTCCTCGTGCAGGCTGCCCTGCAAGAAAGCTGTGCTGAAGTCAAGAGAGTGAAGCTCGTAGTCACGCTGAGCGGCAACGTCCAGTAGCACCCGAAGAGTGGTCATCTTCGGGGTGGGGGAGAAGGTCTGAAAGAAGTCTACTCCCTCTCGCTGACTGAAGCCTCGAGCAACGTAACGAGCCTTGAAGACAGGCGGAGAACCTGGCGGCCGCTTCACCCTGAAAATCCACATGCCACTGACGATGTTCGCCCCAGGAGGGGGAACCTCGTCAACGTAAGTGCCAGTGGACTTCCAGGATGCCATCTCTGCGTCCATGGCTGACTGCCACTGAGAGGAGTACTCACCCGCGATCGCCTCAGCGTAAGAGCGCGGGGTCGGGATGTCTGGAGCATCCGGGTCTCCCTCAGGGCAAGCAGCATGGACACGAGATGAGGCGCAGCGGCTGCAAGACACTCAAGGTCCTCCTGTCTGTCCTCAAGGATGTCCGTGCCAAGAGCACACTCACCCCCGACGGACGGAGGACAGACAGACTCAGACTCAGCAACAAGACTCGCGGCGTAGTCTAGACGACAGCGAGCAGCAAAGTCGACAAGCTCAGCAACTAGGGCAGACGCAGCAGCAGACTCAAAGGAAGGGTCAGTGACATCAGTGGCCAGAAGACACGTGACAGTAGGACTGGCAGCACGAAGAGAGTCAGACTCCGGGTCAGCAAGGGCAGGAAGAGAGGACGCAGGAGGAGAAGGTAGAGGGACACGCTGCGGAGCAGTGGAAAGACGAAGCGTCATCTGGTGAGTGCCTGGGACAGCAGGAGGACGCTGACGCGGGACACGACGACCAGTGCGAGCAGCACGAGCTCCTTAGCGGTCTTATGCTGGCCAAAGTGCTCGCGCTCATCTAGCGGTAGGTGGCTGCGAACGGCTAGGCGAGCATGAGCGTCACGGGTCTGCCACTGTGATCGAGCAGTGCTGTCAGCAGTAGCAGCAGGTGCGGGAGCGGCGCCGGACGTGTGGTAAAAAAGGGAAACATCGTCCTTGGCAGTGATCTGGAGGAACAGATGCAGGTCATCGAGCCAAACGTCAAACTTAATCGGACGGCCCTCAGAGTCAAACGTGAGAACGGTAGGACTAGCCATAGTGGCAGTAGCAGTAGCAGCAGTAGCAGTAGCAGTAGCAGCAGTAGCAGAAGTAACAGAAGCAGTAGTAGTAGCAGTAGGAGCAGTAAGAGCAGTTGCTGCAGGTAGGGCGGCGCGGCTCGGTCAGGGCGGCGCGACTCGGGCGGCGCGGCTCGGGCGGCGCGGCTCGGGTAGGTATGGCGGCGCAACGGCGGGCCTATGCTCGGTGCGCGGCGGCGCCTAGGGTGCGGCTGCGCGCGGGCCGCGGCTGCGTTCGTGCGGCGGCTAAGCGCTAGCTGCAGCAGCCGACGCGCGATCGCCGCTGCGCACTGGCTGCGACCTGCGGGCGGGCGGCTGTGGGTCGCGCGTCGGCCTAGGGGCGAGCGGGGCCTACGGGCGACGGCCTGCTGGGGCTCGCGAGAAAAAATCGGGCCGCCCTAGGCGGCGAATTTCCTACGCGCGCTAAAACGGCGGGGCCGCGCTCGGGCTGCTAGCGGGCTGCAAACGGGCAGCGTGAGAGGAGAGCGCACGAGGGCGCACTAGGAGAGAGGCGCACGAGGGCGTTAAAAAAAAAGGGGCGCACGAGGGCACCTCTAGCGGAACGGTGGGCCCTTAGGTCTAGAACCTAAGCTCTTAATACCATGTCAGAAACAAGAAGTGGTTGAACTAGGAAACAATTGTGGTACAAGTATGAAACCCTAAAGTATTGTACCCCCTAAAGGCTAACCCACTGCAGCCTACACAGCAATAACATATATAATGTTTGACATGGTCATATCCTGACATACGGTACAACGTCAAATACGTATGCATAATCATGTCATAGGGTGGTAAAGAGGATAGTGGTCTTGGAGACCAAAGTTCATCCCAGGGCAAGCGCCAAATCCTGGTGGCCTCTGCTGCGGTCCCCTTAGCCCACTATTTTTTTAGGTGCCTCATAGTAGTACTTTATGTGGGAGGAAGGTTGACAAGAGGATAGTGGTCTTGGAGACCAAAGTTCATTCCAGGGCAAGCGCCAAATCCTGGTGGCCTCTGATGTGGCCGGCTTATCCCGCTGCGATTGTAGTCCCACCTGCACCCGCTCTGCAAGGAATAGAGGAGAGGAGAGGGAAGGGGAAGGGAAGGACCATCACAGGTGTCTTCTGAGGCACCTCAGAAGTAGTCTCACCTACACCCACTCTGCGGAGGAGAAGGAAAACGGGAGGGGAGGAGGGGAGGGGAGGGGAGGGGAGGGGAGGGGAGGGGAGGGGAGGGGAGGGGAGGGGAGGGGAGGGCAGGGGAGGGGAGGGGAGGGGAGGGGAGCGGAGGGGAGGGGAGGGGAGGGGAGGGGAGGGGAGGGGAGGGAAGGGAAGGGGAGGGGAGGGGAAGGGAGGGGAGGGGAAGGGAGGGGAGGGGAAGGGAGGGGAGGGGAAGGGAGAGGAGGGGAAGGGCCACGACATGTGTCTTTTGAGGTACCTCACAAGTAGTTCCCACCACACCTGCTCTGCAGAGGAACAATGGAAAGGGGAGCGGAGGAAAGGGAAAGTTTTGCGAGGTATCTCTTGAAACACCCACTCTGCAAGCTGCGTGCGGATCAGATCACAATTCACATACAAACCCCACGCTTTGTAATGTTTCAAAACACCTCTGGAGGTACTGGAGGCCTTTTGAGGCACCTCAAAAGGTGCATGCGGATCAGATCACAATTCACACACAAACCCCACGCTTCGTAACGTCTCAAAACACGTCTGGAGGTACTGGAGGCCCTGAGAGATGATCATCATTCAGACACAGACCCCCCGATGTTGCACCAGTTTGCTCCATGCATCGTGGTCACCATCACTGACGCCCCCCAGAGTGTCGCACTGGAGCTCCCACGGTGTTGCACTCGTCCACCACACCACACCGCACCACACCACACCACACCACACAACACCACACCACACCACACCAGACCACGCCCAATCTCACTCACCTGCCCAATGTGTTAGAAGAGAGAGAATTGATGCACTGAATAATGAGCCAAAAGGCTCTTTAGTACAAGCAATGAGCAAGGGAGAGATGATAGGGAAGCTTACCCTATTGGCCAATAAGTTGGCCAATGGGTGAGCTTGCTTGTTGCCGAAGCAACCACAAAATGTGTGTTGGTTGGGATTGGTTGAGGTAAGGACCAATCCCCACCAACCACAAAATGTGGTTGGAGGGTACACTAACCAACCCCCCAATTTATAAGAGTGCTACACATCTAAGTCTAGCCTATGCATGTTGTATAGAATATGGAATTACAACACAACCCCCCAACATGCATAAGGCTAGAAGGCTACAATCAAGAAGCGGGGACCAACTTCGGAGGAGTAAGGCCAAGGAGACGAATCAGTGAAGAGTGAGCCGCATGAGGAAGAGCTTTCGTGAAGATGTCGGCAAGGTTGGCCGCGGAGTCAACCTTGTCGAGCCGCAGGTGCCCAGCCTGAACAAGATCGCGAATGAAGAAATGACGGAGCTCAATGTGCTTGGAGCGCCCGTGAAACACAGCATCCTTCGTGAGGTGAATGGTGCTAGCGTTGTCACACCAAATGGTGGGACAGCGCTGGGGGGCACCAAGCTCCTCAAGAAGGAAGGAGAGCCAGCGAGCCTCTTGTGCAGCCATGGTGGCGGCATACAACTCGGCTACGGAGGACGAGAGGGCGATAGCCGAGGAGCGCGTGGAACGCCAGCTGATGAGGCCGCTGCCAAGAGAGAAGCCATAGCCCTGGGAGGATCGACGGTCTGGTCGGGAGTCAGCCTAGGAGGAGTCACTGTAGCCGCTGAGGAGAGGTGGGGAAGGGCCGCCAAGGGTAAGAACATAGTCCTTGGTGCCACGAAGGTACCAGAGGACGCGCTTGGCAGCCTGCCAGTGCTCAGCCGTATGCTTGCCAGCGCCAACAAACCGAGCGAGGACGCTGATGGGGTAGGCAAGGTCAGGGCGAGTGGAGACCATGGCGTACATGAGGGAGCCGATGAGCTCGGGATAAGGATGGGAGGAGGCGGAGGGGGAGGTGGGTGGAGAGAGGTGGTGCCCGACAGAAAGAGGTGTATGTTGGGCACCGCCGCGGGCCATGTCAAATCGCTCCAAGACCTGCTGCAAGTAATGACCCTGGGAGAGTGAGATGGTGCGAGCAGAGCGGTCGCGGGTGATGATCATGCCCAGATAATGGTGCAGCTCTCCCAAGTCTTTGCACTTGAGACGGCTGTCCAACTCAGCCTTAACATGCTCCCACTCTTCAAGGTCGACAGTGAGCAGAATCATGTCATCGACATACACAAGGATGTAAAATGGGGAGGGGGAGGTGCGGAGGAAGAGGCTGGCGTCAGAGCGGGAGGTGCGGAACCCAAGTTCAGCAAGGGTGGCGGCAAGTTTAGCATGCCACTCCCTCGGGGCCTGTCGAAGCCCATACACCGGTCGACGCAGCTGCCAGACAGAGTCTGCTGGGAAGGGGAGGTGAAAGCCGGCTGGACGCTCCATGTAGATAAGCTCGTGGAGGACGCCTTGTAGGAAGGCATTAGAAACGTCCATCGAGTGGATCTCCATATTGAGGCGAGCGGCGAGGTCGAGCACGGCGCGAACAGTAGCAGGCTTGGCAGTAGGGGAGAAGGTATCGAAGAAGTCAAAACCATACCGCTGCGTGAACCCCTTGGCGCAGTAACGAGCCTTATAGACGGTCGGCTCCCCTGGCAACTGCTTGACGCGAAACACCCACTTTCCTTTCACCACGTTCGTAGGGGCGGGAGGGCGAGGCACATCGACAAAAGAGGAGTTGCCGATAAAGGCCTCCAGCTCCTCGATGATGGCGGCGGGCCATAGCGGAGCGTCAGGGCACGCCATTGCCTCCTCGTACGTGGTAGGAACGAAAATGGAGGGAGCAGAGGAGAAGGCGAAGACAGGTGTGCCGGAGAGGTCGAACGTGATGGGTAGAAGCGAGGGGTCATAAAGGTGGAGGTCAAGGAACTCCTCATGGGAGTCCTCAGAGAGGGAGGTGTGGAAGGCGCGGATGACTGCTGGTGCCGCTGCTGGTGCTGCTGGTGGAGGCGTTGCCGGTGCCGCTGCTGGTACTCCTGCTGATGCCGCTGCTGGTGCCGCTGCTGGTGCCGCTGCTGGTCCTGTTGCTGGTGCTGCTGCTCGTGCCGCTGCTGGTGCCCCTGCTAGTCCCACTGCTGCTGCCGATGCCGCTCCCGCTGCTGCTGCCGCTGCTGGTCCTGCTGCTGCTGCGGCTGCTGGCGCTGCTGCTGCTGCCGCTGCTGGTCCCGCCGCTGCTGCCGCTGCTGGAGCCGCTGCTGGTGCCGCTGCTGGAGAGGAGGTGGCTGAGGGGGCTGTTGCATGAGGGGCTTGATGCAAGACAGCCTGGAAGAAGTGACGAAGGAGGGGGGAGAGAGGGGGGAGGGTAGAGGTAGAGAGGGTAACGGGAGGCGGTGCACCAAGGATACCGTCACATGACCTGGTGTGGGGATACCGGGTGAGTATGGTGCGGGAAGGGGGAGGACGGGTTGGTGGCGAGGGAGAGGAAGGGGGGGGGGAAGGGGTACTAGGAGAGGAGTGAGCGGGGGAGACAGGAGAAGACAGAGGTTCCGGGTCAAAGATGTCACCAGAAGAGGGAGGGGCACCATGGGACTGGGACGGCGGAGAAGGGGGGGGTGGGAGGATGGGGGGAGGAGGGAGTAGTGGGGGAGGGGTGGTGTCAGACCAGACAAGGGGACGGGTGAGAGGGGGGAGTGGGTCAGTAGATGTGGGAGAGGAGTAGTAGGGAGTGGACTCGTCAAAGACCACATCCCGGCTGCGGATTAGACGACCGGATGGTGGGTGGAGGAAAAGGTAGTCAGGGGAGGAGGGATTATGACCAAGGAAGATGCAGGGAAGGGTACGAGGGGCAAGCTTTCCCATGGAACGGGAGCGGTCAGAGGGGTGAATGAGGACATGTGCCTTAGAGCCCCAGACACGAAGTGATGAGGCATCAGGCTTGTCCTTCGTCCACAGCTCAGTGGGGGTGATGGAGGGGAGAAGGGGGTGAGGGTAAAGGTTAGTAAGGAGGGCGGCATGAAGGAGGGCGTAGCCCCAAAGAGAAGGGGGGCAGGAGGCGTGGACAAGCAGACACCGGGCTGTTTTGGTGATCTCTCGAACACGACTCTCAGCCACGCCGTTCTGCTGTGGGGAGTGAGGGAGGGTGTAAGTCTGAAGGATGCCACGAGACTGACAATAGGAGGAGACTTGGTTGTTAAGGAACTCACCACCTCCATCAGAGTGAAGGCGGCGAACAGGGCGCCCAAAATGGGTGTTTGCCCGCTCGAGCCAGGCGATGATCGCAGCCGGGGCATCCGCCTTCGTCCGAAGGAGAGAGACGGACGAGTACCGACTGTGATCATCAACAAGCACGAGAAGGTAGCGATGGCCCTGGCGAGTGGGAGAGGGATTAGGGCCCCATAGGTCCATGTGAACAAGATCAAGTGGCTGCGCAGCAGCGGAGGGGGAGCTCCGGTGCGGCTGCTGCTTGAGCTTGCTCTGAACGCAGACGGTGCAGGGGGGGGCAGGGGATTTGGGGAGGGGAGGGAGGGAGGAAGGGAGACCGTGGAGGAGACCGGAGGAGACAGAGGAGCCCAGAGTAGCGAAGTTGGGGTGGCCTAGCCTGTGATGGAGGAGGATGGTGGGGTGGGAGAGGGAGCGACAGGAACAGTCAGAGTCAGGAGGGCGGGGGGGGAGGGGTGGGTTAGTGGGAGGGAGGGGAGGGGGGGGGGGAAGGAGGGGGGGGGAGGCAACTTGGAAGGTGAGGGGGCGGGGAACCCGAAGGGTGTACAGACGGGAGCGAGGACAATAGGGAATACGGGCGAGAAAACGACCTGTGGAGGTTTGGTATAGGTCACAATGGTTAGCACCACCTGGGATGAGAGTGGTGATCATGGCTTGTTGGAGGGACCTTTGGGAGAGGAGGTTAGTACGAAGGGAGGGAATGTGGAGACCGGTGACAGTACCTGAGGGAAAGAGAGGACAGGGAAGGGTGGAGGTGTTGTGACAAGGGATGGAAAAACTGCTATCAGCGCCGAGGAGGGAGGTTGGTGTGGGGAGAGGGCGCATTGTACCAGCGTCGCGAAGGACAGTGTCAGTGGCTCCACTGTCCAGAACGAAGTCAATGGTGGAGGAAGGTGAGGCAGAGTACTGGAACGAAGTTTCATTAGCAGAAGAAGGGTACATGGGAGATGCAACAGATTCAGGTTGACCTAATAAACCAACAAAACCAGAGGAAGGGAAAGCGGTCACACTGCCACCTGCAGACGGCGCCGGGGACGCACCCGAGAGATGGGCTGCAGAGGCAGCACTCCCAGCAGTCTAGGTAGGAAAGGGCTGCTGCTGGGAAACCGGAGGAGGGAGGAGGGGCAGTTGCGGCTGGAGGTCGAGCTGCTGCTGGAGATCCTGGAGCTGCTGCTGGAGCTGAGAGAGAAGCTGCTGCCCATACTGCTGTGACCCCTGCTGCTGATTCCCAAGCTGCTGCTGCTGTTGCTGCTGCTGGTGCTGCTGCTGGGGAGGGGCGAGGGCCTGGTGGGCGTGGGTGGAGGAGGGAGGTTCATAGAGGGGAGAGGAACGGACCTCAAGGGGAGTGGGGCGAGGGTTGAGGGCGGACCAGCGAGGAGGGGTGCCGGTGTTGCCACGGGCAAACCACTCATCACTGAGTGCCTTGAAGCACGTCTCAGTGGCATGGGTGGTTTGGCCGCAGCGCTGTCCCTGAGTGGGACCGTAGCGAGGCAGGTACTGACAGGGAGGAAAGGCAGCTGCCGTACCACGACCCGCACCACTGCTGCCAGCACCACCGCGACCTGCTGATCCCCCTCGTCCACCCCCACGCCCACCGCCACGGCCACCCCGGCTGCTGCGCGACTGGGCTGCTGTGGCTGTGGAGGAAGAGCGGCGAAGGATCTCAGCTTCGGTGGTGATAATCCACTGAGCGACTTCGGCAGAGGTGTGGTGCTTGGAGATAAGCTGCATGTAAGCAAGCTTGTGAGCGTCGAAGGCAGGTGTGAGGCCCTCGAGGAGGTGGCAGCAGATGACGGTGTCCGGGTACACCACATCGAGTGCTGCAAGGCGCCGAGAAAGGTCTAAGACACGGCGAGTGAAAGCAGCTGCGCCAGAAGTGGAATCCATGGAGAGAGTTCCAAACTCCTTGATAAGGGCGTAAAGAGTGGCAACGTCCTGCCGATCGAAAAGGTCGACCAGCAGTCGCCACAGGTGGGAGGAGGAGGTAGGTGAGAGCTCGCGTTTGAGGGAGGAGGGGATGGTGGCGAGAAGAATGGCAAGCGCGCGTCGATCAGCAACCCGCCAGGCAGTAATTTTCGTGGTGTAGTCTGCAAGTTCTGCAGTGTAGGTGTCCAGGTCCTCCTGGTACTTGTTGTAGCGGGCAGCGGCGTCATCATAGATGCACCTGTCGTCCTCGTAACGCAGTTACGAATGGCGGTTTCCGAGCTCTGCGGGTCGTTCACATTCGGCGCAAAGGTGGGAGGATCACCGGGGGGAGAGGGCTCGGCGCCAGGGTGGGCGGGGGCAGGTCCAGTAGGAGCGGTGGGGGCCACGGGCTGAAGTCCACCGCCTTTCTGAAAGACAACCGAGCGAAGGTTGTAGCCGCTGACCACAACAGAGGAGAGGAGCACCTCAACGGAATGAACATAAGAGTGCCAATTAGCAGCAGAGTTGTCAGGCAGCAACTCGAGTGCGTCAACGGTGGCAAGGTCGACGGAAGAATCGGACGACGATGCCATAGAGATGAGGGTGGGTAGAGGCTAGGGCAGGAGGAGGATGGTGCGAGGGTACCGTTGCCAGTGCTGCTGCTGGCCCTGCTGCCCGTGCCGCTGCTGGTTCTGCAGCTGGTGCCGCTGCAGATGCTGCTGCGGGTAGGATGGGAGGAGGAGGAGGGCGATGCTATGGGGGATGCAAGGGGGAAGGGTGCTGCTGGTGGTGCTGCTGCAGGTGCTGCTGCTGGTGCTGCTGCAGGTAGGATGGGAGGAGGAGGACGGTGGAGGAGGAGGAGCGATGCTATGGGGGAGGCAAGGGGGAAGGGTGCTGCTGGTGGTGCCGCTGCTGGTGCTGCTGCTGGTAGGATGGGAGGAGGAAGGGAGGAGCGGAGGGTGGGTTGGGTGGAGGAGGAGGGCGATGCTATGGGGGAGGAAAGGGGGGAGGGTGCTGCTGGTGGTGCCGTTGAGATGCCGCTGATGATGCTGCTGCGGGTACTATGGGAGGAGGAAGGGAGAGAGGGGGGGGGGGGGACGAGGAGGGCAGCCGTGCGGCAGATCCGCGCGACTGGGAAGCCCGTGGCGAACGCACGCGGGACAGGCCGCGGCAAACGAGCGGGACGTGCAGAGATGGGCGCGAAATGGTCAGATTTCAGCGCGGAAGATGCAGATCTGGTCGCGCGAAGTGCAGATGTGGTCGCGCGGAGTGCAGATGTGGTCGCGCGGAGTGCAGATGTGGTCGCGCGGAGTGCAGATGTGGTCGCGCGGAGTGCAGATCTGGGTGCGGGAGGAGGAGATCTGGTGGCACGGAATCCAGATCTGGGCGCGGAATGATCAGATCTAGGCGCGGGAGGAGTAGATCTGGTCGCAGGGAGTGCAGATCTGGGCACTGGAGTTGCAGATCTGAGCGCGGGGAGTGCAGATCTGGGCGCTGGAGTTGCAGATCTGAGCGCGGGGAGTGCAGATCTGGGCGCTGGAGTTGCAGATCTGAGCGCGGGGAGTGCAGATCTGGGCGCTGGAGTTGCAGATCTGAGCGCGGGGAGTGCAGATCTGGGCGCTGGAGTTGCAGATCTGAGCGCGGGGAGTGCAGATCTGGGCGCTGGAGTTGCAGATCTGAGCGCGGGGAGTGCAGATCTGGGCGCTGGAGTTGCAGATCTGAGCGCGGGGAGTGCAGATCTGGGCGCTGGAGGTGCAGATCTGGACGTGCCTTGGAGGGCAGCCCCTAAAGGGCGCGTGAAGGGAGGGCAGCTCCGTGGGTGGGGCTAGATCTGAGGAACGGGGAGGAGAGGGTGGCCTAAGGACCGAGGGAGGAAGGCGTGAGCCATTAGCTCATGATACCATGTTAGAAGAGAGAGAATTGATGCACTGAATAATGAGCCAAAAGGCTCTTTAGTACAAGCAATGAGCAAGGGAGAGATGAGAGGGAAGCTTACCCTATTGGCCAATAAGTTGGCCAATGGGTGAGCTTGCTTGTGGCCCAAGCAACCACAAAATGTGTGTTGGTTGGGATTGGTTGAGGTAAGGACCAATCCCCACCAACCACAAAATGTGGTTGGAGGGTACACTAACCAACCCCCCAATTTATAAGAGTGCTACACATCTAAGTCTAGCCTATGCATGTTGTATAAAATCTGGAATTACAACACAATGCTCACCATACGCCTGATTCACCCAACCACCACTCACGAAGCGCACAGGAGCCCCCAGAGTGTCACATGGCTCGGAGGACACGCGCTCACACACAGGCCCCGTGGAGTTGCGCCAGTCGATCCCGCGCATCTTGATGACTGTGATGTCCGTTGTACACCACACCCCCCCTCCCTGACTCCCCCTACCACCACTACCACTCTCATATTTCACTGGAGCCCCCAGGCTGTCACAGGGCTCCGAGGAGACTCTCTCACACGGGCCCCGTGGAGTTGCGCCAGTCTACCCCGCGCATCTTGATCACTGTGATTGCCATTGAATACCACACCACACCCCTTCTCACTCGCCCACACCCCCCTCCCACTCGCTTGCCCACCATACCCAACCAGCTCTCACATATTTCACTGGCGCCCCCAGGGTGTCACAGGGCTCAGAGGAGACTCTCTCGCACACGGGCCCCGTGGAGTTGCGCCAGTCTATCCCGCGCATCTTGATGACTGTGATGGCCATTGAATACGCCTCCGTGCCCGCCAGGCCCACTGCTGTGCGGCCGAACGATGAGATGTGTGTTATCAGCAGCCGGTCACTGATTGGGGAGGAGAAAAAGCAGGGGAAAACCAGGGGAGGCAGGAACGACAGTACTATGATGTGATGTGATGTGATGTGATGTGATGTGAGGTGAGGTGAGGTGGGATGGGATGGGTTGGGATGGGATGGGATGGGATGGGATGGGATGGGATGGGATGGGATGGGATGAGATGGGATGGGATGGGATGAGATGAGATGAAATGCGGTGCGATGCGATGTGATGTGATCCGATGCGGTGTTGATGAGTTGAGATGGGGTACCTGAAGCTGAGAATCCACATATCCATCACAGAATCTACCAGCTGCTGTTTCCTCCACGTTGCCCTGTTGCCTTCAAGCCTTGCACAAAATTCAACCACTCAATGTGATGTGATGTGATGTGTGGATGAGGAGATGTGTGGTGTACCTGAAGCTGAGAATCCACATGTCCATCACCGCATCGATCAGCTGCTGCTCCTGCCTCGTCTCCCTCCCCTCGTTGGTCAGCCTGCATGGCAGGCATGGCACGGGCAGCAGCGCAGGCACGCGCAACAGAGCAGAGAGGTCGGCACAACACACCAAAGAGGGGTTTAAATGTTCTGAATGCACTCTTTTTTCCCTCACCACGCTTCCAACCAGAGAGGCTTGCCCTATACCTGGGTTAGGGTGAACTTCGCGCACACTACCTACCAGAACTAAGCCTAAGGTGATGAACTCCGCGCACACTACCTACCAGAACTAAGCCTAAGGTGATGAACTCCGCGCACACTACCTACCAGAACTAAGCCAAAGGTGATGAACTCCTCGCACACTACCTACCAGAACTAAGCCTAAGGTGATGAACTCCGCGCACACTACCTACCAGAACTAAGCCTAAGGTGATGAACTCCGCGCACACTACCTACCAGAACTAAGCCAAAGGTGATGAACTCCTCGCACACTACCTACCAGAACTAAGCCTAAGGTGATGACCTCCGCGCACACTACCTACCAGAACTAAGCCTAAGGTGATGAACTCCTCGCACACTACCTACCAGAACTAAGCCTAAGGTGATGAACTCCGCGCACACTACCTACCAGAACAAAGCCAAAGGTGATGAACTCCTCGCACACTACCTACCAGAACTAAGCCTAAGGTGATGACCTCCGTGCACACTACCTAGCAGAACTAAGCCTAAGGTGATGAACTCCGCGCACACTACCTACCAGAACTAAGCCTAAGGTGATGAACTCCGCGCACACTACCTACCAGAACTAAGCCTAAGGTGATGAACTCCGCGCACACTACCTACCAGAACTAAGCCTAAGGTGATGAACTCCGCGCACACTACCTACCAGAACTAAGCCAAAGGTGATGAACTCCTCGCACACTACCTACCAGAACTAAGCCTAAGGTGATGACCTCCGCGCACACTACCTACCAGAACTAAGCCTAAGGTGATGAACTCCTCGCACACTACCTACCAGAACTAAGCCTAAGGTGATGACCTCCGCGCACACTACCTACCAGAACTAAGCCTAAGGTGATGAACTCCGCGCACACTACCTACCAGAACTAGGTGATGAACTCCGCGCACACTACCTACCAGAACTAAGCCTAAGGTGATGAACTCCGCGCACACTACCTACCAGAACTAAGCCTAAGGTGATGAACTCCGCGCACACTACCACCGCACTCCTGAGAGAGAAGGCACGCAGAAATCACAGCACAAGCACACACACAGAGCACTCACGCCCAGAAGCTGACGAAGGTGTTGCCAATGGTGAGGTGCTGCGCATAGTGCGTTTCCAAATCCAGCATGTGCCGAATGTTCAGAGACGACACAAACACCCCCATCGTGCGGAACGACCGGTACGTCTCCACATCCCCGCCACCGTCGCCCGCCCCACCGCCCGGATAGCCGAGGGCCGGCGTGGCCATGGACGGATCCTCGGGGTACGGTTGGGTGGACGGCAGGTACTGTGCACGCACTGCACACCGCAGAATGCGATTGGCCACTGGCAGATCGATGCCATCTGGGGAGCGGATCTGAGAGGTAGGAGCGGGGGGAGGGGAAGGGGGGGGGGGGGGGGGGGGTGGGAGGGGGGAGAGGTCCTCGGGATTAAGTGCTGTGTGACCAAAGATGCGATTGGCTACTGGCAGGTCTATGCCGTCTGGGGAGCGGATCTGGGGGGTAGGGGCGGGGGGAGGGGGGAGGGGTCCTCGGGGTAAGTGCTGTGCATGCACGGCGCACTGCAGAATGCGATTGGCCACTGGCAGGTCAATGCCGTCTGGGGAACGGATCTGGGGGGGAGAGGGGTGGGGATGGGGGAGGGGGGTTTATGATCGTACCTACCCCCCCCAAGGGTTGATAATCGTACCTGCACCCCCAGGCGGTGGGGGTAGTGGCCGAGGTTAGCAAGAAACGTGTGGGCGATTTTGACCCACAGGCGGTTGTTGTCAGTACCTGCGGCCACAGACACTTTTGACAGTACCTACACCCCCAAGGGTTTCTGATCATACCTGCACCCCCAGGCGGTGGGGGTAGTGGCCGAGGTTAGCGAGGAACGTGTGGGTGATTTTGGCCCACAGGCGGTTGTCAGGGTGCATGAGGAAGCGAGCCACGTGTGTGAACACACGGCGGTCGGGGAACAGCTCGTGCAGGCGGTCCTGAGAGGCGGGGATGGTAAGGGTGTTGACATGGGTGAGAGTGCAATGGGAATGCGATGACAGTGCAGTGGGTGCAGTGGGTGCAATGGGTGCAATGGGTGCAGTGGGTGCATGAGGAAGCGAGCCACGTGTGTGAACACACTATGGTCTGGAAGCAGGTCGTGCAGCCGCAGCTGGTCCTGAGAGAGGGAGAAAGCGGGCGGTTGTATGGGGTTCCAATGGGTGCAGTGGGAATGCGATGGGTGCATGAGAAAGCAAGCCACGTTGGTGAATACGCGGCAGTCAGGAACAGCTCGTGCAAATTACCCTAAGAGGAGGGGATGATAAGGGTGTTGGTATGGGGTTGCACTGGGTGTGATGGGAGTGTAGTGGATGCGTGAGGACGCGAGCCATGAGAAGTGCAGTGAACACATTGCGGCCAGATGTGCTTATAGACAGTGAGGTACAACCAGATGTGCTTACAGTGAAGAGCAGCCAGATGTGCTTAAAGTGAAGTGCAACCAGATGTGCTTACAGTGAAGTGCAACCAGATGTGCTAACAGTGAAGTGCAACCAGACGTGCTTACAGTGAAGTGCAATCAGATATGCTTAAAGTGAAGTGCAACCAGATGTGCTTACAGTGAATTGCAACCAGATGTGCTTACAGTGAAGTGCAACCAGATGTGCTTACAGTGAAGTGCAACCAGATGTGCTTACGGTGAAATGCAAAAATCTTGCTCACAGCATAGCTCTGAATGTAGTAGAGGCTGGGGAGGAAATAGACGTCAATGCTGGTAAACCAGAAGGGGGCATGGATGTGCTTAAAACGATGTGTGCTAGCGAAGTGCATGCTCACAGCATAGCTCTTAATGTAGTAGAGGCTGGGGAGGCAGTAGGTGTCGAAGCTGGTGAACCAGAAGGGGGCGAGGTCAGCTGTCGTCCAGACGACATCACAGAACTGGTTGAGAACCCTGCCGGGCGGCAGACACACACACACACACACACACACACACACACACACACACACACACGCACACGCACACACACACACACATACTCGGGAATAGACGGAAAGAAGGGGAGAGAGAGAGAGTTGAAAAGGAACTGGAATGTAATGACTTGCCTAACCAGCACCCCCACCTAATGCTGACAGCTAGAGAAACATGTGTCCTAGACTGCATGCAACAGAGTCTATTTTCGAGTGGACTCAAGAATAGATTCCAACGCACCTCCTGGGCTGCATGCCGCAGGCCAAGCATGGGAAGGGAGAGAAGGCCTACGGAGGCAAGATTGCTGGCAAGGCAAGGCAGTAGCGGTTCTATCATCTGAAAGGCTTGGTGAATGCAAGGGTTCAGCAAGGCTGCAGTCGAATGTAATGTGCGCAGCAAGAGGAGGAGCCGCCTTATGCTTTGAATGCAATGTGCGCAGCAGCAGCAAGAGGAGCTGATCTGTGCATCGCTGGAGCAGGAAAAGGAGGACGTAGTGGCGACGCTCTTGGTGCTTGGTGCGATAACGGAGAATGTGGTCCGTGGTATGGTATGATGGATGGTGGTATGGCATGATGGATGGTGGTATGGTATGATGGATGGTGGTATGGCATGATGGATGGTGGTATGGCATGATGGATGGTGGTATGGCATGATGGATGGTGGTATGGCATGATGGATGGTGGTATGGCATGATGGATGGTGGTATGGCATGATGGATGGTGGTATGGCATGATGGATGGTGGTATGGCATGAGTTATGGTGGTATGGCATGATGGATGGTGGTATGGCATGATGGATGGTGGTATGGCATGATGGATGGTTGTATGGCATGATGGATGGTGGTATGGCATGATGGATGGTGGTATGGCATGATGGATGGTGGTATGGCATGATGGATGGTGGTATGGCATGATGGATGGTGGTATGGCATGATGGATGGTGGTATGGCATGATGGATGGTTGTATGGCATGATGGATGGTGGTATGGCATGATGGATGGTGGTATGGCATGACGGATGGTGGTATGGCATGATGGATGGTGGTATGGCATGATGGATGGTGGTATGGCATGATGGATGGTGGTATGGCATGATGGAAGGTGACATAGATGACATAGATAATATGGAGAACGCTAATATAAATGGAGAGCGGTTTTTGAGGCGCCTCAAAAACCACCTCAATGCACGCTAATATAAATGGAGAGCGCAATCACACATGTGTGGTGCAGAGGTGCGACATGGACCCCTTACTTTTGAGGCGCCTCAAAAGTCATCACCTGTGCGGTGCAGTGCAGTGCAGAGGTGCAACCACGTGGACCCCTTATTCACAATGTCCCTCTCCAGCCAGCTCGTCGAACCAACAGCATCCACCATTTTGAATTGAAAAAAGCAAGCAAACAAACAAACAAACAAACAAACAAAGAACAACGTGAACTGAACCGTCCCCTCACCTGTAGTGAAGGTCGATCCACACAGAGCCGTTCTGCGCCACTTCTCCCTCCAGATGCCGCGTTGCCGCCGGCACGCGCTTCCACATCGATGCTTTCTTCAGCCGCTCCGCCATGCCTGACAGATGCAGCCGTGGATTAGGCACCGCAGCCGCCAGCAGCACACTGGGATGGGGTGGGGAGGAGGGCGAAGCAAAGGGTCTGGAGCAGCAGTAGCAAACCCACTTCCTTGCAAACCGATGGGTGTGCTGCATGCAACCGTTCGGCCATATCCGCCAGACGAATCTGTGGTCTTGCCACCGCGGCCGCCAGCAGCAGACTGGGGTGGGGTGGGGAGGAGGGCAAAGCTAAGGGTCTGGAGCAGCAGTAACATGAGAAAGTTGATTTGGGCAAGATGGGAGAGCGATGGGGTGAGAAGGCGACTGCTTTGTGCCAGCCCCTGGCCTCCCCGGACGCACCCGCTTCCTTGCAGCTGCTGCATTCATGGCTTTGGCATTCAGCCTGCAGGAGATGCAAGGGGGTGGAGCGGGGTGGAGAGGAGTGGGGTGTGGTGGGGTGGGGAGGAGGGTGGAGCAATGCATCTAGAGCAATAAATCCTCCCTCGTATACAGCCAGCCAGCACAAGCCCAAAGCGTCCACAGCCGACCCAAGCCTCACCCATACACAGCCGAACCAAGCCTCACCCATACACAGCCGAACCAAGCCTCACCCATACACAGCCAAACCAAGCCTCACCCATACACAGCCGAACCAAGCCTTACTCGTATACAGCCGGTTGGACGGTCCAGGAGGTGTTGGCGCGGGCAAAGGGGTTGCAGAAGCGGCGGGTGAGGAATCCGTTGGGCGGCGCAATGATGACACGGTTGGTGAGCAGGCCGAGCACAAAGGAGATCACGTACGATACGATTCGATTGCCCACTCCTGAGGTTTGGGGTTTGAAGGTGTAAGGTTTAAGGGTGAGTGCCAATCAAGGGGAAGGCGGATTGGTTGGTGAGCAGGCCGAGCACAAAGGAGATCACATACGATACGATTCGATTACCCACTCCTGTGGGGTGCGCGGGTGGTGAGGGGAAGGCGGATTGGTTGGTGAGCAGGATATGACGAAACCTTTTGGATCCTGACATGCATCTGACATGCATCTGACATGCATCTGACATGCATCTGACATGCATTTGACATGCATCTGACGTGCATCTGACGTGCATCTGACGTGCATCTGACGTGCACAAAGTGGAAGGCAGAGATCAGGTCGGTTGCGGTGAAAGGGCAAAAGACAAGGGCGAAAGACAAGCGCAAAAGACAAGGGCAAAAGACAAGGGCAAAAGACAAGGGCAAAAGACAAGGGCAAAAGACAAGGGCGAAAGACAAGGGCAAAAGACACGCTCACCACGACTCAGGTCGTGAATCGCAAGGTAGCAGCACTGCTGCGCGTCCTGTACGGCCCATATCGCAGCACCCCTTGGTCATTGGAGAGTCAGAGAGGGAGGAGTTTGTAGCTGACTCATATATCTGCCCCTCAAGCACTCACCACGACTCAGGTCGTGAACCACAACGTAGCGGCACGGCTTCCTCGTGAAACAAGTAAGTCTTAGTTTTTGAGACGTCTCAAAAGCTTACTTGTTTCATGTGCCTCAAGCACTCACCTCGGCTCAGGTCGTGAATCATAATGTAGCGGCACGGCTTCCTGTCCGGCCCGTACCGTGGCACCCCTTGGTCCCTGGAGATTGAGAGGAGGGGGGGTGGGGGGAGCGAAGAGAGGAGGAGGGTTGCCAGAGAGGGTTGCCAGAGAGGGTTGCCAGAAAGGGTTGCCTGACAGGGTTGCCTGACAGGGTTGCCTGACAGGGTTGCCTGACAGGGTTGCCTGACAGGGTTGCCTGACAGGGTTGCCTGACAGGTTTGCCTGACAGGTTTGCCTGACAGGGTTGCCTGACAGGGTTGCCTGTCCGGCCCGCGCCATGGCACCCCTGGCCTCTGGAGAATGAGAGAGGTGGTGAGGGGAGGAAAGGGGAGCAGAGGAGAGGAGGAGCCAGCATGGGGAGAGACTTCCGAAGCCAAGGGCACCCTTTAAACCCTAGAGCAGTGCGGTGAGGTGTGGGGAGGGGAGGGGTTATGGGGAGGGACATTACCCAAAGCAAAGGGATGCCTACTGGAGAGGCAACACTCAGTAACTGGAGAGCGAGAGAGGCAACGGGAGAAGGGAGACGGACAGATGAAAAAACTGGAAGGAAGAGTAGGAAGAGAGGGTGGCAGTGCAGAGGGGAGAGAGGATGGTTGTGAGTGGAGGTTGGAGAGCCGAGCTGGAGGGAAGTTGGGAGGGTGGAAGGATGGGGATGATGGGGATGGTGGGGAGGGTGGGGAGGGTAGGGGGGGTAAGGAAAGTGTGGGGAGTGTGGACAGGGGAGGAGGTGTGGGGAGTGTGGACAGGGGAGGAGGGGTAAGGAAAGTGTGGGGAGTGTGGACAGGGGAGGAGGGGAAGGCAACAAGAGAGGCATAAGAGAGGCAAAAGATGGTTACCCGAACCTGGTTACATGGTTATGCGAACCTGGTTACATGGTTACGCAAATCTGGTTATATGGTTGCATAAAAGGCGCACTTCCACAGACGCGTCACGCAAGCACGGATATCAAAACACCCCTTCCTTACAGACGCTTACATCCCTTATGAGACTCTCAGAAGCTAGAACCCAGCCCACCACGCACCAGTCTTTCCTGTTGCGCACCCACTGCCAGTCCTCCACCCTGCCTTGGCTCACGCACTCCCTCTGCATCGCCTCAAACGCCACCACGGCATCCACAAACGCCTGTGACGGGTGTGACTGGTCCGCCTGCGAGAGACACACACGGGGTAATAGAGGGGACCAGGGGGATTGTGGCATATGTGTGAGTCGACTGTCGACTGAGAGAGTTCCTCCATCCCCCCTTCCCATCCTGGCTCACTCTCACACACTCCCTCTGCATCGCCTCAAACGCCACCACGCCGCCACAAACGCCTGTGAGGAGGGGGGCTGGTCCGCCTGTGCGGAGGGGGCCTGGTCCGCCTGTGCGGAGGGGGCCTGGTCCGCCTGTGCGGAGGGGGCCTGGTCCGCCTGTGAAGAGGGGGGCTGGTCCGCCTGTGCGCCACATACGGGGGAGTGGAGAGAAGCAGCGGGCGAGAAAGACACGTGGTAAACATAGTATTAAACGGACACGTGGTAAACATAGTATTAAACGGACACGTGGTAAACAGCAAACGGGCACGGACATGCATGGTATGTGCTACCCTTCCCACCATGCCGTATACACTACACATGCCCCTCCCACACCGTATGCTACACATGCCCCCCCAAACGTACCATGTGCAACACACGCCCCTCCCATACACAACTAGAGCAACACACGCCCCTCCCATACACAACTAGAGCAACACACGCCCCTCCCATACACAACTAGAGCAACACACGCCCCTCCCATACACAACTAGAGCAACACACCCCCTCCCATACACAACTAGAGCAACACACGCCCCTCCCATACACAACTAGAGCAACACACGCCCCTCCCACACACAACTAGAGCAACACACGCCCCTCCCATACACAACTAGAGCAACACACGCCCCTCCCATACACAACTAGAGCAACACACCCCCTCC
This sequence comes from Closterium sp. Naga37s-1, assembly GCA_947471745.1. Lineage (NCBI taxonomy): Eukaryota > Viridiplantae > Streptophyta > Zygnematophyceae > Desmidiales > Closteriaceae > Closterium > Closterium sp. Naga37s-1. The sequence continues at coordinate 459,564 of CANJKZ010001038.1, forward strand.
CATACACAACTAGAGCAACACACGCCCTCCCATACACAACTAGAGCAACACACGCCCTCCCATACACAACTAGAGCAACACACGCCCCTCCCACACACAACTAGAGCAACACACGCCCCTCCCACACACAACTAGAGCAACACACGCCCCTCCCACACACAACTAGAGCAACACACGCCCCTCCCACACACACCGTGTGCAACACACGCTCCTCACACACGCACCGTGTGGTACAGATGCCGCTCCTGCTGGCTCCAGCACGCGTCAGGTGTGCGGTAGCGCATGTGATGCCACGCAGCCCTGGCGTTGAATCTGGACGGCGGATCCGGCAGCTCAAACACTCCCTTGAACTTCCCGTTGCTCGCCCTGCCGCTTTCGCCGTTACCGCTGCCACTGTCGCCGCTGTCGCCGGTGCCGCTGCCGCCACTGCCACTCTCACCAGCGTTGCTTAACCCATTCCCCGCATCCCCGGCATAACCCCCAATGAAGTCCGCCAGTCCTGACGCTGCACCGTCTCCTGCGTCGCCCCCGCTTCCTGCGCCATCCCCGCTTCCTGCGCCATCCCCGCCTCCTGCACCGCCTATCTGCGCATCCTTTTCGTCAGAAACAGCGCAAGGGGGGGGGGGGGGGGGGGGGGGGTTGTGGGGGGAATGTCCGGAGGGAGAGTGAAGGGTGGGGGGAACGTTGGGAGGGGGTAACGTGGGAAGGGGGGAACGTCGGGAGGAGGGGACGTGGGGAGGGGGGAACATTCAAAGTGGGGGAAGAGGGGATAGAGTAATGGGAGGGGGGAATGTGGGGGAAGAGGAACGAAGGGGGAGAGTGGGAAAGAGGGGGAGGGAAGGGGAAATGTGGGAAGGAGGGGAAGGGAAGAGGGAATGTGAGAATTAGGGAAAGGGGAATGGGAATAGGGGTCCGAGAGATGCGACGGGTGATGCTAGATTCGGCCCGGAAGTTGCGGGGAGAGGAGAGCCGCGTCAACGGCAGGGCAGGTGCAAGCTCGGGGGTAAGGGTGTGAGGCGCATGGTAGGCGGAAGCTGCAGGGATGGGAGAGTGTGAGCCACAGGACAAGACAGCCTGTGGGAAAAGGCTGGAAACGTTGGGCTTCTTTTAACGTCAAATAGCCTGATTCCGCCAGAGGATCGGCATCGGCAGGCCTGGGAACTGAAGATGGGGGTGTTCGTGTGAGGAATATTCTAAACGTGGGGCAGCGTTCGCTAAATTATGAGTTCTTGAATTAGCCATAGTCGCCGCGTGAACTTCCAAAATAAAAAAGAAGAAAACAAACAAAACAAAATAAAACAAAACAACTTGTATGATTGACTCATCTTTAGTTAGAATGCCTAAGGTGAGTGAAAGCACATCCAGCGTCTAGTATCCTCCATAGACACACGGTAGCGAGTAGCCTCGTACCTGGGATCGCGATGCTGGTAACCAGGCGAGCGACAGTAACAAGAGGAGAAACGCAGACGCCACGAACACGCCTAGCGGTCGACGAACTGATCTCCACCGTTGCAAACCGACTTCGAACATTCTAGCTAGCAGTGCTATTTAGGAGCTGCGGGTAAATGCTCGTGAGGCCGAGCAGCAATAGAGGATCTACGGGTCACCGCTGATAAATACGATATGTGCTAGTGAATCTGCATTTGTATATTCGTCAGTCAACGCAGCTGCTGAACGTCAGTCGATCTTGAGATGTCGACGCACCATCTCACTTGATGGCACATGGAGGAACGGAACCCCAGTAGCGCAATTACGTCTAGATACCGAGTAGGGTTTCTCACCTACGACGGCACAATCGACTCACTTATACGATGCGAGTGGCAATTTCTTATCCAAGAAAATTATCGCACTGAAAAGGTGTGAACGGGGAACCCCGGTAGCGTACCCACTACCGACTACAAGATAACGAGCAGGGTTCCTAACGCACGACTGCACAATCGACTCGCATATACGATGCGAGTGGCAATCTGCTGCTTAAGATGGTCGTCACTGAAAAGGCATGAACGGAAACCCCATAGCGTACTCCCTACGGACTACAAATTAACGAGCAGGGTTCCTCACGCATCGACTCGTTTGTACGATGCAAATGGTAACTTTATCCAGAGCGCAAACGGTGTTTAACATGCTACTGTACGAGATTGTAAATCTCGTGGATACGAACCAAACGCCGTCTGCGACGCGAGAGGAGCCTGCAACCTAAAACGCGCGAATCAAGGATGAGCAAATGCTGCTCATAATGCCACACAAAGAATGTGACTTCAGTGCCGTGTGCGTGCCGTGTCCGTAACTTATGGAGAGGGTGGGTGGAAAGTTGCCCATGATCTGATAAGTGTGGTTTGAAAAACCGCTTTGGGTTTCCCGCGCGTTTCGCCCACTCTGACTGGGCACACACAACGCAGTGCCTTGGGATTGGTAGCGCATCGTGTCAGGTATCGGCGACGTGAGCACTACGACGGGAGCACAACGTAACAACTGTACTCAAGGGAACCTGGTTGTCGTTTAGGAAAGAATACATGCTGTTATGAGTTGTAAAAGAGAGTGCGGGAATAACGAATAAAGATGTGACTAAATGAACTGAGAATACAATGAAGGCACAGACTAATGTAGGAGCTAGCCTAGCTAGGAGGGAACCTCGGACGAGCGAGGTTGGGTGCAGGTTTGGCGATGGGAAATGCTGAAGGCGACGCGAGGAGCCTCGGCAGCGTTGAGATCGGCCGAACGTGTAAAGTCCGAAAGTCGGGGCTGTACGCGAAGCAGTCAACCCCGATAAGGAATTCGGGAAAAAACCTTACACTACCCTTCCCCCCCCCTTAAGAAAGGTGGTCAATATCCGGAACACGCTTGCGCGCCAGGTAATCACCAACAAGAGGTGAGGCGCCCAGCGAGGCGGATGGCACCCTCGTGTCGTCTTCACTGGTGCGATCAGTCCAACGGATGAGGAAATCAACGTGGCGACCAGCTGCATCAAGGCGAACCCGATGTGCTAGAATCTTCGATTTGTCAAGAGTCGGCTCCGGGACAGGTCGTGCTGTTGGGGCAGCATTTTGTCGCGCGATGTCTGTCGTGGCTGGCACGAACTTTCGAAGCAGGCTGACGTGGAAGGTGTCATGGATGCGCCAGTCATCGGGTAGCAACAGCTTCGCGGTGACAGGTGTCTGTCAGAATGTTATTATCTAGCCTGTAGTGGGGTGCTCTGTAGCGGGTACAACCCAACTAGGGTTTGCTATATGTATCCCCATTGCTGCTAGTGAACCCCCTTCTTTGCCTAAACTTTCTCTTGCCTAGCTAGGACTTTTCTAGCTGTGGCTCCTCACTATAGCTACTATTCTCACGGTGTCACCATCTTGATAATCTTGACAGGCCCACAAAATCGGGGCCGAAGTTTCGACGGGCCGGGCAGGTGCAGATTCTTCGTGTCAAGTAGCTTTAGTTGCCTAGCTGCCAAGGTGAGTTCCCGTCGTAGGAGGTCGGTGTATTTTCGGGAAGTGATATTCGCCTTGCGAATTGCGTCCGCATCCTTTTCCCGAACTTCCTGAAGTTTCGTCACAAATGTTTGTGACCTCGGGACCGGGTTGTCGAGTGTAGTCGTTGTAGGCACCGTCGGGTCCATCTCGTAATTAAGGAAAAACGGGGAGCGATTAGTCGTGCTGGACGGAGCGTTGTTGAATGCAAACTCCAGCATGGCGAGTGAGTCTTCCCAGCGAGCAGGGTCGGGGCAGTTTGTCCTAATCAGGTGATCCATGGTCTGATTGGTCCGCTTGGTCTGGCCGTCCGTTTGCGGGTGGTATGCTGAGGAGAACTGTAGTTTCGTGCCGTACTGCGCCCACGTCTCCTTCCAGAATTTCGATGTGAACTTCGGGTCCCTGTCGCTGATGATCGCTGCGGGGATTCCGTGCAGTCGCACGACGGTCGAGATGAAGAGGCGCGCAGTTTCTTCGGCTGTGATTGTTGTACGACACGGCGGGAAGTGCGCCATTTTCGTGAGGCGATCGACGACGACGAGAACAGCGTCGTTGCCGGACGGCCCAGCTGGCATCCCCGTGACGAAGTCCATCGTCACCTGTTGCCATGGTTGCCCAGGTGGCTCCAGGGGCTGCAGCAATCCAGCTGGCCGCTGACGTGTCGATTTCATGGCTTGGCACACCCTGCATGAGGACACATTTTGCTGCACGTCGTTAGCAGAATCAGGCCAATAACAGTGGCGGTGCAACAGCTTCTGGGTTTTATCAACCCCGAAATGTCCGGAGAGGTTAGAATCGTGCGCCAAAAGGGCGCGGATGGTGTTGAACCCGGGCGTTTGTTCCTCACCGCCTACTCGGATGCTTCATATGCATCAGAACCAGAGGACATGACAAGTGTGGGAGGCTTCATATGCTGTGTTGGTGGAGGCCCAACTGCTTGGGAGAGCAAGAAGCAGGTTGACCAAGCTTTGAGCTCGGTGGAGTCCGAGTACATGGCACTCTTCCGTGCCGTACGGGAGATTGTGTGGCAGCGGCGTTTGTTGGCTGAATTGGGGGAGGAGCAGCAAGGACCTACCCCACTGTACTGTGACAGCCAGGGTGCCATTGCTCTTGCTAAGAACCCTGTGTTGCATGGACTCACGAAGCACATGAGGGTGAAGTGGCATTGGACGAGGAGCATGGTAACCGCGGGTGAAGTTGAGTTGCGCTACGTGAAGACCACGGGGCAGCCGGCTGACATGATGACCAAGAGGCTGGTGGAGCAGCAGCATTGGAAGTGTTGCAAGCTGGCTGGGATGGCTCTGAACTGAGAGAGCAACATATCCTAAGGCCAACAATCCGAGGGGGAGTTTGTTGGTGCAACCCTACGGTTTGCACTCGGCTTGTTGTCCGTGTGCGTGAATGTGTGTGTGTATGGAATGGTATGAGGGCATGGGATAATATATATTTCATGCTTATAATTGTGTGTGAATGTTGAGTCATGATGTCGAGTGTGTGTGTCGAGTCAATAGCGAGTTATCGCTAGACGCGTGTTACGCGGTCGTTTGTGTCTCGCGCGCGGTTTCTATTTTGTCGTGCGCGGTTTCTATTTTGTCCTGTGTCGAACGTTCGGCGTGTCGCAGGTGTGTGCAGCAGACCCATCAAGAACTCAAGGATGAGTTTGTGATGAAGAGCCCGAGCCTTGGTGTCAAGCCTCAAGTGATTTCGAAGCTTGCCAAAAGGGTACACCTCAAGATATTGAAGATAGTTACATTACTTTGTGTAGTGTAACATTTCACTTGGTGTAGGCCCTAGTGAAGGGTAGTTTCGAGACCCTTCGTGGTTGGGGACAGTGTGGCACTGTTCCACATCACTGTACCTCGGCTCTTGGGGTTTGTAGGAGCTGGGAGTCATTCCCAACTCGTAACTCTTCCTATCTTGTGTTCTAAGACTATGGTGGCTGCCATAGTACCGTTCGTTCAAACCGACGCTGTGTCGTCAATTCTTTATCAAATCGTGCAATCTAAATTGCTAATTGTAGACGACGTGAAGACGCTCCAGATCCAATTTGAATCAGGTCATTTGCAGCTGTGAGCAGAACGCTATCAACGTTTGAAGCCGCTGTGCAGAAATCCGTCTGTGCTCTCTATCTTTCGTTTTAGGCACATTCAAGCCTATTGTGACTATAACATGTTGCTCCCCCTCCTATCTGGCTCACTGTCCACTGGGTAGTCACTCGTCTCCCTGACCGCCTCTCCACTGCTCGTAATGCGCTTCTCCAGCGGCACCCCAGTGAGCTTACGATTGTTCTTCTCGAGACCACTCTCGTGAAGATCGAGAGTAACCTCCTCTCTGCTGCCTCGGTTGCTGGCGCAGTCGCTCCGCGTCTGTTTGAGGGGTGTGCTGGCTCCCAGCTTCCAACCTTCACTGCTACTCGTGCCTCTGCTGCTCTGTTGGTATCTGAGGACACTGCAGCTGTTTCTGCCGCTGACCGGCAGAAACGGGCAAGGGTGGCAAGAAAGGGGGGAAGGGGGGTGGCGGCGGTAGAGGAGGTGGCGGTGGTGGAGGCGACAGTGGGGGCGGCAGTGGGGGCAGCAGCGGTGGTGCACCAGGCGGAGAGAGCCCTGAAGGAGGTGCTGGCCCACTTGCTGGAGGAGGTTCGACCAGTGGTGGTGCGGGGCCCCAGCAGCAGCAGCCACAGCAGAGACACCAGCAGCAGCAGGGACAGCAGCAGTGGCAGCTCCGCCATAGTGGGGACCTGGAGGACCTACGAGCACTGGCCGCAGCAGCAGCATGACCAGCTGGGCCCCCGTCGTCGGCGCAACACCGGCCCCTGTGACCACTGGTGCGTCACCGGACCGGGCAGTCCCTGTGTCTGCGGCTACAACGACCACTTTGCGGCGTGATGCTTCCGCCGCCTTGACGACCTCTACCGTGCACGCTGGGGTCCTGAGGCGACCACCCCACGCTGGGCTCGCCTGCTAGCCCATAAGATTCTTGTATTTGAACCGTTGTTGACTGTGTATGCTGATGGATCTGTGTGCTCGAGTGTTTGCTCAATGCTCGTCAGTATTCTTTGTATGCTGATGTTGACTATGATGCTGATGGATCTGTGTGCTCGAGTGTTTATAGTCTAGGATGCTTGCCTCCTGTTAGTGTAGACACGTGCCTCTCTAGTCTAGGTGGTTGTGTTTCTGCTCTAGGTGCTTGTGTAGCCTCCGGACCTGGCACACCTCCGGCTGAGGCGTCCTTGTCTTTCACACTGGACTCTAGCGCGCCGTAGTGTTTCTTCCGCAACCACACGACCCTCACACCACTCCTTGCTCCGGTTCCGGTAGCTCTAGCTGATCCTTCTTCAGGACCAGCCGTTGTGCGCAGCTCCACCACCCTCCCATGCCCTGTGGTCCCCTCAGGTGTCCTACGCGGACTCCACGTCCCCTCGTTCACTCCACATCCCCTGTGTTCCCCTTGTTGGATACCTCCAGGACAGGGGGGTCATCGTTACCTTTGTGGGGGGTGGGAGGACTGCGATCTGTACAGGCGCTGCTACAGGTGCTGTTCTGGCCACATTCACAAAATATCCCCGCTCCGGTCTCTACGTTCTCCACACCGAGTGCTCCTTGCTTGCTTCCTCTGCTCAGGTCGCTGCGTCCCCTCCGGTCCCAGTGACTAGTCCGGTTGTTGTGTCTGGTCAGGTAGTGGCGTCTGGTCAGGTAGTGGCGTCTGGTCAGGTTGCTGCCTAGCCCACCCAACCGTCTTGTGGAACCACCACCTTGGCCACCTGTCGCTCCCCCGCCTCCGCGGCATGGTCAGTCACAGTCTTGACTCAGGTCTCCCGCGCGTCTTTTCGTCCCTCCCTCCCTCGATTGCTCAACCTTGCACTCCTTGCGTCGCCGGCCGCCTGCGTGCCACTCTGCACTCCTCCTCCCTTCGTCAGGCCACTGCTCCCTTCCAGACTCTCCACTTCGACGTCTGGGGCCTTGCCCCTACGCTGGGACCTGAGAGGGAGCGCTACTTTCTAGTGGTCGTTGACGACTCCTCCTGCTACACCACGGTGTTTCCTCTCGCGGAGAAGTCTGAGGTGACTTCTACACTGATCCGGTGGCTTTTGGCCACTAAGGGCACTTGTGGTAGTCGTGCCCGTTGTCTCCACTTCGACCGTGGGGGTGAGTTTCACTCCGGCGTCCTTGCTCGGTTCTGCGGCGAGCAGGGCATCATAAAGTATTGGACGCTGCTGGAGTCTCCACAGCAGAATGGGGTTGCTCAGCACCGCATTGGCTTGGTCATGGACAGCGCACGCACGTCCATGATCCATGCCCGTGCGCCCCATTTTCTGTGGCCCTATGCGGTTCGTTACGCCGCGCACCACAGCAGAATGGGGTTGCTAAGCACCACATTGGCTTGGTCATGGACATCGGACGCACGTCCATGATCCATGCCCGTGCACCCCATTTCCTGTGGCCCTACGCTGTTCGTTATGCCGCGCACTAGCTGGACCTCCAGCCGCGTGTCTCGCGGCCAGAGGTTTCACCGACGCATCTTTGGACCGGATCCCCAGTGTTGGGTCGGCCTTTTGTGTCTGGGGCTGCCTTGCGCTTGTCTGCGACACCTCTGCGGACAAGCTCTCGACTCGCGCCATCCCATATGTCTTCCTTGGTTTCCTGGTGGGCTCTCCCGACTAATCCTTTTACCACCCACCCCTCCACCAGTTTCTCAACTCTCGTGGTGCCTGGTTTGTCGAGTCCGTGTCCTACTACACCCGGTACTCCTGTCGAAATCTCCCGGTTCCCCCTCCCCCCCTCTTCCTCGCGCCATCCCATATGTCTTCCTTGGTTTCCTGGTGGGCTCTCCCGACTAATCCTTTTACCACCCACCCCTCCACCAGTTTCTCAACTCTCGTGGTGCCCGGTTTGTCGAGTCCGTGTCCTACTACACCCGGTACTCCTGTCGAAATCTCCCGGTTCCCCCTCCCCCCCTCTTCCTCGCACCCTCTCCGCCCCCTGCTCCCGCTCCTCCGGTACCTCCCCCCCCCTCCTGGTCCTGCCCCGTCAAGTGTGTCTCATGCTACCTCTCTACCCTCGGTCGCGCGTCAGGTAGCGTCTCCCTCCCCGCATTCCTCCTCACAGTCCCCTCAGCAGCCTTCGGCACTTCTGCGACAGGTTACTGTGGACTCAGGTGGTGTTGGAGCTGGAGGTACTGCCACTCGATCTGGGGGCGCTCGTTCGAGAGGTGTTGGAGCTGGAGGTGCTGGCACTGACTGTGCTAGTTCTGGGGGTACTGGAGCTGGAGGTGCTGTCGCTGCTGGCGCTAGTTCTGGGGGTGCTGGAGTTGGAGGTACTGGCACTGGAGGTGCTAGTTCTGGGGGTGTTTGAGCAGGAGGTGCTGGCGCTGGTGGCGCTAGCTCCGGGGGTGCTGGCGCTGGTGGCGCTAGCTACGGGGTTGCTGGAGCTGGAGGTACTGGCGCTGGTGGTGCTAGTTCTGGGGGTGTTGGAGCAGGAGGTGCTGGCGCTGTAGGAGCTACTATTGAGGAGACAGGAGCTGGAGGCACGACTACTGCGACGCCCACTGCAGCTCCCCACCGCTACGACACCAGTCTCCAGGGCCTTCGTCGGCTTGAGCGCGAGGAGCAGGAGCGGTTGGAGTAGGAGAGGCAGGAGTTGCAGCAGTTGGACCAGCAGCAGCAGCAGTAGCAGCAGCAGCGGCGGCGGCGGCGGCAGCGGCAGCAGCAGCGGCGGCAGTAGCAGCGGCAGCAGCAGCGTCAGCAGCGGAGGAGCAGCAGCAGCTGCAGCCGCAGTCGCCACTTTTGCAACAGCTGTTCCTTCCTTTCCTCTTGTCCGCTCACAGTCTCCTACCGCGTACGTATCTACATTTCCTCCTCTGGACTCGACTCCGACTATTTTCTCTCATCCTCAGTCACAGTCGTCTCCTCATGTTGTCCCGCACGACTGAACCAGTCGTCGTCCTCCGCATGCTACGCCCTCTTCTCCTCTTGCCGACCTCCGCACTGTCTTGTTTCATTCTAGTCCCCGTCGTTCTCCGCCTGTGTTTGTTCTCCCCTCACCTCCTGAGTCGTCTCTCCCAGTTTCCTCTCACCCTATCACTGACTACTACCGTGTTGCTCGCCCCGTTGTCTCCCGTGTTCTCGCCTCTCTTGTCACCAACCCTCGTGCCTCTCCGTTGTCTGTCTCGGCTCTTACAGCCAATGTTGCCGACTTTGATTTCACCCGCCGTCTTGACTACGCCACGCGCCATGCTGCTTTCCCTTGAGGGAGACCCCCACGCCCTTGACATGCCAACACATCTCACGTACCGTGAGGCAGTGTCAGGGGAGTGGGCCTCGCAGTGGAAAGCGGCTATGGACTCAGAGTTAGCGTCTTGGAGATCCACAGGCACTTACGTCGACGCAGTTCCCCCTCTTAGGGCTCACGTTGTCGATAGTATGTGGCTCTTCATGGTGAAGTGACCGCCTGGTTCACCGCCTGTGTTCAAGGCGCGCTATGTGGCTAGGGGTTTCAGTCAGCGTGGGAGAGTTGGCTTCTTACATACCTTCGCCCCGACCCCAAAGATGACGACTCTTCGGGTGTTACTGCACGTAGTAGCACAGCGAGACTACGAGCTGCACTCCCTCGACTTCTCCATTGCGTTTCTTCAGGGCCGTCTATACGAGGAGATCTGGCTGTGGCGTCCTCCTGGCTTCACTGACACCTTCCCACCTGGGACCCAGTGGAGCTTGAGGCGGCCAGTCTACGGACTCCGCTAGTCGCCCTATGAGTGGCATGCCACCCTTCGCTCCACGCTTCGTGACCTTGGGTTTCGTCCTTCCTTTGCCGACCCGTCGCATGTTTGTTCGCGCTGGTTCCACTCCTTTCTTTATACTACTTTACGTCGACGACTTGGACTTTGCTACAGCAGACAGGGCAGCTCTGGCTGAGGTGAAGTCCGAACTGCAAAAGAGACACACGTGCACTGACCTCGGTGAACTACAACGTTACCTTGGCCTTCAGATCACCAGGGACAGAGCCGCTCGCACCATCACACTGACACAATCAAACATGGTACAGCGGGTCGTTCGGCGGTTTGAGTTTCAGTTCTACACCACACAGCCCACTCCTCTTGCAGTTGACCACCGACTCCCTGGCCATTTTCCCGACGAACCCTTTGAGTCTAGTGGTCCCTACGCAGAGCTCGTGGGTTGCCTCATGTACCTGATGACTTATACTTGGTCGGACCTCGCCTTTCTCCTCAGCGTCCTCTCTCACTTTGTTGCGACTGGAAGACACCGCCTTGATCACTAGACAACTGCTGTGAGGGTGGCGAAGTACCTGACGACTACGTCAGACATGGGGCTTGTGCTTGGAGGGACACAGCCAGTTGTGTTGACCGGTCAGTGCGACTCTTCCTATGCAGACGACGTGGAGACTCAGCGTTCGAATGTTGCTGCTTCAGTCTGGGCGCTGGTGCTGTGTCGTGGAGGCCTACACGGTCGTCGTCTGTGGCTTCGTCCAGTGCAGAGGCATAGATCTACGCTGGTGCCATGGCGGCACAGAGGCTTCGCTGGCTGACCTTCTTGCTCACCGACCTTGGTGAGCGGCCTCGCTCTGCACCGACCTTGTACGCTGACAACAAGGCCATGATCCTCCTATGTCGAGAGCCTCGACTGGAGAGCAGAGTGAAGCACTTCGACGTCAGGTACTTTCTCCTGCGAGAGTTGCATCGACGCGACCAGGCACACTTGGACTTTGTGGCCTCAGAGGCCAACACTGCAGACATCTTCATCAAGGCTCGTCCGCCTGGTGACCACCGCATGTTCTGTTTGCAGTTAGGCATTGTTGATGAAGGCCGTCGGTTGCTGTAATTTTGCATTTTGTATGTTACTCAGTTTGTCCTTGCTTACATATATGTATATACATGTGTACTCTTGCACTGGCCTTGTGGCTACTTTCTTGTGCTCAGACTGTGTGGTGACATCGTGATCCACTCTGAGCTTTGTGTTGTTGTTTCGCTTAGCTGGTCTTGTGACCATTTAGCTGCTTTGCTTGTTTTGATGCCCCTCACTTAGCCTAAGGGGGTGTGTCAAGCTATATATATGCATATTATAGTGTTAAGTCAATGAGGTGCATGGTATAGGTCTTAGAATCTTAGGCATGAAGTTGTGTGTCATTGGATCAAGGTTGGGGTGCAAGACTAGAGTGTCGAGAATGTTTCTGTACCCCCTAAGGCTAGCCCCAATATAGCCTAGATACTAATATGCAATTGTTTTGACACACCCCCATAGGCGAAATGGGGGAAAGCCAGAGCAAGCAATGGTCACAAGACCAGTCAAGAGAAGAAACAAAACACAGCTCAGGGTGGATCACAACGTCACCACACACACTGAGCACAAGCAAACGGCCACAAGGCCAGTCCACATGCAGAGGTATATAAGCAACAAGAACAGCACAGTGATCTCTACCTAGCAAGAGCAAGCATGCAGGTATATATATATAGATCACAGTACAAGCAGAGACTACACCAAGTGTGGAAACGTAGGCACAAGGCCCAACAAAGTACAAAAGCGCTGATGGTCACCAGACGGAAGTGCCTTGGTGAATATATCCGCAGTGTTGGCCCGAGTGGCCATGTGAGCAAGGCGAAGCTGACCCCGCTGCTGCAACTCTCAAGCCAGGAAGTAACGCAGAGCGATGTGCTTCGTTCTGTGCTCCAGTCTGTGCTCCTGACACAAGGCAATGGCGGCCTTGTTGTCTACGTACAGAACTGGAGGAGAACGAGGCCGCTCTCCCAAGTCAGTCAGCAGGTAGGTGAGCCAGCGTAACTCCTGTGCAGCCATGGCTGTGGCGTAGATCTCAGCCTCACAACTGGAGCTGAGAACAGAAGACGAGCGTGTAGAACGCCAAGAAACTGAACCAGAGCCAAGGCTGAAGGTGTAACCCTGTGACGACCGCTGCGTAGCCTGGTCGTCAACCCAAGAAGCGTCTGAGTGCCCAGTGAGGACAACGTCGCTCCGTCCTCCAAGCACGAGCCCGATGCCCGATGTACTGCACAAGTAGCGTAGTACCCTCTTAGCAGCATTTTTGTGCACCTTTCGGTGCTGACCAGGAGCCACGTAGCGAGCAAGAAGGCCAAGAGGGTACGCAAGGTCAGGACGAGTGCAGGTCATCAGGTACATGAGGCAGCCCACTAGCTCTGGGTAAGGACCACTCGGCTCTACGGACTCGTCCGAAGGTGGAGCTGAGAGGGAGTGACCTGTAGCCAGAGGAGTGGCCTGTGCCAAGGACCAGGTGAAGCCGAAGCGCTGAAGGACCTGCTGCACCATGTGTGACTGAGTCAGTGTGATGGTGCGGCGTGCTCTGTCCCGGGTGATCTGCAAGCCAAGGTAACTGTGCAGCTCACCCAGGTCTGTGCACGTGTGTCTCTTCTGCAGCTCCGACTTTACCAGAGCGAGAGCCTCAGTGTCAGCAGTGGCAAAGACCAAGTCGTCGACGTACACGAGGATGTAGAACGGCGGCAGCGAAGTGTCGGTGCGCAGAAACAGCGACGAGTCAGCAGTCGACGGAGCAAACCCAAGAGCAGAAAGTGTAGTCCTCAGTGTATCGTGCCACTCACGTGGCGACTGGCGGAGACCGTAGACCGGCCGCCGGAGGCTCCACTGGGTACCAGGAGGGAACGACCCAGTGAAGCCAGGAGGGCGGCGTAGCCAGATCTCCTCGTGCAGACTGCCCTGCAAGAAAGCTGTGCTGAAGTCAAGAGAGTGAAGCTTGTAGTCACGCTGAGCGGCAACGTGCAGCAGTACCCGAAGAGTGGTCATCTTCGGGGTGGGGGAGAAGGTCTGAAAGAAGTCTACTCCCTCTCGCTGACTGAAACCTCGTGCAACGTAACGAGCCTTGAAGACAGGCGTAGAACCTGGCGGCCGCTTCACCCTGAAAATCCACATGCCACTGACGAAGTTCGCCCCAGGAGGGGGAACCTCATCGATGTAAGTGCCTGTGGACTTCCAGGATGCCATCTCTGCGTCCATGGCTGTCTGCCACTGAGAGGAGTAGGGACCCGTAATCGCCTCTGCGTAAGAGCGCGGGGTCGGGATGTCTGGAGCATCCGGGTCTCCCTCAGGGGCAAGCAGCATGGACACGAGATGAGGCGCAGCGGCTGCAAGACACTCGAGGTCCTCCTGCCTGTCCTCAAGGACGTCCGTGCCAAGAGCACACTCACCCCCGACGGACGAAGGACAGACAGACTCAGACTCAGCAACAAGACTAGCGGCGTAGTCTAGACGACAGGCAGCAGCAAAGTCAACAAGCTCAGCGACGAAGGCAGAGGCAGCAGCAGACTCAAACGACGGGTCAGTGACAACTGTGGCTAGCACACGCGTGACAGTAGAGTGAGCAGCACGGGTGCGGTCAGACTCAGGCTCAGGAACGGTAGGCAGAGAAGACGCAGGAGGGGACGGCAGGGGAACACGCTGCGGAGGAGAGGAAGGACGACGGACGACGAGGTGGGTGCCGGAGACAGCCGGCAGACGCGAACGAGGAACACGACGACCGGAACGACCAGGACGAACAGGCGAGACAGGACGCGACGCTGGCTCACGACGCTCAGTAAGACCCCCTGTCTGCTCAGTGTAAGGAGAAGGAGCAGGCAGTGGTGAGCCAGGCTGTAACGGAAGACCAGTAGATGAAGGGAGACTAAGAACCTGGCGAAGCACAGAGTCAGGCGGTGGCTGAGACGACGGAGACGGAGGAGCAAAGAACAGGCGCGGCTGTGCAGTGCCACCAGCACCAGCAGCTCCAGTACCCCCAGTAGCTCCAGCACCTCCAGCAACTCCAGAACCCTCAGCGCCAGCTCCTCCAGGACCAGCTCCACTAGCAGCAGCACCAACAGCACCGGCACCTCCAGTCCCAGGGACTCCAGCCTCAGTGTCTCCAACAGTAGCACCCCCAGACTCAGTACCTCCAGCAACAGCACCCTCAGGCTCAGCACCTCCAGCCCCAGCAGCTCCAGTACCTCCAGTACGAGCACCTCCGGGACCAGCACCACTCCCAGCTCCAGTGAGGCCAGCATTACCTCTAGCGGCAGAGCCCCGAGCTCCAGAAGCGCGACCCTGACGGCGACCGTACCAGTCGTGCAGCTGCTGTGAGGTGAGAGGCACACGCGGACGAAGGCGGCTACTCCAAGGAGACCGCACAACAGCAGACTCAGAACCCTCAGCGCTAGCACCCGTAGCAGCTCCAGAACCTCTAGCGCCAGCACCCGCAGCAGCTCCAGAAACTCCAGCTCCAGCACCCTCAGCAGCCCCAGAACCTCCAGCAGAAACAACTCCAGTAGCAGAGTCACCAGCTCCAGCGCCTCCCGCAGCAGGGCCCCAAGCTCCAGCAGCGCAACCCTGACGGTCAGCGTACCACTCACGCAGCTGCTGTGGGGAGAGAGGGAGTCGACGACGAGAGTGCAGCGGCGAGGTACCAGCGGAGCGACTACGGAGACGGTCGCCCCAGGGAGACTGCTCACCAGACGCCTCAGCGCCCCCAGGTCCAGCACCCCCAGACTCAGTACCCCCAGGCTCAGCACCCCCAGACTCCTCACGCCCAGGCTCTGCACCTCCAGTCTCCGCACCCCCAGGCTCCGCACCCCCAGGCTCCGCACCCCCAGAAGCAGCACCCCGAGCAGGACCTGAGTCACCAGTGACCTCAACCGGCGCAGGCAAGGGAGGAGGGTCTACCTGAGACACACCTGAAGGAGCAGGACAGGGAGCAGGGAGGGGGTCTACCTGGGGAGCAGCTGGAGCGAGGAAGAGCGGCGGGGGGGGGGGGGGGAGGGGCAGTGCGGTAGGGGAAGAGATGGTAAAAGGGAACCGACTCGTCGAACGTGACGTCCTGAGAGGGGAAGACACGGCGCGAGGTGGGGTGGTAAAACTGCCAACCGGGCGCGTCAAGGACAAAGCCAAGAAAGACACAGGGAACAGCGCGGGCGGAGAGCTTGTCCGCGGTGGTATCGCGGACAAAGGCACGAGCACCCTAGACCCGGAAACGCGACGCATCGCCAACCTTCCCCGTCCACAGCAGTGTGGGCGAGGTCTCCGGCAAGGAGACACGGGGCCAGAGGTTGAGCTGATGCGCGGCGTACCGGACCGCAAACGGCCACAGAAAATGGGGGGCAGCCGCATGGATCATGGAGGTACGAGCGACCTCCATGACTAAGCCAATGCGGCGCTCAGCAACCCCATTCTGCTGCGGAGAGGCCGGAAGCGTGAATGTCTGGCGGATGCCGTGCTCCGCACAGAAGGCTGCCAAGAGGTCGGACGAAAACTCCCCACCTCTGTCAGAGTGGACGCAGGACGGGAAACTCCGTCTCGAACCGCTCGCGGAGCTGGAGACGAGCAGCGCGGATCCAAGGGATCAAAACATCAGGGACCTCACCCTTGGTGCGCAAGGGGAAGACCGTGGTGTAACGCGTGTAGTCGTCGACGACCAGCAGGAAGTACCGCTCGTGGCCCTGTCCACGGACGCGGGCTGGGCCTCACACGTCCAGGTGGAGAGTCTGCAGGGGAGCCTCTGTGGGAGGGAACGAGGAGGAGTGAGGAGCGGCGCGCTGCCGCCCCTCGACACAAGGAAGACAGGGAGGAGCAGGCGAGGGTGGGAGGGGAGGGAGAACCCTGGGAAGACCAGAGACAAGGACACGGCGGTGCATGCTGCGAAGGCGCTGCACCGAGGGGTGACCAAGGCGGTGGTGCCAAATGAGGGTCTGGTGCGACAAGGCGCGACACGAGCAGGGGGCCGACAACTGACCTGACGCAGACGCAGACGCAGCTACCTGAGGGGACTCAGTGGTCAGTGTGTACAAGCCCGACCCCGGCTGCCGAGTGAAGGTAGCCAGGTGACGACCCGTCTGAGCACACGTGCAGTGTGTCACATGCTCGTAGGCAGGGGTGAACTGGTGAACACCCGCGTCCTGGAGCGCAGAACCCGCCACCAAGTTCGTAGAGAACGAGGGGAGGTAAAGACGCGACAGTGTGCCGGACGGGACAGCAGGACAAGGGAGGACAGTGGTGGAGGTCGCACGGACTGGACCCCCAGAGGGGTCTGCCAGAGAGACTGCAACCGGCCGACTGAGCGGCGTGAGGGTGGTGCTGTCGCGAAAGAAGGAGCGAGAAGCACCGGAGTCAAGTGTGAAGGTGTAAAAGGCCTCAGCAGGCGCAGTACCAGAGAGAGCAGACTCACCAGCACCTAGAGCAGAAGCCTTACCAGCACCTAGGGCAGTAGCCTCACCAGCACCTAGAGCAGCAGGCTCTATACCTGGGTCAGGCGGTACGCACAGGTAACAGGCACCGTCAGCACTAGTAGGCAATGCATACATGGCAGTGAGAATAGCATCATAGTCAAGAGCAAATACATCTACCCTCTGCCTAAGCAGCTCCAGCCAGGTGGGGAGCTCAGCCTCGTCGCCAAACTCGGTACGCCAGGCGTCGCTCAGACGGGCGAAGCAGCGGGACTGTGTGTGACCAGGTGTCCCACAAGGCTGACCAGCCCGATCACCTGTGCGAATGACGTACGGGCAGCGAACGGGACTCAAAGACCCTCTACTCTGAGCGTACCACTCGTGAAGCTGCTGGGAAGTAAGTGTCTCGCGTGGACGCCGCTGCAGCTGCAGCTGGCCACTGCCAGACGCTCCCAACTGACCAGCTCCAGGGCGACAGCTACGACGGCTATCGCCACAACCCCAATTAGCGTACCACTCACGAAGCTGCTGGGGCGGGAGAGACTCGCGTGGATGTCGCTGGAGCTGCATCTGGCCACCGCCAGTAGCAGCAGTAGTAGTAGCAGTAGCCTAGCAGTAGTAACAGAAGGAGCAGAAGTAGCAGCGCGGGCAGGACAGGTGGGGCAGGCACGCAGGCAGGCAGGCAGGCAGACAGGCAGGCAGGCAGGCAGGCTGGCAGGCAGGCAGGCAGACAGGCAGGCAGGCAGGCAAGCTGGCAGGCAGGCAGGCAGGCAGATGGCGCGGCAGCGCGCTAACAAGGCAGGTGCTCACCAGGCGGGAAGGGCAGGCGCTCGCCGGGCGAGCAGGGCCGGCGCTCGGCGGGCGGCTGCACGGGGACCAGGGGCGGCGTCGCGGGTCCAGGGGCGGCGTCGCGGGGTCCAGGGGCGGCTGCACGG
This sequence comes from Closterium sp. Naga37s-1, assembly GCA_947471745.1. Lineage (NCBI taxonomy): Eukaryota > Viridiplantae > Streptophyta > Zygnematophyceae > Desmidiales > Closteriaceae > Closterium > Closterium sp. Naga37s-1. The sequence continues at coordinate 477,145 of CANJKZ010001038.1, forward strand.
AGTCCAGGGGCGGCTGCACCAGGGGCGGCTGCTTCAGGGGCCCGGGGCGGCTGCTTGGGGTCCAGGGGCGGCTGCTGCAGGGGCCAGGGGCGGCTGCTCTGGGTCCAGGGGCGGCTGCTCGAGGGTCCAGGGGCGGCTGCACCAGGGGCGGCTGCTTCAGGGGCCAGGGCCGGCTGCTCTGGGTCCAGGGGCGGCTGCTCGAGGGTCCAGGGGTGGCTGCACCAGGGGCGGCTGCTTCAGGAGCCAGGGGCGGCTGCTCTGGGTCCAGGGGCGGCTGCTCGAGGGTCCAGGGGTGGCTGCACCAGGGGCGGCTGCTTCAGGAGCCAGGGGCGGCTGCTCTGGGTCCAGGGGCGGCTGCTCGAGGGTCCAGGGGCGGCTGCACCAGGGGCGGCTGCTTCAGGGGCCCGGGGCGGCTGCTCGGGGTCCAGGGGCAGCTGCGCCAGGGGCGGCTGCTGCAGGGGCCAGGGGCGGCTGCTCTGGGTCCAGGGGCGGCTGCTCGAGGGTCCAGGGGCGGCTGCACCAGGGGCGGCTGCTTCAGGGGCCAGGGGCGGCTGCTCTGGGTCCAGGGGCGGCTGCTCGAGGGTCCAGGGGCGGCTGCACCAGGGGCGGCTGCTTCAGGGGCCAGGGGCGGCTGCTCTGGGTCCAGGGGCGGCTGCTCGAGGGTCCAGGGGCGGCTGCACCAGGGGCGGCTGCTTCAGGGGCCAGGGGCGGCTGCTCTGGGTTCAGGGGCGGCTGCTCGAGGGTCCAGGGGCGGCTGCACCAGGGGCGGCTGCTTCAGGGGCTAGGGGCGGCCGCTCCAGGGGCGGCGTAGCTGGTGCAGGGCAGCGCGTGGGTCCCACAGGTGCCGTGACGGGCGACGGGGGGGCAGCGCGCCGTCACCGGAGAAGGTGACGCGTGGGGCCGGCGGCAGGCTGCGCGGGCGGGTGACGTAGCGCGCGGGGCCGAAAACGGGCTACGCGGGCGGCGGACGCGGCGCGCAGGGCCTAAGCGGGCTGCGTGCGGGCGGCTTACGTGACGCGCGGGCCGGCGGCAGGCTGCGCGGGCGGCTGACGTGGCGCGCGGGGCCGAAAACGGGCCTAAACGGGCCTAAACGAAGAGCGCGGGGGCTGCTCAAGCGGCGCGCGCGGGAAAAAAAAAGGGGCCGCGCGCGTGCAGCCGAGGCGCGCGCGGGCAGCAGGCAAGGCAGGTGAGGTAACGTGGTAACGGTGGGCCCTCATCTTAGGTCCTAGAGACCTCTAGGCTCTAGATACCATCTTAGAATCTTAGGCATGAAGTTGTGTGTCATTGGATCAAGGCTGGGGTGCAAGACTAGAGTGTCGAGAATGTTTCTGTACCCCCTAAGGCTAGCCCCAATATAGCCTAGATACTAATATGCAATTGTTTTGACAATAGGGTATAGGTTTCTCTCAACATTTTTACTTGCACCTTCTCCCCACTAATCAATGTCGTCATTTATCCTAAGTCACATACCTGTGTTTGGAGCTCCTATATCTTGAGATTAGGAAAAATCTTGAGGCGCATTCGCGAACGAGCTGCTTCAAGAACATGGCTAGATTGGCAACAGGACCGACTGCTCTCGCTAGTCACACTCTTCGTGTAAAGTTGTGATTATATCAGAATTCCATTAACATAGTAGCTGGCACATACTTTTCCAACGAAATACTTATTTGATTATCAAGTTTGACGTCTGTAGAACATAAAGCATCTCACTGAACCGCACTCAAACAAACCTTTCGCGTCTTCCTTCCTTTTCCCTCCAAGCTGGTCAACCTTCCCCTCCAGGTCCGTTGACCGACACAGTCTGTTCAAACTTGCCGCCAAATCACAAGGCGCCCGCGCGTTCGTATCCATTCGACACGTCAGCTCAGCTGAGCTCTCCGTCTGTCGATCCTTCTCGCAACAATTGCCTATCTATACAGCGTGACTGCAGCATCCGCAGCCAGAAAATCGCTATCGCCGTTTTAGGCCCAAGACATCGCCGTTCTCTCATTCGCCTTAACCTCCTGATTCTCCTAGAGCGAGCCTGAGCGACTGAGCGACTCTGGAGTGTGCGACGCTACAATGAGCGACCCTAAACTGGGTGCGAGCGAATCGGACGTGGAGCGGAGTGAAGCGACGGAGCCGCTCGGCGCGCAGCAGGCGGTGATGATTTTCGTGAAGCGGCCGGCGCCGGGGCGCGTGAAGACGCGCCTGGCGGCCGGCGTGGGGGCGGAGGCGGCGTGCGACTTCTACCGCGCGTGCTGCGAACATGTCGTCACCAATTTCGTGCGCTGCCCCGAGCTGTACGTGAATATAACGAGGCGCAGGGCTTCTGTCGAGTACGGGGTTGTTATAGCGTGACCTCCAGCTGAGTCTATTTACATCTGAGCCACTTTTTAGAATTCTCAAGAGTGACTCGGAGACATTTTTTGGTCGCGGCGAGTGCATGTCTGCGGATGATGCTCCCGCATTCTTGTGGCTTATCCCATGCTCAGTGCAATCATTGCTGCGCCATAGATGGCTGTATCCTTCGTACTGATGAGCCGTGGCTGTGGTGTGGCAGGCAGGCAGGCATCCACGCATGTCTTCATCTTCTTCTCTGAGCCGTCGGATGAAGGCGAAATCAGACGGTGGATGCAGCAGCTGCTGCCAACCTCCAACTCCCTCCGCTTTGTGCCTCAGGTGAATTCTCCACCTCACCTCAGCTCTGCAATTTCACCCCATTCTCACACTCCATTCTCACACCCCATTCTCACACCCCATTCTCACACCCCGTTCTCACACCCTATTCTTGCACCCTATTCTTGCACAGTGCTCACACCCCGTGCTCACACCCCATGCTCACACCTTTCGCAACCATCATTCCCACATGCTACACACGCCTGCCGCCCATATGCCATAGTCAATTCCATGCGTGCATCAATCGCTCCCCTGCCACCATCCATGCAGGTGGGGGGAGGGGAGGCGTGGGGCCACACATGCAAGCAGCCTTCCACCACCCAAAAAATGAACTAACCCTAAAACCTTGAACCCTAACCCAAATTTTCACCCCATACAGTTGGGGGCAGACGTGGGTGTGCACATGCAAGCAGCCTTCCACCGTCTTAAACCCGAACCCTTAACCTTGAAACCCTAATCCCTTGCAGCCCCATACAGGTGGGGGGAGACGTGGGGGCGCGCATGCAAGCAGTCTTCCAGCACGTGCTGAGCCTGGGGTACCACAGGGTAAGAGCATATCAAATTCTGTGAGTAGCAGCAGATTAGTCAGCTTGCATTTTTCAATCAGGAGTTCAACAGTGTTCCCTGCTTTCCACTCGTTACACACAGATTAACAAGAAATCACCCTCGACGTTTTTACACAGATTACTGGAAGGAACAGAAGTCGCTTCCACAGTTTCACTCCTCACCTGTACATGCTATCGCCCTTTGGCGAGAGATTCTCGTTATTCCGTTGTGACAGGCAGTGCTGATCGGAACTGACATTCTGATATCGATGGCTCTATTCTCACTGATGCTCTCTTTCCGTCCTCATTGCATGTCGATCGTCTCTCTGCCTCACACTCTTCGCCATGCCAGGTGGTGGGGGGGTGGTTAGCTGAATAGAAATCCCTGATGTGGATGGTGCCACTGCTACTTCCGTTCCCTCTCTACCCACCATTGCGTGCTGCTCATGTCTCTGCCCCACACACTCCACCATGACAGGTGGTGGTGATTGGATTAGATTGTACATCCCAGATATGGATGGCGCTATTGTTGCTGCTGCTCTCCCTTTTCCCCATTGCATGCCGCTTGTCTCTCTGCCTGCCTTCCACACTCCATCTATGGCATGGCAGGCTGTGGTGATTGGATCAGATATTCCTGATGTGGATGGTGCTACAGTTGCTGCTGCTCTCTCCGTTCTTAAGCGCCACCAGGTGAGAGGAGGACTGGAGGGTGTGACAAATCTGTCCAGCAGGAAGAGGGATGTGTGGCGGAGGGAGCGAGGGGGCTAGAGAGGTGTGTTTGATGACCAGAATTGCATGCGAAATTTAATTCTTGAAACGAATTGATCTTTTTTAAAATTCTCGGAAGGCACTTAATTTATTGCGGCCTATGGATTCCCTTCCAGGTGGTGTTTGGGCCGGCCCTGGATGGCGGATATTACCTCCTTGGCCTCACCGCAGTGCTGCCGTGCCTCTTCAGTGTAAGTGATGCATGCCACCATGTATGTGGGGAATGTCACCGTGTATGTGGGGCATGTCACCATGTATGTGGGGCATGTCACCATGTATGTGGGGAATGTCACCGTGTATGTGGGGAATGTCACCGTGTATGTGGGGCATGTCACCATGTATGTGGGGCATGTCACCATGTATGTGGGGAATGTCACCGTGTATGTGGGGCATGTCACCATGTACGTGGCGCATGTCACCATGTGTGTGGGGCATGTCACCATGTATGTGGGGCATGTGACCATGTGTGGTGTTGTCATTCCATACATGCACGTTGTTATTCCATACATGCACGTTGTTATTCCATACATGCACGTTGTTATTCCATACATGCATGCATACACGTGTGTCAGTATCCAATCTATCGTCTGCATCCCTCTCAACTCAATTACATTCTCTTGCACTTCTCCCTTCGTCCTGGCTCCAATTTCTCCTCATCACTCTTCCTCCTGCCACCCTCCCTCTTAACCCTCGGTATCATACCCCCCACACCATCAGGGCATAGAGTGGGGCACGGACAGGGTGCTTGTGCCATTTTCATGAACTAGGGTGCTGCAACAGTCACTCAATGTCTTCCTTTGTTCTTAACCCTCCTTCTCCACTCCAATCTCTCCTCTCCACTCTTTCACCCGACATCCTCGCTCCTCCCTCTTTCTCTCACACCATCATACCCCATCAGGGAATCGAGTGGAGCACGGCCAGGGTGCTGCAGCAGCAGGTAGCTCACTGCACTCCACACCACACCAACAGGATGGCTGCCTGCTGTGCCTGAGGAACATCGACACAGTTCACAACCTCACATCCTGGCTCTTCCCCTCTCTCCCATCCCCCCTCTCTCCCATCAACCAAATCCATCAGGGCATAGAGTGGAGCACGGACAGGGTGCTGCAGCAGTCACTCTCTGCTCTCCACACCAACATGCTGCCACCATCTTTCATGTCTGCCATTTTCCCTCTCTCTCTCATCCCCCGGCCCCATCAGGGCATAGAGTAGAGCACAGACAGGGTGTTACAGCAGTCGCTCTCTGCTCTCCACACCGACGCGATGCTTGCCTCTCTCCAACCCTGTTCGCCACCCCTCCTGCTCTCATCTCCTCTCTCTTTCCCGTCACCATACCCCATCAGGGCATAGAGTGGAGCACGGACAGGGTGCTGCCACAGTCACTCTCAGCGCTCCACACCAATGGGGTGACTGACGTGGCGCCCCTGGATTCGCTGCCACGCCTGAGGGACATCGACACTGTTCACGACCTGACAGCCTGGCTCGCAGAGAAACGTGCGGCAGCGGGCGGCGAAGGTGCCTTCAAGGCAGACACTACAGTGCTGAGTGGTAGTGGGGTTCGTGAGAAGACAGGGAATGGGGAGAACGCATTGAGGGTAGCGGATGCAGGTGTGCACCCAACAACTTATTATCCTCTTGGCTGTGTGCATGGAGCTAGCTTTGGCGGAATGGAAGGTGAAACAGACACAGAGGGGCTAATTCCTGTAGTTGCATGTATTCTTGGTCAAGTAAGCTCAGTAGGTGGATTGTAGTAGTGTTGTATTATGGACCTCATCCGCACTAACAGACAGTCGGCAAGATGCAGTTGCAAAATTATACTTCGTGTTGTAGTATGAAAAACAACTGTATTGCAATCCGAGAGAATAGCAAAGCGGATTGGACAAGGATAACCCTTTGCGGGGCTAAATGTCAAGCTACTAGCAGTTATGATTTGTAAAACAGAGTTGCGCGGAAAACGAATATCAAAGCTGTGACTAACTGAACTCCAAATACAATGAATGCACGTGATAATTTAGTGACTACCCTAGCTAAGCGGGAGCCTCGGGAGTACGAGGTTGGGTGCAGGTTTGGCGAAGGGAAAACCAAAGGCGATGCGGGGTAGCCTCGGAATCGACTATCTTATGCGCTGCTCCTTGCTCCTGTATGAAATTGATTGGTTCGAGGTGGTGGCGATTTTCAGGGGGGAGAAGCTCAGGCGCCCTACCACAGACTTCATTGGGACCTGGGAGAGCGACACCCAGTTTGTGGGCGACAGTGGTGGTTTGCCGAGTAGCTTGCCTAGTACTGAGTGAAATGAACATTGTATGTGAGAAGCATTGCTGTTGCTACAAATAAAATTAAGTAGTTAGTTACCGTTCGCTGTATTGGACAATCAGTGTAACGTAAGTATTACCGTGCAAATCAGTCTTTGAAAAAAATTACACTGATTCCATTAGGCTGGGAAAATTTTTACACTGTATTCGTCAGCCTAGCAAAAATTTTACCCTAGGGAGTCAGGGTGAGACAGTGCTCAACTCTTGTTAGACAGGGTGGGCCTAGACCAATTTTGGGCCCTGGACAGCACCCAGGTATCGTCGTCACGGATGCGGTCTGTCCAGCGGAAGAGAAAGTCCACGTGGCGGCGTGAGGCGTCAATCCGAACACGATGCGCCCAAATTTTCTAAGGGTCGAGTGTTGATTCCGGGACAGGGTGAGATGTCGAGGCGGCGTTCTAGCGGGCAATGTGTTAGAAACTAATGATAGCGGAATGATTGAACAAGCAAGGGTTGGGATACAAGTGCTAACCCTAGAATGTGTTGTATCCCATATGGTGTGCCCCACTATAGCCTACCAAGCATATTTACAATTTGACACACCCCCATAGGCTAAGTGGGGGACAACAAGATGGTCACAAGTTCAGTCAAGAACCGCAAGCAAAGCAAAGCTCAGGGTGGATCTCAAGATCACCATGAAGTCCGAGCACAAGCAAGCGGCTACAAGGCCATTTCACATGCAAGTAGCAAAAGCAGTATACTGATCACAACCTAGCAAGTGTAAGCATGCAGGTATAATTATATATAGTAGTGTACAACAAAGGCAAGGTGAGATCAAGAGATAAAAGCGAGGCAGAGTGGGCACAAGAAAAAGTGCAGTGCAGAAGCGTTGATGATCACTAGACCCAAAGGCCTTGGTGAAGATATCAGCACTGTGCCTCTGAGGCCACGCAAGCAAGGCGAAGCTGACCACGCTGCTGAAGCTCCCGTGCGAGAAAGTAACAAAGAGCAATGTGCTTCGTTCTGTGCTCCAGCCTCTGCTCCCGACACAAGGCAATCATGACCTTGTTGTCGATATACAGAACTAGAGGAGAACGAGGCCGCTGACCCAAGTCAATCAGCAAGTAGGTCAGCCAGCATAACTCCTTCGCAGCCATAGCCACAGTGTAGATCTTTGCTTCACAGCTGGAACTAAGTATAGAAGACAGATTCAGCGCCAAGACTGAAAGTGTAACCCTGTAACGACCGTGTCAGAATCAACAAGAGTGATTGCACTAGGAAAGAGTTGGGTACAAGTAGGAAACCCTAAACTTACTGTACCCCATAGTAACCACCCCACTACAGCCTAAACAAACTGTAGCAGATATAACATTTGACACACCCCCATAGGCAAAGTGGGGGAGAGCAAGGGGTCACAAGACCAGTCAAGAAAGGCAAAGCAAGCTCAGGGTGGATCACAACGTCACCACACACTCTGAGCACAAGCAAAGGGCCACAAGGCCAGTTCACATGCAGAGGCATATATGCAACACAAACAGCACAGTGATCTCTACCTAGCAAAGCAAGCATGCAGGTATGTATATAGATCACAGTACAAGCCGAGCCTACAGCAAGTGAGGAAAGGTGGGCACAAGCCCTAGCATAGTGCAGAAACGCTGATGATCACCAGACTGAAGTGCCTTTGTGAATATATCAGCAGTGTTGGCCCGAGTGGCCACGTAACGCAGACGAAGCTGACCACGCTGCTGCAACTCTCGAGCCTGGAAGTAACGCAGAGCGATGTGCTTCGTTCTGTGCTCCAGTCTGTGCTCCTCACACAAGGCAATGGTAGCCTTGTTGTCGACGTACAGCACTGGAGGAGAACGAGGCAGCTCTCCCAAGTCAGTCAGCAGGTAGTGTGAGAATAGTAGGCATAACAAGGAGCCATAGCTGGGTAAGCCCTAGCTAGGCAAGTGAAAGTTTAGGCAGAAAGAGAGGGGTTCACTAGCAGCAGTTGGGATACATATAGTAAACCCTAACTGGGTTGTACCCGCTATAGAGCACCCCACTACAGGCTAGATAATAACATTCTGACACACCCCCATAGCCAAAGTGGGGTGTAATCAGCACAATGACCAAGCAGGCATAGAGAAGGAGTTCACAATAGTAAGCAAAGCTAGAGTTAATCACAGCGGGCAAGTGAGGAGGAGGAGGAACTGTGGAGGGAGAGAAGATGGGAGGCAACGACTGAAGCTGCAGAGGCACGGGCACAGGAGCGGCTGACTCAGTGGCTACCGAAGCAAGGGCGACGGACTACTGGAGTGACTGGCTCCGCGACTATAGACGAGCGGCAGGAGCAACGAACCCACTGGCGACTGGTGCAACAGGCTCACTGGCTACCGAAGTAAGGGCGACGGACTACAGGCGCTGCAGGCGACACGACAGCTACCTTCACACAACCTCCTCCAACTGCCCCACACCCTCGACACACACCCCCTGCTCAAACCCTAGCTCCACTCCCACGGCACCCTCCTTAAACCCTAAACCCTAGGCTCCCACACACCACCCCCCTCAGCGGCAGCTGCAGCAGTGGGAGACCAGGGAGGAGGAGGAGCAAGGGGAGTAACTCACAACCGACACCCCCACAACCGCCACCCCCACACTCCTCACCCCCACAACCCTAAAACGGGTGGGACGGGGCAGGAGCGCGGGGAACGGCGAGGGGGACGGCGCACGACCCCAGGGCGCCAAAACGGACGGGCGGGAGGGGGGGGGGGGGGCGCGCAGCTCCCCAGGGCGCCGCGACGGACGGGCAGGAGGGGGGGGAAGGGCGCGCGGCTCCCCAGGGCACCGCGACGGACGGGCAGGGGGCGCGCGCGGCTCCCCAGGGCGCCGCGACGAGCAGGGCGGGGGCCGCGCGTGCTCCCCAGGGCGCCGCGACAAGCAGGACGGGGGCCGCGTGTGCTCCCAAGGGCGCCGCGACGAGCAGGGCGGGGGCCGCGCGTGCTCCCCAGGGCGCCGCGACGAACAGGGCGGGGGCCGCGCGGGCTCCCCAGGGCGCCGCGACGAACAGGGCGGGGGCCGCCTGCGCTCCCCAGGGCGCCGCGACGAGCAGGGCGGGGGCCGCGCGTGCTCCCCAGGGCGCCGCGACGAGCAGGACGGGGGCCGCGTGTGCTCCCCAGGGCGCCGCGACGAGCAGGGCGGGGGCCGCGCGTGCTCCCCAGGGCGCCGCGACGAGCAGGGCGGGGGCCGCGCGCGCTCCCCAGGGCGCCGCGACGAGCAGGGCGGGGGCCGCACGCGCTCCCCAGGGCGCCGCGACGAGCAGGGCGGGGGCCGCGCGTGCTCCCCAGGGCGCCGCGACGAGCAGGGCGGGGGACGCGCGCGGGTCCCCAAGGCAGGAAACCGCCGCGCGCCTCGGGGCGCACGGCGGGCAGAAAACCGCCGCGCGCCCCGAGCGCGCGGCGGGATGAAAAATCGAAGGTCGCGCGCTCCGGGGCGCGCGACACAGAGTAGGGCAGCGGACGTAGGTGGTCCCACAGGCCAGGAGCGTGACCGCTCTGATTCCATGTTAAGATAGTGGCTAGAACGAGGAGCCATAGCTAGTGAAACCCTAGCTAGGCAAGTGAAAGTTTAGGCAAAAAGAGAGGGGTTCACTGGCAAGCAGGTGGATACAAATAGGAAACCCTAAGGGGCTGTACTCGCTATAGAGTACCCCACTGCAGGCTAGACAAGCATTATATTCTGACAGGTAGGTGAGCCTGCGTAACTCCTGTGCAGCCATGGCTGTGGCGTAGATCTCAGCCTCACAACTGGAGCTGAGAACTGAAGACGAGCGTGTAGAACGCCAAGAAACTGAACCAGAGCCAAGGCTGAAGGTGTAACCCTGTGACGACCGCTGAGTAGCCTGGTCGTCAACCCAAGAAGCGTCTGAGTGCCCAGTGAGAACAACTGAGCTCCTCCCTCCAAGCACGAGCCCCATGCCTGATGTGCTGCACAAGTAGCGCAGTACCCTCTTAGCAGCATCCATGTGCACCTTTCGGTGCCGACCAGGAGCCACGTAGCGAGCCAGAAGGCCAAGAGGGTACGCTAGGTCAGGACGAGTGCAAGTCATCAGGTACATGAGGCAGCCAACTAGCTCTGGGTAAGGACCACTCGGCTCTACGGACTCGTCCGAAGGTGGAGTTGAGAGCGAGTGACCTGTAGCCAGAGGAGTGGCCTGTGCCGAGGACCAGGTGAAGCCGAAGCGCTGAAGGACCTGCTGCACCATGTGTGACTGAGTCAGTGTGTTGGTGCAGCGTGCTCTGTCCCGGGTGATCTGCAAGCCAAGGTAGCTGCGCAGTTCACCCAGGTCTGTGCACGTGTGTCTCTTCTGCAGCTCCGACTTCACCAGGGCGAGAGCCTCAGTGTCAGCAGTGACAAAGACCAAGTCGTCGACGTACACGAGGATGTAGAACGGCGGCAGCGAAGTGTCGGTGCGCAGAAACAGCGACGGGTCAGCAGTAGAAGGCGCGAACCCAAGAGCCGCAAGTGTAGTCCTCAGTGTGTCGTGCCACTCACGTGGCGCCTGGCGGAGACCGTAGACCGGTCACCGGAGGCTCCACTGGGTACCAGGAGGGAACGACCCAGTGAAGCCAGGAGGGCGACGCAGCCAGATCTCCTCGTGCAGGCTGCCCTGCAAGAAAGCTGTGCTGAATTCAAGAGAGTGAAGCTCGTAGTCACGCTGAGCGGCAACGTGCAGTAGCACCCGAAGAGTGGTCATCTTCGGGGTGGGGGAGAAGGTCTGGAAGAAGTCTACTCCCTCTCGCTGACTGAAGCCTCGAGCAACGTAACGAGCCTTGAAGACAGGTGGAGAACGTGGCGGCCGCTTCACCCTGAAAATCCACATGCCACTGACGATGTTCGCCCCAGGAGGGGGAACCTCGTCGACGTAAGTGCCAGTGGACTTCCAGGATGCCATCTCTGCGTCCATGCTTGACTGCCATTCAGAGGAGTACTCACCCGCGATCGCCTCAGCGTAAGAGCGCGGGGTCGGGATGTCTAGTGCATCCGGGTCTCCCTCAGGTGCAATTAGCATGGACACGAGATGAGGTACAGCAGCGGCAAAGCACTCAAACTCCTCTTGCCTATCCTCAAGGACGTCCGTGCCAAGAGCACACTCACCCCCGACGGACGGAGGACAGACAGACTCAGACTCAGCAACAAGACTGGCAGCGTAGTCTAGACGACAGTGAGCAGCAAAGTCGACAAGCTCAGCAACTAAGGCAGACGCAGCAGCTGACTCAAAGGAAGGGTTAGTGACAGCAGTGGCCAGGAGACGCGTGATAGTAGGACTAGCAGCACGAAGAGAGTCAGACTCCGGGTCAGCAAGGGCAGGAAGAGAGGACGCAGGAGGAGAAGGCAGAGGGACACGCTGTGGAGCAGTGGAGAGACGAAGCGTCATCTGGTGAGTGCCTGGGACAGGAGGAGGACGCTGGCGCGGGACACGACGACCTGTGCAAGCAGCATGAACAGGTGACGCAGAACGAGACACAGGCGACACAGGACGAGACTCAGGCTCACGATGCTCCGTAAGACCTCCTGTCGGACCAGTGTAGGGAGAAGGACTAGGAAGTGGCGAGGCAGGCTGTAACTGTGACTGCGACTGGACAGGCGGAGGACACTCTAAGGAGGGAGCAGGACAAGGAGGAGGCGGCTGACCAAGAACCTGCTGAAGGAGCGGAACGAAGTACGGCCGCGGTCGTGAAGCGCCTGCAGAACCAGCAGAGACAGCACCTGAACCCCCAGCAGCAGCTCCAACTCCCGTAGCACCACCAGCAGCTCCAGCCGCACTGTCGACTCCAGCACCTGCAGGAGGACGAGCGTCAGCACCTCCAGCTCCAGCCCCTGCAGCACCAACCCCAGGGTCAGCAGCTACACCAACTCCAGTAGGCCCAGCGGCCTCAGCTCCACCGGCAGCTCCAGCACCTCCAGCACCTCCAGCAGCTCCAGCACCAGCAGTACCTCCAGCAGCTCCAGTACCGGCAGCACCTCCAGTAGCACCAGCTCCAGCAGCTCCAGCTCCAGCTCCAGGAGAACCCCCAGGCCCAGCAGCTCCAGTACCGCCTGTACGAGCACCTCCAGGACCAGAGGCTCCAGTACCTCCTGCAGCACCAGGGCCTCCAGCGCGCGGCACCCCAGTGCTAGGAGCGCCGCTCCGGAGGCTGCAGCGTCGAGCGACCACTCACGCAGCCGCTGTGGGGAGGGAGGCTCCGGCCGCGACACAGCACCCGCAACACCACCAGCTCCAACTCCGGCAGAACCCCCAGCTCCAGCACCGCCAGTCTCAGCACCCCCAGGCTCAGCACCCCCAGTCTCAGCACCCCCAGTCTCAGCACCCCCAGACGCAGTACCTCGCGCAGGACCAGAGTCGACAGCTACCTCGACAGGCTCGACCGGGTCTACCTGGGAAACACCTAAGGGAGCAGGACCCTGGGGAGGGAGGGGGTCTACCGAAGCAGCACCTGGCGTGAGGAAGAGCGGCGGAGGGGGGAGCGGGGCAGTGCGGTAGGGGAACAGACGGTAAAAGGGTACCGACTCGTCAAAAGTGACGTCCTGAGAGGGGAAGACACGGCGCGAGGTGGGGTGGTAAAACTGCTAGCCTGGCGCGTCAGGGACAAAGCCAAGGAAGACACAGGGAACGGCACGGGAGGAGAGCTTGTCCGCGGACGTATCGCGGACAAAGGCTCGACATCCCCAGACCCGGAACACCGACGCATCGCCAACCTTCCCCGTCCAACGCAGTGTGGGCGAGGTCTCCGGAGCAGAGACACGGGGCCAGAGGTTGAGCTGATGCGCAGCGTACTGCACTCCAAACGGCCACAGGAAATGGGGGGCAGCCGCATGGATCATGGAGGTACGAGCGACCTCCATGACTAAGCCAATGCGGCGCTCAGCAACCCCATTCTGCTGTGGAGAGGCCGGAAGTGTGAACGTCCGGCGGATGCCGTGCTCCGCACAGTAGGCTGCCAAGAGGTCAGAGGAAAACTCACCACCCCTGTCAGAGTGCAGACGCAGGACGGGAAAGTCCGACTGGAACCGCTCGCGGAGCTGGAGACGAGCAGCGCGGATCCAAGGGATCAAAACATCAGGGACCTCACCCTCGGTGCGCAAGGGGAAGACCGTGGTGTAGCGCGTGTAGTCGTCGACGACCAGCAGTAAGTACCGCTCGTGGCCCTGTCCACGGACGCGGGCTGGGCCCCACACGTCCAGGTGGAGAGTATGCAGGGGAGCCTCTGTGGGAGGGAACGAGGAGGAGTGAGGAGTGGCGCGCTGCCGCCCCTCGACACAGGGAAGACAGGGAGGAGCAGGCGAGGGTGGGAGGGGAGGGAGAACCCTGGGAAGACCAGAGACAAGGTACCGGGAGTGCATGCCACGAAGGCGCTGCACTGAGGGGTGACCAAGGCGGTGGTGCAAGAGGACGGTCTGGTGCGACAGGGTGCGATACGAGCAGGGGGCGGACAACTGACCTGACGCAGACGCAGACGCCGCTACCTGAGGGGACTCAGTGGTCAGTGTGTACAAGTCCGACCCCGGCTGCCGAGTGAAGGTAGCCAGGTGACGACCCGTCTGGGCACACGTGCAGTGTGTCACACGCTCGTAGGCAGGGGTGAACTGGTGAACACCCGCGTCCTGGAGAGCAAAACCCGCCACCAAGTTCGTAGAGAACGAGGGGAGGTAAAGGCCCGCCAGTGTGCCGGACGGGACAGCAGGACAAGGGAGGGCAGTGGTGGAGGTCGCAAGGACCGGACCCCCGGAGGGGTCAGCCAGGGAGACAGCAACCGGTCTAGGGAGCTGCTCTAGGGCAGTGCGGTCGCGAAAGAAACAGCGGGAAGCACATGAGTCCATTGTGAAGGTGTGCAGTGCCTCAGTAGACGTAGTACCTGAAAGCGCAGACTCACAAGCACCTGAAGCAGCAGACTCATGAGCACCTAGAGCAGCAGCCTCACCAGCACCTGGAGCAGAAGACTGGATACCGGGGTCAGGCGGCACACACAGGTGACAGGCTCCCTCGGCACTAGTAGACAATGCATACATTGCAGTGAGAATAGCATCATAGTCAAGAGCAAAGATATCTACCCTCTGCCTAAGCAGATCAACCCAGTCGGGGAGCTCAGCGTCGTCGCCAAACTCTGTACGCCAAGCGTCGCTCAGACGGGCGAAGCAGTGAGACTCTGTGTGACCAGGCGTCCCGCAAGGCTGACCAGTCCGGACACCCGTGCGAATAACGTACAGGCAGCGAGCAGTACGCAGCGACCCTCTACTCTGAGCGTACCACTCACGAAGCTGCTGGGGCGAACGAGTCTCGCGCAGACGACGCTGCTGCGGCACCGGGCCACTACAAGAAACTCCCGAACTACGCACTCCAGGACGACTCCCACTACTGCCACCCCGACAACCCCAACTGGTGTACCACTCACGAAGCTGTTGGGGCGTGAGGGACACACGCGGACGGCCCTGGAGCTGCATCTGGCCACGCCAGGAGCAGCAGTAGAAGCAGTAGCAGCAGGAGCAGTAGTAGCAGTAGCAGCAGCCGTAAGGTCGTGCTCACCAGTGGTGGGAAGGGCAGGCGCACGACGGAGGTGACTGCAGGGCCGCTACAGCGGCAGGGCGAGGCCGCGACCGCGGCAGGGAGCTCCGCGGCAGTTGCTGCAGGGCGGGACCGGGCCGCGACGGCAGCTGGTGCATGGCAGGGACAGGGCCGTGACGGTCGCTGCTGCAGGGGCGGCTGCTCCAGGGGCCAGGGGCGGCTGCTGCAGTGGCGGCTGCTCCAGGGGCGGCTGCTCCAGGAGCGGCTGCTCCAGGGGCCAGGGGCGGCTCCTGCAGTGGCGGCAACTCCAGTGGCCAGGGGCGGCTGCTGCAGGGACGGCCGCTCCAGGGGCCAGGGGCGGTTGCAGGTGCGGCTGCTCCAGGGGCCAGGGGCGGCTGCTGCAGTGGCGGCTGCTCCAGGGGCCAGGGGCGGCTGCTGCAGGGGCGGCTGCTCCAGGGGCAGCTGCTCCAGGGGCCAGGCGCGGGGTAGGGCAAGGCGATGCGGCGGGCAGGGGCGACGCCGCGGGCAGGGGCAACGCGGCGGGCAGGGCGACGCGGCGGGCAGGGGGCGACGACGTGTCAGCAGCTGGGCGCGGCCGCGTCAGTAGCAGGGCGCGGCCGCGTCAGCAGGAGGGCGCGGCCGCGTCAGCAGTAGGGCGCGGCCGCGTCAGCTGCAGGGCTGGCGGGGCCGCGTCACGGCAGGGCGGGGCCGCGTCTGCGTCGGCGGCAGGGCGGGGCCGCGACCGCGGTAGGGTGGGGCCGCGTCAGCGACAAGGCGGGGCCGCGACTGCGGCCTGACGGGGCCGCGACAGCGACCTGACGGGGTCGCGCGCTGGCCTGACGGGCCTGCAGAGGCTGCGTGCGGGCGGCGAGGGCCTGCAGGGGCGGCGCGCGGTCGGGCAGAAGCTGCGCGCGGGCGGCGTGGTCCCGCAGGGGCAGCGCGCCGACCTGACGGGCCTGCAGGGGCGGCTCTCGGGCCTGACGGGCCTGCAAAGGCGGCTCGGGGGCCTGACGGACCTGCAGGGGCGGCTCGAGGGCCATACTAGCTTGCAGGGGCGGCTCACTGGCCTAGGGCAGTAGGAGGCAGCGCGAGGGCTGCAGGACGGCGCGCAGGCAGAACGAAGGGCGGGGCGCGCGAGGGCGCACTAGCAGAAAAAAGGCGCACGAGGGCGCACGAGCAGAGAAAGGCACACGAGGGCGCACGAAAGGTAGGGCGCACGAGGGCGCTTCTAGCGGAATAGTGGGCCCATAGTAGTAAGCGGTCCTAGGTGGCAACCTAGGCTCGTGATACCATGTTAGAATCCACAAGAGTGATTGCACTAGGAAAGAGTTGGGTACAAGTAGGAAACCCTAAACTTACTGTGCCCCATAGTAACTACCCCACTACAGCCTAAACAAACTGTAGCAGATATAACATTTGACAGACCGCTGGGTCTGTTGTGTGATGCAATCATATGCATTCTCGTCTGTCTGCCTCCCATCATGTGTTCGTGCGCTGCATGCGTGGTGTGAGCGTGTGCAAGAATTTGTATTTTGTGCGGTTTGGTTTTTCTGAGTGTGTGTGAATGTTATTTGGCTTGAGCAGATATCTGAAGTGACTCCTCTGCTCAAGAGCTTTCCGACGAACCAAGTATCGCTTCAATCGGAGCACGAACAAGAAAGTTACGAACGTTGGAGTTCGTATGCTTTTCATATTTGATTGTGGCAACTGTGGGAAGTTGTGGGGTTGACTCAATATGGGGTACAGACTTTTGGGGGTTGGGAAATTCGTCTTTTCTACAGTAGTTGCTGCCAAATGGTTGGGTGAAACCAAACCAGGTTGGCAAGTGTGGCCAAGTTGGGTTGAGGTGGATTGTGGAGGTTGGGATAGTGACAAAGGTCAAAGTTGGGTTGCCTATGGGGAAGGGAATTGTGTGGGATGGGGTTTCCTTGGTTGGGGACACTCTTGGGACCTTCCCTCTCATCCTCCTCATCCCTTCCACCTGGTTTAGTGCTACTCTAATTCTCTTGTGTGAACTTGTGTGAACTTTGTGATTGAGTTAAGATTCTATGGCAGCATACCCCCTAGTGCGCCGAAACTGATACCTCAAGAAATACTTCACCATATCGTACGATTCAAATTGGGAATTGTAGCCACAGACTAGGGCTACAACATATCTGAGTTTAATGAAGTTTTGACCGTGAACTTTTTGTCGACGGCGTTTCTTGTGAACTCGACTTTTCTGTCCAGAAACTAGGCCCAACGATTTTGAGAAATCTAGGCACCTAATCTTCATAAACTCCGTCCTTAGTCTCTAAAATGTGGTATCAGAGCAGATTAAGGACCTTGTGGGGAGTCTACCGAAGTGTGAAGACCCTCCTAGACCCACCATGGCCTGTGGGCGTGCCTAAGTGGAGTTCTGGAGGTTGCATGTGACTTCCGCTAAGGGGAAACTCTGCCGAAATTTCGTTGGCTCCGACACTTGTGAAGATTGTGTGGATCTACATTGTGACCAGCAAAAGGGGGAGCTGAAACCTCTGATTGGGAGTAGAGGAGATGAGTCAAGGGAGTGGAGAAGCAGCTGAGAAGAAGAGTGAGCCGCCGCCATCCAAGATTGAGGCATTGGATGGCTCCAACTATGAGGAATGGAGCGGGCGGATGCGGAGCGCCTTCAAGCACTACAAGCTGCTGAAAATTGCAATGGGAGAGGAGAAGATGCCCGAGGAAGGAGATGGCCGCGATCGGTGGATTGAGAAGAGCGCGGTGCTGTACGACCTGATTCTACAATCGGTCAACAACGACATGTTCCAGCACATCAAGGATTTGGTGGAGCTCGATGACTCGGGACCTAAGGCGTGGAAGCTACTACGCGACGTGGTCCAACCCAACACGCTGCCGATGGTGATTGTGTTGGAGAAGGAGCTGGCTGCCCTCTCCATGCGATCGGGAGACGATGTGAAGCCGGTCCTTGACAAAATCAAGGACACCTATGCGAGGATGGCAGCGGCGGGCAGCAAGGTGTCGGAGATGCAGCAGTGCACCAAGATCATCTCGGTGCTCGACAACTCGTGGGACAACCTCATCCCCACCCTCAACGTTCAGCAGGACAAGTGGACGCCTGAGTGGCTACGGCAGCAGATCCTGCAGGAGGACTTCCGCAGGCGCCACACGGGAGGTGGTGCTGCCAACAAAACTGCTGAGGGGTATGGAGCTGCAGGAGGAAGCAGAGGAAGAGGGGGAGGGAGAGGCCGAGGCCGTGGGAGAGGCTTTGGCAGAGGGAGAGGCCGAGGTGACTACAACGAGGGGCATGGGAGCTCTGGTGGCAGGGGGAGCACCCGAATGGAGGGTGCGTGCTGGTACTGCAAGAAGGCTGGACACCCGTGGTTCAAGTGTTTCAGCCGGCCTGAGGGATGGGCGCCCCCAGGCATGAAGCCGCCAAGTGGTGAACGTGCACGAGGTGGCGCTGTGCAAGGTTTAGGTGCACAAGGTGATGGTGCACAAGGTAAAGCCGACCCTGGGATGTTCCTCATGGTTGAGGATGTGCAAGGGAGTGGTGGTGATGTGGGTTCAGTTGGGAAGGTAGTGATGCACCCCCTCACCCACTGGGTGATAGATTCAGGTTGCACAAGTCACATGACCCCACGGGCAGATTTGCTTGACGAGGTAAAACCCCCAGGGAAGATCAAGTTTGTGGCTGCCGCTTCAGGTGCTTTGCTCCCTGTGATTGGTGTTGGGAATGCCAAGGTCATGGGAGCCAATGGGGGGCTTGTGGGGCTGGGGAATGTGCTGTTGGTTGAAGGTTTATCCGCTAACCTCCTCTCTGTGCGCCGGCTGCAGAAAAGCAAGGCCAAAGTTACCTTCGGCCCAACCAGCTGCCGTGCAAAGCTTGGGAAGTTGCTGCTGTGGGATTTGGAGGAGAAGAGCAGCTGCATCAAGGACCTATGGCAGCTGCCCATCATCCCTTGGAATGGGAAACCACCAGCAACGGCAGCGGCTGCAGCAACGGCTAAGGCATCTGCAGGGGGAGAGGAGACTGCACCAACTACTGGGGCCCTGGATGCAGTCAAGAAGGTGCAACAGTCACAGCAGCTACATGGTGAGGTGCTTGCTGGTGTGGATGGGAGTGCTGCATGGGCAAAGGCTTCATCTGGGAATGGTGAGGCCGATTGGGAGACGTGGCACAAGAGGTTGTGTCACATCAACATCCCTATGCTGCAAAAGTTAGTGAAGGATGGGTGCTTGAAGGGGCTGGAGGTGAAGGGGGCAGCGAAGGAGATTGGGAGCTGTCCTACATGCCTTGAGACCAAGTTCACAAAATTTCCCTTCAGCAGCAGCACAGGACCAGCCAAGGCTCCACTTGCACTAGTGCACATGGATGTGGTGGGCCCCACGAGGGCCCTTTCTCTCTCGGGCATCCGCTACTTTTTGACGATAGTGGACGACCACACGCGTGCGGTGTGGGTGTACCCTCTCAAGACCAAGGGGGAGGTGGCAGCGGCTGTTCTCAAGGAGTGGATGCCGAGAGCTCAAAGGGAGAGCGGACATAAGGTGAAGGTGATCCGCACTGACAACGGGGGAGAATTCATTGGCGCTGATTTTGAGGCGGTGCTGAAGAAGAAGGGGATCCAACATTAGCTTACGGTACCCTACAACCCTCAGCAGAACGGCGTGGCTGAGCGGTTCAACCGGACCCTGCAGGAAGGTGCTCGCACTCTCCTTGGGCGTGCAGGGCTGCCGGATCCGTTTTGGGTGACTGCACTGCGGCAGGTCGCCCTTGTGAAGAACAGGGTGCTGGCGACTGTGGGGGACAAGCAGTGGGTCCCCTACACCAAGTGGTATGGAAGTGCACCAGCAGTCAACATGCTGAGAGCCTTTGGGTGCATGGTGGTGTTTCATGTGCCTAAGGAGAAGAGGGGAAAGCTGGAAGCTTCTGGGAGATGGGGTGTGCACTTGGGGCTTGCTAAGGATCACAAGGGCTGGTTGATATGGGATTTGACCAGCCAGCAGCTGACTGTGTCAAGGGATGTGAAGTTCCTTGAATCCTTGTACTATAAGGAGTGGAAGCAGCAGCAGCAGAAGCTTCCTACTACACCGCTGATCATTGAGGCCGATGAGGTGCAGCGGCCTTCGAGACAAGTGCAGGTCACTGTCTCAGAGGAGGAGGTCTCTGGGGTGACTGAGGATGGGGGAGAACCTGAGGTGGAGGAGCAGCAGCAGCCGCAGCAGCAGCAGCAAGGTGCTCCACAAGGTGCCGCACGCCCGGCTGACCGTCCTAGGAGGGATGTGCACCCTCCTAACCGGCTGACCTATCCGAGCTTTGGCAAGCCAAAGGTGGTAAGGGCTGGGAGTGTGGCTGAGCAGTGTGATGAGGATGAGATAGCACACTGCTACTGGGCAGCCGTTCCTGAGCCCAAGACGCTAGCTGAAGCATTGAGCGGGCCGGATGCTGAAAAATGGAAGCAGAGTGTGAAGGAGGAGTATGACTCTTTGCTGGAGAACGAGACGTGGGAGCTGTGTGAGCTGCCACCTGGAAAGAAGGCCATTTCTTCCAAGCTGATCTTCAGGCATAAGTACGGACCAGATGGGGAGCTGACCCGCTACAAGTCAAGGCTTGTGGCTAAGGGGTTTCAGCAGACAAAGGGGAAGGATTTTGACGAGATCTTTGCTCCTGTGGGGAAAGGCACAACATTGAAAGTGTCACTGGCAATGGCAGCAAACCGTGGATGGCGGGTGAAGCAGATGGACATCACCACCGCATTCCTCAATGGGATCATTCTGGAGGAGCTGTACATGTTACAGCCTGAGGGTTTGGATGATGGGAGCGGCAGGGTGTGCAGGCTGAAGAAGGCCATCTATGGCCTGAAGCAGGTGTTGGTGCAACCCTACGGTTTGCACTCGGCTTGTTGTCCGTGTGCGTGAATGTGTGTGTGTATGGAATGGTATGAGGGCATGGGATAATGTATATTTCATGCTTATAATTGTGTGTGAATGTTGAGTCATGATGTCGAGTGTGTGTGTCGAGTCAATAGCGAGTTATCGCTAGACGCGTGTTACGCGGTCGTTTGTGTCTCGCGCGCGGTTTCTATTTTGTCGTGCGCGGTTTCTATTTTGTCCTATGTCGAACGTTCGGCGTGTCGCAGGTGTGTGCAGCAGACCCATCAAGAACTCAAGGATGAGTTTGTGATGAAGAGCCCGAGCCTTGGTGTCAAGCCTCAAGTGATTTCGAAGCTCGCCAAAAGGGTACACCTCAAGATATTGAAGATAGTTACATTACTTTGTGTAGTGTAACATTTCACTTGGTGTAGGCCCTAGTGAAGGGTAGTTTCGAGACCCTTCGTGGTTGGGGACAGTGTGGCACTGTTCCACATCCCTGTACCTCGGCTCTTGGGGTTTGTAGGAGCTGGGAGTCATTCCCAACTCGTAACTCTTCCTATCTTGTGTTCTAAGACTATAGTGGCTGCCATAGTACCGTTCGTTCAAACCGACGCTGTTTCGTCAATTCTTTATCAAATCGTGCAATCTAAATTGATAATTGTAGACGACGTGAAGACGCTCCAGATCCAATTTGAATCAAGTCATTTGCAGCTGTGAGCAGAACGCTATCAACGTTTGAAGCCGCTGTGCAGAAATCCGTCTGTGCTCTCTATCTTTCGTTTTAGGCACATTCAAGCCTATTGTGACTATAACAGCAGGCTCCTCGTGCATGGTACCACAAGCTAGAGGAGATACTGCTGGCTGGGGGGTTTAAGAAGAGTGAGTGTGACCACAGCCTGTTCCTGCTACAAGAGAAGGAACAGTTTCTCATGCTCCTGGTGTATGTGGACGACATCCTTCTCTTCTCTGAGTCGTCTGCAATGATTGAGCGTGTGGAGGAGATGCTGGAGATGCAGTTCAAGTATTCCAAGATGGGAGATGTGAAGTACTACCTGGGGATGCATGTGGAGAGGGACCTTGACAAGGGAGTGTTGAGGTTGCACCAGAGGAAGTACTGTGAGGGGCTGGCCGAGAAGTATGGGCTGCAAGATGGAGGAAAGCGAGCCACCCCACTGCCTTCGGGGTTCACTGTGGAGCCCTGTGCTGATGAGGAGGTGGTGGGTGAGAGTGACAGGAAACTTTTTCATTCCATGGTTGGGGCACTCAACTATGCGGCTAACCACACACGGCCTGACATTGCCTTTGCAACATCCAGGCTTGCCAGTGTGGTTTCACGCCCCAGTCATGAGCAGCTGGAAGCGGCCAAGAGGTTGGTCCACTATGTGAGTGCAACGGCATCAGTGGGTTTGGAGTACAGTGCTGTGAGACAGAGGCTGCAGAGAGGTGCAGCTGATTTAAGCAAGGGGGAGATGCTCTTGACCTGCTACACCGACGCCAGCTTCAACTCTGTGAAGGCTGATGGCACCAGCATTGGAGGCTATGTGTGCTTGTTTGGAGGTGGTGCAGTGAGCTGGCGCAGCAAGAAGCAGAACGAGGTGGGGCAGTCCTCGTGTGAGACAGAGTACATGGCCCTGCATCATGGGGCAAAGGAGGTGGTGTGGCTGAGGCGTTTGTTGGAGGAGATCGGAGTGTGCCAAAGGGAGCCGACTGTGATTTTCTATGACAATGAGTCGGCGGTGAAGCTAGCAAAGAATGCTTGTCTTCATGGGCTGACCAAACACATCAGGCCTAAGTGGCACTGGGTGAGGAGGCTCCTGGACAAGGAGGTGCGGCTGGAGATTGTGAAGACCCATCAGCAGGCGGCTGACATTCTCACCAAGCGCCTGGCTGAATCTGAGCATTGGAAGGGCATGAAGCTTGCTGGGATGAGTGTGCATTGAGGGTGCATGCTTGAGCTATGGCATGTGGGATGATGGTTGGCAGCCAGAGGGGGAGTTTGTTGTGTGATGCAATCATATGCATTCTCGTCTGTCTGCCTCCCATCATGTGTTCGTGCGCTGCATGCGTGGTGTGAGCGTGTGCAAGAATTTGTGTTTTGTGCGGTTTGGTTTTTCTGAGTGTGTGTGAATGTTATTTGGCTTGAGCAGATATCTGAAGTGACTCCTCTGCTCAAGAGCTTTCTGACGAACCAAGTATCGCTTCAATCGGAGCACGAACAAGAAAGTTACGAACGTTGGAGTTCGTATGCTTTTCATATTTGATTGTGGCAACTGTGGGAAGTTGTGGGGTTGACTCAATATGGGGTACAGAATTTTGGGGGTTGGGAAATTCGTCTTTTCTACAGTAGTTGCTGCCAAATGGTTGGGTGAAACCAAACCAGGTTGGCAAGTGTGGCCAAGTTGGGTTGAGGTGGATTGTGGAGGTTGGGATAGTGACAAAGGTCAAAGTTGGGTTGCCTATGGGGAAGGGAATTGTGTGGCATGGGGTTTCCTTGGTTGGGGACACTCTTGGGACCTTCCCTCTCATCCTCCTCATCTCTTCCACCTGGTTTAGTGCTACTCTAATTCTCTTGTGTGAACTTGTGTGAACTTTGTGATTGAGTTAAGATTCTATGGCAGCATACCCCCTAGTGCGCCGAAACTGATACCTCAAGAAATACTTCACCATATCGTACGATTCAAATTGGGAATTGTAGCCACAGACTAGGGCTACAACATATCTGAGTTTGGTGAAGTTTTAGCTGTGAACTTTTTGTCGACGGCGTTTCTTGTGAACTCGACTTTTCTGTCCAGAAACTAGGCCCAACGATTTTGAGAAATCTAGGCACCTAATCTTCATAAACTCCGTCCTTAGTCTCTAACAGGGTCTCCCGGTCGTCAGCCCAAGAAGCATCTGAGTGCCCAGTGAGCACAACTCGACCTCGTCCTCCAAGCACAAGCCCCATGCCTGACGTACTGCACAAGTAACGCAATACCCTCTACGCAGCCCGGTAGTGCTCAGGGCGCAACGAAGCGCGCCAAGATGCTGAGAGGGTACGCGAGGTCAGGTCGAGTGCACGTCATCAAGTACATGAGGCATCCCACAAGCTCTGGATACGGACCACTCGGCTCTACGGACTCGTATGAAGGTGGAGCTGAGAGCGAGTGGCTCGTAGGCAGAGGAGTGCTGCCCTACAAGAAAGTTGTGGAGACGTCGAGAGAGTGCGGCTCGTAGTCGCGCTGTGTTGCAACGTGCAGTAACACCCGAAGAGTGGTAATCTTCGGGGAGGGGGAGAAGGTCGACACGTTGCCCGCCCGACCCAACAGACCCCCACCGAGTGACAGTACCGATTCATGAAGTCGATCACACTCGGCTGAGCAAGGAGGGTACAGTGGTAGACAGTCCTATACTGCTTAGCGGGAAATTTCTCACAAACTTCGTTAGAATTTTTCGTGGACGGGGGAGCTATTTACAACGTAATAATACCGCCACCGCTTGAAAACTGAAAGCGCAACTGGACCGATCCTTACTTGAGATCGACGCAAGACTAGTCGATGGCACGCCACTAGCGATACAGGAATGCATGGACCGAGTTCAGATTCGCTGCGAATGTAATTTTACAATCATCCGGGAAATGCTGGCGACAACCCTCAACGGAACCGACATTTTACCCTGCCTGAGTTTTCGTCGGTTCAAGTCAACACCATCACGATGAAATGCGCCATAGCGGCAGGAGCTGACGTGTACGCTATTAACGTTTGGGAAATTGAGGCAGCAGAGCAGCCGAGTGATTTACAGAAACTGCTCGCCAACGTACTGGATGACCTGGCGGAACTCTTAAAATGGTACCGAGATGTTTATCCCGTTGACCTACTAGAGGGGTTGCCACCTCAGCGAACGCTCGACCACAGTATACAGTTGGAACCGGGGGAACAACCGACAGTACAACAACAGTTCAGACTGACCCAGCCCGAGCTGGACGAACTTCGGAAGGAGCTGGACTATTTACTCGAGAAGAGATTAATTCGCCCAAGCTCGGCATTCGCCTCACCAATACTCTTCACACCGAAAAAGACCGTTTTTGCATGTGCATCGACTACCGGGCACATTTGTTCTGATTGTGCTGACGTGGCCGCTGACTCGGCTCCCACGTCAGAAAGCAACGAAGCAGCGTCGGAGGCAGTTTATTTGGGTAAAATGGAGGCGAATCCAGGAGAAAATCTTGTAAACTGATCCAGGATAAAAGGAGAGGATGATATGCCTTACGTGTATATATCAATGAGAGCGAAGGAAAGAGCGAGAGCGATCGCGACACCAGCGTGAACCGTCGGAAGTACCTCTAATTTATTAAGTTGAGGCTTACGAGTCGAAGCTTATTCAAAACTTAAAGCCATACTCAGCCGTCCGCGGTTGCTGCATTTCAATAATGGCACCACGATTGAGAAGAGAAGCTCTATTTAACCGTTTACTGTCCTCCTAACCTTACAAAAATTCAATCGAGGGCTTCAAGTTGCTCCTAACCTTCCATCAGATCCGCTTCAATCCGACCGACTGCCTGAAAACTTCCCTTCGAACCTGCTACGGCTCATTCGAATACACCGTCATGCCTTTTGGACAGACCGACGCCCCGCCCCCCCCCCCCCCCCCCCCCCCCCCCCGACTTTTTGACTGACAACAGATGAGGCTTTTTTATCGCTCTTAGATAAGTGTGTGATCGTCTACTTAGACCACACACTGATTTACAACCCCGACGAAACACATCACTTACGTGACGTCGAAGTTGTTTTTGAGATTCTAGCTGAGAACCTCCTGGTGCGGACGTGACTCCTCCTCTACCCTCTCCTGCTGCGGCTGTGACTCCTCCTCTACTCTCTCCTGCTGCTGCTGTGCCCTCTCAAACGGCTCACGCTCCTCCCTCTCCAACCGAAGGAGACGCTGCTCACGGGTCAGGAAACATACAGTGCGCGGTGTAGGCGCCACAGTGCCAATGCCTCCAGCTCCAGCACCCCTAGAACCAGCACCTCCACCACCGACACCCCCGGGGCCTCCAGTACCCCCCCGCAGGAACACCCCCAGGCTCCGCAGCAACCGACGGCAGAGAAGAACGAGGAGGAAACAGCGGGACGGACGGGAAGCTAGGGGTTGAGGCGGGGCGAGGCTGCCAACTCGAGGCTGCCGTGTCCTCCACAGGAGGGACCTCCACGCCCACAACCCCTGCACCCCCAGGGCCGACACCACCAGCTCCTGCAGCCCCAGTACCCTCACCCTCCGCAACTGCACCTCCCGCACCCCCAGACACGACAGGGACTGGACGCTGCGGGGGGGACGACTGCGGAGTGACGTGCGACACACCTGACGGGGCAGGACGTGAAGGGGGGGGAGGCTACCGGGGCAACTGGGGGAGGCTCAAGGGTGAGGAACAGCGGGGGGGAAAAGACCTCAGTACCTCGGTGGGGGCGACTCCTGTAGTAACAGACAGACTCGTCGAACGTGACGTCCTGAGAAGCGAAGAACCCGCAGGTGACCGGGCATAGAACACCCAGCCGGAGGCGTCCAAAGGGAAGCCAAGAAAGACGCAGGCATGAGTGCGCGGAGACAACTTGTTCGCGCCAGGGGCGCGAACGTGAGCCAGACAACCCCAGACGCGGAAGTCAGCTGCTACACCCTGTAAACCTGACCAGAGAGAGACCGGCGTCACCCGTGGCCGTGCGTCACTGGACCACAGGTTCAGGTGGTGCGCGGCGTAGCGGACCGCCTGAGGCCACAAGAACTGAGGGGCACCGGCATGGCACATGGAGGTCCGGGCAACCTCCATGACCAGGCCGATGCGACGCTCGGCTACCCCGTTCTGCTGCGGCGAAGCTGGTAGCGTGTACGACCGAATGACTCCCCGACCCTGACAGAACGTCTCCAAACGAGTGGAAGAAAACTCACCACACCGGTCCGAGTCTAGGCGAAGCCCACACAGACCCTGGGCACCACCCCACGCTAGTAGCCACGGCTCGAGGACGGTAGGCACGTCGGCCTTCCGTCGCAAGGGGAAAACCATGGTGTAGCGGGAGTAGTCGTCCACCACAATCAGGAAGTAGCGCTCCTGACGTGGTCCAAGGATCGGGGAGGGGCCCCAGACGTCCAAGTGCAGGGTCTGGAAGGGAGCCGTGGTGGGGGGGAACGAGGAGGAGTGAGGGGCAGCGCGCTGCCGACCCTCGACGCAAGGAGTGCACAACGGCGCAGGCGAGCGAGGAAGCGGGGCAAGCGACTCTGGGAGACCTGAGACCAGGCGGTAACGTGCCATCCTACTGAGACGTGTGAACGACGGGTGACCTAGACGGTGGTGCCAGAGGACAGACGGGTTGGTGAGGGAGCGACAGTCGCACGACACAGCAGCTACCTGACCTGACCTGACCTGGCCTGACCCAGTGCGGTGGGACCCAGTGTGTAGTGAGTACAGACCAGAGCCCGACTCTCTGAAAAAAGTGGCCAGAGGGGCCCTTGTGGTACCGACTGTGCACGAGGCAACAGGCTCGTCCAGTGGGAAAGTGGTGACTACACCTAGGTCGTGGAGGTGACGGACACCCACCAGGTTCCTAGAGAACGAGGGGGTGTAGTAACCTGTAAGACAACCTGAGGGAGCCGCCGGACACGGGAGAGTGGTGGTGCTGCGAGCAACTACACGTCCCACAGAGGGGTCAGCCAAGGCGACAGTGACTGGAGTGCGCAGTGGTGTGAGGTCAGTACAGTCGCGAAAGAAACAGCTGGACGCTCCAGAGTCTAGGGTGAAGGACAGCTGTGCAGTCTGTGGGGTCGCACCCGAACAAGCTACAAAGGCTAGTGCTAGACTAGTGGTAGCTGCAGCTCCTACACAAAGACCCTAAGAGGCGCCTGGAATGGAAACAACACACGCACCAAGACTGGAAGCACAGGTCTCTACTCGTGCAGCCAGGAACGGTCCTAGACCAGGTAGTGTCGGACTTATATGGTCTAGCCTGTGTAGGCTGTAGCGGGTTAGATACTAAGGGGTACACAATTCTAGGGTTTCATATTTGTATCACACTCATTCCTTAGTCATTCATCCTCGTTCATTCTCACATGGTATCAGAGCAGGTTCCCTAGTGGGAACGCTTCCTAGGGCCCACCACTGAAATTCGGTAAAAAAAAAAATTCCTGCCTTGAGTGCGAGTCGCCCCTGCCCGAGGCGCGCCCCGTGGGCCGTCCTCCCGTCGAGTCGCGTCCCCTTAGCGGCCCCGTCGCCGCCCTTGGCGGCCCCGTCGTCGCCCATTGTGGCCCCGTCGCCGTCCTTAGCGGCCCCGTCGCCGCCCTCAGCGGCCCCGTAGCCGCCCGCAGCGGCCCCGTCGCCGCCCTCAGCGGCCCCGTCGCTGCCCGCAGCGGCCCCGACGCCGCCCTCAGCGGCCCTGACGCCGCCCGCAGCGGCCCCGTCGCCGCCCGCAGCGGCCCCGTCGCCGCCTCTCACGGCCCCGTCGCCGTCCACAGCGGCCCCGTCGCCGCCCTTGCGGCCCCGTCGCCGCCCTCAGCGGCCCCTTCGCCGCCCGCAGCGGCCCCGTCGCCGCCCTCAGCGGCCCCGTCGCCGCCCCCCTCAACGGCCCCGTCGCCGTCCACAGCGGCCCCGTCGCCGCCCTTGCGGCCCCGTCGCCGCCCTTGTGGCCCCGTCGCCGCCCTTGCGGCCCCGTCGCCGCCCTCTCGCGGCCCCGTCGCCGCCCTCTCGCGGCCCCGTCGCCACCCTCTCGCGGCCCCGTCGCCGCCCTCTCGCGGCCCCGTCGCCGCCCTCTCGCGGCCCTCCTGCCGCCCTCTTGCGGCCGCCGCCGAGCTGCCGAGCCGCCGAGCCGCCGAGCCGCAGCAGCCGCTGCCACCGCCGAGCCACCGCCGCCGAGCCGCTGAGCCGCCGCGAAGCCGAGCCGCCGAGCCGCCGCCGTGCCGCCGAGCCGCCACCGAGCCGCCGAGCCGCTGCCGCCCTCGAGTCGCCGCTGCCGTCGAGCCACGGCCACAACTGCCGCTACAGCGACTATACTCTTCTCAGCTGCCAGGAGGCGCTCCTCGAGGAGGTCAACGGTGAGAGTGGTGGGGCAAACAGAGAGGAAGTGGTCCCTGACCGAGCGAAGGGATTCAGGGAGCGAGGTGACTATGTAGTAGAGGGTGATGTACATGGGGGGGGGGGTTCTTGGCGCAGAACTCAGCAGGAAGTGCAGCGCGGTAGCGTGTGTCACTAGTGCGAAGGTGCGTAGTGAGGTCAGCGACTGTGGGAAAAGCGGCGAGGTCAGGGAACAGGTACGGCAGCATGAGGCGGCTAAGGGCAGCAGTGGCAGGGGAAGCGGAGGAGGCGGCGGTGGCGGCGGTAGTGGAGGTGGCGGCGGCGGCGGTGGCGCTGGTCGGGGTGGCTCTGCGCAGAGAGGTGGCTCCGGTGGTGGTCCGCGCCAGCAGCAGCAGCGCGCTCGTGAGACCCCGTCCCCCCAGCAGCTTCGTGAGTGGTACGCTGCGCGTCAGCCGGGTGGGGGTGCTGGTCCTTGTACCTACGTCCTGCGTACCGGCGACCGCACTGGTGAGACGTGCGGAGGCCCGCACCCCACCCAGCGCTGCTTCGGCCGCCTGACGGACGCTTGGCGTCTCCAGTTCCCTGGCGCCGCTGAGATCCCTCGCTGGGGCGAGCTCTTTAGGTCGGGGGTTGCAATCTTTGATCTAGACTTTGATGCTATTCTTGCTGCCATGTATGCTGTGTCTACTAGTGATGAGGGTGACTGTTACCTGTGTGTCCCGCCTGACCCGGGCATTGAGGCTGCTGCTCTAGGTGCTGGTGAGGCTGCTGCTCTAGGTGCCAGTGCGTCTGCTGCCCCAGGTGCTGGTGCGTCTGCTCTCTCAGGTACCACGTCGACTCAGGCCTGTCACACCTTCACCCTTGACTCGGGTGCTTCCCGCTCCTTCTTTCGAGACCGCATCACACTCACGCCACTTAGTCGGCCAGTGGCGGTCTCTCTGGCAGACCCCTCTAGGGGTCCTGTCCTTGCCCACTACTCCACTGTCCTACCGTGTCCGGCGGCCCCTTCTGGCACCCTGTCAGGTCTTTACCTCCCCTCGTTCTCTACGAACTTGGTGAGTGGTGCTGACCTACAGGATGGAGGGGTTCACCAGTTCACTCCTGCGAGTCAGCGAGTGACCCACTGTACGTGTGCTCGGTCGGGCCGACACTTGGCCACGTTTACCCGTCGGCCGGGATCAAGCCTGTACACACTGACCACTGGGTCTTCTCCGGTCACTGAGTCTGGTCAGGTAGCTGCGTCGGGTCAGGTGTTTACTGCCGCGTCCAGGTCTGGCCCTGAGTCTGCCCCCTGCTCGTGTCGCCTCCTGTCTCACCATACTCTCCTCTGGCACCACCGCCTTGGCACCCCTCCCTGCCTCGTCTCCGAGGCATGGCCTCCCGTGTCCTTGTCTCTGGTCTCCCCCGGTCCCTCCCTCCCCTTCCTCCGGGGCCTGCCCCTACCTGCGTTCCCTGTGTCGAGGGGCGGCAGCGCGCCGCACCTCACTCCTCCGAGTTTCCTCCGACAGAGGCTCCGCTGCAGACGCTTCACATGGACGTGTGGGGCCCGGCCCGCGTCCGTGGACAGGGTCACGAGCGTTACTTCCTGCTGGTGGTTGACGACTACTCGCGTTACACCACAGTCTTCCCCTTGCGCAGCAAGGGTGAGGTCATTGAGGTGTTGATCGACTGGATCCGCGCAGCTCGTCTCCAGCTCAGAGAGAGTTTCGGCTCGGACTTTCCTGTTCTGCGTCTGCACTACGACAGAGGCAGAGAGTTTTCCTCTGACCTACTGCGAGCCTTCTGTCGTGCACGAGGCATCCGCCAGACGTTCACGCTTCCGGCCTCTCCACAGCAAAATGGGATTGCTGAGCGCCGCATTGGCATGGTCATGGACGTCGCTCGTACGTCCATGATCCATGCGGCTGCTCCCCATTTTCTGTGGCCGTTCGCGGTTCAGTACGCGGCGCATCAGATCAACCTTCAGCCCCGGGTCTCCATGCCGGAGACCTCCCCTGCTCTGCGGTGGACGGGGAAGGTTGGCGATGCGTCTGGGTTCCGTGTCTGGGGATCTCGGGCGTTTGTTCGCGACTTGTCTGCGGACAAGCTGTCCCCTCGTGCTGTTCCCTGCGTCTTCCTTGGCTTCCCCCCTGACGCGCCTGGTTGGCAGTTTTACCACCCCACCTCGCGCCGTGTTCTGTCCTCCCAGGACGTCACGTTTGACGAGTCGGTTCCCTACTACCGTCTCTTCCCCTACCGCACTGCACCCCTCCCCCCGCCGCCGCTCTTCCTCGCGCCAGGTCCCCCCCAGGTAGACCCCCTTCCCCCTCAGGGTCCTGCCCCCTCAGGTGTGTCCCAGGTAGACGCAGTCGAGCTTGTCGAGGTAGCTGTTGACTCTGGTACTGCTGGGGGTGCTGAGCCTGTGGGTGCGGGGTCTGGGGGTGCTGAGCCTGGGGGTGCTGACTCTGGGGGTGCTGAGCCTGGGGGTGCTGAGCCTAGGGGTGCTGAGCATGGGGGTGCTGAGACTGGGGGTGCGGAGCCTGAGGGTGCTTGGCCTGCTCGTGTGGCGTCTGGCGGTACTGGGTCTGGAGGTCCTTCGGGTGCTTCGTCCCGTCGGGAGCTACTCTCTCCACAGGAGCTGCGTGAGTGGTTTGCTCGGCGCTGGAGCCGTGCTGCTGGTGTTGGAGGTTCTACTGCTACTGAGGGTGCTGGTGCCACGGGTCCCGGAGGTGCTCGTACTGGAGGTACTGGAGTTGCTGGGCCTGCGGGTGCTCCTTGTGCTGGAGCTGCTGGCGGTGCTGGAGCTGGAGCTCGAGCTGCTGGGGGTGTTGGCGCTGGAGGTGCTGCTGGTGCTGGTGCTTCTGAGGGTGCTGGTGTTGGCGCTGCTGGTGCTGGTGCTGCTGGCGCGGCTGGAGCTGGGGGTGCTACTGGAGCTGGTGCTGTCGTTGGGGGTGCTGGTGCTGGAGCTGCTGGCGCTACTGGAGCTGGGGGTGCTACTGGAGCTGGTGCTGCCGTTGGGGGTGCTGGTGCTGCTCCTGCTGGTTCTGGGGGCGCTGCACGGCCGCGGCCGTACTTCGTTCCGCTCCTTGAGCAGGTTCTTGGTCTTCCGCCCTCCACTAGTCCTGCTCCTGCCTTAGGGTGTCCACCGCCTGTCCTGTCCGAGTCAAAGTTACAGCCCACCTCCCCTCTGCCTGCTCCTTCTCCCTACACTGGTCCTACTGGAGGTCTTGCTGAGCGTCGTGAGCCTGCGTCTCGTCCTGCGTCACCTGTCCGTACTGCTCGCACTGGTGGTCGTAGTTCGCGTCAGCGTCCTCCTCCTGTCCCGGGTACGCACCGGATGTCTCTGCGTCCTTCCACTGCTCCGCTGCGTGTCCCTTTGCCGTCTCCTCCAGAGTCCTCTCTTCCTGCTCTTCCTGACCCGGAGTCAGACTCCCTTCGTGCTACCAGTCCTACTGTCACGCGTCTCCTTGCTACTGTTGTCACTGACCCTTCCTTTGAGTCCACTGCTGCGTCTGCCTTAGTTGCTGAGCTTGTCGACTTCGCTGCTCGCTGTCGTCTAGACTACGCTGCTAGTCTTGTTGCTGAGTCTGAGTCTGTCTGTCCTCCGTCCATCGGGGGTGAGTGTGCCCTTGGCACGGACGTCCTTGAGGAAAGGCAGGAGGAGTTCCAGTGTTTTGCTGCTACTTCACCTCATCTCGTGTCCATGCTGCTTGCCCCTGAGGGAGACCCGGATGCACCAGACATCCCGACTCCGCGTTCTTACGCAGAGGCGATAGAGGGTCCCTACTCCTCTCAGTGGCAGGCAGCCATGGACGCAGAGATGGCTTCCTGGAAGTCCACAGGCACCTACGTCGACGAGGTTCCCCCACCCGGGGCGAACATCGTCAGTGGCATGTGGATTTTCAGGGTGAAGCGGCCGCCGGGTTCTCCGCCTGTCTTCAAGGCGCGTTACGTGGCTCGAGGCTTCTGTCAGCGGCAGGGAGTTGACTACTTTCAGACCTTCTCTCCCACCCCGAAGATGACCACTCTTCGGGTGCTGCTGCACATAGCCGCTCAGCGCGACTACGAGCTTCACTCTCTTGACTTCAGCACTGCTTTCCTGCAGGGCAGCCTGCACGAGGAGATCTGGCTGCGCCGCCCACCTGGCTTCACTGGGTCGTTTCCTCCTGGTACCCAGTGGAGCCTCCGGCGGCCAGTCTACGGTCTCCGCCAGGCGCCCCGTGAGTGGCACGACACACTGAGGACTACACTTGCGGCTCTTGGGTTTGCACCTTCTACTGCCGACCCGTCGCTGTTTCTACGCACCGACACCTCTTTGCCACCGTTCTACATCCTCGTGTACGTCGACGACTTGGTCTTTGCCACAGCTGACACTGCTGGACTCGCCCACGTGAAGTCCGAGCTGCAGAAGAGACACACGTGCACAGACCTGGGTGAACTGCGCAGCTACCTTGGCTTGCAGATCACTCGGGACAGAGCACAGCGCACCATTACCCTGACTCAGTCACACATGGTGCAGCAGGTCCTTCAGCGCTTCCGCTTCACGTACTCCTCGCCTCAGGCCACTCCTCTGTCTACTCGCCACTCGCTCTCAGCTCTGCCTTCGGATGAGTCCGTAGAGCCGAGTGGCCCGTACCCAGAGCTTGTTGGCTGCCTTATGTACCTGATGACCTGCACTCGACCTGACCTTGCATACCCTCTTAGCATTCTGGCACGCTATGTTGCTCCAGGGAGACACAGACCTGAGCACATGGCTGCAGCGAAGAGGGTGTTGCGCTACTTGTGCAGTACGTCGGGCATGGGGCTCGTGCTTGGAGGGCGTAGTCCAGTGGTCCTCACTGGTCACGCAGACGCTTCGTGGGTTGACGACCTGGCTACGCAGCGGTCGTCATAGGGTTACACCTTCAGCCTTGGTTCCGGTTCTGTTTCGTGGCGGTCTACCCGCTCGTCTTCTGTTCTCAGCTCGAGCTGTGAGGCTGAGATCTACGCAGGGGCCATGGCTGCACAGGAGCTACGCTGGCTCACCTACCTGCTGACTGACCTTGGAGAGCCGCCTCGTTCTCCTCCAGTTCTGTACGTAGACAACAAGGCCATGCTGGCCTTGTGTCGGGAGCACAGACTGGAGCACAGAACGAAGCACATTGCTCTTCGCTACTTTCTTGCTCGTGAGCTGCAGCAGCGTGGTCAGCTGCGACTTGCTTACGTGGCCTCTCAGGCCAACACTGCTGATATCTTCACCAAGGCACTCGCGCCTTGTGATCATCAGCGCTTCTGTACTCTGTTAGGTCTTGTGCCTACTTTGCCTCACCTACTCACTTCTTGACCTTGCTTGTACTGTGATCTATCTATACCTGCACTTGCTTGTTTACCTTTATATATGATCTTGCATGTGAACTGGCCTTGTGGCCTTGAACTTGTGCTCGGAATGTGTGGTGACATTGTGATCCACCCTGAGCTAGCTTTGCTTTGCTTTGCTTGACTGGTCTTGTGACCCCTTGTTCTCCCCCACTTTGCCTATGGGGGTGTGTCGGACTTATATGGTCTAGCCTGTATAGGCTGTAGCGGGTTAGATACTAAGGGGTACACAATTCTAGGGTTTCATATTTGTATCACACTCATTCCTTAGTCATTCATCCTCGTTCATTCTCACAGGTAGTTGAGACTCAACTGGTGCAGCAGTGCGCTGGCGAAGTCGCGAGGGCCAGTGCGGTGTAATAGCGTGAGGACCAAAACGCTCACGGTGGAGGTCGTCGAGTCGACGGTAGCAGTTGGACGCAGAGTGATCAGGACTCCAGTAGGTAGTGCCAGCACCAGGGCCTGTTAGGGCCCGGTACCCGCAGGGGCCGACGTCTCGCCCACTGCTAGCTGAGCCACTTCTGAGGGCTCCACACTTTGGACCCGCAGGTCCCCACTGCCGGGAGTGCTGCGGCTGGCCCTGCTGCTGTAGAACTCGAGTACACGCCATGTGAGTAGCTAGAAACGGGGGTGGTTCTGGCAGGTGGGCCTAAACTTCTGCTGGCGGTAGGCTATCCTGTTGCTGGTTCCGCTGGGGGCAGCCTAAGATGCTGCTGGTACACTAGCGGTAGCCTAAGCTGCTGCTCGAGCGCTGGGGCAGCCTATGCTGCTTCTGGTTTTGCTAGGGGCAGCCTAAACTGCTGCTACTGGTGCTGCTGGTGGCGGGTTTCAGCTCTTGAGGCGGAGGATTCAGGTCGTGGGGGGGGGCAGCTCTGACTGGTACAGGTGGGGCAGCGGGTGCGGTTCTGTGCGGTTCTGTGCAGTTCAGTGCGGTTCTGCGCGGTTCTGTACGGTGCTGTGCGGTTCTGTGGGGTGGAGAGTATCGGGTGGAGCGGTGTTAGTTGCTGGTTTTGCTAGGGGGTAGTTTAAGTTGCTGGTTTTGCTAGGGGGTAGTTTAAGTTGCTGCTGGTGCGCTGACGGCAGTGGAAGCTGCTGCAAGTGCGACTGGTGGCAGTCTAAGTTGCTGGTGGTGCTCCTGGCGGTAGTCTAGGCTGCTGGTGCTACTGGCGGCAGTGTAATCTGCTAGTGCTACTGGCGGCGGGTGTGGGAGCTCGTGGGGAGGCGGGTGTCAGGTGGGGCGGCTGTTAAAACCGGGGTGCACATTCAGCTGAATGTGCATCAAAGGTTATCCCTTGACTGAGTGGGTTACGAGGTATGCTTTCAACCCCTTCAAGTCGAAATTCGTTTCCCCCCTCCCCCGCAATTTCGTTTCCCCACGCCCCCGCAATTTCATTTCCCCCTCCCCGTCGAAATTCGTTTCCCCCCTCCCCCACAATTTTGTTTCCCCCCTCCCCCGCAATTTCGTTTCCCCCCCCTCCCGCCAATCTGTTTCATCCCTCCCGCCATTCGGTTTCACCCACTCCCGCCATTTCACCCCCTCCCGCCACCTACGAAATGCCCGAAGCTCTAGCGGAATCATTTTTTTGTCGCCCCTCGTGAGCCAATCACTGTTTTTCTCCAAACCCCCTTCCCAACATCTCAAGCCGAACCGCGTTGAATGTGCACCCTGGTTTTAAGGCAGCGGGCGACGGGTGGGGAAGGTAAGGCGGCGGTTCTGTGCGGTTCTGTACGGTTCTGTGCGGTTCTGCGCAATTCTGCACGGTTCTGTGCGGTTCTGTGCAGTTCTGCACGTTTCTGTGCGGTTCTGTGCAGTGGGGAGTACTGGGTTGGGCGGCTGATTCCGGGTGAGGTGACTGGAACGGGTGGGGCAGCAGGTTTCCAGGTGGGGCGGCAGTTTCAGGTCTGGGGCAGCGGTTTGCAGTTCCTGGGGCGGCCGATCTGGTGTGGCGGCGGTTTTCTGCTCGTGGGGCGGCAGGTCGCGGGTGAGGCGATGGCTAACAGGGTGGGAGGTGGGTAAGGCAGCGGGTGGGGCCGCGTCTAACGGGTGGGGCGGCGGTTACGACGGTGGGAAACGGGTGGGGGGGACGGGTCGCTAGTGTGCGCGGCTGCTGTTGTGCGTGCGTGCGACTAACGACGGGGCCGCGGGGCCCGCTAACGAAAGGCCGCGACGGGTGACGGGCGACGGGAAAAAAAAAACGGGAAAACGACCGCGATCGACGGGGGGAAACGGGCGACGGGTGACTGGCGACGGGGGGGGGGGGTTCAACGGGCGACGGGGCCTAAGGTAAGCGCGATACGGGCGGTCTAGGACGAGGAGCGACTAGGTGGGCCCATGATAGTCGAGTGATTTTTCTTAAGGGGAAAATCTCCCTAGGATTAACCTGGCTCTATACCATGTCACAATGTAAAATTGACTAAGGAAAATGAGAAACAACCAAGATATAGCAAGCATAACCCTAACCCTAGGAAAACATAAAGTACACCTAAACTTACACAAATAAGCTATAACAAATATAGCTTGACAAAACCTTGGACATTTGTAGTATGACGTTTGTTTCCCTTGATTGAAGTTGAACGATGCCTTGTCGTCATGTGCGCATGTTCTGATTGTTGGCGATGGTGATGACAAATTCGCGCTGAAGTTGGTGTTCGCGTTGAACGAAGCGATCCGAGGAGCACATGTGTTGTCCGCAGCAGCTGTCCAAGAACCAGGTGTCTTTCCCGGACGGCTCGCTCTGGGCCCGTATGTCGGGTTCGGCTCCTGTGTCTCGCGGCGAGGGGTGCTTTCGTCAAGTTGTTCTTCTGGTGAGTAGTACGGTGGTGACTCAGTGATGCAGGAGTCTGACAATCTCGCCATGCAGCTTACGATGTTTCTTGTCCCTTGTGCAGGTTGCGTTGTTGACGTTGACGAAGTTTGAACTTGAGGAGTAGGATGCGCTTGTGTTGAGGCGACTTGGCTGCTTGAAGGTCGGAGTTGTCGTTGTGGTGGTGTTGGCTGTTGTCGATTTGGTCAGTGTGTGCGAGGGTGCCCGGACGTCTTGTAGAGATGACAGAACGGCGGTACGTGCTGTTGATGTTGTTGTTTGTTCTGTCGGTTGGAGTTGTTGAAGCGCCATTGGGTGTGAATGGCAAATTCGGGTACTGACGTTTTCTTCTTGTGCCTCTCCTCGTGCAGGTCCATGTCTTGTTGCTCGGCGTGTATTTCGGCGCAAAGTGCCGCTTCGGAGATCTTTCCGTGAGCTTGGAGTATGGCGCGAGTGGAGCGCTAGTGAGGACCAAGGCCGGAGATGACGACTGTGACGAAGGCTTCTTCCGGTATCGATCCTCCGCATCGAATGAGTTTGTCGCACAATTCGCGGCAACGGCTGATATACGTCATCCCCTTTTTCGCCGGGTTTCATTTCCACTGTTGTCAGCTGTGCCATTAATCGGCTCTGATAAACGCTGTCTGTTGCTTGATATAGGTTCTTCAAATGGTTGTACGCGAGCTCGGCGGAGTTGCCATATCCCCGATAAGGCCGGATGTTCTGCTGCTGGTTTGGAGTTATGCTTCTCAGCAGGATCGTGTAAGCCATCATTGATTTATACGTGTACTGCTGCTTGTCTTACTGCGTTCCGTGTGTTGGGTACGGCAGGGACCCGTCGAAGAATCCAAGAATCCGCGCGCCTTCCATCATCAGCTCGAATTCAAATGACCAGGTATAGAAATCCTTCCCGTAGAAAGGTGTTGATGTCTGAAGTTTCAAAACGTGCGCGAATTGTGATTGAACCTGAAGTGCATCCAGTGTTTTCTCCTGTCCAGGTTGAGGCTGCTGGTGCGGCATGAAGCTGATCGAGCCACATTGAGGTTCATACGGAGCGAAGGTGGGTTGCTGCTGGTTTCCGCGCGCATAGGATGAACCGTCGAGGCTCATGGGCGTAACGTCGTTGTTGTTGTTGCTGATGTTTGATTGTGCAGGTGCTGCTTGCTGATGCTGCTCGTAGAAGGACATGAGGGAGAAGAATTTCTCCATCATACTTGGGTCGAAGCCTGTCGCTTGGTTCGCGGGAGTCTCAGTAGACTCAGCTGCTGGTCTTGTTGTTGTACCTCCCTCTTTCTGTAGTCCAGAGGCTGGAGGTGGAGTGGGAGTAGTGCCGGGAGAGCCGTTAGAGGAGCTTCTCTCTTTCTGTGTTGCCATGCCTTCTGATGTTGTAGATGTCTTGGAAGTAGTTGAGTTTGCCCTGACAACTCTCATACCATGTTGGGTTGAGAAAAGCCCTTAGGATCTTTGCAAGGCTAAACTCAGAGTAGGAATGTTGTAGTTGCGGAAGCGTTTTGATAAGAAGTATTTGTCATAATGAACAAGAGTTCAAAAGAAGAATGACGAAAGAGGTTTCACTAGCAGCAGTTGGGGTACATACAGCAAACCCTAACTGGGTTGTACTCGCTATAGAGCACCCCACTACAGGCTAGATAATAACATTCTGACACACCCCCATAGCCAAAGTGGGGTGTAATCAGCACAATGAGCAGACATAGTAATAGTTCACAATTATAAGCCCCTGTCGCACACGCAGTCCGCCCAGCCCGCCTCGTTCTTGAGGCACCTCGCGTTGGTGCCGCAGTTGCGCACCACGCACGAGTCTGCACGCAGGCACGTGGGGGTTAGATACAGGCACGCGGGGAGCAGAGGTCAGACACAGGCACATGGGCGTCAGAAGAAGTTGTCACAGTCAAATGCAGTTACCGAACGACGAAAGGCTGCAGTGGAGCAATGATGTTGCATTCACTCCTTCCGCCAGCACTCACCAACGCAGTTGCCGTCTGCGTCCTTGTCTTGGCCCACTGGGCACGATAGCAGGCGAATGGCAACCACAACCCTGGGCACACAGGCTGGGCGAAACGGTGGGGGGGAAGAAGAATATGGTTAGTGGCCGAGGGTTGGAGATCATAAGGCAGAAGAGAAACAAAGCAGACATGTATGTGCAGGAATGTGCGGATCCATGCGTAGATAACTGTTTGCAAGGGTGAAGGAATGAGCATACCTGAGAGCATGAGAGCAGCCAGTGCGGCAGCAAGTACAAGGCCAGAGCCTCGCATCCTACTAGCCACGAAGAGTGCAGCCATAGTTGATCCGAGTTATCTCAGCGACGACAGACGATGTGGAACAGGTGAGCAATCTCAGATTGAAAGCGAAGCCACGTTCGGGAGAGGTATTGCCTGTTCAGCCGACTGGGAATGATGGAATGAATGATGTGCCGACTGGGATGGCCCCATTACTGAAATACTTTCTGTCCAGTTCCGCCTCCTGCCGGATGCGGCCACTGGAACTCCGCCCTTCCTCTACGAAAAAATCTGCGTCCTTCCGTTCTGCGGGTGCCAAAAGAGTTTGACTTTCCGTTGCTCACGTCAGTATACAACTCGCCAGCCAGCGCATCTACTAGATCTGACGTGGACAGATTGACTCAATGACGTGGATAGCTTGACTTAATCTGACTCAGCTCCAGCATGACGGTCTGAAGACGAGCTGGGATTGGAGGGAGTGTGGTGAGGCGTGAGCTCAACAGTTGAAACGCCAGTAAGCTGCGCAGCGCGCACGAACACTTGAGAGCTGGATCCCAACGGTGCAAGTCGAAAAGGGAACTTTCAAAAAGATTCCAATCCGATTGCAGAGTCTGGCTTTCCACGCTGGACTGCGGCGCTGCAGCGCTGGGCTGCATTCTGGGCTGAGCTGCACCGTCCCAATTACATTCCGACGACGCGCTGGATGCCAGCCGAAGCTGGGGATGTACACGTCGCTCGTACTGTAGATCCTGAGTTCATCCAAAAGCTTCCGACTGGTTTCCGATGGTGCAATAGTAGGGTGTGCTGCTGACTGGATGGCCCACCCGCCGATTGCCCACCTGCCGGATAATGCGGTGGAAACTCCGCTCTCCACCCATCCGCGGGTGCCAAAAGAGTTGACATTTTGGATGATCGGATGATGCATCAGAACGTGTACCTGTGTGTAAAACGTCATGCCATCCATTGACTTGAGGTTTGATAGACATCGCTGGGGAAAATTTCCCGATGCCAGGGATTGGCGTGTTGCAATCAACAATTACAGCGTGTCACCTGCAGGTTGAATTCGTCATCCCAAGCGGCATCATTCCCAACCCCTGGTTTCCCTCCACAATCGAACTCGCCATTTGCCAAAGCACGAAAGAACTGTACACAGCGAAATGCGGAATGGGGTTCGGTACAATGTTTTGTTCGCGGATCCAGAGATTCCGAATGCTGCAAAACATTTGCGAGTAAATCGAAGTGTGACTGCTCGCCATAAAGTGACTCGACACTGTGTAATAAAAACTCCCGAAACAAATTGTGCGTGATCATCGTTTA
The DNA here is from genome assembly GCA_947471745.1 of Closterium sp. Naga37s-1. Lineage (NCBI taxonomy): Eukaryota > Viridiplantae > Streptophyta > Zygnematophyceae > Desmidiales > Closteriaceae > Closterium > Closterium sp. Naga37s-1. Next base: position 517,487 of record CANJKZ010001038.1, read on the forward strand.
GGCAAAGTTTTCTTGTCCACAAACTCAGGTTTGCTTACAACGGATCACTTTTGCAGCCGAGGCGGCAATACAGTTGCCCAGTGGTTACCACATGGCCAACAAGGTTACAAAATCCTGGGCTACGTTACATCGATAACCTAGTTACCTGGGTACACTGCAAATCGGGTTACATGTTACCGGGTATATCGGTAACAATTGTTACCAGATTACATTGCATGCTATAAAATCGAAAAAAGCCAAATTATAACAATCCGTTAAAACTGGCCAATACAGTAGTAAGCAGGTTTTTCCTAAAACACCTATTAATAGGTTCAGCATCATTAATTGAAACCTACACTAATAAAACTGCATGCATACAAAATATAGCATTCAAGAAGCATCCTCATCCCCAGACTCATCATCTACCACCTCATCCTCATCTAACTCATCCTCCGCATCCTCATCCCCCAGAACATCCGCATCCAGAGCCTCCTGTGGGATGGTCACCCACTGCGCCAAACAAATGCGCCCAATGCCAATGAACTCACCCTGAGGCACGCCCATGCTATTGATATAGCGCTGCACAATGCGCGCTTGCCTGGAAATGGCGAGAGAATCACCAGAGCGACCAAGTTGAAGCTTGTTGCAAGTGGGGTGACGTAGCCTAAAATGAACCTGCATACAATGGACAACACAAAAGGGGTTCTGTAAGATCACACAAAAGTTTTGAAGAAATGCTGTAACAGATGCAATAAGACTTACAACTGCAAGAATGAGGAGCAGCTGCGATGCATAGAGCGGCAGTAGGGCGCCTGGTGCAGCCTCTGTCGCAAACAGGCGCGCACACGCCATGAAGGCAGGGCTGGAAAAAGGGTGGCCGCCAAGAAGGTGCCACTCTATGCCCTTCAACCCTGTGACAAAACCACAAAGCACAGAGAAAGGAGTAACGGTGACAGAAAGTACAGGCTGCTTTATAATGACAAGGTGAGCACAAACAAGGACAGAATATTAAGTGCAGCTAACAAAATGATACAAAGTACGAGGTCAGTGACATTCACACGGGCAAAAACTTACTGCTGCCGTACACTCCCACGTAAGTATGGCAGCGGGTAGCGAAATTGTCCGGTTGCACCGTTCGGATGGTCCCGTTTGGAGCACGCCTAAGCAGCAACAGCCGCGCGCCCCGTATCAACCGCAAGCTCTTCCTGCAGCCACCGTAGATCTTGCCAATGCGGTTGTTGAACCGCTTCTCCGTTTACTTTACGATATCCTTGTCCTTTATGTGCGCGACCAGCCTCACAGCTTCGTCGCTGCCTGCCGTGAAACCTGGATGTGCTGTGCGAAGTACAAACACGGGGGGCATCAGTAACACATATCGCAACAGCAGCACCAAGAACACGGGCTGCAATCTAGATCGATTGCTTACCTACTAGGCGGCGAACAAAATCACTCCTCTTCGACGACATGTTGATGTGGTCGCCTTCGTAGAGGAAATCGTTGACGGTTTCCGACATCATTCTCTGAAATATGTACAAGAGCACGCATCAGGTAAGAACCAGGGTACCAAACGTCAATGCGATCATGCCACCGGTGCCAAACGTGGGAGCAAGACGTCTGTTCCTTCTCAGGGTGCCGGGTCGGCGCCGACACACTTGCTGACTGCTGCCGTCGTGGGAAAGTCGTCATATCACGCCGCTTCAGATCCAACGGCTGCCGATCCTACTCCTGCCGCTGCCGATCCTGCTCCTGCCGCTGCTGCTCCAACTCCTGCCGCTGCCGCTCCATCCGCTACCCATCCTGCTCCAACTCCTGCGGCGATCCCGGATGCTGTCGCCATGGGCGTAGCTGTCCCAACTGCGGATGCAGAAGAGGAAGAGGAGACCGAGCTCTTTGGGGACGTTATTGCGCAACCTCTACAAGGGAACGGCGCTCGTGGTAAGTTTTTCCGCGCGTTCCGTTTGTGTTGAGTACTACCCCCGTTACTCACCTCCGTTTTCCATTCCGTGCAGGTCTCACCGTCTATGCCCGTACCTTGAAGCAGGCGGGCGTTAATCCTAGTCCAGAGGCCGACAAGTTTCATCGCGAGTCGCGTGAAAACCCGGTCAATCCGAGCCTTTGTGCGCAGGCTGCACTTGCTCGCGAGTCTGTGCAGTTGCTGCAGTCCGACTGCAAGACGAAGGATGTTCAGATCCTGAAAGCACTTGGCATCGCCGGTTCTCTCGCCGACGCCGTGCTCCAAACGGGAAAAAGGTAGTGAGAACAAAATGGTGATACAACCTAAAACACCTTCCAAAGCTAAAGACAGAGAGAGCGCCTACCTTTGTTGGCGGGGAAGAAGGTATGATTGTCCTTGCTCTTGCGTGGATACGAAGCACGTAACGGTTCTGCCATATGCATGCTAGCAGGAACAGTGAAACCAGCACGGCCCATGAGTAGATTATGGGAGCTATAAGTACTCAGTGTTGGAAGGGAAGAGAAGATGCTTGCAACTCTCCAACAACAACGCCTATTTATATGAAATGGTAACAGGCGCACTGCCAGGGAGAAAACGCCTTACCTTGCCTACGCATCGCAATGGCTGGGGGCCTGCAAAGTGCCCCCAGTGAAGCCTATAACGGTGTGTGTGGCGGTAACGGGGGGATAGGTGAGGGAGTTGGCAGTGGTTGAATGGTGGTGGTGTTTGAAGTTTGAAATTTCAAACACCAGTTTGAAATGTCGAGGACGATCGCAGGGGAAAAGTTGAGGAGGTGGAATAGGGCGGGATGGAGGAGAAGGAAGCGAACGTGCACCAGGGCGTAGGTACTGGGTGGTTTGGTCCACGCCCGGTTAACGCTCCCGCCGTGCTGTCAGGTTCGGCAGGTTCGCAGATAAGAGTCCTAGTTGCCTCGGCTGCCTTGAATAACCATTGTTTCTGCCGCGTCATCGAGGTAGATGCCAACCATGCCTCGTGAAATTGCGCCAGCGAGGCACAGCCTTGGTAGGGACTTTGCCGTGCGCGATGGCAAAGTCTGAATACATTGAGGTTGCAGTTTTGTTACACTGTGTCAACATATATTTAAAAAATGAAGCAAAGCACATTCTCATACTAGTGAATCAAGCAAATGCAAACCATCTTATACTATACAGATACGATCTAGTTCATTGTACTGGGGAGTGGAGCCATCAGGTGAAGAATACATGTGTTGTAATGGTGACTGGTTCCAACCAGGCATGTCCTTGTACAGATACGCCCTTGCCAACGCTCTAACATGCGTCGTGTGTTAATTCATTGGGCGACTGATGTGAAGAAATGAGGAATGAATTGACTAAGGGAAAGTTGGGTACAAAAGCAAACCCTAGAAAACTGTACCCCATATGTGCTACCCCACTATAGCCTACAGTAGCTATGTCATATAGATCTGACACACCCCCATAGGCAAAGTGGGGGAGAACAAGGGGTCACAAGACCAGTCAAGCAAAGCAAAGCAAGCTCAGGGTGGATCACAAAGTCACCACACATTCCGAGCACAAGTTCAAGGCCACAAGGCCAGTTCACATGCAGGATTACATATATATATAAGGCTAGACAAGCAAGAGCAGGTGTATATATATATGCAACAGTACAAACAAGGTCAAGGGGTGAGCAAGTGAGGCAAGGTAGGCACAAGACCCAGCTGAGTACAGAAGCGCTGATGATCACAAGGCGCAAGTGCCTTGGTGAAGATATCAGCAGTGTTGGCCTCAGAGGCCACGTACGCAAGCCGTAGCTGACCACGCTGCTGTAGCTCACGAGCAAGGAAGTAGCGGAGAGCAATGTGCTTCGTTCTGTGCTCCAGTCTCTGCTCTCGACACAAGGCCAGCATGGCCTTGTTGTCTACGTACAGCACTGGAGGAGAACGAGGCGGCTCTCCAAGGTCAGTCAGCAGGTAGGTGAGCCAGCGTAGCTCCTGTGCATCCATGGCCCCGGCGTAGATCTCAGCCTCACAACTGGAGCCGAGAACAGAAGACGAGCGGGTAGCCCGCCACGAAACAGAGCCGGAACCAAGGCTGAAGGTGTAACCCTGTGACGACCGCTGCGTAGCCTGGTCGTCAGCCCAAGAAGCGTCTGCGTGCCCAGTGAGGACCACTGGACTCTGCCCTCCAAGCACAAGCCCCATGCCCGACGTACTGCACAAGTAGCGCAACACCCTCTTCGCTGCAGCCATGTGCTCCGGTCTGTGTCTCCCAGGAGCAACATAGCGTGCAAGAATGCTAAGAGGGTATGCAAGGTCAGGTCGTGTGCAGGTCATCAGGTACATGAGGCAGCCAACAAGCTCTGGGTACGGGCCACTCGACTCTACGGACTCATCCGAAGGCAGAGCTGAGAGCGAGTGGCGAGTAGGCAGAGGAGTGGCCTGAGGCGAGGAGTACGTGAAGCCGAAGCGCTGAAGGACCTGCTGCACCATGTGTGACTGAGTCAGGGTAATGGTGCGGCGTGCTCTGTCCCGGGTGATCTGCAAGCCAAGGTAGCTGCGCAGTTCACCCAGGTCTGTGCACGTGTGTCTCTTCTGCAGCTCGGACTTCACGTGGGCGAGTCCAGCAGTGTCAGCTGTGGCGAAGACCAAGTCGTCGACGTACACGAGGATGTAGAACGGCGGCAAAGAAGTGTCGGTGCGCAGAAACAGCGACGGGTCGGCAGTAGAGGGAGCAAACCCAAGAGCCGCAAGTGTAGTCCTCAGTGTGTCGTGCCACTCACGCGGTGCCTGGCGGAGACCGTAGACTGGCCGCCGGAGGCTCCACTGGGTGCCAGGAGGAAAAGACCCAGTGAAGCCAGGTGGGCGACGCAGCCAGATCTCCTCGTGCAGGCTGCCCTGCAAGAAAGCAGTGCTGAAGTCAAGAGAGTGCAGCTCGTAGTCGCGGTGAGCAGCTATGTGCAGCAGTACCCGAAGAGTGGTCATCTTCGGGGTGGGAGAGAAGGTCTGAAAGTAGTCAACTCCCTGCCGCTGACTGAAGCCACGAGCCACGTAACGCGCCTTGAAGACAGGCGGAGAACCCGGCGGCCGCTTCACCCTGAAAATCCACATGCCACTGACAATGTTCGCCCCAGGCGGGGGAACCTCGTCAACGTAGGTGCCTGTGGACTTCCAGGAAGCCATCTCTGCGTCCATAGCTGCCTGCCACTGAGAGGAGTAGGAACCCTCTATCGCCTCCGCGTAAGAGCGCGGAGTCGGGATGTCAAGTGCATCCGGGTCTCCCTCAAGGGTAAGCAGTACGGACACGAGATGAGGTGAAGCAGCAGCCAAACACTGGAACTCCTCCTGCCTGTCCTCAAGGACGTCCGTGCCAAGGGCACACTCACCCTCGACGGACGGAGGACAGACAGACTCAGACTCAGCAACAAGACTAGCAGCGTAGTCTAGACGACAGCCAGCAGCAAAGTCGACGAGCTCAGTAACTAGGGCAGACGCAGCAGTGGACTCAAAGGAAGGGTCAGTGACAACAGTGGCAAGGAGACGCGTTACAGTAGGACTGGCAGCACGAAGAGAGTCCGACTCCGGGTCAGGAAGAGCAGGAAGAGAGGACTCAGGAGGAGAAGGCAAAGGGGCACGCAGAGGAGCAGTGGACGGACGCAGAGACATCCGGTGCGTGCCAGGGACAGGAGGAGGACGCTGACGCGAACCACGACCACTAGTGCGAGCAGCACGGACAGGCGACGCAGGGCGAGACGCAGGCTCACGACGCTCAGCAAGACCTCCAGTAGGACCAGTGTAGGGAGAAGGAGCGGGCAGTGGGGAGGCCGGCTGTAACTGTAACTGTGACGGGACAGGCTGTGGACACTCGAAGGGAGGAGGAGGACCAGTAGAAGGCGGGAGACCAAGAACCTGCTGAAGGAGCGGAACGAAGTACGGCCTAGGCCGCGCGGCGACTCCAGACACAGCAGGGACAGCACCAGTACCCCCAGCGGCAGCACCAGCGCCAGCAGCACCTCCAGCTCCAGTACCTCCAGCAGCACCAGTAGCACCCCCAGCAGGACCGCCTCCAGGACCGACAGCAGTAGCCTCAGCGCCAACACCCTCAGCAGCTCCAGCTCCAGTCGTACCCGCAGGCCCAGCAGCTCCAGTACTCCCAGTACGAGCACCTCCGGGACCCGCGGCACCAGCACCCTCAGCAGCCGAAGAACCTCCAGCTCCAGCAGCACGCCTCCAGCGCCGGGCAAACCACTCGCGCAGCTCCTGTGGAGAGAGTGGCTCTCGCCGAGACGAAGCACCCGGAGAACCTCCAGGCTCAGCACCGCCAGACGCCACACGAGTAGGCCCAGCTCCCTCAGGCTCCGCACCCCCAAGCTCAGCACCTCCAGGCGTGGCACCCCCAGGCTCAGCACCCCCAGGCGTAGCACCCCCAGGCTCAGCACCCCCAGGCTCAGCACCCCCAGTAGTAGCACCCCCAGGCTCAGCACCCCCAGGCTCAGGACCCCCAGTAGTAGCACCCTCAGGCTCAGCACCCCCAGGCGTAGCACCCACACGCTTCGCACCCCCAGAGTCAGCACCCCCAGGCTCAGCACCCTCAGCAGCACCAGAGTCACCAGTAACCTCGACAGGCTCGACTGTGTCTACCTGGGACACACCTGAAGGGGCAGGACCCTGAGGGGGGAGGGGGTCTACCGGGGGGGGACCTGGTACAAGGAAGAGCGGTGGCGGGGGGAGGGACGGAGTGCGGTAGGGGAAGAGGCGGTAGTAGGGGACCGACTCGTCAAACGTGACGTCCTGGGAGGACAGAACACGGCGAGAGGTGGGGTGGTAAAACTGCCACCCTGGCGCGTCAGGGGGGAAGCCAAGGAAGACGCAAGGAGCAGCACGAGGGGACAGCTTGTCCGCAGACAAGTCGCGGACAAACGCCCGAGATCCCCAGACACGGAACGCAGACGCATCGCCAACCTTCCCCGTCCACAGCAAGGCTGGGGAGGTCTCCGGCATGGAGACCCTGGGGTGAAGGTTGATCTGATGCGCCGCGTACCGAACCGCAAACGGCCACAGAAAATGGGGGGCAGCCGCATGCATCATGGACGTACGGGCGACGTCCATGACCATGCCAATGCGGCGCTCAGCAATCCCATTTTGCTGTGGAGAGTCCGGAAGCGTGAAGGTCTGGCGGATGCCTCGTGCACGACAGTAGGCTCGCAGAAGGCCAGAGGAGAACTCTCCACCTCTGTCAGAGTGCAGACGCAGAACAGGAAAGTCCGAGCCGAAGCTCTGCCTGAGCTGGAGACGAGCTGCGCGGATCCAGTCGATCAACACCTCAGTGACATCACCCTTGCTGCGCAAGGGGAAGACTGTGGTGTAACGCGAGTAGTCGTCAACCACCAGCAGGAAGTAGCGCTCGTGACCCTGTCCACGGACGCGGGCCGGGCCCCACACGTCCATGTGAAGCGTCTGCAGCGGGGCCTCTGTCGGAGGAAACTGGGAGGAGTGAGGGGCAGCCCGCTGCCGCCCCTCGACACAGGGGACGCAGGTAGGGCCAGGCCCCGGAGGAAGGGGAGGGAGGGACCGGGGAAGACCAGAGACAAGGACACGGGAGGCCATGCCTCGGAGACGAAGCAGGGAGGGGTGACCAAGGCGGTGGTGCCAGAGGAGAGTCTCGTGAGACAGGAGGCGACACGAACAGGGGGCAGACTCAGGACCAGACCTGGACGCTGCAGCAAACACCTGACCCGACGCAGCTACCTGACCAGACGCAGTGACTGGAGGAGACGCAGTGGTCAGTGTGTACAGGCTCGACCCCGGCCGACGTGTAAACGTGGCCAGGTGTCGGCCTGTCCGAGCGTCCGTGCAGTGGGTCACCCGCTGACTCGCAGGAGTGAACTGGTGAACCCCCGCATCCTGTAGGTCAGCACCACTCACCAAGTTCGTAGAGAACGAGGGGAGGTAAAGACCAGACAGGGTGCCAGAGGGGGCCGCCGGACACGGGAGGACAGTGGAGAAGTGAGCAAGGACAGGACCCCCAGAGGGGTCTGCCAGGGAGACCGCAACCGGCCGACTGAGCGGCGTAAGCGTGGTGCGGTCTCGAAAGAAGGAGCGGGAAGCACCCGAGTCAAGAGTGAAGGTGTGTAAGGCCTGAGACGACGTGGTACCTAAGAGAGCAGACTCACCAGCACCTGGGGCAGCAGACGCACTAGCACCTAGAGCAGCAGCCTCACCAGCACCTAGAGCAGCAGCCTCAATGCCCGGGTCAGGCGGAACACACAGGTAACAGTCATCCTCATCACTAGTAGGCAATGCATACATGGCAGTGAGGATAGCATCATAGTCAAGAGTATAGATATCTACCCGCAGCCGAAGCAGCTCCACCCAGTCGGGGAGCTCAGCCGCGTCGCCAAACTCCGTACGCCAGGCGTCGCTCAGACGGGCGAAGCAGCGGGACTCTGCGTGACCCAACGTCCCGCAAGGCTGACCAGTCCGAGCACCAGTGCGAATGACGTACGGACAGCGAGCAGTACCCCGTGACCCGTCACGCTGAGCGTACCACTCACGAAGCTGCTGGGGCGAAAGGACTGCTCGCGGACGACGCTGAAGCTGCACCTGGCCACTACAAGCAGCTGCCGAACTACTCACTCCAGGACGACTCCCACTACGGCCACCCCGACAACCCCAACTAGCGTACCACTCACGAAGCTGTTGGGGGGTGAGGGACTCACGCGGGCGACGCTGCAGCTGCACCTGGCCACTACAAGCAGCTGTGGAACTACTCACTCCAGGACGACTCCCACTACGGCCACCCCGACAACCCCAACCAGCGTACCACGCACGAAGCTGTTGGGGGGTGAGGGACTCACGCGGGCGACGCTGGAGCTGCATCTGGCCACGCCAGGAGCAGCAGTAGCAGTAGAAAGAGCAGCAGCAGTAACAGCAGTACGGGCAGGGCAGTGCTCACCAGTGGCGAGAAGGGCAGGCGTACGACGGCGGCAACGGCGAGGCCGCTACCACTGTAGAGCGAGAGCTCCGCGGCAGCTGCAGAGGTGGCTGCTCCAGGGGCGGCAGTTGTAGGGGCGACTACTCCAGAGGCGGCTGCTCCAGGGGCGGCTGCTGCAGTGGCGGCTGCTCCGGGGGCGGCTGCTGCAGTGGCGGCTGCTCCAGGGGCGGCTGCTGCAGTGGCGGCTGCTCCAGGGGCGGCTGCTGCAGTGGCGGCTGCTCCAGGGGCGGCTGCTGCAGTGGCGGCTGCTCCAGGGGCGGCTCGGCTGCTGGGCGACTCGGCGGCTCAGCTGCTGGGCGGCTCGGCGGCTCGGCTGCTCGCTAGGGGCGGCGACGGGGCCGGGTAGGGGCAGCGACGGGGCCGCTAGGGGCGGGGAGCGGCGACGGGGCCACTAGGGGCGGCGACGGGGCCGCGTAGGGGCGGCTACGAGGCCGCGTAGGGGCGGCGACGGGGCCGCGTAGGGAGGGAAGCGGCGACGGGGCCGCTAGGGGCGGCGACGGGGCCGCGTAGGGGCGGCTACGAGGCCGCGTAGGGGCGGCGACGGGGCCGCGTAGGGAGGGAGGCGGCGACGGGGCCGCTAGGGGCGGCGACAGGGCCGCGTAGGGAGGGAGGAGGCGACGGGGCCGTTAGGGGCGGCGACGGGGCCGCGTAGGGGCGGCGACGGGGCCGCGTAGGGAGGGGAGCGGCGAAGGGGCCGCTAGGGGCGGCGACGGGGCCGCGTAAGGGCGGCGACGGGGCCGCGTAGGGGCGGCTACGGGGCCGCGTAGGGAGGGGAGCGGCGACGGGGCCGCTAGGGGCGGCGACGGGGCCGCTAGGGACGGCAACGGGGCCGCGTAGGGGCGGCGACGGGGCCGCGTAGGGGCGGCGACGGGGCCGCGTAGGGAGGGGAGCGGCTACGGGGCCGCTAGGGGCGGCGACGGGGCCGCGTAGGGGCGGCGACGGGGCCGCTAGGGGCGGCGACGGGGCCGCGTAGGGGCGGCAACGGGGCCGCGTAGGGAGGGAGGCGGCAACGGGGCCGCTAAGGGCGGCGACAGGGCCGCTAGGGGCGGCTACGGGGCCGCGTAGGGGCGGCAATGGGGCCGCTAGGGGCCGCAAGGGGCCTGGAAGGGCGGCAACGGGGCCGCTAGGGGCGGCGACGGGGCCGCTAAGGGTGGCGCGAGGGGCCGTGAGAGGGGCCTCTAAGAGAGCTCGACAGAAGGGCGGCCCACAAGGCGCGCCTCGGGCAGGAGCGACTGTCGCTCCGGTCAGAAAAAAAAAGTTTCAGTGGTGGGCCCAAGGAAGCGTTCCCACTAGGGAACCTGCTCTATACCATGTGAAGAAATGAGGAATGAATTGACAAAGGGAAAGTTGGGTACAAAAGCAAACCCTAGAAAACTGTACCCCATATGTGCTACCCCACTGTAGCCTACAGTAGCTATGTCATATAAATCTGACAACTGACCTCGATCGAGTTGGTTTGAGAAAAGTTTTGGATGGATTACCTTTATGTGCGATGAAACATAGCTAAAAAGGGCCATCCAGACGTTGAAACGGTGTCAAGTTGCGCGCATGCCTATCCTTGCACAGATTCGTGCCAGCAACACACAAAAGAGCGTCACGAGCTACGTAGTTGGGCGAACGAGGTCAAACGAGTTCCTATGGCTAGGTTTTTAGTCGTACTAAGGAATGGTGTGAACAAACGGAGGTATAAAAAACAACCAAACGTTGAAACGGTGTCATGTTGCGTACTGGACTATCCTTGCACAGATTCGTGCCAGCAACACACAAAAGAGCGTCACGAGCTACGTAGTTGCGCGAACGAGGTCAAACGAGTTCCTATGGCTAGGTTTTCGGTCATATTAGGGGATGGTGTGAACAAACGGACGTAAAAAGAACAACCAAACGTTCAAACGGTGTCATGTTGCGTACTGGCCTATCCTTGCGCAGATTCGTGCCAGCAAACGCACAAACGAGCGTCACGAGCTGCGTAGTTGGGCGAACGAGGTCAAACCAGTTCTGATGGCTAGCTAATTGGTCGTAATAGGGAATAGTGCGAAGAAACGAGGTAATAAAAACAACCAAATGTTGAAACGGTGTCGTGTTGCGTACCGGCCTATCCTTGCGCAGATTCGTGCCAGCAAACGCACAAACGAGCGTCACGAGCTGCGTAGTTGGGCGAACGAGGTCAAACCAGTTCTGATCGCTAGCTAATTGGTCGTAATAGGGAATAGTGCGAAGAAACGGAGGTAATAAAAACAACAAACGCTGAAACGGTGTCGTGTTGCGTACTGGCCTATCCTTGCGCAGATTCGTGCCAGCAAACGCACAAACGAGCGCCACGAGCTGCGTAGTTGGGCGAATGAGGTCAAAGAAGTTCCTATGACTAGGCAATTGGTCGTACTAGGGAATAGTGAGAAGAAACGGAGGTAAAAAAATAAACCAAACGTTGAAACGGTGTCATGTTGCGTAATGGCCTATCCTTGCGTAGATTCGTGCCAGCAAACGCACAAACGAGCGCCACGAGCTGCGTAGTTGGGCGAATGAGGTCAAACAAGTTCCTATGACTAGGCAATTGGTCGTACTAGGGAATAGTGCGAAGAAACAGAGGTAATAAAAACAAACAAACGTTGAAACGGTGTCGTGTTGCGTACTGGCCTATCCTTGCGCAGATTCGTGCCAGCAAACGCACAAACGAGCGCCACGAGCTGCGTAGTTGGGCGAACGAGGTCAAACCAGTTCTGATGGCTAGCTAATTGGTCGTAATAGGGAATAGTGCGAAGAAACGGAGGTAATAATGTCAGAATCTAGCAGCAGGAATGAATCAACTATGAAAGAGGTGGGTACAAGTATGAAACCCTAAAAGGGGCTGTACCCCATATTGGCTACCCTACTAAAGCCTACACATATATAACAGGCATATACTTCGACACACCCCCATAGGCAAAGTGGGGGAGAGCAAGGGGTCACAAGACCAGTCACGCGAAGCAAAGCAAGCTCAAGGTGGATCACAACGTCACCACACACACTGAGCACAAGCAAAGGGCCACAAGGCCAGTTCACATGCAGAGGTATATATGCAACAACAACAGCACTGTGATCTGTACCTAGCAGAGCAAGCATGCAGGTATATATATAGATCACAGTACAAGCAAAGTCTACAGCAAGTGAGGCAAAGTGGGCACAAGGCCTACCAAAGTGCAGAAACGCTGATGATCACCATACGGAAGTGCCTTGGTGAATATATCAGCAATGTTGGCCCGAGTGGCCACGTGAGCAAGACGAAGCTGACCACGCTGCTGCAACTCTCGAGCCAGGAAGTAACGCAGAGCGATGTGCTTCGTTCTGTGCTCGAGTCTGTGCTCCTGACATAAGGCAATGGCGGCCTTGTTGTCGACGTACAGCACTGGAGGAGAACGAGGCCGCTCTCCCAAGTCGGTCAGCAGGTAGGTGAGCCAGCGTAACTCCTGTGCAGCCATGGCTGTGGCGTAGATCTCAGCCTCACAACTGGAGCTGAGAACAGAAGACGAGCGTGTAGAACGCCAAGAAACTGAACCAAAGCCAAGGCTGAAGGTGTAACCCTGTGACGACCGCTGCGTAGCCTGGTCGTCAACCCAAGAAGACCGCTGAGTGCCCAGTGAGGACAACTGCGCTCCGCCCTCCAAGCACGAGCCCCATGCCCACTGTACCGCACAAGTAGCGCAGTACCCTCTTCACAGCATCCATGTGCACCTTTCGGTGCCGACCAGGAGCCACGTAGCGAGCCAGAAGGCCAAGAGGGTACGCAAGGTCAGGTCGAGTGCAGGTCATCAGGTACATGAGGCAGCCCACTAGCTCTGGGTATGGGCCACTCGGCTCTACGGACTCGTCCGAAGGTGGAGCTGAGAGCGAGTGGCCTGTAGCCAGAGGAGTGTGCTGTGGCGAGGACCAGGTGAAGCCGAAGCGCTGAAGGACTTGCTGCACCATGTGTGACTGAGTCAGTGTGATGGTGCGGCGTGCTCTGTCCCGGGTGACCTGCAAGCCAAGGTAGCTACGCAGTTCACCCAGGTCTGTGCACGTGTGTCTCTTCTGTAGCTCCGACTTCACTAGGGCGAGAGCCTCAGTGTCAGCAGTGGCAAAGACCAAGTCGTCGACATACACGAGGATGTAGAACGGCGGCAGCGACGTGTCGGTGCGCAGAAACAGCGACGGGTCAGCAGTCGACGGAGCAAACCCAAGAGCCGCAAGTGTAGTCCTCAGTGTGTCGTGCCACTCACGTGGTGCCTGGCGGAGACCGTAGACTGGCCGCCGGAGGCTCCATTGGGTACCAGGAGGGAACGACCCAGTGAAGCCAGGAGGGCAGCGCAGCCAGATCTCCTCGTGCAGGCTGCCCTGTAAGAAAGCAGTGCTGAAGTCAAGAGAGTGAAGCTCGTAGTCACGCTGAGCGGCAACGTGCAGCAGCACCCGAAGAGTGGTCATTTTCGGGGTGGGGGAGAAGGTCTGAAAGAAGTCTACTCCCTCTCGCTGACTGAAACCTCGAGCAACGTAACGAGCCTTGAAGACAGGCGGAGAACTTGGCGGCCGCTTCACCCTGAAAATCCACATGCCACTGACGATGTTCGCCCCAGGAGGGGGAACCTCGTCAACGTAAGTGCCTGTGGACTTCCAGGATGCCATCTCTGCGTCCATGGCTGTCTGCCACTGAGAGGAGTACTCACCCGCGATCGCCTCAGCGTAAGAGCGCGGGGTCGGGATGTCGGGTGCATCCGGGTCTCCCTCAGGGGCAAGCAGCATGGACACGAGATGAGGCGCAGTAGCTGCAAGACACTCAAGGTCCTCCTGCCTATCCTCAAGGACGTCCGTGCCAAGAGCACACTCACCCCCAACGGACGGAGGACAGACAGACTCAGACTCAGCAACAAGACTAGCGGCGTAGTCTAGACGATAGGCAGCAGCAAAGTCAACAAGCTCAGTGACTAGGGCAGACGCAGCAGCAGACTCAAAAGACGGGTCAGTGACAACTGTGGCTAGCAGACGCGTGACAGTAGGGTGAGCAGCACGGGTGCGGTCAGACTCAGGCTCAGAAACGGTAGGCAGAGAAGATGCAGGAGGGGACGGCAGGGGAACACGCTGTGGAGGAGAGGAAGGACGACGGACTACGAGGTGGGTGCCGGTGACAGCCGGCTGACGCGAACGAGGAACACGACGACCAGGACTTTCAGAACGGACAGGCGAGACAGGACGCGACGCAGGCTCACGACACTCAGTAAGACCCCCTGTCTGCTCAGTGTAAGGAGAAGGAGCAGGCAGCGGTGAGCCAGGTTGTAACGGAAGACCAGTAGACGAAGGGGGACGAAGAACATGGCGAAGCACAGAGTCAGACGGTGACTGAGACGACGGAGACGGTGGAGCAAAGAACAGGCGGGGCTGTGCAGTGCCACCAGCACCAGCAGCTCCAGCACCCCCAGCAGCTCCAGCAGCTCCAGATTCCTCAGCGCCAGCTCCTCCAGGACCAGCTCCACCAGCAGTAGCACCCCCAGAACCGGCACCTCCAGTCCCAGGGTGTCCAGTCTCAGTGTCTTCAGCAGCAGCACCCCTAGACCCAGGGTCTCCAGCAGTAGCACCCTCAGGCTCAGCACCTCTAGCCCCAGCAGCTCCAGTACCTCTAGTACTGCGGAGATAACTGCTGCAACGGGAGCTAGGCTACAGGCTAGGCACGTGGGCTCGTGTGATCTCTGCGTTCGTTCACTTAGTCGTTTCCTTGTGTTCACGCTGCTTGCTAGTTCACGGGGAGAATCGGCAAGAGTTTCACTAGGAAAACATGACAATAATGGTTGCAACAACATTGGCAGCATTGACTACATCAGAGCTAGCTAGGCTGCTGGTCGACCTCCAGCGTAGCATGGTCGACAGCACTCCAGCGCAGCAGCGCTCGCACCGCTCCAGCGTTGCAGAGTAGCGGTTCGCCAACGTTGCAAGTCCACGGTGTGCCAACGCTGCAGCAAGTCGGCTGCACAGCGTTGCACCTGTAGGACAACGGTGCACCTGCTTCGCAGGTGTGCGCAGCTGGTTGGCGCTCCACACCTTGTCACGAGCACAGCGCAGACGCCTGGCAGACTCCACGCCAGCGACTGCGCCCACCAGCCATGTCGACCTCGGGATACCACCCCCGAGGTCGGCCTCGCAGACTCCACCCTGGCGACACTCGCACACGTCGCCCGGGTATTCCGGTCGACCGGGCAACCACGCCTGGCCGACCAGCGCAGTCCGTAGCGGGCCATGCATGCCCGGCGTCCCCAGTCCGGCGTTCAGGCGCCCAGGACGCCTTCCGAACCCCCAGGTCGGCGTCCAGACGCCCAGGACGCCGAGCAAACCTCCAGAGCGGCGTCCCTCCTCCCAGGACGCCGACCAGACGCCCAGGTCGGTGTCTGGGCCCCCCGGGACGCCCAGGTCGGCGTCCGGACCCCCAGGACGCCGTGCAGACGCCCAGGTCGGCGTCTGGCCTTCCAGAACGCCGTGCAGGCGCCCACGACGTCGACCAGGCGCCCGGGTAGTCGTGGCGACGCCCAGTTCGGCGTCTAGCTTCCCAGGACGCCGTCCAGGCGTCCGGGACGCCAACCAGGCGTCCAGGGCGGCGTCCTCCTGCTCGGCGCCCTCCAGCCAGGCGCCCTCCAGCTTGGCGCCCTTGCAGTGGCCCCCGTGCCCACTGCTGCAGGTCGGCTGCAACCCCCGCACATCCGACCACAAGGTTGGCTCCGCCCAAGCGAGGACGGGGCCTTACAACACTCCCGTTGACACTCCCCTGCCGCGTTCACGCTTGGGCCCCTAGCCCACACGGCAGTACAGCTCTGAGAATAGCCCGTCGGCGTGCACCCAACACACAGCACGCCGGTCACCGCACCAGCCATGCAAGAGGGCATGGCACCTACTGCTGCACGTCATCGTCACCGTCGCCCACGTCGGCCAAGCGCACCTGGCCGATTGCAACGGAGCACCGGTTGAAGGCCGGATAGTGCAGCGCCTTCGTCAGGAAGTCGGCCGGCTGCTCAGCGGTCGGGATGTACTGCAGCGAGAACTTCCCGCGCTTCACCATGTGCTGCAGCCAGGCCTGTCGCCGCTCCATGTGCTTGAGGTTGCCTGTCAACCCCATGCCCTCGGCGACCGTGATGGCCGACTTGTTGTCCACGCGCAGGATAGTCGGCTTCCTGGCGTCCAGCTGCCGGAACTCGGCGAGGAGGAAGCGAAGGCGGCGTCCCTCCTTGCCAGCTTCAGTGGCCGCCACGTACTCCGACTCGGTCGAGGACAGCCTCGCGCACTTGATGCGCTGGCTCGACCAGGAGACTGCGGCCCCACCGTAGACGAACACGTAGCCACCCGTGCTCGTCCTGTTCTGCTTGTCACCGGCGTCGTCGGCGTCCACGTAGCCGACCAGCTCGAGCGACTCAGGTCCACCGCCGAACTCTAGGGCGGTGTCACGCGTGTTGGCGAGGTAGGCGAGGCAGCGGTCGACCTCGTGCCAATGCTGGTCGCTCCTCACCGTGAGGCCGCTCCCCAGCTTGCTGCAGGCAAAGGCGATGTCCGGCCTCGTCGTCGTCGCCGCGAACTGCAACGAGCCGACCTTCTGCCGGTACTCCTCCTCCTGGCGTTCCTGCGCCTCCTCGTCGTCGAAGGTGAGCTCGGCGTAGGCGTCGACCGAGACCGGCGTCTTCGGGGTGCGCCCGGTCTGCTCCTCGTCGATGAAGCGCCTACGTAGCTTGTCGGCGTAGCCCTGCTGGTGCAGCCACAGCTTCCCCGCCGACCTGTCGCGCACGATCTTCAGCCCAAGGTACTTCTGCACCGGCGAGATCTCGCGCAGCTCGAAGGCGGCTTCCAGCAGCTCCTTCAGCTCTGTCAGCATCGCGGCGCTGCTGCTGGCGGCAAGCACGTCGTCGACGTAGACCAGCACCCAGCAGGCAACTCCGTCATCGCCGATCTTGAAGTACAGAGCCTCGTCGACCTGGCTCTTCTTCCACCCGGCGCCGACCAGCACGTCGTTGAGCGCCAAGTACCACAGCAGCGGCGATTGCTTCAGCCCATACAGGCTCTTCAGCAGCCTGCACACCCGGCCGGATCCGTCGTTGAAGTAGTCCGGCTGGTGCATGTACAGCACCCGGTCGAGCTTGCTCTGCAGGAAGGCGTTCTTCATGTCGAGCTGCATCAGGTTGAGGTTGAGGACGGCGACGATGCTGAGGAAGATCCTCAGCGTGACGTAGCTGCCCACCGGCGCGAACGTCTCGTCGTAGTCGGCGCCGTACACCTGCGTGAAGCCCTTCACGACCAGCCTCGCCTTCTCTCGCTCGACGGTGTCGTCGATGTGGTACTTCGTCGTCAACACCCACCGGTTCTTCATGATGTTCACTCCCGGCGGGCGTTCGACCAGCTCCCACGTTCCCATGTTGAGGAGGCTGCGAATCTCCTCCTCCATGGCGGCCTTCACCGCCGGGCCCTTCCAGCTCGCCAACGCCTCCTTCACCGTCATCGTCGAGATGTCCCAACGGTGCTCGGGGTCGGCTAGCAAGTCGGGGTCGAGCTCTGGAAACTCCTCATCCTCCTCGGCGTCGTCGTACAGCAGGTCATCATCGTCGACGTCATAAACCGTGGTGAAGGCAGCGGGGACAAAGAAGTCAGGCGGCCTCCGAAGTCGGCCTGAACGCCGTGGTCCCGGCTGGACCTCCTCGGCGTCCCCTCCATCGTCGCCGTCGTCGCTGCCCTTGGCGTCCTGCTGCTCCTCAGCCGGCGTCCCAGCCGACTTCTCCCCTGTGGTCGGCGTCCTAGCCGACTTCTCCCCTGTGGTCGGCTCCCCTGCCGACGACCCGGTCGCCGACTGCTCCTTGGTCGGCGTCGTTGCTGCCTGCTCCCCTGTCAGCAAAGGCGCATCCTTTACCGGTTTCACCAAAGGCGTCTGCACCACCTGCTGCCTCCCAGTCGGCGTCAGCTTCGCTCCCACGCCGACTTGCACAGTATCACGTCGGCCACCGGCGATGCTTGGGGTCGGCGCCACAGGTGACGCCCCACGTCTCCCCTCATCACCGGAGGCCGACGTTGGGGTCAGCCCATGCAAGTCGGCGTCCAGGGGAGGGGCAGGTGAAGGGTAGGGGTTTTACCGGGGACGTCCTCGGCGTCTTCACCAGCAAGCGCACCGACCTCGGCGAGCAGAGGCACCGACGCCGTCGAGGTGTCCGTTGGCGGGTGAACCGGCATCCGCCCTGACACCGGCCCGTGCGCCGACTTCCACATGTCCAGCGACATGCTCTCGTAGAACACCACGTCCGACGTGGTGACCACCCGGTTGTCGGAGATGTTGAGGAGCTCCCAGCCCTTGCTCTCCTCCGACACGCCGAGGTGAAGGCCCCACTGGGCCTTTGGCTGCAGCTTTCCACCACGCTGCTGCTCGGGGACCAAGAACTGAGCCATGCAGCCCCACACCCGTGCCAGCGACAAGTCGGGCTTCTTCCCGGTCAGCAGCTGGTACGGCGTTGTCCCCGGCGGCAGCGCCGACCTCTCAAGGCAGTTGCGGACCCAGACGGCCTGCCGGAGAGCGAGGTGCCACCAGTGGTGTTGCACGCCCATGTGCAGCAGCATCGTCCGCACCGACTCCACCACCGTCCTCATCTCCCGCTCCGCCATGCCGTTCTGCTGCGGGGTGTACGGGCAGGTCAGGTCGTGGACGATCCCCTTGCCGTTCACGAAGTTGGTGAACTGCTTCCCGAGGAACTCCCCTCCCCGGTCAGAGCGCAGCATCAACACCGACCGCTTCGTCTGCCTCTCAGCCACCGCCAGCCACTGCACGAACTCCCGCAACGCATCGGACTTCTTGGCGACCGGCCTCGCCCACACGTAGCGGGTCTTGCGGTCCTTCATCAGCAAGAAGTACAGGCTGCCATCCTTGGCAGCCACGCGGAACGGCCCGCACAGGTCGATGTGCACCACGGCCAGCACGTCGTCGGCGTCGGAGCCTTTGTCGGGGAAGGTGTGCCGCGTTAGCTTCCCGCTGACACACGAAACACACGGTGAGTCGGCGCCAGACGCCGACTTGAGGTCCAGCCCGGTGGCGACCTCGTGCTTCGCCGAGCTCCGGATGGTGTCCATGCCGACGTGCGCAAGCCTTGCGTGCATCCTGTCCGGCGTTGCCTTCGTCGCCGAGACGATCGCGCGCAGGGCCACTACCTCCGTGGTAGGCGTTGTCGGCGTGGCCGAGCAGGGGCGCAGGTCGGTGCAGAGGACACGCCCAGTGTACGTCGCCCGACCGAGCACCTCCCCTGCTGCCGAGACGAGCAGCATCCCGTCGCCGTCCTCCTGCAGCTTCACGCCGTGCTCCTTCAGCTGGCCGGCTGAAAGCAGGTTTGCCCGGACGCCGGGTACGTAGAGCACATCGGGGATGAGCACCTGCTTCCCGGCCTCCCCTTGCAGAGCGACAGTGCCGCGGCCCTGAACGTCCTGGAGCGCCCCATTGAAGCCGCGCACGTGCTTCACGTTGCCGCTCGGCCCCAAGTCGACTGTGAGAGTACGACGGCTTATGCCAGCTATGCTTGCTTGCCTTTACTTTATTATGCTATTTCTAGCATAGGATAATTATATGCATGCATGAATTGCTTGATTTCCTAGGCTAGGTGCTTTCCTATATTTTATTATAGTTATAGCACCGAGCTAGGTTGCGTGCACCGAATTCTGGCTTTTCGGTTGCCACCGAATTGCCTTCTACCGAATTCGGGAAGGATCTGTTCGGGACGCTTCGCGACCCGCGGAACCTTCGCGTAACACCTGGTTACGGGGCCTTGTGTCGAGCCTATATATAGCCTCGTGTTGTACCCAGGTGATCATTCAATTCACATTCTCTTTTCTGAGCTCGATCCTAGATCCTCACACTTGGTAATCAGAGCCCGTGTACACGCGAAGTTCTTTCGACCGCTACAAACCAGTCTTCAAAAAACCGCGGGGGCGACGCAGTTAAACATCGATTTCGGGTACGTAAAACCGGTTCCGTGTTTTTCGCTCCCCCTCGATTCGGTTTTTCGGACGCGTTGATGTCAGGCATGGAAGGCCAAGGCGATAACTACGCGACCACGAGCGACATCGCGAGCCTCCGCACCGACATGGAGCAGACGCAGGCGACGCTTCGTCGACTCGAGGCTTTTCTGACAAGCCAACCAGGGTTCGCCACCGCAGCAGCAGCGACCGCAGCGACTGCAGCACCGACAACTCCAGCAGCAGTCGCGACACCGACATTTCACGGACCGATGGCACCACTGTCGCCGAACCTCGAAGCAGCACGACCGAGGCTCCCTGAGGCGTTCGATCCAAGCGCGAAGGGATCCGACGTCCGGCGATTTGTGGCCGCCCTCGAAATTTACTTCGAGGCCATTGGCTGTTCGACCCCGCAACACGACGCAGCAAGGATTCGGCTCGCAGCGACACTGTTACGTGGACCGGCTCTCGAATGGATTTACTACACCGACGTAGCCCGCGGGGAGAAAACGTGGCAGCAGTTTCGGGCAGATTTAATCGAGCGTTTCGAACCAATTAATACGACCTACATGGCGCGGCAGCAGATACACCGACACAAGCAATACAGTAGTGTAGCACAGTACACGCAGCAGATGGAGTTACTGTTCAACCGCATCACCGACCTGATCGAAGGCGAAAAAATCCAGGCGTACACCGAAGGGTTAAAAATGGAGATTCGGCGGCAGGTGATTGCGGCGAATTACAACAGCTACAAGGACATCGTGCGTGCTGCCGAGCGATACGACGCGCTGACTCGAGGTCAACCCGAAACACGACGCTCCACGCCGAACCGTACATTCGGCACGGAGCGATCGGCACCCCCCACGTTCGCCGAACCGATGGATATCGACAAATACGACGCGAAGCAGCAACCGACAAAATGCGAATTTTGCGGCGCAGCAGGGCATCAGTTTTTGTCGTGCTACAAAATGAAGAAAGCACGTGCGGCACTCCGGGACGGAAACAGTGGAGCACCCCCGAAGTCAAAAAACGGGAATCGCCAGTAGCCGCGGATCGACCTGGCGATCGCGTAAAGATCCGAAAAGCAGGAAAAGGCGACGACGTGGCGACTTCAGAGCGGGCGAAAAAAGGAGAAAATGATGGCGCGAATCAAAAACGTCATGACCGGCCGGCATCAGGGGAAATCGCCGAGGCGAATGGAGGCTCCACGGAAAAAGACTCTGCACCGACCGGGAAACTCCAGCCGAACACCCACGAAAGTAAGAATTCGTTAAAAGTATCCTATAAAGATACTCTAACGAAGAAAATTGCTTCTCGTGGTTTTCAAGCCTTTGAAAAAATCAGGGGAGGTTTAGAGGCTAAGAAAAAGCCTTTAGAAATCATTCAGGTACCTGAGAAGTTGGGCAAAGTACTACGGAGCGTAGAAAAAGGTCGTGCGTTCCGTGGAGTTAATATTCTCTCCCCGCAGCACAGTGTTAAGGCTCCCCGTTGCCCACAGGTGAAGCCTACACAGCTGCCAAGGCTTAGAGGAGGCATCCAGGCTCAGGAGAAAATATACAAGCCTCGGAAAAATCCTCCCACCCCCCAGGTGAAGTTGGAAAGTGCTGAGTCGGGTATAGGAAAAAGGGAAGGTATTAAGTTTGATGTACCCTATGATCCTATTAATGAGACCCTCTTTGGCTACTCAGCGCAGCAGAAACCACTACTCCTCGAGGTGTTATGCAATGGACGACGCCTCCAGGCACTGGTGGACAGCGGTGCATCTCACTCGGTGTGTGACCGCGGAGCATTGGAGAAAATTGGAGAGAAGGCAGAGGAGACCCAGTTTTCAGCAACCATGGTGGACGGTACGAAACTTCCTATCCACGGCGAAGCATCACTGCAGCTGCATATAGGTGCGTTGAGGTGGAAGCCGAAGCTACCAGTCACCAACATCAAAGGGTTAGATTTTATCTTGGGGCGAGATTTTCTGAAGCGGTTCAACCCCGAGATCGATTGGATCAACAGCAAGGTGTGCATCTACAACAACGGGAAGCGGATAGCACTACGAAGCTGGACGGATACAGGGGACGTACCTGAGACGACACTGGCACGGTTCGAACAGACAGTGAACGAGAGTAACACGGGTTACCTAGCACTGGTCATGGCAGCAGCAGAGGAGGAGAAGCCGAGTTCCGAGCTCCCTGCAGCAGTGAAGGAGGTCTTGGAGCAGTACAAAGATATAATGCCCGACGACCTACCTGCAGGCGTACCTCCAGCACGCACCCACGAGCATGAGATCGTGGAGGAACCAGGTGCGAAACCCGTCTCACGTGCACCATACCGACTGAGTCTGACCGAACTAACAGACATGAAGAAACAGATAGAGTATCTACTGGACAGACAACTGATCCGCCCATCCACCTCTCCCTACGGTGCACCAGTTCTCTTCACTCCAAAACCAGACGGCAGCTTACGGATGTGCATCGACTACCGCGCACTGAACAAACAGACAGTTAAAAACAAATACCCCATACCGCGCATCGACGACTTACTGGACCAACTGCGTGGTGCAACAGTCTTCTCGAAGCTGGACCTACGGTCGGGTTACTGGCAGATCAAGATGGCGGACAACTCGATCCACAAGACGGCGTTCCGTACTCGATACGGCTCCTACGAATACTTGGTGATGCCGTTCGGACTCTGCAACGCACCAGCAACGTTCCAGGCGGAAATGAACCATATTCTACGGCCCCTGCTGGACGAGTGCGTAGTGGTGTACCTGGACGATATCCTCATCTACTCCAAGAACATGAAGGAGCACGTGGAGCATCTGCGGAAGGTGTTCGAGATCCTGCGGAAAAACAAGTTCTACGTGAAGCTGTCGAAGAGCGACTTCGCCCTGAAGAAGGTGCAGTTTCTCGGGCACATGGTGAGTGCCGAGGGCGTACACGTGGACCCGCGGAAGATCGAAGCCGTCAAGAAGTGGAAAGTTCCGGAGAACGTGAAGGAGTTGCAGCAGTTCCTAGGATTCGCCAACTACTACAACAGGTTCGTGCCACAGTACGCTAAGATTGCAGCGCCACTGACCGACCTACTGAAAAAGGATACGCCCTTCAAATGGGATACTCCGCATCAGCAAGCCATGGAACAGCTACAGACAGCACTGACCACAGCCCCAGTACTCATCCTACCAGACCCCGAGAAGGACTACGTAGTTGAAGCAGACGCTAGTGACCAGGCAGTCGGAGCAGTACTAATGCAGGATCACGGGAACGGTTTACAGCCTATCGCCTACCTCAGTAAGAAAATGCACGGAGCAGAACTAAACTACCCCATCCACGACAAGGAAGCCCTAGCTATAGTCGTAGCCTTCAAGGCGTGGAGGTGTTACCTCGAGGGAGCCAAGACCACAGTCTATACTGACCACTGCAGCCTCAAATACCTAAAGTCGCAGCCTACGCTCTCACGACGACAGGTACGGTGGGTGGATTTCTTGGAGACCCACTTACACTACGACATCATCTACAAGCCCGGGCTACACAACAAAGCAGACGCGTTGAGCCGCCCAGGTCATGTAGCAGGCATCCAACTCGACGGGAGGAACCCTCTGCTCAAAGGTCTATTCCAACATGGGTACTCCGTGGACGGCGAGATAGCAACGGCAGAGAAACAGAAACTGTTACAGTGGGAGAAAGACCTAGCGGTAAGGAAGGGTTCAGGAAAGATTTGGGTACCGAATTACGCCCCGCTACAGCAGATCCTATTAGAGGAGTTCCACGACGTACCATACGCGGGACATTTCGGGAGCAACAAGACGTTAGCGGGAATAGCGAAGTATTACTACTGGCCCCGGATGGCAGCAGATGTGCAGCAGTTCGTCACCTCCTGCGACACGTGCCAGCGGATGAAGAGCAGCAAGCAGAAGAAAGCAGGGTTACTTCAGCCTCTACCCGTACCGAAGCAGCCATGGCAGGTCGTTAGTCTCGACTTCATCACAGGACTTCCCTCGACCTCACGGGGACATGATTCCATCCTCGTAGTCATCGATAAGTTCTCCAAAATGGGTCACTTCCTACCGACCAACGCCACCGCCACAGCAGAAGCAACTACTCGCCTCTTCTTCGACCGCATCATCACCATCCACGGCATCCCCGCTACACTCATCTCAGACAGAGACCCAAAATTCACCAGTAAGTTTTGGAAGGAGCTCATGGGATTATTGGGGACTAAACTTGCGATGTCCTCAGCATACCACCCACAGACTGACGGACAGACAGAGCGACTCAATCAAGTGGTTGAACAGTTACTGCGCACAGCTTGCAAGGACGACGTCAGCCACTGGGACACACAGTTACCGACCCTAGAGTTCGCTTACAACAACGCGTCACATGCGGCCACAGGGAAAACTCCTTTCTTCCTATGTTACGGACGGGAACCACTCACACCACAGCAGCCTACCACACCGGCACACGTCCAAGCCGCACATGACTTCGTCACCACCATGCAGCAGCTATGGGAGAAGAATCAGCGACGACTCACCACGATGCAGACCTCCCAGAAGCAGTATGCCGATCGTCAGCGACGTGATCACTCAGTAGCAGTCGGAGATCAGGTGCTTCTTGACACGCGCAACTTGAACCTGTCTCACCTCCCATCCAAACTCCGGCCTCGCTTCTGTGGTCCTTTTCTCGTTGAGGCACAGGTGACACCGGTTACATTCCGCTTGTGCTTACCAGATACGTGGAAGCTTCACAATGCTTTCCATGTGCAACTACTGAAACCCTACAAGGACCCCAACCAACAGTTCCAGGGACGGCAGCTACCGCCACCTCCACCTGTTCTTGTGCAGGACGAAACCGAGTACGAGATTGAGCGCGTCCTCTCTCATCGGCGCCGCGGCGGCAGGACCCTCGAGTTCCTGATACGCTGGAAGGGATACGACCCCACTGAGGACAGTTGGGTTGCAGAAGCTGATATGGGCAACGCACGCCGTGCTCTCAAGGACTATCTTGTCAAGCAGGGTGTATCTCACGCCACCCAGCTTTGAGGGGGGGACGTGTGAGAGTACGACGGCTTATGCCAGCTATGCTTGCTTGCCTTTACTTTATTATGCTATTTCTAGCATAGGATAATTATATGCATGCATGAATTGCTTGATTTCCTAGGCTAGGTGCTTTCCTATATTTTATTATAGTTATAGCACCGAGCTGGGTTGCGTGCACCGAATTCTGGCTTTTCGGTTGCCACCGAATTGCCTTCTACCGAATTCGGGAAGGATCTGTTCGGGACGCTTCGCGACCCGCGGAACCTTCGCGTAACACCTGGTTACGGGGCCTTGTGTCGAGCCTATATATAGCCTCGTGTTGTACCCAGGTGATCATTCAATTCACATTCTCTTTTCTGAGCTCGATCCTAGATCCTCACATCGACGAAGGCCTCTTTCGTCCCCATCAGGTGGTGCGAGCAGCCGCTGTCGAGCAGGACCACCGCTGGGTTCGCCTGCATAGCTGCTGCTACCGCCTGGAAGTCCTCACCGGCCTCCGGCGCCAGTGAGACGGTCGGCTCCACGACGCCGACCAGCGAGCACCACGCGGCCTTGTCGTCTCGCCCCTTGCCGCCTGCAGAGGAGTCGGCGTCCGTCGCCGAGGCCGACTTGCTCGACTGCTTCTCCTTGCGCGGCTTGTTTCCTCGACATGGACAACGGCTAGCCGACCTCCCGCGGCCTCCCTTAGCGTCGTCGTCGTCGGTATCGCTGCGGTCGGGACACTCGAAGGAGAGGTGGTCGGGGCTGTGGCAGATCCAGCACTCCCGGCGGCGACTTCCTCCTCCGCGACCGCTATCCTTGGCTGACTTCTTCTTGTCGGCGTCCTTGCTCGGCTTCCAGCCACTGCTACCGCCGCCGCCCGACTGCCCACGCTGCCCTGGTCGGCCTCCTTGCTTCGTCGGGGCGACGAAGTTGGCCTGCGCCAAGAGCTCCTGGGATCGCTCGGCCTCCTGCATCGCCTCGTCCTGCAGGATATACGAGGTCAGGTTATCCTCGTTGAGCGTCATCCTCGTGCTCGGCGCCATGGACAGCCGCTTCAGGAGGTTGTAGCTGCTCGAGAGCCCCTGCATCACGTGGGTGAGGTACGACGCCGTCGAGTACTGCGCGCCGGCCATCCTGATGGTGGCGAGAATTCGCCGAGCTCGGTTGCAGTATTCGGTCGCCGTCTCATCGTCGCCCATGCGCAGGTGCGTCAGCTGTCCCTCTAGCTGGGCGATGAACAAGTCGTCGGTGACTTGATAGGTCGACTCGATAAAGTTCCACGCCCGGTGGCCGGCGTCGAGGTACTCCCGGCACCACTTCAAGGCGATCTGCACGCCCGGCGAGCAGCACCGCGAGATGACCGTGAAGGTCAACAACTGCACGGCGCGAAACTCCGCACGCAGGTCGGGGTGGTGCTCCCCCGGCGTCGCCACGGTCCCTCGGGCGAAGCCAATCAGCCCGGCCATCTCCAGCTGGGGCTCGATGGCTTCCTTCCAGGTGAGGATGTCTTGTCGACCAACGAGCGGCGGGGTGACCGAGATCCTGTCCGGCGTAAACTTGAAGTAGCCGTAGCTCGGTGCAATCCCGCCCGCCGTCACCTGGGTCGCCGACATCGGCGACAATCCACTTCGACGCCCACCGGCGTCGCCCTGCGAGGAGCCTGCAGCCGCCGACGACTGCATCCCTCGCGCCTGAACGCCGCCGGCTTCACCGGCGTGTATCACACCTCGCTGCCTCGACGTGCCTCCCGCATTGCTGCCGACCTGACCTCCACCGGCGTTGACGCCCACGTCGACGCCGCCATCGTCGTTCACCGGTCGAGGAGAGGCAGACGAGAAAGGGGGTGCTCCGCCGCCCACATGGAGCGGAGTCCTGCCTCGACGACTGCCCAGGGTATCGCCCCGTACTCCTGGGCCTCATGGCGTCTCCTCGCATCCTCCAGCCGTCCCTCCAGGGTGTCCATCACCTCGGCGTCGCCTACGCGCACGCTAGTGACTGCACGGCTGCCGGTCTACGAACACGATCGGTAAGTGCTAAGTCGGCTAGACTGAACTACGTCGCGGTGTCGTCCACGCTCACCGCACCATGCGGAGATAACTGCTGCAACGGGAGCTAGGCTACAGGCTAGGCACGTGGGCTCGTGTGATCTCTGCGTTCGTTCACTTAGTCGTTTCCTTGTGTTCACGCTGCTTGCTAGTTCACGGGGAGAATTGGCAAGAGTTTCACTAGGAAAACATGACGATAATGGTTGCAACAACATTGGCAGCATTGACTACATCAGAGCTAGCTAGGCTGCTGGTCGACCTCCAGCGTAGCATGGTCGACAGCGCTCCAGCGCAGCAGCGCTCGCACCGCTCCAGCGTTGCAGAGTAGCGGTTCGCCAACGTTGCAAGTCCACGGTGTGCCAACGCTGCAGCAAGTCGGCTGCACAGCGTTGCACCTGTAGGACAACGGTGCACCTGCTTCACAGGTGCGCGCAGCTGGTTGGCGCTCCACACCTTGTCACGAGCACAGCGCAGACGCCTGGCAGACTCCACGCCAACGACTGCGCCCACCAGCCATGTCGACCTCGGGATACCACCCCCGAGGTCGGCCTCGCAGACTCCACCCTGGCGACACTCGCACACGTCGCCCGGGTATTCCGGTCGACCGGGCAACCACGCCTGGCCGACCAGCGCAGTCCGTATCCGGCCACGCATGCCCGGCGTCCCCAGTCCGGCGTCCAGGCGCCCAGGACGCCTTCCGAACCCCCAGGTCGGCGTCCAGACGCCCAGGATGCCAAGCAAACCTCCAGAGCGGCGTCCCTCCTCCCAGGACGCCGACCAGACGCCCAGGTCGGTGTCTGGGCCCCCCGGGACGCCCAGGTCGGCGTCCGGACCCCCAGGACGCCGTGCAGACGCCCAGGTCGGCGTCTGGCCTTCCAGAACGCCGTGGAGGCGCCCACGACGTCGACCAGGCGCCCGGGTAGTCGTGGCGACGCCCAGTTCGGCGTCTAGCTTCCCAGGACGCCGTCCAGGCGTCCGGGACGCCAACCAGGCGTCCAGGGCGGCGTCCTCCTGCTCGGCGCCCTCCAGCCAGGCGCCCTCCAGCTTGGCGCCCTTGCAGTGGCCCCCGTGCCCACTGCTGCAGGTCGGCTGCAACCCCCGCACATCCGACTACAAGGTTGGCTCCGCCCAAGCGAGGACGGGGCCTTACAACACTCCCGTTGACAAGTGCGAGCACCTCCGGGACCATCACCACTCCCAGCTCCAGTAACGTCAGCAGAAGTACCTCCAGCGGCAGAGCCCCGAGCTCCAGAAGCACGACCCTGACGGCGACCGTACCAGTCGTGCAGCTGCTGTGAGGTGAGAGGCACATGCGGACGAAGGCGGCTACTCCAAGGAGACCGCGCAACAGCAGACTCAGAACCCTCAGCGTCAGCACCCGCAGCAGCTCCAGAACCTCCAGCGCCAGCATCCGCAACAGCTCCAGAACCTCCAGCAGAAACAACTCCAGTAGCAGAGTCACCAGCTCCAGCGCCTCCCGCAGCAGGGCCCCTAGCTCCAGCAGCGCGACCCTGACGGCCAGCGTACCACTCACGCAGCTGCTGTGGGGAAAGAGGGAGTCGACGACGAGAGCGCAGCGGCGAGGCACCAGCGGAGCGACTACGCAGACGGCCGCTCCAGGGAGACTGCTCACCAGACGCCTCAGCGCCTCCAGGTGCAGCACCCCGAGACTCAGTACCCCTAGGCACAGCACCCCCAGACTCCTCACACCCAGGCTCAGCACCTCTAGTCTCCGCACCCCCAGGCTCCGCACCTCCAGGCTCCGCACCCCTAGGCTCAGCACCCCCATGCTCAGCACCCCCAGGCTCCGCACCCCCAGAAGCAGCACCCCGAGCAGGACCACCCTCAGCAGGACCTGAGTCATCAGTAACCTCAACCGGCGCAGTCAAGGGGGGAGGGTCTACCTGAGACACACCTGAAGGATCATGATCGGGAGCAGGGAGGGGGTCTACCTGGGGAGCACCTGGAGCGAGGAAGACCGGCTGGGGGGGTGAGAGGGGCAGTGAGGTAGGGGAAGTGACGGTAAAAGGGAACCGACTCATCGAACGTGACGTCCTGAGAGGGGAAGACACGGCGCGAGGAGGGGTGGTAAAACTGCCAACCAGGCGTGTCAGGGACAAAGCCAAGGAAGACACAGGGAACAGCGCGGGCGGAGAGCTTGTCCGCGGTGGTATCGCGGACAAAGGGACGAGCACCCCAGACCCGGAAACGCGACGCATCGCCAACCTTCCCTGTCCACAGCAGTGTGGGCGAGGTCTCCGGCAAGGAGACACGGGGCCAGAGGTTGAGCTGATGCGCGGCGTACCGGACAGCAAACGGCCACAGAAAATGGGGGGCAGCCGCATGGATCATGGAGGTACGAGCGACCTCCATGACTAAGCCAATGCGGCGCTTAGCAACCCCATTCTGCTGCGGAGAGGCCGGAAGCGTGAATGTCTGGTGGATGCCGTGCTCCGCACAGAAGGCTGCCAAGAGGTCTAAGGAGAACTCACCACCTCTGTCAGAGTGCAGACGCAGGACAGGAAAGTCCGACTGGAACCGCTCGCGGAGCTGGAGACGAACAGCGCGGATCCAAGGGATCAAAACATCAGGGACATCCCCCTTGCGCTGCAAGGGGAAGACCGTGGTGTAACGCGTGTAGTCGTCGACGACCAGCAGGAAGTACCGCTCGTGGCCCGGTCCACGGACGCGGGCTGGGCCCCACACGTCCCGGTGGAGAGTCTGCAGGGGAGCCTCTGTGGGAGGGAACGAGGAGGAGTGAGGAGCGGCGCGCTGCCGCCCCTCGACACAGGGAAGACAGGGAGGAGCAGGCGAGGGTGGGAGGGGAGGGAGAACCCTGGGAAGACCAGAGACAAGGACACGGCGGTGCATGCTGCGAAGACGCTGCACCGAGGGGTGACCAAGGCGGTGGTGCCAAAGGAGGGTCTGGTGCGACAAGGCGCGACACGAGCAGGGGGCCGACAACTGACCTGACGCAGACGCAGACGCATCTACCTGAGGGGACTCAGTGGTCAGTGTGTACAGGCCCGACCCCGGCTACCGAGTGAAGGTAACCAGGTGACGACCCGTCTGAGCACACGTGCACTGTGTCACACGCTCGTAGGCAGGGGTGAACTGGTGAACACCCGCGTCCTGGAGCGCAGAACCCGCCACCAAGTTCGTAGAGAACGAGGGGAGGTAAAGACCCGACAGTGTGCCGGACGGGACAGCAGGACAAGGGAGGACAGTGGTGGAGGTCGCACGGACTGGGCCCCCAGAGGGGTCTGCCAGGGAGACTGCAACCGGCCGACTGAGCGGCGTGAGGGTGGTGCTGTCGCGAAAGAAGGAGCGAGAAGCACCAGAGTCAAGTGTGAAGGTGTACAAGGCCTCAGCAGGCGCAGTACCAGAGAGAGCAGACTCACCAGCACCTGGAGCAGCAGCCTCACCAGCACCCAGAGCAGGAGACGCACTAGCACCTAGAGCAGCAGCCTCACCAGCACCTAGAGCAGGCGACGCACGAGCACCTAGATCAGCAGCCTCACCAGCACCGAGAGCAGCAGGCTCTATACCTGGGTCAGGCGGTACGCACAGGTAGCAGGCACGGTCAGCACTAGTAGGCAATGCATACATGGCAGTGAGAATAGCATCATAGTCAAGAGCAAATATATCTACCCTCTGCCCAAGCAGCTCCACCCAGTCGGGGAGCTCAGCCTCATCGCCAAACTCGGTACGCCAGGCGTCGCTCAGACGGGCGAAGCAGCGGGACTATGTGTGACTAAGCGTCCCGCAAGCCTGACCAGTCCGATCACCTGTGCGAATGACGTACGGGCAGCGAACGGTACTCAAAGACCCTCTACTCTGAGCGTACCACTCACGAAGCTGCTGAGGCGTAAGTGTCTCGTACGGACGCCGCTGCAGCTGCGGCTGGCCACTGCCAAACGCTCCCAACTGACCAGCTCCAGGGCGACAGCCACGACGGCTACCGCCACAACCCCAACTAGCGTACCACTCACGAAGCTGCTGGGGCGTGAAAGACTCGCTCGGACGTCGCTGGAGCTGCATCTGGCCACCGCCAGTAGCAGCAGTAGCAGTGGTAGTGGCAGTAGTAGCAGCAGCAGTGCGGGCAGGGCAGGCGCGGCAGGGAGGTAGGCAGGCAGGCAGGCAAACACGCAGGCAGGCAGGCAGGCTGGCAGGCAGGCTGGCAGGTAGGCAGTGCGCTAACAAGGCAGGTGCTCACCAGTGGCGGGAAGAGCAGGCGCTCGCCGGGCGAGCAGGGCCGGCGCTCGGCGGGCGGCTGCACGGGGTCCAGAGGCGGCGTCGCGGGTCCAGGGGCGGCGTCGCGGGGTCCAGGGGCGGCTGCACGGAGTCCAGGGGCGGCTGCTTCAGGGGTCGGGGGCGGCTGCTCTGGGTCCAGGGGCGGTTGCTCGAGGGTCCAAGGGCGGCTGCACCAGGGGCGGCTGCTGCAGGGGCCAGGGGCGGCTGCTCAGGGTCCAGGGGCAGCTGCTCGAGGGTCCAGGGGCGGCTGCACCAGGGGCGGCTGCTGTAGGAGCCAGGGGCGGCTGCTCTGGGTCCAAGGGCGGCTGCTCGAGGGTCCAGGGGTGGCTGCACCAGGGCGCATCGGCTGCAGGGCGCGGCCGCGTCAGAGGCAGGGCGCGGCCGCGTCAGAGGTAGGGCGGGGCCGCGCTGCCTGCAGGGCGCGGCCGCGTCAGTGGCTGGGCGCGGCCGCGTCAGAGGTAGGGCGGGGCCGCGTGATGCAGGGCGCGGCCGCGTCAGAGGAAGGGCGCGGCCGCGTCGAAGGCAGGGCGCGGCCGCGACGAAGACAGGACGCGGCCGCGTCAGAGGCAGGGCGGGGCCGCGCCGGCTGCAGGGCGCGGCCGCGTCGAGGGCAGGGCGCGGCCGCGTCGAAGGCAGGGCGCGGCCGCGTCGAAGGCAGGGCGCGGCCGCGTCAGAGGCTGGGCGTGGCTGCGACGGCTGCAGGGCGCGACCGCGTCGAAGGCAGGGTGCGGCCGCGTCGAAGGCAGGGCGCGGCCGCGACTGCTGCAGGGCGCGGCTGCGTCGAAGGCAGGGCGCGGCCGCATCGAAGGCAGGGCGCGGCCGCGTCTAAGGCAGGGCGCGGCCGCGTCAGAGGCTGGGCGCGGCCGCGTCAGAGGCAGGGCGGGGCCGCGTTCTGGCCTGACGGGCCTGCAGGGGCGGCTCGTGGGCCTGACGGGCCTGCAGGGGCAGCTCGTGGGCCTGACAGGCCTGTAGAGGCGGGGCGTGGGCCTTACGAGCCTGCAGGGGCGGCGCGTGGGCCATACGGGCCTGCAGGGGCGGCGCGCTGGCCTAGGGCAGCAGGAGGCAGCGCGAGGGCTGCAGGACGGCGCACGCAGCGCAGCACATCACAAGGCAGGGCAGGCAGGCGCAGGACAACACGTGGGGTAGCGCGGTAACCGCAACGGTAGGTGGGCCCGAAAAAAAAAAAAACGGTCCTACGGACCTAGTGCTCTGAAACCATATCAGAATCTAGCAGCAGGAATGAATCAACTATGAAAGAGGTGGGTACAAGTATGAAACCCTAAAAGGGGCTGTACCGCATATTGGCTACCCCACTAAAGCCTACACATATATAACAGGCATATACTTCGACAAATAAAAACAACCAAACGTTGAAACGGTGTCGTGTTGCGTACTGGCCTATCCTTGTGCAGATTCGTGCCAGCAAACGCACAAACGAGCGCCACGAGCTGCGTAGTTGGGCGAACGAGGTCAAACCAGTTCTGATGGCTAGCTAATTGTTTGTAATAGGGAATAGTGCGAAGAAACGGAGGTAATAAAAACATCCAAATGTTGAAACGGTGTCATGTTGCGTAATGGCCTATCCTTGCGCAGATTCGTGCTAGCAAACGCACAAACGAGCGCCACGAGCTGCGTAGTTGGGCGAATGAGGTCAAACAAGTTCCTATGACTAGGCAATTGGTCGTACTAGGGAATAGTGCGAAGAAACGGAGGTAAAAAAAACAACCAAACGTTGAAACGGTGTCATGTTGCGTAATGGCCTATCCTTGTGCAGATTCGTGCTAGCAAACGCACAAACGAGCGCCACGAGCTGCGTAGTTGGGCGAATGAGGTCAAACAAGATCCTATGACTAGGCAATTGGTCGTACTAGGGAATAGTGTGAAGAAACGGAGGTAAAAAAAACAACCAAACGTTGAAACAGTGTCATGTTGGGTAATGGCCTATCCTTGCGCAGATTCGTGCTAGCAAACGCACAAACGAGCGCCACGAGCTGCGTAGTTGGGCGAATGAGGTCAAACAAGTTCCTATGACTAGGCAATTGGTCGTACTAGGGAACAGCGTGATGCAACAGAAGCAAAACAGGGAAGATGCGCTATTGCACCTAACAGTGATGCCACACAAACTATTAATAAGTATATACAATGGTTTCACCACTTGAACTCATTCCATATGAATTTCTGGATGGTTGATGGGGTCTTCGGAACATAAGGTACCACGTGCAGAACCCTCAGCAAGCTTTCCACATGAACAATTCCATATCCCCTTCCACCTTCCCACCATTGCATGAGGGTCAACGCGGTTGTATCGCTGGGGGGATACCTCCTGTAGTAGCGGACAAATGCCACTTTTTCAGCATAGTGTTGTTCCGATGAGACCCGTATTTTAGTGGTCAGGTTTCTCCTCGTCGTAGTGACTGTACGATGCAGCGTAAATATCATGAGTAGCTTGGCAGGCCACACCATCTTCTCGCCGTCGTCGTCGACGCCGTCAACGGACACGTCTGAGAACCATGGAGCCCCGTAAAAGCTGGGAGTGGCGCGTGCGTATGATGGATATTTGCTGTACCGCGTGAAATCGTCATCCGGAGGAATCGCCACACCCTTGTGCACCTCAATAACAGTCTCCCAAGCAACCTTGGCACGCGGAGGATGCTCTTGTTGTCGTTGGAATCCCTTGATTGCACCTTCAAGGCATTCGAAATCCCCGGGTGCAGCAGCGTTGTAAGACCGCCACAGCGTGTTTTCATGATCCATGAAGTCCATCTTCGCGTATGACCTGGTGACAGCAGGGGTTCCAGTCTCCAAAGCCTGTAGGATGAAAAGGATGAAGGATGTGGTGGATTAGTTTGAGTTGTGGTGTAAGGTTTTGAGGTTTCCAAAACACGATCATACAGTATCAAAAATATACAGCCGAGCAGCAATCGCTCAAGGTGGGGTGGACTCAGGCCCACACGGTGTACAGTAAGTCGAAACAGAATATCGGTGTCGGTTTTAGAGCGTGTCCGAAGTGAAGCGTCGAATGGATGTCGATGGATGTCGGTAAATGTTAACCCTCGGATCGAGAGTTCCAACCGTCAGGATTTACCGACATCGGATGTCAACGGATGTCGACTTCACTTCGGACCCGCCCTTACCACGCCAAATGAATTTCGCCCGTGTGCATCCGACACGTTGGCGCAAGAGCCAAACGAAAGATAGCAAGCGAGCGAGTACAGTTCCCGCTCGCGACAAGCGCCCTGAGGCGCCACTGGCCGAGAAGAATTGACTTCAAATTTCGTGCTGGTGTCTGTTTCGAAACAATGAGACAACGTGTCCGAAAAAGGCACGTGCACAATCGCCACGTCTCTGTGTTCTCTCGGCATGTATGCAAAAAGTGTACATACTGCCAAAACTATGCCACTCGAGATAGGACAAACGGACGATCGTCCTCTTTTTGTGCATCGAAAGAAACATCAAATGCACACGTATGCAGGAAATCGTATTGGACGATGTGACGACGTGCGTGAGAACAAGGCAAAGACGAACCAAATAAAAAAACAGAATGGAATGAAAGACTCGGTGGCACAAAAAGACATTTAGCACACAAAAATTAACATGTAGCAGAAAAAGACAGTTCGCACAAGCACATCAACTATCAGGAAAAATGTTAGATAAAATCTTGGCGCGTGTTTCACTTACTTGTTTCATGGCGACTGTCCGCGCTTCCTTGTCCTCGACCTGAACGTCATTCGCGGCCATCGACTCAACCAGCTCGCTCGTCAAGCACCGTCGAGTGATTGATGCCTCTGCATTCCGTCTGTTGGACCCGCGGTACGGGCGCTTGACAAGTGCGATGTGCACATGCTCGTACAAATCTGTGCAATAGTGCACGGGCACTCCCCCACGTCGGATGTCGTCCGCGACATGCATCATTGCATGGACCTTGGGGATATTGAACTCTGACGTCTGGTCCTCCCCGAATTGTTGCAAGAGCTGCGGGACAAGTCTGCCAACACAGTTAAACAATAGACAAAAAAAAAAAAAAAAACAACAACAACAACAACAACAACAACAACTAAGCAGAAGAACGGGAATGAGACTATATCTCAGTAATGTGATTTTAACGAAAACATTTGTATCGAGAAACTTTTGCGCCGCTCGAGGGGAAATTTTCACACACGGAAAAAGGACGCGCGCAACAGTCTCATCATAAAATCCATCACTTTACTGGCTGATGGAATCATACAGGCCCAGTAATGAAGAAACAAGAACAGTATTGGGAACCAAACAGAACCCAACATAAAAATAAAAATTTACAAACCAAACACTTACTTTCGGGTCATTTCCTTGAGGTCTTCAAGTGTCTCCTCAGTATGGTATGCGCGGTGCCATGCGCTCGCGTGCCATTGGCCGAACAGCTCGACCGTTCGAATTATTTTCAGCTTGACACCCTGACGCATGAGAAGGACGGGCAGCACCTGCATAACCGCCTGGTGCTGAAATGCGTAAAAAGTATTGTTACCACTAAAATGGCCGTCGGTATGCGCCGGGATCCGCAAGAAGGACTGTCGACTATACTCAGTGATATGTGCTAGGTCCGCATTCATCTTAAGTAGTACCTCGTTCGACAACTGCCGTTTTAAACAATTTAAAATATGCTTGTAGACGCCCAAACTACTCATGTGCATAAGGTCGACCATCAGTGTCCTATAAGGATTCCCAAATTCCTCCTTCGCAAACCGAAAGCCCCACAGTGCACACTCGACTCCGTGCGTACTATGCTCGACCTCTAAATCGTTCCTTCTCGTCTTGGTCGTCGCGCTCTCTATTTCGCTCACAATACCTTTCTGTTTTTCCTCGGTTCTATACACCACGGGCTGTGTCATGTCGTTCAGCTTCGTTCTATGAACCATACACTTTGGACACGGAAATGCAGTACCCATCCCCGATTTTGTACCGGCGACCTTACACTGCTCAGGATAGTCGCCGACGTATGCGTAAGTCACAGGATACACCCAGCGTTGAACCCCATAGGGATCCGTCAGTAGCTCTCCCCTGGTTAAAAAACAAGGTAAAAAAATACACGAATGGGACTCGCATTAGAAAAGAAACATTGAGCGGTTCAGACTGTATCGCGAAACTGAGAAGATTTGAACAAGAATGAATGAACTATGAAATGAAGTGAGTACAAATATGAAACCCTAATTGGTTGTACCCCCTATGGAATACCCCACTATAGCCTACACAACAGCATAAGCTATAATGTTCTGACACACCCCCATAGGCAAAGTGGGGTAGAACAAGGGGTCACAAGACCAGTCAAGCAAAGTAAAGCAAAGCAAGCTCAGGGTGGATCACAAAGTCACCACACAGTCCGAGCACAGGGTCAAGGCCACACGGCCAGTTCACATGCAAGAGTACACACATATATATATAAAGCTAGACAAGCAAGAGCAGGTATATATATATGTGAGAGTACAGGCAAGGTCAAGAGGAGAGCAAGTGAGGCAAGACGCGCACAAGACCCAGCTGAGTGCAGAAGCGCTGATGAACACAAGGCGGAAGTGCCTTGGTGAAGACATCAGCAGTGTTGGCCTCAGAGGCCACGTACGCAAGCCGCAACTGACCACGTTGCTGTAGCTCACGAGCAAGGAAGTAGCGGAGAGCAATGTGCTTTGTTCTGTGCTCCAGTCGCTGCTCTCGACACAAGGCCAGCATGGCCTTGTTGTCTACGTACAGGACTGGAGGAGAACGAGGCGGCTCTCCAAGGTCGGTCAGCAGGTAGGTGAGCCAGCGAAGCTCCTGTGCAGCCATGGCCCCGGCGTAGATCTCAGCCTCACAACTCGAGCCAAGAACAGAAGACGAGCGAGTAGCCCGCCACGAAACAGAGCCGGAACCAAGGCTGAAGGTGTAACCCTGTGACGACCGCTGCGTAGCCTGGTCGTCAGCCCAAGAAGCGTCCGCGTGCCCAGTGAGGACCACTGGACTCCGCCCTCCAAGCACTAGCCCCATGCCCGACGTACTGCACAAGTAGCGCAACACCCTCTTCGCTGCAGCCATGTGCTCTGGTCTGTGTCTCCCAGGAGCAACATAGCGTGCAAGAATGCTAAGAGGGTATGCAAGGTCAGGTCGTGTGCAGGTCATCAGGTACATGAGGCAGCCAACAAGCTCTGGGTACGGGCCACTCGACTCTACGGACTCATCCGAAGGCAGAGCTGAGAGCGAGTGGCGAGTAGACAGAGGAGTGGCCTGAGGCGAGGAGTACGTGAAGCCGAAGCGCTGAAGGACCTGCTGCACCATGTGTGACTGAGTCAGGGTAATGGTGCGGCGTGCTCTGTCCCGGGTGATCTGCAAGCCAAGGTAGCTGCGCAGTTCACCCAGGTCTGTGCACGTGTGTCTCTTCTGCAGCTCGGACTTCACGTAGGCGAGTCCAGCAGTGTCAGCTGTGGCAAAGACCAAGTCGTCGACGTACACGAGGATGTAGAACGGCGGCAGAGAGGTGTCGGTGCGTAGAAACAGCGACGGGTCGGCAGTAGAAGGAGCAAACCCAAGAGCCGCAAGTGTAGTCCTCAGTGTGTCGTGCCACTCACGTGGCGCCTGGCGGAGACCGTAGACTGGACGCCGGAGCCTCCACTGGGTACCAGAAGGGAAAGACCCAGTGAAGCCAGGTGGGCGACGCAGCCAGATCTCCTCGTGCAGGCTGCCCTGCAAGAAAGCTGTGCTGAAGTCAAGAGAGTGCAGCTCGTAGTCACGGTGAGCAGCAACGTGCAGCAGTACCCGAAGAGTGGTCATCTTCGGGGTGGGGGAGAAGGTCTGAAAGTAGTCAACTCCCTGCCGCTGACTGAAGCCACGAGCCACGTAACGCGCCTTGAAGACAGGCGGAGAACCCGGCGGCCGCTTCACCCTGAAGATCCACATGCCACTGACGATGTTCGCCCCAGGAGGGGGGACAGCGTCAACGTAGGTGCCTGTGGACTTCCAGGAAGCCATCTCTGCATCCATAGCTGCCTGCCACTGAGAGGAGTAGGGACCCTCTATCGCCTCCGCGTAAGAGCGCGGAGTCGGGATGTCAAGTGCATCCGGGTCTCCCTCAGGGGTAAGCAGTACGGACACGAGATGAGGTGAGGCAGCTGCCAGACACTGGAACTCCTCCTGCCTGTCCTCAAGGACGTCCGTGCCAAGGGCACACTCACCCCCGACGGAAGGAGGACAGACAGACTCAGACTCAGCGACAAGACTAGCAGCGTAGTCTAAGCGACAGCGAGCAGCAAAGTCGACGAGCTCAGTAACGAGAGCAGACGCAGCAGTAGACTCGAAAGAAGGGTCAGTGACAACAGTAGCAAGGAGACGCGTGACAGTAGGACTGGCAGCACGAAGAGAGTCCGACTCCGGGTCGGCAAGAGCAGGAAGAGAGGACTCAGGAGGAGAAGGCAAAGGGGCACGCAGAGGAGCAGTGGACGGACGCAGAGACATCCGGTGCGTGCCAGGGACAGGAGGAGGACGCTGACGCGAACCGCGACCACTAGTGCGAGCAGCACGGACAGGCGACGCAGGGCGAGACGCAGGCTCACGACGCTCAGCCAGACCTCCAGTAGGACCAGTGTAGGGAGAAGGAGCAGGCAAAGGGGAGGTAGGCTGCAACTGTAGCTGGGACGAGACAGGCTCTGGACACTCTAAGGGAGGAGGAGGACCAGTAGAAGGTGGAAGACCAAGAACCTGCTGCAGGAGTGGAACGAAGTACAGTCGAGGCCGCGCGGCGACGCTAGAAGCAGCAGGGACAGCACCAGAACCCTCAGCAGGAGCACCCGCTCCAGCAGCACCACCAGTAGCTCCAGAACCTCCAGCAGCACCAGGAGCACCCCCAGTAGGACTGCCAGCGGTAGTCTCAGCGCCAGCACCCTCAGCAGCACCAGCTCCAGTGCACCCAGGACGAGCACCTCCGGGACCCGCGACCGCAGCACCCTCAGCAGCCGAAGGACCTCCAGCACCAGCAGCACGCCTCCAGCGCCGGGCAAACCACTCACGCAGCTCCTGTGGAGAAAGTGGCTCCCGGCGAGACGAAGCACTCGGAGAACCTCCAGGCGGAGCACCTCCAGGCTCAGCACCCCCAGGCGTAGCACCCCTAGGCTCAGCACCCCCAGACGTAGCACCCCTAGGCTCAGCACCCCCAGGCTCAGCACCCCTAGGCTCAGCACCCCCAGGCTCAGCACCCCCAGGCTCAGCACCCCTAGGCTCAGCACCCCCAGCAGCACCAGAGTCACCAGTGACCTCGACAGGCTCGACTGCGTCTACCTGGGACACACCTGAAGGGGCAGGACCCTGAGGGGGGAGGGGGTCTACCTGGGGGGGACCTGGTACCAGGAAGAGTGGGGGTGGGGGGAGGGACGGAGTGCGGTAGGGGAAGAGGCGGTAGTAGGGGACCGACTCGTCAAACGTGACGTCCTGGGAGGACAGAACACGGCGAGAGGTGGGGTGGTAAAACTGCCACCCAGGCGCGTCAGGGGGGAACCCCAGGAAGACGCAAGGAGCAGCACGAGGGGATAGTTTGTCCGCAGACAGGTCGCGGACAAACGCCCGAGATCCCCAGACCCGGAACGCCGACGCATCGCCAACCTTCCCCGTCCACAGCAAGGCTGGGGAGGTCTCCGGCCTGGAGACCCTGGGGTGGAGGTTGATCTGATGCGCCGCGTACCTCACTGCAAACGGCCACAGAAAATGGGGGGCAGCCGCATGCATCATAGACGTACGAGCGACGTCCATGACCATGCCAATGCGGCGCTCAGCAATCCCATTTTGCTGCGGTGAGTCCGGAAGCGTGAAGGTCTGACGGATGCCCCGTGCACGACAGTAGGCACGCAGAAGGCCAGAGGAGAACTCTCCGCCTCTGTCCGAGTGCAGACGCAGAACAGGAAAGTCCGAGCCGAAGCTCTGCCTGAGCTGGAGACGAGCTGCGCGGATCCAGTCGATCAGCACCTCAGTGACATCACCCTTGCTGCGCAAGGGGAAGACTGTGGTGTAACGCGAGTAGTCGTCAACAACGAGCAGGAAGTAGCGCTCGTGACCCTGTCCACGGACGCGGGCTGGGCCCCACACGTCCATGTGAAGTGTCTGCAACGGGGCCTCTGTCGGAGGAAACTGGGAGGAGTGAGGGGCAGCACGCAGGCGCCCCTCGACACAGGGGACACAGGCAGGGCCAGGGCCCTGAGGAAGGGGAGGGAGGGACCGGGGGAGACCGGACACAAGAAGACGGGAGGCCATACCTCTGAGCCGAAGCAGAGAGGGGTGGCCAAGGCGGTGGTGCCAGAGGAGAGTCTTGTGAGACAGGAGACGACACGAACAGGGGGCAGACTCAGGACCAGACCTGGACGCCGCAGCAAACACCTGACCCGACGTAACTACCCTACCAGACTCAGCAACTGGAGGAGACGGAGTGGTCAGAGTGTACAGGCTCGACCCCGGCTGACGGGTGAACGTAGCCA
Organism: Closterium sp. Naga37s-1; assembly: GCA_947471745.1. NCBI lineage: Eukaryota > Viridiplantae > Streptophyta > Zygnematophyceae > Desmidiales > Closteriaceae > Closterium > Closterium sp. Naga37s-1. Next base: position 558,115 of record CANJKZ010001038.1, read on the forward strand.
GGTGTCGGCCTGTGCCAGCCTCTGTACAGTGGGTCACTCTCTGACGTGCAGGAGTGAACTGGTGGACCCCCGCATCCTGTAGGTCAGCACCACTCACCAGGTTCGTAGAGAACGAGGGGAGGTAGAGACCAGACAGGGTGCCAGAGGGAGCCGCCGGACACGGGAGGACTGTGGAGAAGCGAGACAGGACAGGACCCCCAGAGGGGTCAGCCAGAGACACTGCAACCGGTCGACTCAGCGGTGTGAGTGTGGTGCGGTCCCGAAAGAAGGAGCGAGACGCCCCAGAGTCAAGGGTGAAGGTGAGGGAGGCCGAAGCCGACGCAGTACCTGAGAGCGCAGACTCACCAGTACCTGAGGACGCAGACACACGAGCACCTAGAGCAGCAGCGTCGCAAGCACCTAGGGCAGCAGCCTCACCAGGACCTAGAGCAGCAGTCTCAATGCCCGGATCGGGCGGGAAACACCGGTAACAGTCACCCTCATCACTAATAGACACAGCATACATGGCAGAGAGAATAGCATCAAAGTCAAGATCATAGATGGCAACACCCGCCCTAGACAGCTCGCCCCAGCGAGGGATCTCGGAGGCCTCCGGGAACTGGTGACGCCACGCGTCCGTTAGGCGGCCAAAGCAGCGCTGGGTGGGGTGGGCACCCCCACACTGCTCACCCGCACAGTCGCCAGTGCGCAAAACGTAGGAGCACGGACCAAAACCCCCACCCCGCTGACGCGCAGTGTACCACTCACGAAGCTGCTGAGGGGACAGGGTGTCGCGACCACGCTGCTGCTGCTGGCGCGAGCCACCACCGGAGCCACTCCTCTGCGAAGACCCGCGACCAGCACCACCGCCACCCCCGCCGCCTCCGACGCCTCCGCCGCCTCCGCTACTGCCGCCGCCTCCGCCTCCGCCGCCGCCTCCACCTCCGCCACCTCCGCCACCTCCGCTCCCACCGCCACCGCCGCCGCCACCTCCACCTCCACTGCCGCCACCGACCCCTCCACCCCCACCTCCACTCCCACCGCCACCCCCACTCCCCCAACTGCCGCCACCTCCACCTCCACCGCCCCCGCTCGCTCCTCCAGCGCCCTTGCCCCCTTTGCCCTTGCCAGAGCGGCGTCTCCCGCTAGGGGCAGACGCCGCACCGACCGACTCAAGAACAAGGAGGTCGGCCGCAGCAGCAGAGGCAACAGAGGGCAGAAGGGGGGAGGGGGAACACCCCTCAAAGATGGGGGTGCGCGGGTCACCACGAGAGGCCCCTACAGCGACTATGCTCTTCTCGGCCGCTAGGAGGGACTTCTCGAGGAGGTCAACAGTGAGAGTGGTGGGACAGACAGAGAGAAAGTGGTCCCTGACTACGCGAAGGGAGTCAGGAAGGCGAGTGACTATGTAGTAAAGAGTGATGTACATGGGGGGGGGGTTCCTGGCGCAGAAGTCAGGAGGGAGTGCAGCGCGGTAGCGAGTGTCACTAGTGCGGAGGTGCGTAATGAGGTCAGTGACTGTGGGAAAGGCAGCAAGATCAGGAAAGAGGTACGGTAGCATGAGACGGCTCAGTGCAGCAGTGGCAGGGGAGGAGTAGCGCGCAACTACAGCGTCGTACAAGGTCTGAGCACTCTTGTACTGACTAAAGTGCGCACGCTCGGAGGTAGGGAGGTGGCGCCGCACAGCAAGACGTGCAGCAGCGTCGCGCGTGGCCCACTGGGAGCGAACAGTGGCGTCAGCATCAGCAGCAGGGGCAGTGGAGGTGCCAGAGGTGAGGTCAAAGAGAGAGAGGCCGTCTGCCCTATCGCACTGTAAGAACAGCTGCAGGTCATCTACCCAGACCTCAAAGTCAATGGCCCTACCCTCAGCGTCAAAGGCGAGAACACTAGGGGTAGCCATGACCCTAGACGACTAGCAGCGCAAACAGTAGGGTGAGGACAGTGCAGTGAAAAGGCGCTGTGCTCACCAGACTGGGCAGGTCGGGCGGCCCTGAAGGAGGGCGGCGCGGCGGCTCGGCGGCTCAGCTGCTGGGCGGCCCGGCGGCTCGGCGGCTCCGCTGCTGGGCGGCTCGGCTGCTGGGCGGCTCGGCTGCTGGGCGGCGCGGCCGCTGGGCGGCTCGGCTGCTGGGCAGCTCGGCTGCTGGGCGGCTCGGCGGCTCGGCTGCTGGGCGGCTCGGCTGCTGGGCGGCTCGGCGGCTCGGCTGCTGGGCGGCTCGGCTGTGCTGCTGCAGGGCGGCACGGCTGGGCAGCAGGTGACGGGGCCGCAGGTAAGGGCGGCGGGGCCGCTGGTAAGGGCGGCGTGGCCGCGGGTAGGGTGGCGGGGTCGCAGATAGGGTGGCGGGGCCGCAGCAGAGGGCGGCGGGGCCGCAGGTAAGGTGGCGGGGCTGCAGGTAAGGTAGCGGGGCCGCAGGTAAGGTGGCGGGGCCGCAGCAGAGGGCGGCGGGGCCGCAGGTAAGGGCGGGGTCGCAGGTAAGGTGGCGGGGCCGCAGGTAAGGTGGCGGGGCCGCGAGGAAGGGCGGCGGGGCCGCTAGGTAGGGCGGCGGGGCCGCGCGATGGGGCGGCGGGGCCGCGAGGAAGGGCGGCGGGGCCGCGCGATGGGGTGGCGGGGCCGCGCGATGGGGCGGCGGGGCCGCGCGGTGGGGCGGCGGGGCCGCTAGGTAGGGCGGCGGGGCCGCTAGGTAGGGCGGCGGGGCCGCGCGATGGGGCAGCGGGGCCGCGATGGGGCGGCGGGGCCGCTAGGTAGGGCGGCGGGGCCGCGCAATGGGGCGGCGAGGCCGCGAGGTAGGGCGGCGGGGCCGCTAGGAGAGAGGCGGCGGGGCCGCTAGGTAGGGCGGCGGGGCCGCTAGGAGAGAGGCGGCGGGGCCGCGAAGACGGGCGGCGGGGCCGCGGAGACGGGTGGCGGGGCCGCAGTGCAGGGCCGCTAGGGCGGCTCGACGAAGTGAGGGCCCGGAGCGCGACTCGGGCTGAGCGCGCTTCGGGCAGGAAAAAAAAATCGATGTGGTGGGCCCTAAGCACAGTTCCCAAGGGGGAACCTGCTCGATACCATGAGAAGATTTGAACAAGAATGAATGAACTATGAAATGAAGTGAGTACAAATATGAAACCCTAATTGGTTGTACCCCCTATGGAATACCCCACTATAGCCTACACAACAGCATAAGCTATAATGTTCTGACAGAAACTGCAGTGCCGATCGAGTGTAAAATTTTGGGGGCGGAGATTCTGCTCGCACAACAAAGCGCAAACTCGAATTAAGGCACGGTTTTCAACTAATTTCAGCACAGTAATGGAAAGCAACCAGATGCACAATATAACACACAGTTAATGGAAACCAAACAGATTACCAGCTCGACAATAAAAATATAAAACAAAAACAGGACTTACTCTTCTTCAAATTCCCGTTGTTCTTCGAGAATTAGTCGCAAAGCCTCCTGAAAGACCTCGTGTCGCCGCCGCGTTTCCTCGGCCTTTGACAATGTCTGTTTGTCAATCTTCGGTAGAAGAGCACAAAGGCGATGGCCATGTGATTTCCACCGGTTTGTCATAATTACGAGGAAAAGTTTAGAAGCAGAAAGAGGGGTTTTGCACTAGCAGCAGTTGAGATACATATCGGAAACCCTAATTGGATTGTACTCGCTATAGAGTACCCCACTGCAGGCTAGACAATTACATCATTCTGACACACCCCCATAGCCAAAGTGGGGTGTAATCAACGCAACAAGCAGTCATAAAATAGTTCACAAGCACAAGTAAAGCTAGAGGTAGTCACAGAGGGCATGTGAGGAGGAGGAGGGATTGTGAGAGGAGAGGAGATGGGAGGCGACGGCGGAAGCTGCAGACACACAGGAGCTGCTGTCTCAGTGGCTACCGAAGCAATGGCCCGAACTACAGGAGTAACTGGCTCCGCGGAGATTGTAGCCTCCTGACTGGAGCAACTGACCCACCGGCGACTGGCGACTACCGGAGATTGTAGCCTCCGGACTACTGGTGCTGCTGGCGACACGACTGCGACCTCCGCTCAACCTCCGCCAACTGCCCCACGCCCCTAGCACACACCCCCTGCTGCACCCCTAGCTCCACTCCCACGTCACCCCCCTAGCACCACTCCTTCGGCTCCCACACACCCACCCCCCCTGAGCGGCAGCTGCAGCAGCGGGAGACGGAGGAGGAGGAGGAGTAGGGGACGGCGCACACAGCCGGCACCCCTACAACCGCCACCCCCACACTCCCCACCCCCAAACCCTAAAACGGGTGGCACGGGGCAGGAGCGCGGGGGACGGCGAGGGGGACGGCGCGCGGCCCCCAGGGCGCCACCACGGGGCAGCAAGGGGGGTTGCCCACGGCTCCAGGGGTGGCGCGCGGCCCCCAGGGCGCCACCACGGGGCAGCGAGGGGCCGCGCGCGGCTCCCCAGGGCGCCGCGACGAGGCAGCGGGGGGGTCGCGTACGGCTCCAGGGGTGGCGCGCGGGTCCCCTGAGGCGACGCGATGGTCGACGGGGTGGGCGCGCAGGTCCAGCGGGGCCGGCGCGCCAGGAAGAAAAGGGGCCGCGCGCCTCGGGGCGCGACGGGATGAAAAATACGTCGCACGCCACGGGGCGTGCGACAGATCGAGTAGCAGCGGAAGCAGGTTGGTGGGCCCACAGGCCGAGGAAGGACAGGCTCCGATAGCATGTCATAATTACGAGGAAAAGTTTAGAAGCAAAAAGAGGGGTTTTGCACTAGCAGCAGTTGAGATACATATAGGAAACCCTAATTGGGTTGTACTCGCTATAGAGTACCCCACTGCAGGCTAGACAATTACATCATTCTGACACGGTTTGCCGACGATATGTTGGCCAGTGAAACGTACACGGGCCAACCGACGACACCACCATCTGTCGTCAGCGTGGTCTCGTCGAAATAGATAATGACCGCCGCCACTACCTCTCCTTTATCCAGCTTTGACTGTACACTGCGCCACCACAAACCAGTTTCAGGCCCCTTATAAATAATTCGCGCGTTTTCAAGTAGAACTTCAGGCTCGACAACAAAACCGTCTGCATTTGCCGGATTTTGGTACAATCCACGGATGCACGACATTGTCGGCCTCCAATACAGGTAAATTGGTTTTGAATCTCCAGTTTTTCTCAAATCCACCTTCAAAAAACCAGTCAGATCAGCCTCTGCCGTCTTCGCCTCTTCATACCTGCTGAATTCTGCTAAGGACTTCAAATTCACGGTGCCTGGATTTTCTAGAGCTTCAATGACGATGTCGATCAACTCCTTGGTGTCAGCTCGTGAAAGTCTCACGCCACCGGCTGCTGTTTTACAGAATCTGAAGAGCCGAGAATCAAAATCCACTACGGTTGGGTTAGCGCGTGGAGAGAAGTCGTAACCAGTTGTATCGACGTTTGGTAGAGCGCTATCCGCCAGAGGCAGCAGACGGCTAGCCCTATCTGCCTCTTGTGCAGCTGCTGACCTTCTCCTCTTTCGACTCTGGTTTTTTAAGGCTTGACCAGCCTCACGAATTCTGGCTGCATACTCCGCATCGCCACCTCCACCAGCAGCAGCTCGTGATGAACTCTCCGCTGCTGAGCCATAGTTGTGCTGCCCATGTGCAAGGTGATGTGCCTTCTCAAGTGGGGTTCGGAAAGTGACTTTACAACCATCCTGGTCACAAGTGTAGTGCCCTTCCTGGTCAGCCATTACAAACAGGTGGTGGATTTAAAAATCCTTATAAATTTACAGTGTACACACACTTGTGCACCAGCCAGAGACCACTACCACTCCTCCTGCCTATACTACTGCGCAAAAGTCGGGTACCGGCGGACAAGCGCGCTTGCAGACGAGGGCAGAACGGAAGCTGCTGCGTGGTGGCTAATGATGACGATGCGGAAGCTCGTTTAGCTGTTGGAAATTTGACCTGCAAGCGCAAGAGAGTGTATTCAAGCACATATTTAGGCTTAAGATCAAGGCCGCAAAGAGAACTTGTGACATTACTACATATACAATGGTAGCCGAACATCATTAGTTAAATATAAAAAACAACCGCACCATAAACATAGGACACCCCTAAACACGATCTTACCTTAGCGTCTGGAGCTAAGGTCGCAGTTATCGCGCGAAGGATCTGATCACCAGGTGGCGGAATGCAATCTGCTGCGTGACGACGAGACGAGATGGATGTCGGTAAGCTGGTTGCCTGGCCAAATGCAGATCCTGCGACAGATCGAAGTAGATGTTTGTTATCATGGTTAAGATTGACAAGAAATCGAACGTTACGAGGTCTTAAGATCAGATGAGAAACTCCTTCAATGGGAATGAAACGAGAATGACGGTGACAAAACAACAGCCGTAGGACCATCGACCACAAAAAAACATTAACTCACCGTAGCGACTACACCTATACGCATCAGAGACTGGTATGTGTTTGCTGAGGCGGAAACACCCTAAGTGCTGAGGACGAGCAAGGAGTTTCTCAAGGAAGAGACAACCAGTGTCCTACGCGTAGAGCAAAACCGTGAAAGATTGAAACAGGCACAACAAAGTGATGGGGTTCCCAACGACCCCTGTGACTCTGCTCCGAAGTGGATTGAGAATTGAAGCTGTAGGGCGTGTCCGAATTTCTATCTGCAACGCCTACGAAATTTGCTTCTGTCATGTCGGGAAATCTGAACCTTACGATCGAAGTTCTCTACAGTCAAGATTGTTCGTTAGCATAGACGAAGTCGAAATTTATTCTTCGGAGACGCGCTGAATGGCTCCCAACTCCAAAATCGAGAAACTGCCTCTACACCGTCCAAACCCTGGACGTGGCAGCATCTGGGTAAGCGGCTGTGCTGCCATAATGTAACCCAATCAGCAGGAAGGGTCGAGAGTTTCCATGACATGTGGATCGCCATATGCCATGGTAACCAGATAGGATTAGATCCCAGTATAAGCAGGTTCGCGTGAATCCCGTAAAAAAATATTGGCCTATTTTTTTTATTCAACTACATACTCCATCATTGTTACACCTGCATGAAGTAAATGGAACGGTACATAGAATTACATTATAGCTATAAGACATTCGTACCAGGTACAAAATGCTCGCCAAACACCAAAGGAAAAACTATTATACATCAAAATAACATTTACGTTTACGTTTGTGACACGCAACCAACTTTCGTAACCTTACCAACCAATTATAAGACCTAGCTGGTTTACCAGGAAATTTAACTTCAACGCTTTACTAATAGCTCACTGTTTGTTACAACCATTTCGTACATGTAACAGCGCGATTGACTGATTGCTTCCACCGAACCGACCACCCGAGTCTGCGTGTTGACATCAAACCTCCATAAACACGCGCACCTCTTCACATTTCACGCAACACCCGAACAACACTCCCAAGCAACATGCGAGCCAGAGTTTCGCATGATTCCCAACCCCTGCAAGACGAGGAAGATTCGAACAAGACTCGATCAACACACGATCCCCTCCCCCCTGTTTTGCGATGTGTAGCGCGCCTTTGCCGCATAGGACTACCGCTGCCTACAAAGCGCTGGAATGCAATGCAGTGCTGGCGTGCTTCCCAAAGCTGAGCTGCATGCCCAAGCTGCATTCTGCTGGCTGACACCGACATGAATCCCGTTCCGTACATGCCAACTAGGGCTGAAGTAGGATCCCTAGGAACTCAACTTCAGCCCTAGGATCCCTAGGAAAACTGCCCTGAAGAAACAGGGTCCGCCAAAAAACCGCTCGAGCAAATCCGAGCTAGCCAAAATAATTCATAAAGTGAGCGCTTTCCTATCTTTTCCTACAAAAACAGTTTCTGGAATTAGTGCACAGACATGGTTACTGACTGTGTTGTAAGGCATTAACTCTGCTTGCATCTGCTAACCAACTCGTCAACTCCCACCAAAAAGTCAAGATCGGGGAGGTTCGGCGCTGCAAACCGACCTTGCCAGGTTCGATCGCATCACCGTGTTCCCAACTGCCGATTTGCAATCGCGGGGCTCCATCGAGCCACCGACGACAGGGTTGAAATTTTCACGATCGCCACAATTACGCAGTCGCTGGCTGGAGGCACATCGATCGCGCGATTCAACAGGTGAAACGATTTTGGTGACCACAGAAAACAGGCGAATACGAGATACTGTACCAAGCTATTGGCGACGTCGTTAGAACTCTGTACACTCTGCACCGATCGCCTGCACGATCGATCTCCGAAATGGCATGGCAGTTGACGCGTCCTCAGACAGCGTATGTCATTGATGCCAACACATGGCACTGCGTCTGGGTGTACACTGTGTATACATGTTGATTTGCTTTGCATTCCCGAAAGTTGGTACACCCTAATGCTCACTCAACCGCCCACTCTGAACACGGTCACTGCTACTCCATACGCCCAGTGGTCGACATTCACAGCCAACGGCCCGCGCGTTACTAGCCCACGACAAAACCAAGATGTTCGAGTTTCCCAGACAAAACACGCTGGGCTACCCACAATTTCCGCAACTGTAGTTTTTTTGTCAACCTTTGTTCTACATTCAGTCCCATTCTGCCCCTAGTGAACGCATGCTCGAGAGAGGAGCACAGGGAAAGATGGGGAAGGGGACTGAAATGGGCATCATGTGTACTGTACAGTAATGAGAGACGCCGTAGAAGCAGTGTATCTGGTCAGGGTCGGAAAACGACACTCCAACCGAACCAGTTGCGCTGTAGTATTGACCCAGCACTAGCTTGTCCAAAGGGACAAAAATGGACACCGTCAGAAGCTGAAAATCCTTGACTCGTTTTCAAACAAAATGTGAGGCCTCTGTAGGTGATAAGTGTTTCCTCTCTATTACCATAATTCATCCTATCAGTTCAATCTTGTACCATATATGCTTACTTCAGCGGCAATCTAGTGGACCCAGGGATTTCTTTTTCAGAAAATTACCTTTCTCCCCAGTTATTCAGGTAAAACCCAAGACCTCGGTTTTACAGAAACGTGTTACGCTATGCCTTGTTACCACTCTTCCCTAGTTTCTCTTCCCTAGCTTCTACGGTAATCCCTAGCTTCTACGGTAATCCCTAGCTTCTAAGGTAATCCCTAGCTTCTACGGTAATCCCTAGCTTCTCTTCCCTAGCTTCTTCTCCGACAGTATGGAATAAAAGGTCTATGGTGTGGTGGTGAGCCAGAAGAATGCTGTACATAATACCACCCGTCATGTGTGAATTACAACAGAGTCGATCCAAAACTCCAAGCACACCCGCATTTGTGCATTACAACGCAGCAGCAGCATCAGTGCGAGCAAACAGCACGGTGCTCCCATCCCCCATCACATGCACCTTCTTCAGCCCCCACGCCGCAAACGTCTCCTCGCACTTCTGCCGCCTCTTCGCCCCGTCCCTCCCCGCCAGCTCAGCGTGGAACCTCACCGCCACCTGGCCAATAGGAACGCTCCCTGGTGTGGGCCCCACAGGGGTCTTCTCGGCCAATGCTGCAGCGCCATGTTGCATCAGATCTCCCACACTCGTGCTGAACGCATCTCCCCCTCCTAACCCCCCTCCCCCTCCTCCTGCTGCTGCTGCTGCTGCGGCATTCTCGCACAGATCGAGCTCGAGCCCGGCAATATCCAGCCGTAGGATGTCGATCCAACGGTGGGAGTGCATGCACATAAACGTGCGCAGGCGGAGCACTGCCGCTTCCCGCGTCTCTTGAGACAAGGAGGAGGTGTCAGCAGCAGCAGAAGATGCAGAGAATGAGGGGGAGGAGGAAGAGGAGGAAGTGGGAATGGGGTGGAAGAGGGCGACCCCGTCTCGAGGCCCGAGGGCAAAGGGGCGGAACTGGGGGGAGCGGCGGGGGGAGAGGCCCTTGATGGGTTGCAGCATGGAGGCAAAGGCGGTGTCGTTGACGAAAGGGTCGAACACAAACACCTGGACGAGGGAGGGGGGACGGGAAACGATTGGATTGTGGCAATGAGAAAGCGGCACTGTTGACGCCTAGACGGAAGAAATACACCTGCAGGAGGGCCCTTGATGGGCTGGAGCAGGGAGGAGAAGGTGGTGTCGTTGACAAAACAAGTACACGACTCCTCTTGGACGCAGGTGGTCATACAATACACACACAACACCCCTTCCCATCTCACACATCCCCTGCCCCGCCCTCTCAGAGGCATTACGTTACGCCTCTGAACATAATGCCTCCTCAGGAGTCTGGGCTCGTTCGTTCGACCCCTACCTCCCTCCCCCCCTTCCGGGGCCCCCATTCCACATACAACCGCCTCACCTGCTGTCCCCTCAAGGTCATTTCGCATTCAAATGTGAAGGTTCGGGCCCACACCAAACGAGTGGGCCCTCTTGGACGCAGGTAATCCAATCACACCACACAATACCCCTTCCCATCTTACACAACCCCTGCCTCACCTGCTGTCCTCTCAAGGTCATTTCGCCTTCAAACAGAAGGTTCAACCTCATTCGTCCTCACATTCCCCGCCCACCCGCTCTTCCACCCCACTCCACCCCACCCCACCTCCTCCCCTCACCTGCTGTCCCCGCAAGGTCATTTCGCCTTCAAACAGAAGGTTCGGGCCCACTCCAAACGAGTACACGACTCCTCTTGGCCGCAGGTGGTCAGAACATACGGGCCACACGATTCCCTCGCCTTTTTCTTTCGCCTGCCCGGGCTGCCCGCCGATGTATTCCAGCTTGCAGGAGGGGAAGCGGCGGCGCAGAAAGAACTCGACGTCCTCTGCTGTTGTGACTCCCTTCTTTTTTTTCTGCCCGGGGTCTGAGAGGAGGTGTCTGGGGGGCAGGTGGAAAGGTGAGAGGAGGTGGAGACACAATTGACATTTGTTTGGTGGGAAATGCGGAGAAGGGGGGAGTGAGGGTGGAAAGCAGGGGGGCGTGAGAGGCAGGGGGAAGTGGCGGAGAGGCAGGGGGGTGGGGGGGGGGAGGGGGGTGTGAAAGGGGACGGGGAGGGGGAGACAGGGCCAAATGTCAGAGCATTGTTTTGAATGTACCAGGAAATAGCGTATTGAGACGACTTGGAAGGCGAATGGCATAGCGACAAGTCAAGAATCCATACACATGGAGAACGGGTGGAAGGGAAGGGAGTGAGAGCAGCGTACATTTCCCACCCTCCCCACCTTCCACTCCCTCCCCACCCTCCCCACCCTTCCCATCCTCCCCACCTTTCCCCATCCTCCCCATCCTCCCCACCCTTCCCCACCTTCCCCGCAACCCCATCGCATCGCTCCGCTCTGATCCACCGTCGCTCCTCCCCGCCTCCCCGTTCGGAGGACCTTCCAATCCCAGTTTCGCCTGCTCCGCCGCGGAAACGGGCTCGGCGCGCTCCGACCATTCGCGCTCCTGATGCTGCTGTTGCTGCGGCTGCTGCTGCTGCTGCTGTTGGTGCTGCTGGTAACCGTCGGATGCGGAGAAAATGGACGGCGGATACACGACTAGCGTGCGGAGCGAGTAGGCCTGCACGGTGACGAAGAGAACGAGCAGCACGTGCCACGGGAGAATCGCTGGGATCGCACTATCTAATTTCGCCGGGATCGCAAGATCTAATTTCGCCGGCTGGTTACCCGCTGCGCCTCGGTGATCCGTTTTCGTCGGCCCATGATTCCTGAACGAATGCATGGTCAAAGAGTGAGATTAAGAGGAATGAATCTCACTATCTCATTGGCTGCCTTGCGAAGTCTTTAGTATCTAAATATTTGCTGGTCTGTTTGTCGTGGCCTGTACTCGTAGTGATAGCGGAGTTAATGTGGGACGTGGTCAATGAGGGCTTCTGGAAACACCACGTCACTAGAAATACTACGTCCAGCTAAGAGCCATGATCTTGGAGTTGTGAAGTGGTTTAGAACTTGAGACGACAGATTTTAAAATTGAACAGAACTCCCCCACCAGGAAAAGCCGTCGGATATATTTTGTAATGCCTCATCGCTTTGAACCGCTACTCACCTGAATTGAAACTATCGATACACCAGCAAACGCTGCCTTCCGAACCACCCGCCACCAACTTCCAACCTATTCCCACGCTGTAGAAGTTTCCAGTTTCAGTTAGAGGCCGTTAACATAAACAGACATGTACTACAGTTAACTTGCTATAGCGGTGCTACTGTATCATCATTTGGTCATAAACATTTTGTTTCTCAAGCTTCCAATCGGCCATGATTTGTTACATACATTCTTGCAGTTTCTTCGAAAAAGCCACAAATAATCTCATAATTTTTTGAACGTACATCATACATGTAGTACAGTAGTTGCAGGAAAACATGCGATCGGAGGCAGACAAACTGTTTGAACTCCGAGCGAGAGAGAAGAGAAGAGGCATATACACACAGATGATGAAAACATCCTGCAATCCCACCTTCCAAGTGGCAAGGATACACCGATACCTAGCAGCACGCTCTAGCACGGTGACATCCCCCAGTCCACCACAATAGAAGGGGTAGTAGACAGATGCTGGATGGGAGATGCGGTGGCATGGCGGATCAAGCTGCAGTGGCTGTGGCAAGTGCAGGAGCTGAGCAGAGTCCAAGCGTGGTAGACAGGTGCTCGACAGGAGACGACAAGGCAGATCAAGCTGCAGTGGCTGTGGCAAGAGCAGGAGCTGCATCCGATTCCTCTTCACTTCCACCTCCCCCAGATGAGCCTCCCTTGCTTCCTCCCCCCTGGCCCTCCTCTCCCTTCCCTCCCGCCTTCTCTCCCCTCCCTTCATTCTCCTGCAACCACCGCTCCCACGCGCCCTCCCCTTGCAGTATGTGGGCCCCACACCCCGGCACACCGTCCTCCCCCTCCTCCCCCTCGTGCCCCACTGACGCTTCGTCCAACACCACTGCCTCCACCAGAGAGCTTGGGACCTGGTGGGTTGGAATAAGAGGAGGGTGAATCGCAGGGATAGATAGAGGACAGAAGAGAGCAGGTTATTCCCCTCCTCCCCCTCGTGCCCTACTGACGCCTCATCCAGCTGCCTCCACTAGACTGCTGGGGACCTGTTGAGATGAGATGGAGTGAAAAATCAAGTGTGAATGAGCATAGTTTGCAGGTATGGATAGAGGAAAACGGGGTGCAGGTTGGCCCCTCCTCGCCCTCCTCCCCCGCGTGCCCCACCGATGCCTCGTCCAACACGACTGCCTCTACCAGGGAGCTGGGAGCCGGGTGTGCTGGGACGAGAAGGGGACTTGTGAGTCGACTCAAAAGTCAACTGAGCTAGGAGCCAGGTGTGCTGGGACGAGAAGGGGACTTGTGAGTCGACTCAAAAGTCAACTGAGCTAGGAGCCAGGTGTGCTGGGACGAGAAGGGGACTTGTGAGTCGACTCAAAAGTCAACTGAGCTAGGAGCCAGGTGTGCTGGGACGAGAAGGGGACTTGTGAGTCGACTCAAAAGTCAACTGAGCTAGGAGCCAGGTGTGCTGGGAGAGAAGGGGACTTGTGAGTCTACTCAAAAGTCAACTGAGCTAGGAGCCAGGTGTGCTGGGACGAGAAGGGGACTTGTGAGTCGACTCAAAAGTCAACTGAGCTAGGAGCCAGGTGTGCTGGGACGAGAAGGGGACTCGTGAGTCGACTCAAAAGTCAACTGAGCTAGGAGCCAGGTGTGCTGGGACGAGAAGGGGGAAGAAAGCAGAGAGCGGGTTATCCTCTCGCCCCCCTCTTGCCCCTCTGATGCCTGTCCGACACCAATTCCTCCACTAGAGTGCTGGGCACATCAGGGATCACTGGATGGGAGGGGAGGGATGGGGTAGAAAGGATGGAAGTGTGCAAACCGAAACAATTCTCATTCGCCTGAAATGGAGCAAGCACCGTACCTTCATGCCTTGGCACCATACCTACATGCCTTGGCACCGTACCTACATGCCTTGGCACCGTACCTTCGTGCCTTGGCATCATACCTACATGCCTTGGCACCGTACCTTCATGCCGAGGCACCGTACCTAGATGCCTTGGCACCGTACCTAGATGCCTTGGCACCGTATCTTCATGCCTTGGCACCGTACCTAGATGCCTTGGCACCGTACCTTCATGCCTTGGCACCGTACCTAGATGCCTTGGCACCGTACCTTCATGCCGTGGCACCGTACCTAGATGCCTTGGCACCGTACCTTCATGCCTTGGCACCGTACCTAGATGCCTTGGCACCGTACCTTCATGCCGTGGCACCGTACCTAGATGTCTTGGCACCGTACCTTCATGCCTTGGCACCGTACCTAGATGCCTTGGCACCGTACCTTCATGCCTTGGCACCGTACCTAGATGCCTTGGCACCGTACCTAGATGCCTTGGCACCATACCTTCATGCCTTGGGCACCGTACCTAGATGCCTTGGCACCGTACCTTCATGCCTTGGGCACCGTACACACTATTTCACAGCCACTGTACTTACAACTCAGCCTCGTTAAACACCTTACCTCGTATACATCCTCCTTGGTGAGCGAGCAACGTATCTCGTGCATAGCCTTGGCACCCACCATACCTCGTAAACAGCCTCAATAACCACAGTACCTCATGCACAGCCTCGGCAGCCGCCGTACCTCGTACATAGCCTCGGTGAGCAGCCCCTCCAGCAGCGATCGCAGCCCCCTGGCCCCCGTGTTGCGCGCTGCTGCCCTGCGCGCTATGGCCCTCACTGCGCCCTTCGTCATGTGCAAGCGCGCCTGAGTAATTGGAGGGAAGGGTTGGAAGGGCATGAGGAGAAGGAAGAAGGCAAGACTGGGTGCTGTTCTGCGGCCAATAGCTTTGCGAACTGCTTGCTAACAGAGATTTTTTATACTCATGTGCAAAAGCCACAGCCCACACTGCACAGCCCACACTGCACTCACGTTGTTCATTGCCAGTAGCTTTGCAAATTGCTTGCGCGTTCTTGGGCTTTAAGAGAACCTGCGAGTGAGAGCCACATTGGGAGGAGAGAACGGGTACAGGGAAGGTGCAGGAGAGTGGGGAGGGGGTATTGGGTAGGTTCCAGGGTTTAGGAAAGGAGCAGGAGAATTTGGGCAGAAGATTAGGAAAGGAATACGTGATGTCATGTCAACTCGTGCATGGAAAGCCACTCAGCTCTGTGTTTAGATTCGAATGGAGGTGCACAAAAAAGGTCATTGAATTTCTACCGGCACTGGTTGCCACCCGCACCAGTTGGCACCGTCATTCAATTTCTATTGGCACCGGTTGCCACCTGCACCGGTTGCCACCTGCACCGGTTGCCACCTGCACCAGTTGCCACCTGCACCGGGTGCTCCTCTGTGAGCCCATGCAGCCCCATGAACACTGGTGGCCACTTGAATCTACCTGTACCAGTTGCAACCCAGTTGCTACTGCATGGAACCAGCCTATCTGCACCCACCTGCACCAGTTACTACCTGGTTGCTACCAGCACAAACTGTCTGTGAGCACATGCAACCCCACGAGTACCAGTTCCTGCCTGCACCAGTTGCTACCTGCACCCGCACTGCACCTACCTGCACGAGTTGCTCCTCTGTGAGCGCATCCAGCCCCACGAGCACCGATTGCTACCCAGTTGCCACCTGCACTGCACCTACCTGCACCAGTCATTACCTGCACGAGCTGCTCCTCTGTGAGAGCATGCAGCCCCACGAGCACCGGGAACCGCCCCACAAACTCGGGAATGAGCCCATAGGCTATCAGGTCCGTGCTCTCTGCCTGGTGTTGATGAACAATTGGGGAATGAGGGGGGGAAGACGGGAGGTTGGGGGGAGGGGGGAAGGCGGGTTCAGAATTAGCACAACGAATTGCCGCACAGAACTTGGGAATGAGCACGAATGAAGAAGAGCAGAAAAGAAATGACGAGCGAGCAGCAGTGAACATGCAAGAGGGAATAACGTGAAAAGGGCACGCACGCACCGACTGCGTTCACAACCTCAGCTCACCGATTGCAGCAGCGAGCCGGCAGTGCGGGCGTCAAGCACCGATCGGTTGCGCAGAGATGCTCGCACGGGCGCTCCGAAGCCGATGGATGACTTGCGCTTCCTGCAAGAAGGGAGATAATTGAGGGATTCGAGACATGCAGCAAGCAAGAGCACGTCGACGTGTGTGCTTGCAGGGCTTGCAGCGATGTGCTGTGCGCACAGGTGCTCCGACACCAACTAGCTTCGCATGGTGAAAGCAAAGTACATTTGGCAGCGTGCACTGCGTCTCACCTCTCTGCTTCTCCTCACCTCTGCTACCACCCCCCTCACCTCTCTGCAATCGTCTTCTCAAGATCCACAAACGCCCCTCCACAGATGAAGAGAATGTTCTGTGTGTCCAGCTGGTGGGGTGGGTGGGGCAAAGAAAGGGGCAGTTTGGGGCAAAGCAAGGGGGCAGCAAAGGGGGGCAGCAGGCAAAGCAAAGCAAGGGGGCAGGCAAAAGACGGCAAAGCAAGGGGGCAGGCAGAAGAGGTGAGGGCAGATGAAGAGAATGTTTTGTGTGTCCAGCTGGTGGTCAGGGCAGGGGGGTACATGGGGGAGAGGCATGGGGCATTGAGCATGAGAGATGGTGATGGGACATGGGTCATGGGAAACGGTCATGGGGCACGGGGCATGGGAGGGGAATGGCTGGCAGGCAGTAGGG
Organism: Closterium sp. Naga37s-1; assembly: GCA_947471745.1. NCBI lineage: Eukaryota > Viridiplantae > Streptophyta > Zygnematophyceae > Desmidiales > Closteriaceae > Closterium > Closterium sp. Naga37s-1. The sequence goes on from CANJKZ010001038.1 coordinate 574,610, forward strand.
ACGGAGGGCAGGAGAGGAGAATGTTGAGCGTGTTGGGCTGGTGGTGGGGTGGAGCAGAGCAAGGGGCGGCAGGCATTAACTGCGAGGCACTAGGCACACAAGGGCATGTACATAGCTATCCATTGAAAAGAAACGCATTTCGTTTTGTGTGATATACTCGTCGTGAGTTTCAGGTACAATGAGCAATCAAGCACAACAGCAGCAGGTATCGATCCCTGGTGTCTTTGTTGTGCCCGTCACCCCTGCATTCCCACATCCCAGCACCCTCGCACCCCCGTACCCTTGACCCCCGCACCCCCCTACTCCCGCAACCCCCCTACCCCGCACCCCTTACCCCCACAAAACCGCAAACCCCTACCCCTGCAACCCGCAATCCTGTACCTGTATGAACTCGCCTCTTGGGTTCTTCCTCCCTGTCTTCTCCGGCACATTAATCACCTGCGCCCAGGGGATGTGGGGGGGAGAGACCCACGCATGCATTCTTAAACTGCCTTCAGAGGGGCGTTTGAGACGTGTCAAAGGGGGGTGTGCAGCAGGCCTTCAAGCCCCAATTTCCTACTCACAGCGTCCTCCAGCATTCTCAACAAGGCCTGCTGCACGCCCCCCTTTGACACGCCTCAAACGCCAATAGACATGCCTCTCGCATCCCACCCTCCTTCACACCACACTCACACACCCCCTTACAGCCCACCACCTTCCCCCTCTCACAGCGCCCTCCAGCATTCTCAACAACGCCTGCTGCACGCCCTCCCCTGACACGTCCCTGCCATCTCGCCTCCTCCAAACCTCTGCTCACATACCCCCATAACCTCCCCCTCCCCCCCCCCCCCCCCCCCCTCTCCCCTTCTTTACTCACGGCGCCCTCCAGCATTCTCAACAACGCCTGCTGCACGCCCTCCCCTGACACGTCCCTTGTGCTCGTGATGCCCTCCGCCTGTCCAGGCACACAGGGTGGGGAGAGAGGGGCACCGTTAAGACACTTTCAGGCACCTCAACACGCCCTGCCCTCACACGTCTCTTGTGCTCGTGATGCCCTCCGCCTGTGTGGTGACAAGGGGAGGAGGGAAGAAGAGAGGGAAGAGACAGGCATCAAATTAACACCTCTGATTAGAAGGTACTCCAGCACGCCCTCTCCTGACACGTCCCTTGTGCTCGTTATGCCCTCCGCCTGAACGGTGGGGGTCAGAAAGGAAGGGGAGGGGAAGAGAGAAGAGGTGAGGGAAGGCGGGAGGGGAAAGGGGCCACAGGTGAGTGTAACCCCTGCTTGATATGGTGATGGGGGGAGGGAATGAGAAGAGGGGAGGGAAGAGGAGAAGAGGATAAAGGAGACGAAGAAAGAGGAGAGGCACTTTCGTGAGAGTCCACCAAAAGCCTATTTTTTAGGCCTCAAAAAGAGGAGAAGATGCTAGAAGGAGACGAGGAAAGGGGAGAGGCACTCTCGTGAGAGTCCACCAAAGCCAATTCAAAAAAGCGCAAGGGATCGGGGGTGCGGTAATGAAGGGGAGGCAAGGAGAGCGTAAAGATGTGGAGGAAGAAAGGCGACGAGGTGAAATGAGGAGAGGAGTTTGAGCATGAGGGAGGAGGGAAGTGGGATTGGAGAGGTAGATTTGGTCAGGAGAAGATTACATGGAACTGATATCACAAGAGTGATCAACGAGAAAATGTTATGACTCGACTCAAAGACACAAGGCTTTGCAGCACATTACGGAGGAGAATCTACTCCACTATTGCGCTTTATAATCACGTAGCATTGGATGCTATGTATGTGGGTGCCATTTACGACAAATCACCTAGTTTCGAGTTGAAACAAAATAACGTGGCTCACCTTTACACTGATCATGTGCGGGGTGCGGGGAAGGGCACGTGTGCAAAGCTGTGGATCTCTGGAGACGCGGGGTATCGATCCCCGTACCTATCGCATGCAAAGCGATCGCTCTACCATGTGAGCTACACCCCCACAATTGGTAAAAAGAAAACGTCAATTTACCTTAAATATACACAACGGCCTGGTGCTAGTGGTGTTACAGAGCTCACTCACTCGCCGTGTGTGCGGGCTTTAAGACGACTCAAAACTCTTTTAAGACGACTCAAAACTCTTTTGAGACGACTCAAAACTCTTTTGAGACGACACAAAACTCTTTTGAAACGCCTCAAATGTACTGGTGTTACAGAGCTCACTCACACACCATGTGTGTGTGAGTGAGAGCTCTGAGGGTTGGCATAAGCGCGCTCGCTCACCTTCTTGGTCGGCTTTTCAATCTCGTCGACATACACAAGAAGCTGAGAACATCAGGGCATCGTGTATATAGATATGCCCTGCTGCGCTGCTACACAATGCCCTGCTGTGCTGCTGCTTTAGTGGGGGGGTGCATCACCTAGTGCCCGTGCCGCTAGTGCTGCTAGCAAGCCTACCTTTTCAGTGAGCTTGTCGATCTCATCAATATACACGATGCCCTGCTGCGTTGCTGCTCTGGTGGGGGAGGGGGGGCAACACCTAGTGAGAGTGCACTGCAGGCTGCCGCTATTGCGCTCACGCCCACCTTCTTGGTGAGCTTGCCAATCTCGTCGATATACACAATGCCCTATTGTGCAGCTGCTTTAGTAGGGGGGTGCATCACCTAGTGCCCGTGCCGCTAGTGCTGCTAGCGAGCCCACCTTCTTGGTGAGCTTGTCAATCTCGTCGATATACACGATGCCCTGCTGCGCTGCTGCTTTAGTGGGGGGGTGCATCACCAAGTGCCCATCACCTAGTGCCCATCACCTAGTGCCCATCACCAAGTGCCCGTCACCTATTGCCCATCACCAAGTGCCCGTCACCTATTGCCCATCACCAAGTGCCCGTCACCTATTGCCCATCACCAAGTGCCCGTCACCTATTGCCCATCACCAAGTGCCCGTCACCTATTGCCCATCACCAAGTGCCCGTCACCTATTGCCCATCACCAAGTGCCCGTCACCTATTGCCCATCACCAAGTGCCCGTCACCTATTGCCCATCACCAAGTGCCCGTCACCTAGTGCCAGTGCTGCTAGTGCTGCTAGTCGCAAGCCTACCTTCTTGGTGAGCTTGTCAATTTCATCGATATACACGATGCCCTGCTGCGCTGCTGACACACTGAAGTTGGCGCTCTGCGTAAGAAAAACAGACACATTCGCACGCAAATACCACCGTGGAAATCACACACACACACAGAATCACACACCGTGGAGAATTATTGAAAGGGAGGAGGGAGGGAAGGCGGAGACAGGAAGGAGAGAGAGATGGGGGAGGAAGAAAAGAGGAACGGGGAAGGGAGGCGGGATGGAGGGAGGAGAGTCGGACGAGGGTGGATTTGGGCAGGGTTACAAAGAGTAAAGGGGTTCTGACTGTACCCAGCATCCCACAGTTGTGCCCTGTGGCTCGACTGAATTAACCAACAACAATGTTCAAAGCATTTGAAACGCCAAGCACAGGAAAAGCAACACTTGAAGCCATCCTGCATGGCATGGCAATCATGCCCACCGTTGCAATGATGTTTCCAGCAGAAAAAAAAACCTTCACCTCAAACAACAAAACCCCCTCACTTCAATAAACCGCTCCCCTCACCTGCAGCAGCTTATACAGGATCATTTCCAAGTCATCACCCACATACCCCACTTGCACGACAAGCAGAAGCACTAACAACCCCCCCCCCTCCCCCCCCACTCCAACCCCCTTTCCCAACCCCAACAACCCCTTCCATCCCTCACCTGCAGCAGCTTATAGAGAATCATCTCCACATCCTCGCCCACATACCCCGCCTGCCAAGCGAACAGCACCGGAACAGCAAGCAACAGGCGCAGAAGAGGTAATGTGAAACGGTTCAAGAAGAAGAATCAGTAGAAGGATATGCGCAGAAGAAAGTCATGAGGTGGCATGGCATTTGAGTCGACTCAAAAGTCAACTCAAAAGTCTTTTGAGTCGACTCAAAAGTCAGTGGTAGTAGAAGGATATATGCGCAGAAGAAAGTCATGAGGTGGCATGGCATGCGGCGCACCTGGGTGAGAGTGGTGGCATCAGCAATGGCGAACGGCACGTTGACAAACCGAGCCAGAGTCTTGGCCAGCAGCGTCTTGCCTGCACGCATGGGGCAGTGCGTGTGCAGCAGAGGATGGAATATCTTAACAGCAGAGAACGGGGAGTTTTGAAGCACCTCAGAACCAAGTAGGGTCTTGCCTGCACACACCAGTGCAGGGCGGCAGAGGATGGATTGTTGCATGCTATTTCACGCAGCTGAACTGAACCCCTATGCTGCCTGTAAACCGTTTAACCCACCTGACCCGGTGGGTCCCATCAGCAGCACGTTGCTCTTCTCCACCTGCACCTCGTTCCATAAGAGGCACAGGAGTGCTGCTCTGCTCGCATGCTACGCCACCCACCTGAACCCGATGCTGCATGAATGCTGTGTGTGGGTGCTATGCTCATGCACCCACCTGACCCCGTGGGTCCCATGAGCAAAACCTTACTCTTCTCCACCTCCACCTCGTCCCATGAGTGCACTGCCATACCACCCTATGCTAATCCGCTGCTCCCATCGCATGCGGCCCGGCCCCGTATGCTGCATTGGTGATTCTTTAAACCACCTGACCCCGTGGGTCCCATGAGCAGCACATTACTCTTCTCCACCTCCACCTCGTCCTCCTCACCGCCCCCCACCAGGTTCTCGCACGCCCTGCAGGGGGGAAGAGAGGTGGAAGAGAGGGCGACGGGGGGCATAGGGAGAGGGTAGGGAGTGAGGGGCACGTTGGTTTTCTCACCCTCCACTTCGTCCTCCTCACCTCCTCCCACCAGGTTCTCGCACGCCCTGCATCACCCCAGGGAGAGTAAAAGCGGGAAGAGAGGAGACAGGGAGCACATGACGATGGAGTAGAAAGGGAGGGGGTATAAGGCTTCACTACACTTCCCACCTCGTCCTCCTCCTCCCCGCCCCCCACCAGGTTCTCGCACGCCCTGCTTGCCCCAGGGAGAGGGGAGCACAAAGAGGCAGGGAAAGGAGAGGGGGACAAGGAGGGGAAGAGAGACGGACAGGAAGCACAAGGAAAGGTAAAGGAGCAAGAGGCGCGTTGGTTTTCTCACCCTCCACCTCGCCCTCCTCGCCTCCCCCCACCAGGCTCTCGCACGCCCTGCTAGCACGTGAGGGAGGGAAGCCGGGGGGAACAGGAGGTCGGGGGGGACCGGACCTCCTGTTCCCCCCAGCAGGGGGGACGAGAGCTGGAGAGGCACACTGGGAGGGAACGGACAGGAACGAGAGCTGCATTCCCAATCTGACCTGCATTCCCACGCTGACCTGCATTGCCAATCTGCATTCCCAAGCTGAGCTGCATTCCCAAGCTGAGCTGCATTCCCACAACCTCATGGACGGGGTTCGCCTCCCTACCTTCCCCATTACTCACTTTTCTCCATTCCTCTTCCCCGACCCCCCTCCCCGCTTTGCCGCCCACCCCCTTTCCCCCACAACTGTGCAGCGAGTGTCAGCAGCAGCGGCGACGCGCTTTTAATCGGCATGACGGACGGCATCTCCTTCAAGTGCTCGCACAACCTCATGGACGGGGTGCGCCTCCCCGAATACCCCGCGCAGCCGGCGGCCGTACTTAAACTTGAGGACGGCAGCCGCATACTGCTCCCTATTCTCATTCGTAAGTGTCTTGTCTGGAGCGATTCTGAGCCGACTCAAATTTGCTCATCCCGCCGTCATTCTGAAACTCAAGCCCGTCTTCTTCCTGTTCTCTACTTATCAGCAGCACGCCTCTCCATTCAGGCGTGCATCAACTCTGAGGTCACCTTTTCCTTCCCCCTTCCCGCCCCCTTCCCCTCTCTCTCCCCTGATCGCTTCCTGCAGCGCACCTATCGAGCCAAATGCTCATTGACTCAGTGTCTTACCCCCCTCCTCCCCTTCCCCCCCCTTTCCTCCCCCCTCCCTCCCTCATTTCCCCCCTCCGTTCCTTCCCCGTCCCCCCATCTGCAGCGCACCTCTCGAGCCAAATGCTCATTGACTCGGTGCGCGGCGTGCCTCTGGTGAGTTGACGGTTCCTCTAGTGGCTCTAAACTGTGTTATTATATTGAATGTAGAGTTGAGAGTGGTTTAAGAAAGTTGGTGGTTTTGATTCTGGTAAGACTTTTGGTTGAAACCTGAAAGTGCTTATATCGAAACGATGGTTTAGCTTCTAACGATGGTTCAAGGCGTGACTGTAAAAGAAGTGTGATTAACATGCACGCAATCCGTCTGTTGCAAACCACGTGGTAATGATGAGCTCCTATGGTGATTCTAATCTCTAAGCAGAGTTCATTTCACGAGGCATGGAGTCCTATTTGTTTGCAAGAACGAAACTCTTACAGTGCTTCTTGTGTGTTTGTGTTGTGCTATGCTGACGTGGCAGGCTCGGCCAACGGTGTACATGCTAATGCGAGATATGATCGAGTTGATGGGATATGAGGTGAGGTGGTGAGATGTTATTATCAGGCGACACTATGGTATGTTAGGTAAAATGTTGTTGAGATATGGGCCATGAGGATGGGATGTGAAATGGTTCACCGCTGCTCTAACTGTCAAATGCTAATGTAGTTCACAAATCCAACCCAACAGGCTTAGCTGCTGCTTTCCTTTTTTTTTTTTTTTTTTTTTTTTTTTTCTCCACCACAAACTGAAGCTTTCACGTCCGTCCGCCCCTCCCCCCGCCCCCCTGTTCCTAACTGCAGATCAGTTTGATTCGCATCACCCATCGAGACGGGGATGCATACTGCGCCCGAGCCTATCTTTCCAAGGTCAGTCCGCGTTTTCTAAGGCTAGAGTTCAATCTGGTGCGCATCGCCCATTGGTGCGCGCAGCTTCTCCAGGGCCTCATAGATCATCATTGCTTGCTGACAGTACTAACTGACACAGTAACACAGCCAGCAGCCGGAGCAGCACCATCAGCAGCAGTGTGCCTGCCATGATAAGCCTGGACATGCAATGCAACCATCTAAAGCTGATTTGGATCTTTCCACTTTCCCTCAACTCCCATTCCACCCCCTCTTGCAACAGGTTCCTTCTGATAGTAGCACAGCCACTGGCAGCAGCAGCGGGCCTGCAATGATGAGTCTGGACATGCGGCCATCTGACGCAATCAACCTAGCAGCACGCGCCAAGGTGTGTGACTGTAGAAAGACGAGTGTGATCGTATCTAAGCGTGAGTGTACCAAGTCATCTTGGCATTTCCCTAGCCACCAACACCAGTAGCAACACAGCCAGCAGCACTGGCTAGACGTGCAGCCGTCAGACGCCATCTACCTAGCAGCACGTGCCAAGGTGTGTGGCTGTTGCATTGTAACATGAAATGCGAGATTCTGAACCAGAGACGAATCGAAAGCGCAGTTACTGAACTGGCTGTGGTATGGGCAGATTCTCGCCTTGTATGGGCGGGGGGCAGGGACTGGGGGGCAGGGCGCAAGGGGGGGAAAAGGGGTAGGGACAGGGGCTTGGGTTGGGGGACTGGGATAGGGCGCATGGGCGGGGGGCAGGGGCAGGGGAAGGGCAGCAGGAACAGGGGGCAGGGGCAGGTCTTTCTTAGCTTGACCACAGGCTTGCAGGCGTTCAGGCTTCCAGCTTTTTCTCGCTCCTCTCAGCAGGGTGCTTATTCAGGTGTGCCTCTGTTGTTTCAGGTGCCCATTCAGGTGCGGAAGTCTCTGGCGGTGGCGGACGGAGTGCGGATAGTGGGGATGGTGCGGTCGGCAGTGGCACCTGGGCATGGCGGGCGGCTGCTGAGACGGCAGCAGAGAGTGGTGCTGACGTCAGAGGACAAGTGAGTGGTGGCATGCTGACGTCAGATCATAAGGTGCTGCTTTAACATGAGAATGAGAGGCAAGAAATTGATAGGCTCAGGAGTTGTGTGTGGTAGGATCAGTGCAAATTGTGTGGGGATGGTGCAGGTGGTAGAGAGTCAGTCAGGTCAGTGCCCTCTATGCCTACCACTCCTTCATTTCTTTCTGTCTCTCTCTTTCTCCCCCTCTCCTCATTCGCTCCCCCTCCCCCTCTCCTCATATCCGATCCATTTGCAGATGAGTTCGCGCTGGTGAGGCGGATGGAGGAAGCAGCACAGCACCAATCAGTGCAACCAACTCTGCACCCTCTCTGTTTTTGTTTTTGTTGCTAACTCTCCCTCTCCCCATTCCTTCACCCCCAGACCCGATCTCGGGGACTTGTCACCGGCGGACGAGTTTGCGCTGATGGAGGAAGCAGCTCAGCCCCGACCAGTCCAACCAATTCTGCACCCGCTCCCTTTATCTCCCCTCCCGCCCCCGTCCCCGCTCTGGCTCATTCCGCTCTCCGCAGACCCGATCTCGAGGACCTGTCACCGGCGGACGAGTTTGCGCTGGTGAAGCTGATGGAGGAAGCAGCACAGCACGAGCGGTACGGCGATGCAGCGAAGATTAAAGACCAGCTGACGAAGCTGCGTCGGAGAACCAACAAGGTGAGAAGAGGAGAGTGGAGAGGTACGAGAGAGGGGAATAGGGTGGGGGAAGGCTTAGAGGGATGAAGGAAAGAGGGTGGATGGGGAGGGGGGGTGGAGGTGTAGCGGGATGGACGAGGGAAGGATATAATGGGGAGGGGTAGATAAAACTGTAGCTGCCTGAAGTGGCATCAAGGCTTGTTCTTAAGCTGCCAAGAATCTCATGTCTTCCAACCACAAGCAGACCAGAGTGTTGGATGCAAGCACTGTAGGAGGTGTGAGACTTAACCGCTCCCACCTTCCACTGTTTTGTCCCTTTGTTCTTTGATACGACCCAGGTGTAGAGCTGCCTCTGTGTGTGACTACTGCAGTGGCACTAGGAAGATGGAGGGTGCGCCCTGCCCTCTGTACATTAAGGGGTAGCCCCTCTTTCTCTACCTACCTACCTACATCAAACATGTATTGTCTTGTCTATGTCCATTTTTCCTAATAGGAGATCGCTAAAGTGTGCTTGCTTTTCTTTCAGAACAGAACGCATGTATAGTGCTTGTGGTACCAGTATGTGTGCCAAAGATGTGCGTACATTCCTTGATATTCTAGGCAGTTCTGTTTTGAGGGTTATCAAAATGAGGATTTTCTTTCATACCGTCCTCGCTGTTTGATACATGCGTGGCTGTTTCTACCAAAACGTGGAGTTGGTGTTTTAATTCGCAATAGTGCATAGTCAGCACTTGTGGTATGAAGCTGCTCGGCACATAGTGTATGCATACAGAATATAATGGGTTTGACAAACTTCAAATGAATGTTACCTGTACCGCGTGCTCCCACTATCATGGATTTTAGAACACAACTGCTCTGCGCTTTCCAACTCCCTTTTCAGCCATTCCTCGTGTTACTTCCCATCCCACATATTTTCTGGAAAATTTTCGAATTTTGGCGAGCTCTTGCATTCCAGGCTTTATTCGCTGGCCAGTTAGCGTGCAGACAGCGACTGATCACTCGTACGGGTTCAGCGGCGGGTGCGGATGCTAGTTCGTAGCAAGTTAGCACTAACATAGGTTCGCGGTTACATTTCGTAGCCACGTCGCACTCTCGTTTCATAGGTTTGCAGCTTACGTAACATGCGGAAATGCGATTTTCATAGCAATTAAATTCGCGCGCTATTGTAACGAAGATGATCATTGCTAGTAGTGACGATTCGTTGGCTTAGCAACAGCATCACAGCATTACCATCAGCAGCGGCATCACTACCAGCACTATCACCAGAATCAGCAGCAGCAGTATCAGCTGCAGTCGATGCCATGTCGGACAGGCTCGCTCCGGACAAGCGGTTCAAGTTCGTTCACAACGGTGAGACAGTGAGGTGTGGAGATGAAGCATAGAGCAAGAGCGTTAGTAGCGCCGCGTTACCATCAGCAGCAGCATCACCCTAAGCGACAGCATTACCAGCAGCACAGGCTCGCTCCAGACAAACGGTTCAAGTTCGTTCACAACGGTGAGATACATAGCGTTTTTTATCCAACTACTTTGGATGTTGCTTTGGAAGAGGCGAGCTGCTGACGGTTTTTGTGACGTCTCAGCAGTCAGGTTCAAGTCCAGTGAGTGCGCTTTGCATGTTCAGACCAGAGATTGCATGCTTTTTCCTTCTCCTTTCAATCACTCCCTCCTCCCCGCAGACCGTTCCGTGCATGAGTGGATCAGAGCGGTTGCTTTTGTGGAGAAAAGCGTAAGTTTCCGGCTTTGCGTCTTCCTCACACACCTCTGTGAATTCTCCCTCCCGTTCTTGACCCCACAGGCCAAACCGTCTATGAGTGGGACCAAGGGGGTGGTTCTCCTTGTGAAGAAAAGCACGAGCTTATTCCACGAGTCTCCTAGGATTTTAGGTCTCAGGGGTCCTATTTGTCTTCCTTATATTCCTTTACGATTCTCCCTCCCGTTCTTGACACCCCACAGGCCAAACCGTCTATGAGTGGGACCAGACAGTTGACGAGATAGAGATTTTCGTCCCGCTGCCCGAAGGAGTGCCCGCAAAACTGTTCACATGCCAAATATCGCAACGGCACATCACGGTCGGCATCAAGGGCAACCCCCCTTACTTGGATGTATGTTTCTTAAACCCCCCTTACACGAAAGATCGCAACGGCACATCACCTATCTGCGTGGCCATCTGATGGGTGTGGTGTCTGATAAGCTGCCTGGGCGGATTATGGTATGGTGTCTGATGGCAGATCCACATCGCGTGGTCGCATGAGATGGGTGTGAGATTGTGACTGATTACCAAACGTCACAGTGAGGAATCATGCGGTGATAATAACTAGGAGCATCACACTGCATGGTTGTGTTTTCGTTCTTAAGGAGGGTTCTATGCCTGCCTCGGTCCTTCAAAGTGTGTTTTCTGTTTCTTTTGGAAAAAGGACTGCAGTACCCTTCCTTGCTTACCCTCTCACATCCTCTGCCTTGCTCTTTGCCCACATGGCTGGCTGACAGCACGACCTGGCCGGGGCTGTGAAGGTGGACGACAGCTTCTGATTCACCTTAGAGGCACCTCCTCTCACCCTCTCTCTCCCTCGTCTTTCTGCCTATCTCTCTCTTGACCACGTGGCTTGCTGACAGCACGACCTGGCCGGGGCTGTGAAGGTGGACGACAGCTTCTGGACCATTGGTGAGTAGGAGCTATTCTCCCCCTTCTCCATCTCACACGTGTGTTGAATTGAGTTTCTCACAGTCTAGCTGGGTCTGTGAAGGTTGACGGCATCTTTTTGGACCATTGGTGAGTTGCAAATCCTCTCCCCCTTCTCCATTTCACACGTAAATGGAGCCGATTTTTTGCAACCTAGCAGGGGCTGTGAAGGTGGACGACGGCTTCTGAACTATTGGTGAGTCGCAGCTCCAGATCGCACACTCTGAATAGTTTTCCCTCTTTCACTTCAGATATCATCACATATCAGATTGTTTCTTTCCGTTCTGTTGGCACACTCTGATATGGTCTTCTTGCATTGATAAGTAGAGTTGTTTTTCCATACCTGTGCTCATTAGGGTTTGCATGATACGAAGTTTCCCTTTGCGCCTCAGTTCCTCCTTTCACAAGATGAGTGAGGTAGCCCGGAGCTTCGGGCAATTAACGGGTCTGGATGACTTTTCATCCTCGTCTTTCCATGTTTGCATGCCTTCTCCTCTTCTCTGTGAGATGCCCGTTTGCATCTCACAGAGGGCACTGAGCTCCACATATTGTTGCAAAAAGCCCCAGAAAGCCCTAATTCGCATGCCATTCCCACTTCTCCCTGCATTCTCACGACCCACAGAGCTCCACATCTCGTTGCAAAGAGCAAAAGCGTTACCAACTTGCATGCCTTTCCACTCCTCCCTGCATTGGCACATGCCAGAGGGCACTGAGCTCCACTTTTCACTGCAAAAGGCCGCGGGGCAAGCCGTGGCCAGGCGCAATCAAGGGGCACAGTCTGCATGTTTCCTCCTCATCTCCCGTCTTTGGATGCCCTTTCCTCGTCTCCCCTACCTGTTTACTTCTGTTCTTCTCCCTTACCTCTTCGCATGCCTTCTCCCCGTCTTCGCCTCTTTGCGTTCTCCATTTCGTTGCAAAAGGCCAAGAGGGACAAGCCGTGGCCGGGCGGTGCAATCTGAAGGCACAGTCTGGATGCTTTCTCCTTCTCTTCTCGCCACCTCTCTTCATCCCACTGACCGCTCTGAGCTCCACATTTCATTCCAAAAGGCTTGCATGCCAATCACACACACCCCCACCTGCATTTCCGCATCCCACAGAGGGCAATGAGCTCCACATCTCGTTGCAAAAAGCAGAACGAGGCAAGCCATGACAGGGCGGTGCAATCAAAGGGAACAGTCTGGATGTTTCCTCCTCATCTCCCGTCTTTGCATGCCCTTTCCTCGTCTCCCTTACCTGTTTACTTCTGTCCTTCTCCCCTACCTCTTCGCATGCCTTCTCCCCGTCTTCGCCTCTTTGCATCCCACAGAGAGGCAAGCCGTGGCCGGGCGGTGCAATCAAAGGGCCGCAGCTCCGCATCTCATTCCAAAAGGCTGATGAAGTGACTTTTGAGTCGACTCAAAAGTCAAAAGTCATTTTGAGTCGACCCAAAAGTCACCTGAGCTCCACATTTCATTCCAAAAGGCTGATGAAAGCTTTGCATGCCAATCACAACCCCCCCTGCATTGCCGCACCCCACAGAGGGCGCTGAGCTTCACATCTCGTTGCAAAAAGCAGAACGAGGAAAGCCATGGCCGGGCGGTGCAATCAAAGGGCACAGTCTAGATGCTCTCTCCTTCTCGTCTCTTCGCCTCTTTCCATTCAGCAGAGGGCGCTGACCTTCACATCTCGTTGCAAAAGGCCGAACGAGGCAAGCCATGGCCGGGCGGTGCAATCAAAGGGCACAGTCTAGATGCTCTCTCCTTCTCGTCTCTTCGCCTCTTTCCATTCAGCAGAGGGCGCTGACCTTCACATCTCGTTGCAAAAGGCCGAACGAGGCAAGCCATGGCCGGGCGGTGCAATCAAAGGGCAGTCTAGATGCTTTCTCCTCATCTTCTCGCCACCTCTCTTCATCCCACACACCGCTCTGAGCTCCACATTTCATTCCAAAAGGCTGATGAAAGCGTTGCATGCTAATCACACCCCCCCCTGCATTTCCGCATCCCACAGAGGGCGCCGAGCTCCACATCTCGTTGCAAAAGGCCGAACGAGGCAAGCCATGGCCGGGCGCCATTAAAGGGCACACTTTGGATGCTTTCTCTGCGGACCAGGAGTCGAGACGGCTCATGCTGGAGCGGTTTCATATAGAGGTGGGTGTGTGGAGTGGAAGCATTTCAGATAGAGACGGCTTGGGACATAGGCACTAGAGCGCTTTCAGAAAGAGGCAAATAGGTGCAATCACAGGGCACACTTTTGATGCCTTTTCTGTGGACCAGGAGTCGAGACGGCTCATGCTGGAGCGGTTTCAGATGGAGGTGGGTGGGAGCGTTTCAGATAGAGACGGCTTGGGACATAGGCACCAGAGCGCTTTCAGAAAAGAGGCGTATGGGTGCAATCACAGGGCACAGTCTCGGTTCGTTCTCTGCGGACCAGGGGTCCAGACGACTCATGCTGGAGCGGTTTCAGATCGAGGTGGGTGGGGGGCTTGGGTTGAAACATAAGTAGGCACACCAGGCACACTCTTGATGCTTTCTCTGCGGACCAGGAGTCGAGACGACTCTTGCTGGAGCGGTTTCAGATCAAGGTGGGTGGGCAGAGGCTAGTTGGCACAGGCACGAGGCACAGTCCAGGTGCAATCAAGGGGCACAGCGTTGATGCGTTGTTGTTTCTCTGTGTTGTTTCTCACCCCCTGCATTGCAGAATCCCGGGTTTGACATCTCTGGTGCAGAGCTCACAGGATGGCTTGGCTTGGCTTTAAGTTTTGCTGGTTCGTTTTGTGCCCTCTGTGTTGTTCCCCACTCCCCACGCATTGCAGAATCGGGGGTTTGACTTCTCGGGTGCAGAGCTCACAGGATGGCTTGGCTTTTAACTACACCGGCTCTTTTTGTGCCCTCTGTGTTGTTTCGCACCCCCTGCAATACAGAATCACGGGTTTGACTTCTCGGGTGCAGAGCTGACAGGATGGCTTGGCTTTAAATTTCACTGGTTCGTTTTGCGCCCTCTGTGTTGTTGCCCACCCCCTGCAATACAGAATCCGGGGTTTGACTTCTCGGGTGCAGAGCTGACAGGATCCTGCCCTGACCCAGCAGCGTTCCTTGGTGGCATTCAGAGGCAGTAATTGGCTAGCAGCGTTCTTTGATGTTATGCAGAGGCAGTGATTGGCTAGCAGCTCACCGCTTGAAACCACTGCGCACCAAGACGAACCATTCATTACGAACCTAGAACAAAAAAGCATGACCTGCCATACATCAGCACAAACTTCAAAACACTCCAATCGTTTTCTGCCAGGCTTGATATGTTTTGTTCATGCAAAACCTCAGGAGACTATGATTGTAGACATCTGTTATAATATTTGAGGAAATTATGGAGGTAATACAGTACGGTACTAGTATTCAAGTTCCCTTGAAATAACTAGCACAAGTTCCCTTGAAATTGGTAATTATGTGCACATGCGCACTTACACACACACATGGTCACGCATGCATTCACACACAGTCACACACACACACACACACCACACACACTGACAAACACACACACATGCTTGGGAATGAGAGGGGAGAAAATGGAGGAGAACCGAGAGATGGAGACGACAACATTCTTGATAGTACTTTGACCCCCATTGCTCCCTTCCCTGGCCGCATCAAGCCTGTCTAGAGCAATTCGTTAAATAGCAGACACAGGGACTGTCCTTTAGTCTTCAAAAGAAGTATCACTTAGAATTGGAGCATTGAATTGCTGATCTTCATATAAGCAACTCCACAAGTGTAAGGATTAGTGGACACACTTCAAGGATAGAATGCCACCGTGTGCATGCCTGTGGGTGGTAAATAACGAAGCGTGTAGATGCAGGGAAACATGAGAGAACTTGAGAACTGGGGGTTTCACAGGATAAAACAGGTTCTATAAACAAGAAACATTAGGAAATATGAAACGAAGCGAGAATGAAAATCTTTCTGCTTGTTTTGTGTATGACTTACGGGACACCCACTGCAGTGATTCTGGTCAGGGACAGGTAAGAGAGCTGAGTCGCCCTTCCAAGGCAGTTTGCACTGCCGTACACATAGATTCTCTTGCAATCACCAGCTCCTCCGGGTGCATGGTCCACTCGCCAGCATGAACGGAAACGGGAACCAATTATCTTAGGCACATTGGTGCATGCGCTGTAGTTCAAGCGCGTGGTGTAGGTAGATGAGGAGAACTTATAATTGGGCGTGGCGTAGAAGGTGAAACTTGCAGAGGAGACAGTTGGGGCGGCTCCTGGAAGCAAACAGAATGTGGGAGAATGAAAAATCAGGGTATGGTATTCCACATGGGGTTTGGCATGGAGTATGGAGATAAGGATGAGGTAGCATCAATAAACCCATGTGAGCACAAGTGGTTGAACCTGCATGCTGATTAACCTCAAATGCGTATCATTGGCTTACTATAGATGCAACCCTTGCTGGTCATGCCATCGCCACTGGAGCAGACACAGTAAGGAGCCTTTTTGGTAGCCGAGACGAGTGCATGTGGCCCTTGCTGGACAGTTCCCGCAAGTAGCAGGTCCTGGTGAGTAGGGTAGAGAAAAGGTGGGAATATGTTAGTGCAATAGGAGAGCATGTGGAGTAGAACGGGAAAAGCTTGGTGTAACCGTGCAACAGCTTGATAGATGACAGCAGGCAAACGCATAGGACAGGACAAAGCAGCACATTGTGCTGGTATATCGTGGGAATACACGTGGGACAGTTAAAACGAACATAGCATTGCATGGGGGCGAAATGAGAGAGGACGAGAGAAAAGTGCGAGAGGGATAGGAGGAGAGAGTGAGAGGGGGAAAAGAGTTGGAGGGGGAGGGGAGGGGGAGATGGGTCGGGGGGGGGGGAGGATGGGGGGAGGGGGGGGGAGGGGGGGGGGTTGGGGGAAGGTTTCAGTAAAGGTGAGAAAACATTACATACCAACGCATTCGCCATAGAGCTTTGTGTAACCTGCCTTGCATTGACAGTATGCAACGCCATTTTCATATTTTCGACAATCCTGCGTGTATGAATCACACCCCTTAAGAATGCAACTATCTGGGGGAGAAGAGGGGGAGAACACGGGGGGGAGGGGAGTTTACCATCGAGTGTGGGGCACTGTGTGGATCCAGAGAAGGAGAGTGACAGCGGGGAATGCGGAGAGGATGCACAGATGCAGGCTTGCCCAAGGTGGAGAGGGTAGAAGGACGAGAAAGAGAGAGCATGAGCAAGAGGGAGGGATAAAGGGAGAGGGAGTGGACAATTAGAGGGAGAGGGAAGGTATAGATGGAGGAAGGGAGAGTTAGTGTGGTAGAGGGAGACGCAGTGGGAGAGGGAGAGGGAGAGGGAGAGGCACACCGAAGGAAAGGTTCGAGAGGGAGGGACAGGGTTAGAGCACACGGAAGGAAACGTAGAGCAGCACAACACACAAGGACACGAAAGCACACATAAACACACAGCAACGCACAGCATCCTTACCGGTGCACGTCCTGCCATCTCTCTGCAGCGTGAAGCCAATGTCACAAACACAAGACGCCTCGCCCAACGCGTCCTTCACACAGTGGCCGTTTGCACCACACGCTCGCAGTATGCATGTCTCTGCCAGATGAGAGCGAAGCCACCGGAACAAAAAGTGCAGATTGCCGAGGAAAAAGAGCAAAGAACGAGAAGCATTTGGACTCAGCAGAGCATGCAATCGTGGTATCACGCAACAGCCTTACCTGCCCACGCCATGCCATCATTCTGCAGCGCACAAAGAGCATCCTCAGCAGAAACATTGTTCACGAGTTGCAGCACAACACTGACCAGCACAGCCGTTCTCAGTCATGGCGTAGACCCAGTTGAAGTGACAGACAGCGAACTCACGAACACAGGACGCACGCATTAGGCACCAGCAGCTAGGGCTTAATGCATAGTAAATAGCAGTAGCAGCTTTCAAAACCAGCACACGGCAGCAGCAGTAGCACGCAGCACGGCACATCAGCAGCAACACACAGCAAATTACTACCTGTGCATGTCTTGCCATCTGCCCCAAGCCCAAAGCCTTGGTCACAAACACAGGACGCCACCCCCTCCGCGTCCTTGATGCACTGGCCGTTTCCAGCACACGCCTGGAGCACACACGTATCTGGTGAGGGAAGAACCAACGGGGACGACAAACATTAGAACCCAGCAGTGCCATAGGGATCAAATCACAGCGATTTATCAGTACACAGCAGCAGCACACAGCTACCTGTGCATGTCCTGCCATCCTTCTCCAGCCCGAAGCCAGGGTCACAAACACACGATGCCGCCCCCTTTGCGTCCTTAACGCACATGCCATTCTCACCACACGCCTGGAGCACACATGTATCTGGGAAGGGATGAGTCGAAAGGGACAGCAAACATTAGAATCCAGCAGAGCCATAAGGATAAAATCAGAGCGCGACTTATCAGTACAGCACGGATAAGCAGCACTCACCAACACAGCCGTCCGCGGTCTTGTTAAACCCAGTGTTGCAATGGCAGGAGGAGAGTCCCTGGTTCTCTTCACAGTACCCGTTCTCTCCACAATCCTCGACCGTACACAGCTTTGCCGAGTTCAGCACGAGAGGGGTGGACAGCAGAGTAAGCAGCGGGATAGTGAAATAAGGATGTTGGAGTGACCACACCACAGCATGCTGACAGGCCTGGATTTGACCAAGATGGCTCGAACGAGAGGCAGCAATGACAGCAATGACACCAATGTCATGTAAAGAGGCAGCAATGACAGCAATGACACCAATGTCATGTAAAAGAGGCAGCAATGACAGCAATGACACCAATGTCATGTAAAAGAGGCAGCAATGACAGCAATGGCACCATTATGTCATGTAAAAGAGGCAGCAATGACAGCAATGACAGCAATGACAGCAATGGCACCATTATGTCATGTAAAAATGGTGGGTGGATCCGACTGTGAGCAGCCGCGGATATGAAAAGAGGTGACTTTGAGTCGACTCAAAAGTCACCTCGTTACAATGGCACCGAGATGGCTCGAACAAGAGGCAGCAATGACAGCAATGACAGCAATGGCACCATTATGTCATGTAAAAATGGTGGGTGGAGCCGACTTTGGGCAGCAGCGGATATAGGAAGCGCAAAGGGTGGGTGGAGCCAACTCACGAGCGCAGGACGCATCGGGCAGCAGCTTGAAGCCCCTGCCGCACACGCAGTCCGCCCAGCCCGCCTGGCTCTTCACGCACGTCGCGTTGGTGCCGCAGTTGCGTACCGTGCACGAGTCTGCACTCAGGCACGTGGGGGGCCAGGCACGTGGGGGTCAGACACAGGCACGTGGGATCGTAAGCATATGGGAGCTGAAACGGCCGTGCAGAATGTCATTCGCGGCATGGTAGGAAAATGCTAGAGCACAGACATCATCTATGATAGATCAAATGCCGTATCATATGTTGAAGCTGTAAGGTGACGTGCAGGTACAAGATGAGGCCGTAGCGGACAAATGTTGTTGCATTTCACAACACCCACCAACGCAGTTGCCTTCTGCGTCCTTCACATAACCCACTGCGCACTGGTTGCTGGTAGCAGATGGCAGGCGAATGGCAAAAGCAACCCTGGGCGCAGAGCCTGGCAGAAATGGGAGGGGAGGATGGGGAAAGCAAACGTGCAGACATGTATGTGCAAACCCGGTGTGACAATGAGACAAACTTGTGCAGATCCGGGACAACCCTAAAAAGTACTAAAACAATAAGCTGACAACATTGAATGACGGTTCGGTGAGATGAGCTGACCTGAGAGCAGAAGAGCCAGTGCAGCGGCGATTACAAGCCCAGAGCGTCGCATCCCAACCAGGTCGTAGGCAGCCATAGTAGCTGATCCGAGTTATGATGTCAATGACGATGTGGAGCCCAAGGGTGAAAATTTTCGTGTAATCGTGCCAGAGTTTCGAAACTATGTGCTAAGCAGGGACTTGGAAAGGAATTATGTGTTGACTGGGGACGACGGCGGGCCATCGCTCAAGTACTTCCTGCCCAGTCCTGCCTCCTACCGCCGGTCCTGCTCATCCGGCAGATGCGATTGAAAACTCCGCCCTTTCCGCCCGCCATCCGCGGGGTGCCGGACTTGACTTCTCTGTCATCACGTCACGATAGGATCGATGATGTGGCGCGCCTTTGCCGCCTTGGATTAGAACTCGCGAAAACGACACCTCGCAAGTGACCATTCCAGATCTGACGAGGATTACTTTACGAAACTGAGTCAGCTCAAGCATTGCACAGAAAACGAGGGAGAACTGTGGGTGTGTTATCTGAACAGTATAAACACCAGTAAGTGGTGTCGTGCGCACGAAACTCGCAAGGTGGACTCCGACTCCATTTCACTGCTGGAATGTACTGCAACGCTGGCTTGCCTTCCCAAGCTGAGCTGCATTCCCAAGCTGAGCTGCACTCCCAAGCTGAGCTGCACTCCCAAGCTGAGCTGCACTCCTAAGCTGAGCTGCATTCCCAAGCTGATGCTGGATGCTACCCGAAGCTGCACACCGTACATGCCAACATGGCAGTGCGTCTGGGTGGCAGGCTCGGTAAGATAAGTAGGCTTGCTTGTGCTTTGGTGGCGTGCAGCGAAGGTTCTGACTGATTTCCGACGTATGGTGCACAAAGATACCTACTGTTCACCAAGGATATGGGCGCTGTTGTGCTGGAGTTCTCGCCGCCGCACCGTTGGTGCGGATGTCAGTTTTGTAGTGTGACTTGGTGCCTTTTTCGTTGACTTGGCAAAACATGAAGGTTCGAATTTAACCGAGGTAAACTTCTCGTTTGAACAGCTCAGCCAAATTCGTGTCTGCCTACCGTGAATACGGTCTGGCAAAACATGAACCTAGGGGTAACTCTCCCAAACCTCTGACAAACACCCAACACGCATTTTTTCTTGTAGGGCTGGTTGAGCTTCTGTAAAATTGTAATGACAACTTATAATGATACTACTTTCCGAACAGTTTTTTTTTTTATCATGGTCCCAAATTCAGTCACAGAATAATAGGTATCGAGCAGCAAGAACGTGAGAAGATTTTCTTGAAATTTGAACGCGGACACTGAGTGGTTGGGCGTTCAAGCTTATCAGGAGCAAAGAATTGGGCTGATGGTTCCTGCCCTGCACTAGTGGTGCAAAATTGATTCTACCTCGAGAGGGTGCACCAGCGGTGCGGACCATTTGCCTGGCAAGGAAATTACCTGGAACACCCGTACGGTTAAGTTACAGTGTCACAAAAGTGTTGTTCTGCAGGTTTTCGCGGTTAAGTTGATGCTCCGAGCTTCGGGGTTCACACAACCTGAGCCGAACCATTATAAGCGGTCCTTTGATGCGGAAAGAAGATTCCGCGATGGCAGTTTTTTTTCGTGGTGCGCCAGAAGAACAGTGTCATGGAGATACTGCAAGCTTGACCCGCCAGGACATCGTGCAAAGAGAAAAGAACGGAAACCGTTATAAGTTTCCCAAAAGGCAGGGTCATCAGATTCGAGTTTCAGAGCACCAACACAACGCCGTCTCAAACATTTAGGGTTTATGCCTTCGTTTTAGGCACATCAAATGCTAAAAACCGAGTCGGGTGGAAATGTTTGTTAATCCTCGGGTAAAAAATGATGATGTTTGTGTGACAGTGTGCCAAAATTGATAAAAGCCTTACTAAGAGTCGCATGCTCGTCATTGTTTATGGTTTCGTAGCATCCCAATTATTTACAGATAATCTTCCATTTTGTCTTTAGTGAGCCGATTGTGAGAATAGAAACGAGGAATGATTGCATTGAGCAGCATGAGGAGTACAAGTAGGAAACCCTAAAGTGTTGTACCCCATATGGACTACCCCACTACAGCCTACACAGACTATAGTATATAAGTTTGACACACCCCCATAGGCAAAGTGGGGGAGAACAAGAGGTCACAAGGCCAGTCAAGAGAAGCAAAGCAAGCTCAGGGTGGATCACGAAGTCACCATGCATTCTGAGCACAAGCAAATGGCCACAAGGTTAGTTCACATGCAGAGTTATATAAAGGCGAACAAACAATACAGTGATCACAACCTAGCAAGTGTAAGCATGCAGGTATATGTATAAAGATCATAGTACAAGCAAAGTTAAGAAGTAAGCAAGTGTGGCCCAGTAGGCACAAGGCCTAGAACAGTACAGAAACGCTGATGATCACAAGGCTGAAGTGCCTTGGTGAAAACATCAGCAGTGTTGGCCCGAGTGGCCACGTAGGCAAGACTACGAGCTGCACTCTCTTGACTTCAGCACTGCTTTCCTACAGGGCAGCCTGCACGAGGAGATCTAGCTGCGCCGCCCACCTAGCTTCACTGGGTCGTTTCCTCCTGGTACCCAGTGGAGCCTCCGGCGGCCAGTCTACGGTCTCCGCCAGGCGCCCCGTGAGTGGCACGACACACCGAGGACTACGCTTGCGGCTCTTGGGTTTGCTCCTTCCACTGCTGACCCGTCGCTGTTTCTCCGCACCGACACTACTCTGCCGCCGTTCTACATCCTCGTGTACGTCGACGACTTGGTCTTTGCTACTGTTGACACTGCTGGACTGGCCCACGTGAAGTCGGAGCTGCAGAAGAGACACACGTGCACAGACCTGGGTGAGCTGCGCAGCTATCTTGGCTTGCAGATCACCCGGGACAGAGCACGGCGCACCATTACCCTGACTCTGTCACACATGGTGCAGCAGGTCCTTCAGCGCTTCAAGTTCACATACTCCTCGCCTCAGGCCACTCCTCTGTCTACTCGCCACTCGCTCTCAGCTCTGCCTTCGGATGAGTCCGTAGAGCCGAGTGGCCCGTACCCAGAGCTTGTTGGCTGCCTCATGTACCTGATGACCTGCACTCGACCTGACCTGGCATACCCTCTTAGCATCTTGGCACGCTATGTTGCTCCTGGGAGACACCGACCAGAGCACATGGATGCAGCTAAGAGGGTGTTGCGCTACCTGTGCAGTACGTCGGGCATGGGGCTCGTGCTTGGAGGACGGGCTCGAGTTGTCGGCACTGGTCACGCAGACGCTTCTTGGGTTGACGACTTGGCTACGCAGCGATCGCCACAGGGTTACACCTTCAGCCTTGGTTCCGGCTCTGTTTCGTGGCGGTCTACCCGCTCGTCTTCTGTTCTCAACTCCAGCTGTGAGGCTGAGATCTACGCTGGGGCCATGGCTGCACAGGAGTTACGCTGGCTCACCTACCTGCTGACCGACTTGGGAGAGGCGCCTCGTTCTCCTCCAGTTCTGTACGTCGACAACAAGGCCATGCTTGCCTTGTGTCAGGAGCACAGACTGGAGCACAGAACGAATCACATTGCTCAGCGCTACTTCCTTGCTCGAGAGTTGCAGCAGCGTGGTCAGCTTCGTCATGCTTACGTGGGCACTCAAGCAAAGACTGCTGATATCTTTACCAAGGAACTTCAGCCTTGTGATCATCAGCGTTTTTGTACTATGTTAGGTCTTGTGCCTACCTGGCCTCACTTGCTCACCTCTTGACTTTGCTTGTACTGTGATCTATATATACTTGCACCTGCATGCTTACCATTGGTAGGTTGAGATCACTGTCTTGCTTGTTCACCTTGATTTATAACCCTCCATGTGAACTGGCCTTGTGGCCTTGTACTTGTGCTCAGAATGCGTGGTGACGTCGTGATCCACCCTGAGCTTGACCTTACCTTGTTCTCTTGCTTGTCCCCCAATTTGCCTATGGGGGTGTGTCAGAAATATATTGTAGGCTGTAGTGGGGCACTCCTTATGGGGTACAGTATTGTTAGGTTTTGCCTATACAAACCTTGTACTGTCCTGTTTCTAGTCATTTCTCGTTTCTTACTTTGTGACAGGTTCTTCGTCATCAACACCCACCAGTTCTTCATGATGTTGACACCATGCGGCTGCTCAACCAGCTCCCACGTTCCATTGGCGACGAGACTGCGGATCTCGTCGTCCATGGCGGCTTTGCCCACCTTGCCCTTCCAGCTCGCCAACACCTCCTTGACCATCATCGTCGCGATGTCCTAGTGGTGCTCTGGGTCGGCGTGCGCGTCGGGGTCGAGCTGGGGCAGGTCGACGTTGTTAAACTGTATTTATATATTTTGGTTAGCTCTACGGTGTCATGTATTGTGTTACTTTCCTCATAGCACTAGGGGTAGAATTTGTTATATCTTGCATGTTCTTCTTTCCTTAGTCATTCTTTCTAGAAAGTTACCACGTTGACAGACGTAGGCCTCGGCGTCGTCGTGCAGCGTGGTGAATGCAGCCGGCGGAAGGCAGGCAGGCGTGGTAGCTCAGGCGCTCTGGCGGCCTCCTCAGCCGACCTGAACGTGTGGTTCAGGCGGGACCTCCACCACGTCGCTGCCGGTGGACTCCTCGCTTGCCGACCGCTCCCCTTCGTCGTCGCCGGCTTCGCTATCCTCACCAGCCTGCTGCACCAAAGTCAGCTGCCCGGCCAACATCTCCCCTATCGTCGGATCCCTTGCCGACGATCCTATCACCGACGGCTCCCCTGTCGGCTTCACTGCCTGCTGCTTCCCTGTTGGCGGCTTTCCTGCTGATGCCTGCTTAGCCGAGTTCGCCCTAGTTGGCGTCATCTGTCAAACTATAATTGTTATACGTTCGCCACTGACAACGTTCGCCCGAGGTGGCGGGACGGCGTCGACGTAGGTGCCTGTGGACCTATGAGATGCCATCTCTACCTCCTCAGTTGCTATCCAGTACGAAGCCCAGGGTCGCGAGACCGCCTCAGCGTGAGTGCGAGACAAAACGCAGGAGAAGACAGGACGGGAGGCACGGAGGTAGTCGTACAACGGGTCATGAAACATAGTGAGGGACGACTCAGGAGGCTGTGGAAGGACAGGAAGAGGTGGAACATGAGAGCGAAGAACAAGGTGAAACGGCCCGTCCGCATGGTATCAGCACCGATGAGACTCTGGAGACACAGCACGACTGAGGGGAGAACGACGAGTCCACAGGGACGAGGAAAGGGACCCAACATGGGGAACAGGAGGGGACAGTAGGGAACCAAGCGTGCAGGTGCAAGGTCGGGCAATTCGTGGAGTCGCTGCTGCTCTGCCTTCCCTGGCGTCCGCTGCGACGGCACCTGCCCCTGCTGCTTATCCTGTGGCTC
The DNA here is from genome assembly GCA_947471745.1 of Closterium sp. Naga37s-1. Lineage (NCBI taxonomy): Eukaryota > Viridiplantae > Streptophyta > Zygnematophyceae > Desmidiales > Closteriaceae > Closterium > Closterium sp. Naga37s-1. Next base: position 598,826 of record CANJKZ010001038.1, read on the forward strand.
CTCTGCCCTCTCCTGTTGTGGCTGCAGCTGCACCTCCTGCTGCGACCGGGACTCCTGCGCTACCCTCTCCTGTTGCGGCTGTGACTCCTCCTCTACTCTCTCCTGCTGCGTCTGCAACTTCACCTATTGCTGCAGGCGGGACTCCTGCTCTACTCTCTCCGGCTGCAATTGCAATGGCACCTGCTGCTGCACTCGTGACTCCTCCTCTGCTCTCTCTCAAGCAGTCCTTCATTGATAGGTTCATAGGGGTACAGGCATGGTAGGAATAGAGCTAGAGAGGCCTAGGCATTGGAGCTACTAATCATGCAAGGCAGGAACGTGAAGCAAGCAGGACATCTGCACACAGACAAGCCGGTCAGGTGAGGCAGGGCAAGCAGACAAGGCAAGGCAAGGCAAACCAGCGAGACAGGGCACTGTAAGGCAAGGCCAAGCACGGCCAGGAGTGCAGCAACACCTACTCCTACCTACTGAGCCATCACAACCTCCAGCTCATCCTCCAACACTTGCCAGAGGTCCCCCAGGCTAGGTTCCCAAGGGTCCCTAGCAGCCTGGGGGAACGCTGCCTCATCAGAGAGGTTTGACTTGTTCTGATAGGATGTTGCCTGGGAGCGCTGCAGCATCACAGACCAGCGCTGCCGGTAGTGTGCAGCGAGCCGTGCAGTCGTCGTTGTCAACTTCCCCTGGCGGTACTTCTTCTTGGCTGCTGAGGTGGCCAGTAGCCGTAGGAACTCCTGTGTGTCCGAGGACAGAGCCCCATACGTCTCAACCGCGAGGCCAAAGAAGCCGACGTAGTCTGGCCGATCCTCATATTCCCTGTGCTTCCTAGCCGAGGCCTCCTCAGCCGCCCACCCCGGTGGTTTCCGTGCCCTGGTGTCGCGCTGCTGGAGCACAGGGTCAGTCACTGTCACGTCTGTAACCCAGGTCTCGTTTGACTCCCTGTCTCGAATTGCCAGGTCTCCCCTCTTCCTGAAGATCGGTGGGGAAAAAGCTGATGTCTCGTGGAAGCACGTGAAGTCCGCTTCCCTTGCCATCCTGAGGGCTGCAAACACTAGCGCGTTGTGCGTTCTAACGACGTCGCCCCCGTACCCGCACCTAAGGAGATGGTTCGGCAGGCTCGTGTCGTTGATGTCTGAATACTCTCTCTTGCAGGGACACTTCTCAGTGACCGGCAGGGA